>CAMZMU010000128.1:33310249-33910249 GCA_947311845.1 Poa pratensis
GGCAAAGGACATTCTTCTATTGTAAAAACACTTCTCCTGAGGGTGAAATTCCTCTTCCTCTTTGGTCTCCTCTTCCCTTCGAGGCTACCGATGCTTGTCTTCTTCTGATCCTTCTTCGTTGCCCTTTATCGAATCCCTTCTAGACAAGGTGAGGCGCTGACACTCCATGGTCTCACTGGATTAGATCTCATATCTTGCTGGACTAAGTGGCGATTCAGCCTGTGAGTCGCCGCTCGCGACTTATGGTGGATTTCACTTGTCATGCAAACGACGTCGATCGTACTTGCCCTGAAGATTGGGACAAAGGGGAATGGATAAATTTCATTCGCCGAGTGACGGACGAGGATATCGACTCGTATGATAACGTCGGGCTTGCTCCCTTCTGGGCTGAGCACAAGCCTTTTGTGGTAATGTTTACTTGTCACCTGTTTCCTCGAAAATTCCTTCTCCAAAATTAATTATTTCTGACCTGAGCTCCTTTTCAGATCGATCCCTATTTCTGGGTTCTTCCCTCAGAGGACGCCGACTTGAACCAAGAAACCGCGGCTGAGTCGTCAAAGCAAGCCGCAGCCTTTGGCGAAGATACAGTTATGCACGATATTGTCTCCGAGCCGAGGGTAGTGCTTCTGAAGAGGAGCAACAAATGGCCGACGCTCTTCTGTCCTCGACTCCAAATACACCTTTCTTGGAACTTCCTGAGGTGCCTCGCAGGTCCTCGAAGCGTATTTTATGCAAGAGCTCAGAAGACCCCGCGCAGCCTGAGAAACGTCGCAAAGCCTTGGCTACTGGTAGAGAAACAAGAACTGCCAAATCTTTAAAACTTGCTGATCCCAACAAGGCTGCTTTCTCTTCCGAGGCTGTTGCAAAGGACTGCTTCTCAATAAGCTCGGGTAATTGTTTGCGACTCTCTCTCCTTTTCTTTTGTGCTTGCGTATTTTTGGCAAGGAATTGCTGATCACCACTTCTTTTCATACTCTGTAGGTTCAGATTTGCAAGGTTTATCTTCTCCTTCCTCTGGTTGCCTGATGAAGAGTATCCGTGTCGCCTCTGGGTATGGTTCGCCTTCTTTTCAATGTTGCGGCTCTGCTAGGTCAGCTTATTAACCCATCAATGTTTTGCAGGGCCATGCCTGAAGAGGATACCAAGTCTAATTCATCCCACTTCTTCTCAGCCAGCTATGAGCGAGGATGATGCTGCTGATGAAAACGTGGGAAACAGTAATGGTGCGACTCATCCAAGGCCCTCCCTGGAGGAAGGTATTGCTGATGCGGCTCCTGCCGACCCAGTCGCAGCTCCATCCGCAACTGCTTTGGTAGGGTATCCACTGAAGATAGAATTCCAGCTCCAGGAAATAGTTCCAAGTCAATTCGGATGCCATAATTGCTGCTGGAGATAAGCATGCTGCTCTGCTGGCCTAGTTGAGCAATTTTCTTCAAGTCGCCAGGTACATATACCGTCCCCAAGGATCAAAACCTTGTGTCATCGCACGGGGTGTTGATTCTTTTCCTGGCTCCAAATCTCGAGCCCCCAAGTTCCTGGATAGTTTACCATGCTTTCTGTTTATTTTCAGCTTGAACTGTCCTTGCTTGATGCTTCTGGCTCAAAAAGGGTAAAGGCATTTCCATAGATCATCCTGAAATGATGCAGTCTCCCTGGAGCAGCATAATGAGGTCATTAGGGACCAAGATCAGGAAATAAAATCTCTCAAAGGTCAACTCGACTCCTGTGAAGAGCAATTTAAAGAACTTGAAGCCGATATGCAGCAGCGACTCATGGAGAAAGACGAAGTCATTAGATCTTTGCGAGAAGGGCTGACTCTTAAATCTGAATTGATTGATCGTCTGAAGGGAGACCACGCAAAGGAACTCGCCGCGCGAGATGAAAAATATAACTCGCTGTTCAAAGCCTTTGAGGGTTTTGGCTCCATGGTCAAATCAGCCATCCTGCAGCTTGCTGGTTCGTCTTTTATTCCTTTAATCATATATTTTGGGTAACCAACGTAGTCTCTGACTTGTTTCTTGCCTTTTCTTTCTTGACATAGGCCTGAGGCCCCAGTGTCCCGCTCCAACTTGAAGGATCAACTGGTATATCTGTCTGACTTCAGCCAGCGCTTCTTAAAGGTTACCAAGGAAGTTATGACGGTAATCTCTCCTGCGACTGATGGCCCAACATCTTGCGAGTATTGGATAAATAAACTGCTCAAGGCTCCGCATTATGTCTCTGATTGGAAACGATCCTCTGCTCGCGCCGGAGCCGCGCATGTCTTGACATTGCTCGAGCATATTATCCAGAGATAGATGTTGGCAAGGTTGCTCGCCACGGCCTGGCGATGAGCGCGGATGATACTGAACTGCCAATAAGCGAGTACTTCGATATCTGGAAAGGGATGCGCGGTATGCCACAAAATTTGTTGATAACTTAGACTTGGGCACTTATCTCGATAAATTCAATCTTGATGGGAGCAAGGTGTCAAAGGAAAAGTCCACAGGAGCTGAGTCATCTCGGGCTGCACTCCAGCAACAGTATCTGGTGGCCCTTCTGCCTCGTCTGGCGGCGCCCTGATTATTAGGCACCTGCGACTGCAACGCGAGACAAGCCGCGCCAATTCCCACTCCTGTAGCTCGGAAGAGAAAAATAAATAATGTGGGACATGCCCGTTAGTCTGTAAGACATTCATGTATTATAAACAGTATTTTGGTGACCTATAAGCAGGTTCTTTTCTGATAATTCCATTAAGTAGACGCTCGCGCGGCTCAGTATTTCCTAGGAACATGTGTGTTCAGGGTCGAGAGCGGCCATGATAGGCAATCAAGCTCGATTGACGCCACACCCCAGTACTTTGGCCGCATAATGCAAGACGCTTCTAGCTTAAGGATTGCCACTAGTTTGGCAAAATTTGAGGTGCGATTGGTACTCGCGATGCTCGTAAGGAGCCCTCAAGGGTCAGTGATATATGAAATTCAAAAGACTCAGCGACTCAATGATAGTTGAGGCGAAACGACAAACCCTTGAATGTCAAGGGTGCCGGCTTTATTTCATAATCACTCGATGTTTTACAGGGTGTTACAGGATGATGCAGGCCCTTTAATGCGGGTTTTCTATTCCCCGCAGGCCATGCATACTTGATACTCATCGCACTTAGTTGCGAATTAATACTCCTAACGGAGTGGGTTGAACACCTGATTGGTTCAATTTTGAGTCGCTAAAAGCGACTCGGGTCGAGCATGATAGCTCCGATGTATGTCTCATGTTGAAGCAGAGAGCAATTTGTTAGGCGATTAGCCGCACTGAGCTGCGACTTATGTTGAGTTGAGTTTGCTTTGTAAGGACTCACGATAACTGAGCCCTTTGGCTGGGGTTGTTGATCGAGGCTGGGTCTATGCACATGCGCCATTCTTGTCTTCTTTTTGTATCAAGCGACCTCTGGGGCATTATCTTGCTGATGCGACTTCTCGGTGGGTATTTACCATCCGGTGGCTGCATCCTGTTGGCCGCTTCCGCGGTACCTCCAACGCGACTCGTTTTGAGCTGCGATTACCGATCTGCGACTGATATCCATGTGAGTTGGCGATGCAAGCTTCTTCTGCGAGTACTGAGCCTGCGTTCTCGCATTCTAACGCTCTCTGCCTGTCTCCATATATTGTAATAACACCGTTTGGTCCTGGTATCTTTAACTGTAGGTAGACGTAGCGGGCGAGCGGTAAATTTGACATAGGCTTCTCTTCCAAAGATCGCATGATATGAGCTTTTGACTGCTACAACCTCAAAGTCTAGGAGCTCTGTGCGGAAGTTCCGCTCTGTTCCAAAGCTAACTTCAAGTGTTATCTTTCCGATTGGTCGCGTAACAGCTCCTGGGATTATGCCTTGAATTTCTTTCCTGGATGGTCGCAGCCTCGTCTCGGGTATATTCATTCTTCGGAGCGTGTCTTGATATAGGATGTTCACTCTTCCTCCTCCGTCCATTAGGACCTTACTTAACTTGTATCCCGCGACTTCAGGCGTGACCACAAGCTGGCTGTCCTGGATCTCTTACTTCTGGGGGGTGATCGCCGCGACTCCAAATAACCGATTGCTCTGTCCAGCGACGATACCTTTCTGGCGTTGAAATCTGACCGCTCTTCCGGCTTCCATCCGTTGTTTGTACTTCCACTGTATGAAACTGTCCTATGTTTCTTCTAGGTAAAACGTCAGGCCCTTGATGAGAGCTAGATTTATTCTTGTGCTGCATTGATCGCTGCGAGCCGCATCTGGCGTGTCGCCTTCTTTCCACCTCCGGTAATAATGACATTGCGCCTTTGTGTGACTCGCTGGCCTGCCATCTCTCCTGCGATGTAAGTCGCAAGGACGTCGAAGATCCCCTTGCAGTTATTAGGGAGTAAGGCCTTATCACTCCCTTGCTCCTTCATCTGGTGTGCGCGATGTTCAGTTTGCGCGACTTGCAATTTCCCTGTTGGGTTCTGTGATAAGCCGCCTGTCCCTTATCTGTCTTTGCGTACTTGTCAGCTGTTGCCAAAAGCTGGTCGAAACTATCAATCTTGTGCTCAGCGCGACTTAATTTGTGCACCAGCGGCTCAAATCTACAGTTCTTCCTCATAGCTTGTATTGCAGCCTGTACTGTTAAGTTTTTGGCGGAGCCAAGGATCTCCGCGATTCTCTTGATCCAGTCACCGCTTGATTCCCTCTTTTGAATGCATTGTCTAAGGTTTTTCATGTCTTCTGTTTGGAATCTGTTGATGAACTTGTCCTTCAAGTCTTCCCATGTGCTTATTGATTTTGATGGCAGCCTTAACAGCCAATCCCTGGCTTCTCCCTGTATTGCCAAGTGGAAATATTTCGCATTCCTGAGTTACATCAGCCCCTGTCATGCTTGCCTCGTAATCTTCTATCCATAAGGCAGGGTCTTGGTCACTGCGATAGGTGGTGACTCGCTGCGACTCGTCGAAGTTCGGGGGGAAACGAGTGAGCCGTATTTCCTCTCCAAAACATGCTGGTCCTTTCAATAATGAATAGGAGTTTACTGGCGCTGAATCTTCATCTGAATCAGTTTCAATCTGGGATGGCTGAGTCGCTCCGGACGTCCGTGACTCGCCTTCTATCTTCTTTTCTTTTTCCAATGATACCTGCAAACCTGCTAGCTGGTTGACCACTTCTTCGACGCTGCACTTTTCTCCTCCCCATGATACCTCGTTTTGCGGCTCATTGGGTGACTCCATACATATTTGCTTGTTGTAAGGCAGCGGTTTGCAGTAGGTCGATCGCATGGCGAGCTTCCTTATCAGCTTGTGTCTCCAACCGGTGCTATCTTCGACAATATTCCTATCGCGGCATATTGCTCTCTGGGTCGCCGTGGAACTGTGATTTCATCTCTCCTCTGTCCATCTTGATCTGATGCTTTTGCTGCCAACGACGGAGTCGCCAATCTCTTCTTGGAGTTTCTTGCGCTCAGATGTCGTCTTGGTTCGGACCGCCTGGTGCTTTGGCTGCCAGCGACGGAGTCGTCGACCTTCTTCTTGGAGTTTTTTGCGCTCAGCCGCGAGTCTTTGTGCCTCTTCACAGAGTTCCGTCCTGATAGCTTCAATCTCTTCAATCTTGAGGTCTCCTTCCTGATTTGGTAGAGATCCCCAAACAGGTCTTGACGGGACGGGGATGGGTAGTCTTGCTGTAGCTTGTTGTAGCTCCTCCAACACGCGGACCCTGACCGGCCGCAGTTCCTCCACCGACCGCTTCCTTGAGTCGCATCTATAGATCTGCGACTGACGGATCCGACGAAAACTTTTACTGATCCGATGGGAACAATGTATCCAAACTCGATGCGATCTGCCTCGGGTCCCCACTCTGAGTCGTCGATGAAGGGGACCCATTGATGTCTTCAACTTGGCCGATGGCGATGTCCTTGAAGCCTGATTTCGATCCTGCGCGGAACGTGACGCTTTGACCGCAGGCCCCACGGTGGGCGCCAACTGTCGTGGGTTTGTCACGTCAGGTGTCATAGATGACTTCGTAGGTGTGGGATTAGCGAGTCAAGCATCTCCGAGCTTGGGATCGCAGGAACAAAGATCAACACAGATTTACCCAGGTTCGGCCCCCTCAATGTGAGGTAAAAGACCTACTTCCTGCCTACCCTAGATTGGTATTGATATGATAATCGAGGTGTTACAATGGAGGCGATCCGATCTGGTACTCGCCGTATGAGCTAGGGTTTAGGGCTTGATAGCTTGACCCGTCTAAGTCCTGCGAGTCCTCTTTATATACACAGAGGCTCGCAGGTTACAAAGGAAACTTCCCCATAAGGAATACGTCCACAGAGGCCTACTCGGAGACTACTTGGTCTTCACGTCCTCCGGGATATGTCTTCTAGATCTTTCTCCTTATGGCGGTTCAATGGGCTTGCTCCCAAGTGGGCCTTTTCCATGCGAGTAAAGTAAGTCGCATTGGGCCGCGGGTTAATCCAGAAAGTATTCCCCCGACACATGCCGCGAGCGTCTATTTCTACCCGGCTGCGTGTTCAACGAATCCATCCCATCCCAGTCCGTGCATCTCCTAATGAAGAAAAGGCCCCACTGATGCGCACACAAGGACGGAATTTGCATCTCCATGTTTCAAGTGTTGTCTAGCCACTGCCAATGGATCATCTTGCCAACATTCTACTTCATCATGTCTTAGAGGATGTTTCGCTAGCCTTTACTTTTCACTTTTTTGACTTTGCCTTGTAAACCAACAAAGCACCTAAATAGGTGTGCTTTTTGCTTTTAACTGTCTTCCTCGTGGTTTCCTCATGGTTAGCATCTCATTTTTAAGCGGTAAAGAAAAGGACCAGCAGCAAGAACATATCTAGGGCGTGTTTGGTAGCCTGCATCTAATTTTGCGCTCAACCAGACTAGGCTGTGGAGGGCCTGGTCTGGCTTATGCAGCCTCTGGGCCATGTTCTGCGTGTTGTTTGGTAGGCTGCATCGTATGGCTAGCACAGATTGTGCACTTCGTTTGGTAGGCTGCACCTTCACAGAAAAGGAAGCATCGATGCAATGTTAGTTGTTTGGTTGCGTCCGAGCTTGATTGTGCTCACCCCATTTCGCTAAAGGTGAGCTTACCATACCACATAGATGGAAATAGCAGTTAATCAGGTCCTAGCTACTATGAATGGCAGTTCAAGAGTACATCCCTAACTATTACGAATGTCAGTTCACGAGTACATACCTAACTACTACGAATGGCAATTTGTGAAATAGCATTGCGGTCCTAGTGGTAATTATGAAAGGTTCAGCAAGGATGGTGGGGGGATTAGTTCTTCTTGCTCTTCTTCTTCTTCTTCTTCTTCTTCTTTTTCTTCTTCTTCTTCTTCTTCTTCTTCTGGCAGTGCTGAAGATCATATCCTGGCGGCACCTCTATCATCCCACATTGCCTGAGCCCGCCATCCTTTTGGCCTTCCAAGCTTCACTATATCCTGTGGGGACACCATGGTCGCCCAGCTCTTCATCGGCAGGCATCACATCGTCCTCGGAGGGGAAATGTTCATCCACACCCCACCCCCAAGATCCAATTGTGAAGAATGCAATAAGCAAGAACAAGCTTAACTTGGGTCTCGAAAGGATGGAATGGCTTCTGATCAAGGATCTTGAATCTGTTTTTCAGCGTAGCAAATGCTCTTTCTATGGTGACTCTAAGGCTAGAGTGACGGTGATTGAACAATTCTTTGGCACTCTACGGACCATTCCTTGCACTAAACTCGTTTAGATGGTACCTGGTCTTTCGGAACGGTGGCATAATTCCAGGGCGACAAGCATAACTAGCATCTCCAAGGTAGAACTTACATTCAAGCATGCTGATCCCATCAGGTCTGGACAAGCTGTTAGCTAGGATAGTTGCATCATGCACTGATCCCTCCCAACCAGCTAGCACATATGTGAACTTCATGTCGAAATCAATAGCAGCAAGGACATTCTGGCTTGTGTAATGCTTCCTTCCTCTGTATGCTGCAGAATGTGATCTGGGCACTGTAGCAGTGACATGAGTACCATCGATGGCGCCAATACAATCCTGTCATTACATGAAGAAAGAAGTCACAACTGATGAACAAACTAGGTGAACAAACAAACGAAACAACAGATAATGAACCCTATGTGGGAGCTGTAATCAGGATACGAAATGTAGTGCTCACCTTGAAATATGGGAACCATCTGAAGCTGTTGGTGATCTTGGATGGTGTATGAGCTGACGGTGGCTTGATCATCTCCTGTCTGAGCAATTCAATGGCAAACAAGACTTGCTTGAAGTAATGGGAGATAGTCTCACATGACCTTTGAATGTGCTGTGGATAACTCGAAACCTCTGATTATGACCCACAACATGAAGGAACATATCAACTTGCTCTTCAACAGATGTGTGGATGCTGTCTTGCAAGAGGCCACCTTCTCTGAATCGTTTCACTAGTGCATAGAAGGGGGCTCTACCCATCCGTAGCATTTGCATAGCCTCTACATCGTTATTGTTGTCGATGTAGTTCAGATTAGCTATCCTCTCTTGATCCCGGGTGAATAGAGGACCGTACTGGACGAGAGGGTACGCGTTGCGCCTAACTATGATCTTGCGAATGAGGACGATCCATGCCTGCATGACAACTATGAGAGCAGCTGTCTGCTTGATGAGAGCCAACCCGTCGGCCTAATTGTACAGATCTCATTAGTACCGGATGCTGCTGAACTAAACCCACCGCCGGTTTCTTTTTGGAGGAAGCTGCTTACCTGCGACATGGAGGAGATGAACTATAGCTGGAGTGGAGCTCCTCCCGCCGGCCTTGCTGAGGACGGCGCAGATCCGGTGCCGGAGAGAAGGTAGACGATCTGCTGCGGAAGAACACGCTCTCGGCTCCTCCTGTCGGCCGAGGACAAGCCGTGGACGATACGGTGTCGGAGAGGGTCGGCACGAGCCGCGGTGAAGAGCTGGTGTGGGGATTTTTTGGGTCCTCAATGGCGGGCGGTGACTGAATAGAGGAGGAGGTGAGGGCATGTGCGGCGCAAAAATGAGCTGGAGATTCGGCATCTCCCGCCATCTCCCGCGCCCCGCCCGCGCGCACGGCGTTGTCCAAATTTGCAGCCGCCAAACCTGGCTCCACGGGCACGCTCGATTCGAGCGTGCCTGCTGGGCCTGGCTCAGCGCTGCTTCAAAGACCATGCGAGCCACATAGCGGGCCTGCTGCAACCATCCAAACAGCCCACTTTTGCAGCTGGCGGGCTGTTTGGCCGGTCTGCAGGCTACCAAATATGCACTACGGCAAAGATTTTTTTTCGTTTTTCTATGTCTTTTTCTTTTCTTTTTTTCTTTGATTATTTTCTTTGCCTGTATATGTAGCACTGACTATTGCGTAGAATACTTTGGGATTATCCATCAAATATGGACTTAGAAAATGGAAAATGATATTCTAAAAGTAATTTGAAAATTCAGTTTGGCAACATTGTTTCCCATGCCAAAATACACTATGTTCTGAATATGGGCACTTTATCACAAACTATGGTACGGGAATGGCCGTACCTTGGTCATTTGGCTTAAAACCTATTCATATTTATAGATGATAGAGCTTTTTCTAAAGCATTTTTTTTGAAAAGTTTGTCAAAACTCAAGTTTATCATTTTTTTAGCAACTAGTACACATAAAAAGGACTCCATGCCAAAGGATTTCTTTCTTTTTTTGAGTATTTTTTCACTTCCTTTGAGAATTTTGAGAAAAGGTCAAAATGGCCACCATGGCTATTCATTGAAAGGGGTCGAATTTTCCAAAACTATTGGTCGTTCTGTGATATAATCACTACTTGTGTGCATTAAAGTGTTTTTTGTAAAAAAATAAGAGCAAACTGTCACACACTTGTAGTTCAAATTTGAATTACTTTTGGACAATCGGCATAAAGTCATTTAATTAAGCGAAATTAGATAGAAAGCGAGAAATTTCCTAATATTTGTGGATTATCCATTAAATATGGAGTACTTTGTGTGAAAATTGGATGGGTGCAATTTTGCACCATATTTTAGAGAGTGAATATGTTTCTCCCTATGTCTGCCATTGGCAACATTATGGAAGTACCTCGTATTCGAATCCCTTCCAGGATGAACTGAGTCTTAGATCTCTAGTACCATTTAAGCTCTTCCT
The DNA here is from genome assembly GCA_947311845.1 of Poa pratensis. Lineage (NCBI taxonomy): Eukaryota > Viridiplantae > Streptophyta > Magnoliopsida > Poales > Poaceae > Poa > Poa pratensis. The sequence continues at coordinate 33,320,387 of CAMZMU010000128.1, forward strand.
CCCGCAACATACGTGCTATCTGGTCATTCGTTTGACTTTAAGTTCAATCTCCTGCGACGACAAAACCCGTACTTGCGCGATTTGGTCAAGCTCATCAATAATGGAACACAGACGCTCTTTTTCTTTTTAGAGCATCCCGGTAGTGTGTCTAGCCCATCCACGAAGGAATTTACGCAGATTGCACATCTTATTATTCCATCGTTGGATGGGGGTATCGCCACCCACCGGTTGAGACCATACCTTTTTAACCAGGTCATCAAAACCATCCCGCAACAGCCATCCCAATTCGAATTTGAATTGAGGCTGAACGGGAAATGTCAATGTCCCAGTAGACAAAAGTATGGGAGTGTGGTCTGAGAAATCCTCAATACGTTCCAAAGCGCGTACTGTTACCAATGGATATTTATTCTCCCAATCAGAGTCCATCAGTACACAATCCAGCTTCTCGTATGTCTGCTCGGGGAGACTGTTTGCCTAAGTAAACTGTCTCCCCGTCATATGAACCTCTCTCAAGGACAATATGTCAATGACAGCATTGAACAAGAAGGGCCAATGACCATCAAACCTACCCCTGCTTTTCTTGTGTCGGAACCTGAGCATATTGAAATCCCCGCCTATGAGAATAGGGTATGGGTTATCCTTAGCTAGGTTAACCAACTCTCGAAGAAAAGCAGCCTTATACTCCTCTTGGGCGGTACCATACACAGCAACCAAACTCCATATAAAATTATCAGCCTTGTTTCCGATGTGAAATTTAATATGAAAGTCACCATCCAAAACAGCCAACAACTCCATGGTATCTGATTTAATGCCGAGTAACATGCCACCGATCTACCGTGAGGGGACAAGAATGCCAAGTAAAATTCAATCCACCTGAAAGGCGGTCCATAATAGTACTTGGAAAATCTCGTCTCCCCGTTTCCGAAATAGCCAGAAAATCCAACTTATGGTCCCTCACATGTTGCACAATATTCAAATGTTCAGCCAAGAATAAATCTTTGGCGTATGTGGCACACTGCAAAGACCTGTCGTAACTGTGTCGTCTGCCCTGCCGTCTCGATGGCCACGTGTACAATGTCTTTGCCCTGCGCCAGTCTTTGCCATGTGGTTTTGGTCTCCTTTACCGTGTGCCGAACGTTGCTATGTGTTTTATGTGCTACTAAACCGTGCGGTATCATTTGTCATGTGCCCAACATCCAGCACACGACAAAGAGTGTTGGCACACGGTAAAGATCCGTTCTCCCTTAGTGATGATTCAATGATATCACTTCTCAATACTCAAAATTATAAGTTTCAAATGATTCCAACATAAATTTGTGAGTGTTCACAAGATGTCTGTTAAGAATCCTATAATTCCCAGAACCAAATTCGAAATACACACAGAGAAACAAAAAGACAAATCTAAAATTAATTTGAATTTTTATACCGGGCTTCCTCGTGTGGTATGGTGCATAATGATGTTTCTTATGCTCTTCAAATCTTTTATATTCTATTTATAAAATGATGGAGATTTGTCGCAATACAAAAATCTTCTACCGATTCACAAGAACACACTTCTCATAAAGAATCTTGGTTGTGTATCTCAACATAGTAAATTGACATGAAACGAGTCCTACAAACTATATCATACCGCTGTACAGTTTCATTGAGTTTCAAAAGGTTTCAATAGGCGATTTTCAGAAATTTTAAAAACTATTCAAGATTGTTCTTGTTTCAATCGAAGTCACTGTCATCAGAACACAAAAAAGCAAAACAGATCGTATTTCAGACTTATGGTGCAAAAGACAACTTTGGGATCGTTTTAAAAGAGGATGGGTGGGTGAGAGGAGACCTATTGTGGCTTGTGACATGAAAAAAGCTGACAGATGAAAGAGACATAATAATTAAGTAATACGGGTTTAAAAATATGCATGTGATCTCGGAAATCCATTTTGCTTGTGCGACTAAATGCACTATTATGAAAAACATATTTTTGCAATGTCAAAATATTTTGAAAAAAAAATCGGGTGTACATATGGCCATTTTATGAAGGCACACAGAAATTCATTAAAAAAAGACATTTTTGTGCCTGTGTAAAAAAGATAAAAACATTAAACATGTCTAGTAAAAAGTCATTTTCGAGCACGAATTTGTCTTTTTATACAGAACACAAAAAACATTATTTTTTCGTGAAACTTTGTGTGTCAACATAAAATGTTCCAAGGTACACTCAAAATTTATTTCATAATTTTTTGACATTTTAAAATGTTTTAAAAATGCAGTTCACATAATGGGACTAGATGATCCTATGAGCCAAAACACCATGTCCGATCTCATGTGATCTTCAATACACATGAATACTAATAAAAGGCGTGCTAATCTCAAACATGATGAAGGGTGGATCTATGCACGATAAGCATTTCTCTAGGAAACACCAACGGCTTTAAAGGGCAAAAGAATGTCCAGCTTCACTGGTTAACAAACCTGTTCATACATGTTCCATCAAGTTCTGATATAAATGGATCATTCTGATACAACAACAGCGTCAGTCAGGGGCCAAGGAATAGCAGTCATCAGGTCAAACCGAAGGTGCTAGCTAACCAATGGTCGAATTTCAGTCCCCGCGACAGAAAGAATGTAGGTGTTCGGTTCCCTTACAGTCAGTGGGCGAGTTTCTTCGCTCGCCCGCTGCCGGAAGGCTGCCCGGGGTCTTTCGCTCCGGGGGCGTCGGGCTTCAGAGCCCACACCGGAGCACGGTCGGGCTCGTAGCGGTAGTCATAGAAGAGCTCCTCGCCCGCGCCGATCCGCTCCTTGGCGAATATGCCCACCCTGTGGTCGCCGGCCACCATGATCACCTTGGCGTAGCAGTTCGGGTCAGGGGAGTGGTTGGCGAACTTCAGCTTGTCGCCCATCCTGAAGGCGTCCAGAACAAACTGCGCATCCACAGCGACTTGTTGGATCAGAGATAAAATGCAGTAAAATGAGTCGAGAACGGCCATAATTCAGCTCAGGCCAAAAGCACAAGCTAAATCTAGTGATCAGCCCACCTCAATCTTTCAAGACTGAGACTGGTAACCTACCTGGTTATTCAAGTTGAAAAGGAACGATGAATTCTCGCGGTCATATATCTTCCCACGCTTGTCTGCTTCCTTATGGGAGATGAGCTCCCCGGTGTACTCGCCAAGATATTCATGCTTGCCAACGGTATTCTGGACGATTTGAGAAACACAATGAGGGAAGCTAAAGGGAGGAGCGATCGAGAGAGGATGGTGGAAGGAGCAGTTTTACCTTGAGGAATGCTCCCCAGCCAGAGATATCAGATCTCCCTAGTAAGACCTGAATCAAAACTCAATACCATCAGCACATCATTATGTTCGAAAGAGACACTCATAGACGATGATAAGCCTGGATCATTTTGTTTTCATATCCTAATTTCTTCATATCTGGCTCGGAACTAACCATAAACAAGAAAATCCATCCCTCATAAGGAATCAGTGCCTAAAGAATAATCATTGCTATATTACTACCAGCTTCAACAGTAATGAGAACAGGCTCAAAGAGACGTAGAACTTAAATCATGTTTATCACATCTAGCGATTCAGATCATGGTCGGATGAAACTATCCACAAGTACAACTGGGTAATGAATTAGAAGTCTGAGCCAGCAGTTCTGCACACAAAAGATGTGTGGTTATCTTTATTCCGTTACACGACAGGACCAACCAAAGAAATAGTCACTCAAGTATGACCTCAGAAATATAAGCAAGATGTCCATAACATGTGATAAACTCAAGTGTGTAATTTTACCCTTTGTTGTTGTTTAAGTAGCAATTTCATGTTCCGACATTCATAATTATCGCCTCTTTGGTTGGGAACTCCCAATGAACCGTCACCACACCTGTAGATCAGAAAAGGAACGATTCAATGCACTCATGATTCATTCAAAGATTGTGGCTGAGAGATAACAATAACTTGCTTGAACAACTTGCAGACCACGTCTCAAGGCGCTAACGAAATAACGTACTGGCACAGATAAGCATTAAGTGTGTTAAGCATGTCAAATAACTATGCTTGATGATTGTCGGCTGTAGCTGATGGCTACAAAATCATTTTTATTAACTTATCAAACCCCTTGTTTAAGCTTTTAGCTGCAGAACTGAGTATCTTGAGATGATACAGTATAACCTAGCAAGAGCATTTGTGCAGTTCTAATAATAGTTTCTTCATCCAGTGAAGCTCTTTGTGAACAGATGAGAAACTTGCGTCACCCATGCCTTCAAGCGTTGGCGAACTACCACCTATACTTGTATTTGGCAACTGACCACCTGCAGATTTACTTCTGTCGGCTACTGCGTGTGATTTAAAATGCACTACCTAATTCCCAAATATCTGGTGGTAACAGAAGCATCATGGCAAATTTCACAGGTGCAGGTGGTAAATTTTGGACTACTCTGGTACAGGTGAAATTGTAGACGTGCAAAGAAAATGAACAGGTCTTGACAATGCAATTTTGTATACACAGATAATTATCAAATAAATACAAAGTCCTTCAAAGGTTCCTCAGATTTAGCAAACACATACCCTACCCAGCAGTTTCTGCACACGTCAGGATCACATTCCCTGTCAGCAGCAAAGCATGGACACTGGCGACTGCGACACTGGCTCTTTGCACAATGACAACCTCGAAAACGATTCTTGCACATTTTTGGACACCTGGAATGCAAAGGGAATAAACTTCCACACAAGCAACAACACCAAATGCTAAAGTATGACAGCAGCATCAGAATATCCAAATAGTTTGCATGTCTTTATGTCTATGTATTTTTATAATTAGTTCCATTCATAACTGCAATTTCGCAGACTAACTAATAACACCAAAGTATCCATGTACTATGCAGTTTTACAAAATATTTTCGAATTCAATACTAGCTTGGGTGTTCTCTATAAAGAGTTGAAGCATGCTAACGAGTTACAATACAGCAACTCACCATTACAGGATTGAATCATTATACTAAACACAGAATATGAAATCAAACTACATGTATAGATATACCATAGCGTTTTCATGAGCAATGCTATTAATATCCAGAAGGACAAGCATTCCTAGTTCACCTGCAATACGACCAAACCAACAAAAAATCTATGGTACCAGCAAAAAGTAGATTAAACTGTGGGAGAGATTGGCAATAGGCATTAACTTGAACTCCATAACAAACATGTGCAAAAATGCACATACTTCAGATGCATAGAACTTATGCATAATAGTGCAACTTCTTGCAAGGGAAAATAATTAACTCACCCACAATATTTCTCACAGCATGTCCCATTTACGAGACATGGACACTGTTTCCCACATGTTGGTTGACAACCACAAGGATTATATTGACGACAAGGCTGGTCCTTCTTTTCTGTAATCCTTTTCCTTATAAAATGGTAGCCTGCAGATTTCCAGGTGTACTTCAAACGACGGACTCTTCCCGCCTTCTAAAAAACTGTGATCTCACGCGCAACTCATGTCCCTGAGATTTCAACAATGGTTGCACTAAAATAAGATACCATCAGGGTGAAAAAAATAGAGAGGCACACTGAACCCTACCTTTATATATCCTTTAACAAGAGAATCAGCACTGCTAAGAGTTCCAGATGCGCTGGTATTTTCAATATAATTCATATAATGAAAAACATCGCTGCACGTTTTCATTCCACCAAGAAGGTTCCGAGCAATTAAACAACTGCATGAAGAAAACCCATGGGTTCAGTGTTGCTATTGATTATGGAGAATGGGGTAAACTTATCGCTATGATAATGATAAACTTCTGTGCTCAGAAATAAAAAAACATTAATATATGTAGAATTATATGCGTTGGCACTATGAAGATAATGTCGTACTCATAAGTAGAAAATATTTTCGTAATATATACTTTTACGGATGGCCATGGTACATATAACTAGTCACAGAATGTTCATATAATCTCCTCCCAACATTTTTTTCAGATCCACACTACCTACTCCCTACTTGTAGGATGATGAGAAAACTGTACGTAAAAGGAATGAATTGTTTACTCAGTAAGGAACCATGGTCAAAGGCTTCCGAGTGGCGGACTAAAACATTGCACATGTGACTTGTACTCAGTTCAGAAAAATGTTTACAGGTTAGTGGAATACGCAAAGCCACACAACAAGTTTCACTTGAGTGGTTGTATAATAATAAGCAACACATGAACATTAAGTGAGAGGTAATGATACCACTGATATAAAGTTGGTCATCGGGAGAAAGGTCCAACCTGTTCCTTCCAAATATCTCCAAACCTTTCACTAGAAGCCCTTGCTCAATCAACTTCCAGGATCTACCATTATTTTCTTGCCTGTATATATTTTCATCAACATCTTCTATCCTCGAACTATCATGGCCATCTGTTACTGAATGTTCGTTTTTTGCTTCCTCCCTAAAATCATTACGATCTTCCGCTAAACCTGAGTTCTTCTCCATTTGAGGCACATCCTTCTTCCGAGAACTTCTTGTGTTTGGAGAATTTTGCAGTGAGGATGCAACCGAATCCTTGTGTCCATTTCGTGTCTCGGATCTAAGCTTCATATCCCTTGGCCAAAGGAACTCACCCAAAATAGAATCTGATGGTGCCACTTCCCTCTGTCCTTTTTTCACACTCATGAGAATTCGCTCAGCGATTCTTCTAGTAGTAATTTTCTTGATTCCACCTCTTGGGTTAATTTTGACTTTTGATTGACAAGGTGAGTGTTGCGGAGATTTATTGCCTACTGGATGTACTTCTGAATCGCTGCTTTCTGAGGCAACCCTTTGGGTTGAAGAGCTTTCACTCTGTTGGGACTTTGCCTTCCTACCACTAGAACCATGTTTTTTCTTATTTGAGCCCAACTGGTTCCTTGTGTCATCAGATGAGTGAGTTGGCTCCTCTACATCAATATGCATGTCACAATCAGTTGCAATAGTAGCATCTGGTTTGGAGGCCTGACAAAATGGGTTTGGAAAACAAGCCAATTTTAAGAATCTAAATTGTCACACAAGACAAGCAGATTTTCAGAAGTTATACACATAAAATACTAACCAGTTTATAACATTGAATGCCACATGGTATACCATCATCTATGCTGATCCAAGGCGGTTGCTTTTCTGTCTGTACAAAAAAAGGTACAAATTAGAAAAGTACCCAATTTTGGAAATAATCTTGAACTTCCAAACTTACAGGAAATACTAAATCTTGAGAACACCCATGTAGTTTACAATCGAAAACCTGCCATGTCCCAGAATAATCATTAGCAAACCAGAGGCATTAAAGAAATCGCATGATGATATGAGATGAACATACTAGACATCGCCGACAAAAGAGATTGTCAAAGGAATCCAATGCTGCATCTATATCTTTATCACGGTAGACATCTTCCACTTTGGCATTAAGTTCAGAAACTTTCTTAAGAGAACCCTCAGTTTTCTCCCCATGTAGGATCTCATATCTAGCCTGTAAATTGGGCTATACGTGTTAACTTAATTGTCAATAGTGCAAATGTGAACTGGAAAACAGGAAGCCCAGATGGAAAAGTTGAGAGTAAATGATGATAAACTGAAAACTAGCCTTTATATCGCCAGCTGCCATATCCGAACATTGTGCCAGGGTTTCCAGCACTGCATCGGACATGCCACATTCTTGAATAGTCATCCTGACATAGAGCAGCAGAGGAGCGTAATTCATTACACCAAATCATCAAATCACCCATTTAGAGGAATAGGGCAAATAGCAGAAGCCAAAATCTACTGTTGATCTATCAAGGTTAAAGGTGTACACTCATCAATGGATTGCTCAGATTATAGTTAGATGGCGTAAACTCTACCGCTGATCTCCTTGAACAATATGCTAGAAACAAAGCCTGCATCCCGTCTGAAGTATTATAAGCTACTTTTCTGGAGGTCCAATCTAGGCTATTCTGATTATGTAACCAAATTGAACATTTTGCAGCGACCTCAGGTAAGAAGGGAGAGTGTTAGAAAAACACAAAAGTGGTACTAGCTAAGTGATATCTTGCGTTTGCATTACTTAAATATACAAATCTTGGTATATTATGTTTCTTGGAAGAGAAATGTGGCAATCCTTTAACTTTGAAGCTACTAAGTGCTTATGTGTCCTAAAACTATGAATTGTTTGTTTACCCTCATGTAAAGTGTTCCCCAAAGGAAAATACAAATCCAACAAATTTAGTGCCTCAAAGAAAACTGAGTGAAATAGCATTCATTTGAAAAAATTGTGATTGTAAAACCAGCGTATCTGTCAATCATAAATAGGTGCAGAAGTTAGAGCATATTTGGTTCATCATAGCCACACTTCGCCAAACTTTGTCTTATGTGTAGCAACAATATTATGCTAAGTTTTGTTTCAATACCACAACTGCGGTATGCCACACTTTCTTAGTAGGCTATCCCACTTGTCATACACTCCACTTTTACCAAACTTTTTCTAACTTGTGGTGAACAATCTCTTCACTGCACTTTTTGTGGCTTGACACAGTTTTAGCAAAAAAGGTGTGGCAAAGGATGGCCATGAACCAAACATTCCCTTAAGCCTAGGCTAAGGCAAACTAATGCGAAGAAAAAAACGGAATATCCCAAGTCTGTTTACCGAATAAGAAAATCTTCAGAAACTTTGAACTCCTTTTTCTCCTCTTCATTCTCAACAGCTTCATCTTCACTGTCACTGCAAATTAAAGCTTCACCGCAATTTGCATCATAGTAAATCCTTCGTCGACCAAGTACAGATTGGTCTTCCGACATCCTCTGGTTCCTGCATGAAACCACGAGAAATCTTTTGTCTCAAGAAAACCCTATGATGCCTCAATAAAGAAACCCTTTTGTTAGCAGCAGGGTTTGGAGAGGTTGAGAAGTGCATGTAAACAGACCTGTCCAAAAAAGTCCATGTTGTATAAGGCGGAATTTTCGGTACTTCTGGCAGTTGAATTGGCCTGATGAGCTTTCCACCGAACATAACAGTTGATGTGTCATTTGAACTTTCTTCTTCAGACCTGACGCCATCATCCTCAGCAGCAGGTACTTGATGACTATGCACCGAACAAAGTACATCGTCTTGCCTACTTGTCAGCAAATTTGAGACTAAGCCAGTGTCATTTGGTGTATTTATTTGCCAGATTTTTGAAGAATTGCTAGTGCTTTGTGTAACGGTGCTGAGTTTAATCCTGTTCTCCTCTATCCTATTCTGGAAAAAAAAATCAGTCAGAAAAAACAACAACGAGATTATCTTATTAGAACATACTCAGAGAAGTAGAGAATGATTTCAAAGCACCTTAATGGAAGTGAAACGATCTGCTGTAATTTTCTTCTTCAACAAGTCAATAACACATAAAATATATGGGGAGGCCTCACTTCCTTCTTCATCTGACATAGCCCTATCGTCGTGAGTAACCTACAAAGGTAGTCAGGTTATCGTAACACGCATAATGCAAGCTCATGTAGCAGTTTTGTGATTGAAGGGCATAATATTAAAGCCAAAAGGCAATTAGTGTTAGAGCCCAACTAACTAGTTCCTCCCTGCATTTCTGAAATTCTGAATACATGCACACCACAAGAGTAGATTACCATTCACTACATGATAACTCTTAGTAGCAAAATTTAATAAGGAAAAGCCTCAAGGTTAACATCTCTACCAAATCAGGGAGTCGTTATTAGTTTCTAATATTCTGTCCAAGACTACATTCCTCTTATATAGCCACAGTTTTCAGAATGGGCAAGCTTCACTTCCTTTTTGCCTCAGCATTCTGACAGAATCAAACCACGCACATGCTAAGAAGAAAAGGGAAGGCTCCCGAAACAAATAAAAGCCCCGAAATTGCAATCACTCGGTCACTTGATACGTCAGGCATAAAAATGCACTGTGGTTAGGTTACTGATAATAAGCACATGACGACGCTGTATACCCCAGAGAACCGATAAATTACTTCGATATATATACACCACAGCTCAGCATTCAGCGGATTAGGCACTAGGGGCGGATCTAGATGGTGCGCCGGGCGTGCGGCCAGAAGCTGCGAAGGTCCCCTAGCGGGATTTAACGAATCGCTGGATCAGAAAAAACCTCGCCAGAGACTTACTTGCGGAGAGGGGCGGAGACGGCGGGACCTCGATATCCCGACAAGGAAGAGCAGGGACGGCAATGGCGGCGACGCGTGAGAGCCGGGCGTGTTCGGAGGGCGTGGGGCGTGGGTTTGAGGCGCCGGCAGTGACGGCGGCACAGCAGGGCGGCGGATGTAGAGGCCGCCTCTTTTTTCGAAATGTTGTATATTTAGACGCGTTTTATGTTAGTTCACTCTTTTTTTCCTGTATATCTCTCACCGTCCCACTTTCATTAAAACAAAACAACTTCTCTCCCTTTCATCTCTTTTTCTCCCGACTGGAAAGAGGCTTCGGTACAAGCAGAGAAGAAAAAAAGAGGGACATGGCTGCTGCTGGGAAGGGGCTAAGGTGAGAAAGAAGCAGAGATAGGCGGGATTTGGGGAAGAACCATCCCGCCTCCACTCTTGCTCCCGCCGCCATGTTCCCTTCCGCCACCATTCTTGCCCATCGATCTAGGGTTTGGGGGTGAGCAGGACGACCACCAGGGGGAGGCTGAGGGAAGGTGAGGGAGGACGATGAGGGGAGGGAGGGCGGGAAGGAGGAAGACGGAGGAGAGGGAGGGTTCTTACCAGCCGTCTGTTCCATGTCGCAGGAGAGGGAGGGCGGGCGAGCGAGCGAGAGGGAGGGAGGGAGCTGGAATTCACATTTGTTTCCACGCGCGAATACTAAAGCAACCCAAATAGCGAAAGCGGGAGGGCAAATTCCAACATCCAAACACAGCCTACGAGGAATCAACAAACAAACAACACACGCCGTTGGACAACTTTGGATAAAAGATCTCAAGTGAACTTACTCTTAATGACACCGCTTCGCAATCGGCTATCCACCGATCTAATACAATACTGGAGAAAATATTGGCAAAGATCTTTTCTAACTCTAGAATGGAGAGGGTGGGTATTTTTTTCGATAAAGGGATTTTATTACTTAAACAATTTTAAGTATTATACCCGGCCTGTGCATAGTTATGATGCACACAGTCCAACAAGTTCATGACTGACGATACAAAATATAAAAAGGCGAATTACATTTTAAAATGAAAAAGTGTAAAAACATTTATGGTGTTGGAGGGCCGGTCCGAAGGTTATGTTGTCATCCATGCTGGAAAAATAACCCCACCGCCGCCGCCTCCACACGCTGTAGCACTGACCATGATCAAAGTGTGCAGTGCACGGTAGATAACCTGCATAATAGAAACACTTTTATCGTTAAAAACCTTATCTTTTCTACATAGACAGAGCGATCAAATGACGGCAATCGCTCCCACCCTAATAAGAAGTTTGAACCTAGGATCCACACTGTTTAGCCAATTGTCGAAAATATTCGCAACGCTACGTGGTGGGTATAAGGTAGAACCTATCTGAATGGCTGACCATATAGAAGGTGGGTATTTATAGCCTCTCACCTAAGAGGTACATTTATGGCTCTAAATGAAGGACATGGGCAATTGCCCTTAATCAGATCATAGACAGTCATGCAGATGGTCTGAACTTTAGGGCCGGAGGGCCCAGGTACTCGGCTGGTCCATGTCAGCATTCTACCACCACCCGGGTACTCACGAGTTGCTTGACCTAGAGGGTTCGAGTGACTGAACTGTCGAGACCACCCTCCGACATACACTTGGGTGCTCTCGGGTTGCCATGCCGGTTAGCCCAAAGTGTCATGGTTGTGGGGTCGGAAAGTCAGGGTTTTCCTACAACTTTCCTCTTCTTTGTTTAATGTTGCTACGTCCCCCTTCTTGAATATGTGCTTCTCCCTTGTGTCTCCATGCTTGTTGCCTTACCTAGCATACATAGGGTCAAGATTTTTTTTGGCAACCAATCCTTTGAAGTAGGGGGAAGGCATGTGTTTAGTAACACATTCACCTTGTATTGAAGGGCCTTCAGTCGATCTCTTATCAAGGGAGAAAATGATGTAGTTGGTGTTGAGCTCGGGATGGTGATGTCCAAGGTACCAATTGTATCACGAGGCCTTGGTGGGAGCCACCGTCGGGTCTCACATAGAAGGATTCTCCTTTTGATCTGACACTGATGGTGTTGGCTAGCCATTGTTGTTCAATTGTGGCCAGGGGTGGCCACCGGAGTTTGTGAGAGTTTCTCCCTTCATAAGGATTAGGCAGTGTTGATACAGTTCCATCGCTGGCCACCGAGGTCATCACGGGGAAGCCCGAGGGTCGCTAGTGTTCTTTTGGTGGCTTCCTCTTCAGCGGATCAACTTCATGTCAACATTCACATCGGGACCGTAGTGCACATTAGTAGTTGTTTCCAAGTTTGTATCACCCCCTCGGCAAGTTGGAGTTCGTAGGTAAGGGTGTCTTCGATCTAGTAGTTCTCTTCGAGTATTTGATCTCAATCTTCGAAGTGAAAAAACCTACGTCTAGCTTTCATTGGTCGGACTTGGCAAATGGGGATGTTTACACGTTGCTCCCTTCTTGAAGACATTGCTTGGAGATTTCTTGGACTTTCTTCTCCGGATGAAAACACTTGATCTGGCATTTAGTGGTTGGATCGGTGATGACGATGTTTGACCACCCTTTCCTTCCTTGATGCAAATTATTTTGGAGAATCTTTTGTTGGGGAATTAGCACACTTAAAAAATGTGATGCGATATACGCAGCGGAATCAATGTAGCCCACATGCCTGAACCTAGGGCAAGTCATGTGTGCAAACAACAACCATGTAGGACAACAACTAGATTTTAGTAAGCATGTAGGAGAAGTCATATGTTTTTTTTGGCCCAAAAGTGCAACATCAATACAGAGACACGAGATATTACGAGGAAAACCCCTCAATTTGAGGGGGGAAACCAAGGGGTAAAGCTCCCATATCTTGGATATGTTACATCAAGATGTCACAAATCTTGGATGCAACAACAAAATGTGGGGCACATGAGTTAGAGATTGAAAAAATCTCACCGAAGATGGTGGAACCACAGTTTGAGTGATACAAGGTAGTGGATCGGAACTTCACAACCTTGTTGGTGCTTAATCTCAACCTCTTCTTCAACTTTCTCTCCTTCGCTTCTCTCTTGATTTTCTTTCTTTTTTTCTCCAATGGAGACTAACATGAGATTTTCGTCACTCCACGTAGTGCTGACTGGATGAGAGGCTTAACATCCATCTTCCTTCATGTAAGAAGTCCAAAATGACCCTTGATCAAACACTACTAGGTAGTGCATTTTTGTACCTGTTTGGACAGTCTGAAAGATTTCAAATGGAATCACCTCATAGCCCACATGAGGACGACACCCAACACATTTCTTGCATGCAATTCTATGCGTTGTTTAGGGTAGTCGTCGATGTTGTTTCTTTCCAATGTGTCTTATATGTTTGTTCTTTCTTTCTTTCTGTTTTTCTAGTAAGTTGGTTGTGTGCATGGGATGCCTTGACTGCTAATGAGATTAAGTCATTTTCAGTGGTTAGGTGTAACTGGTATCATCTTGATATTGATATATTTCCCTTTATCAGAAAAAAACACGAGTGCAAGCATAAGGACAATATACTAAACATAGTGGCTAAAACAATGTTGCCATAGCTTCACCACCCTACCAAAACATCGTTCTCTATCTTGAGATAATGATGTACCGCTTTTTTCAGTGAACATAAAATTGACCCATAATTTGCAAGATCCCAATTTCTAGAACTACTTTAATTGGACCATATCATTAAACAAACTAAGTGCTTTTGGATGGATGCACCTTCGCTACTCGAGAGGCCGCTGAGTGCTCGCTTCCCATAGTTTATAGTTTTAACACATTCAGGTGCATCCTCCTCTCTGCTTGAGAGGTCGCGGATTGCCCGCTCCTCACCACCACCATCATCCCCGCTTTATTTTGGATACCTTCCGCCTCCTCCGCCTCTAGCACCTGTGAAAGCCAAGGAAATCTATTGGAAATATGCCCTAGACACAGTAATAATTTTATTATTATTCTATTTCTCCAATATTAAATGATTAAAGAGTTTGGGACTCTATGCTATAATTGAAATAAGAATAAAATGAGAAGATTCAAAGAAAAACCGAATTACATGTGTAGTATCATAGTATCATAAACACCAAGCTAAGATATATACCTATTCAGGCCTCTAGGGTTCATAAATTGTTGATGGTTCTATTTTCCTGACCATGGACATATGTAATGAGGATGTCATGATTCATGAGGGCACATTGTTAGTGTAACACAATGCCAGGTAAAACTTTTGATATACTGCAAGACACATCGTAAATATGTTTTTAGTATTTTCTCATCATATGTGTTCGCGTTTACTAGTCATCATGTTGATCATCGTAAGACCATGATAGTATTGTATACCCGGATACCAGTTGGTACTTGCAAGATATCATACGTCATTCCGTGACTGGCTGATTACAAATGTGTTTTTCGGGTACAGTGAAAATTCAGTATGTTGTGGTACTAGATATATCATGACTGGCGTATACTCCTTTGAAGATGGCGAGATACACTCTAGGCCACTCGTTTTTACAATGTCCACCTATCGCCAGGGGCCACTCACGGAGAAAGAGGTTGGGCGCCAGCACCGGATTGGTTGCCAGTGAGGGTAAGTGGACCTCATCGGAGCGGTCGTCTGCATGGGAGCTATGAAAGGCTCACATGATCATGTACGGAGTGAGTGAGCGTGAAAATCATTAGGAGCTCATAATTGTGGAATCAGGAATAACAAAGGTGGGACGAAAAGGGTTTTATTTAAGTGGCACACCATAGCCCGGCCCATTGCAGGTTTAGTTCACCAAGTCCCCTTGCTGCTGCACGTTACTATTTTGTTCATCATTTCTCGTAAGAATTCCACTTTTTGCCCGTACATGTGAGTTTGTGACACATATTACCTCTTTTAGTGAAAATTTTACCCGAATACCTCATATAAGAAACTTTGAACCCTGATTTACCATGTTTTAATATTTTACCCGTATTATTAGATAGGTCAATATGTGGTGCCAAAAATATGTAAAGCTTGGAGGGGTCATTGACGATCGTGGCCAACCTTCTCTTCTTCATCCGTTGCACCCCTCGTTGTCCTCCTCACATCATCTAACCTCCATTATCATCACACGTAGTCCAACCGACATGCATTAGAGAACGGTGGGCCAAAGTTTTTTTAATCGGGTAATCTCGACCAAATGTTTTACTAGATGAGTTAATTGGTGTCACAAAAAGTAGGAGGTAAAAGGTGGAATTCACTCATTCTCATATACATGCGCAACATTCTAACAGCGGGGAGAAGTGCATGGAAAGGTATGAACTGGATCCTGGCCGATAAAATACAAGGAAAATGTTGATCGTGTTGGGTCAAGCATCCTTCTCTCCATTGGGAATGTTACAAGGAAAAGAACTGGAGAGCACACGCCAAAGATAGAGATACCAACAACCTTGTCGAATTGTCAAGTGATCATGCAAACGTTGGTACATGAACATAGTATATTGATATATTATATATACTTTCCCGTATCAAAGTGTGCATTGATATATTCGCATTGGGCTGTAGGTGAGAGAATGCGAGTGCTACGAATTGACGTTACCTTTAGCGATTTTGCCTATCTATATAGGTTGGTGTGCTGACAGTGACTAATGGAACTAACTGTCCATTGTGTTCCAGGAACAAATCTTGCTGTATGATACAAGTGACGTTTCGATCATTAAGCTGCAGAAGCTAACTTTGAACGCACCATATGGGAACACGTAGTATCTATAGTACGTTGTGTCAGAAAAGAAAAAACTAGATCCCCATTCCCTCGTATAAAAGATTGATATAAAACCACCGGCCAAACTCACTAACAGAGACGGGTTAGCCATAAGAGCGGTCTCAAGGCAAGGCAACGAACCGCTTGCAGTCATAAACTATGTCAGCCGCCTAAAATGGCGACTTTTTTTTGCACTAATTAAGAAAACAGTCATATCTTTTTGCCTGGAAATCGGTGCATATGTCATCCAATAATATTTTTCTAACAAAAATTAATCCAATAATTAGTTTACATGCATGAATTTTGTATGATTTTTTCAAATAATTTTTTTTTTAAAGGTGTAGGCCGACCGAGAGCACAACTTTTGGGCGATCGAGTCCTTTGCAACGGAAACCTTACGTGACCACGTATGGAAACTAAACCCGAGGTGATCAATCCAATGCACTGGCTTTAGCCACACTCCAAAGCTAGATCGAGCTCTCCAGCTCGAGCTCCTGCCTTTGATAGTTCATCCACCGATCGAATCACCAAACGAAAATTGACCATGTAGAGACCTCAAACAAATGGGACGGTGGGACGTAGAGTAGCTGATACACGCTTTCCACTTCCTACATGTATATATAAACTCAAGTACTTGTTCAAACATATTCATCCCATCTCCACACCTGGCCATACATTTCCTCCTCAAGAGCTCTTAGATCGATCAGCCAGATAGCTCCGGACATCGCAGCTAGCTACACCATGGCCATGACGATCTTCTCGGATCTTCGAGCTCCTTGTACTCTCCTCATGGCAATCCTGATGCTGCTCATCATCCAAGCACACGGAATCACTAGGCACTACAATTTCAATGTATGTATTAATTTGTCGTTCTGTCTGCATTTTCCGGCCGTGATCTTGGATGACTTCTCACACGGCGCTGCTCGATCGTCTGCAGGTGCAAATGGCGAATGTGACGAGGCTGTGCGCCACCAAGAGCATCGTGACGGTGAACGGGGAGTTCCCCGGCCCGGCGCTGGTGGCGAGGGAGGGGGACCGCGTCCTGGTCCGCGTCACCAACCACGTGGCGCACAACATGACTCTGCACTGGCACGGCATCCGGCAGCTGCGGAGCGGCTGGGCCGACGGGCCGGCGTACATCACGCAGTGCCCGATGCAGACGGGCCAGAGCTACGTCTACAACTTCACCATCACGGGGCAGCGCGGCACGCTGTGGTGGCACGCGCACATCTCCTGGCTACGCGCCACCGTGTACGGCGCCATCGTAATCCTCCCCAAGCACGGCGTGCCTTACCCGTTCGCCGCGCCGCACCAGGAGGTTCCCATGATCTTCGGCGAGTGGTGGAGGGCGGACACGGAGGCGTTGGTCAGGCAGGCGCTTCGGACGGGCGGAGCCCCAAATATCTCTGACGCTTACACCATCAATGGCCTCCCAGGGCCGCTCTACAACTGCTCCGCCAAAGACACGTTCAAACTCAAGGTGGTACCTGGGAAAACATACCTGCTGCGCCTCATCAATGCCGCTCTCAACGACGAGCTATTCTTCTCCGTCGCCAACCACACGCTCACGGTCGTCGAGGTCGACGCGGTCTATGTCAAACCCTTCACCGTCAAGACCCTCATCATCTCCCCGGGCCAGACCACCAACGTCCTCCTCACAGCCAAGCCTTTCAACCCCAAGGCTAACTTCTACATGTCCGCCGCGCCCTACTCCGTCATCAGGCCCGGCACCTTCGACAACACCACCGTCGCCGGCATCCTCGAGTACCAAAGCCTCTCCGCGTCAGGCTTTGACAAGGACCTACCGCTGTTCAAGCCGACGCTGCCACGGTTCAACGACACGGGCTTTGTCACCAACTTCACCTCCAAGCTCCGCAGCCTCGCCACGCCGCAGTACCCGGCGGCCGTGCCGCGGTCGGTGGACAAGCGGTTCTTCTTCACCGTCGGGCTGGGCACCCTCCCGTGCCCGGCGAACGCGACGTGCCAGGGGCCGACCAACACCACGCAGTTCGCGGCGGCCGTCAACAACGTCTCCCTGGTGCTCCCTTCCACGGCGCTCCTCCAGTCGCACTTCACCGGGGCGTCTCGGGGCGTCTACGGCTCGAACTTCCCGGTCATGCCCCTCTCGCAGTTCAACTACACGGGGGCGCCGCCCAACAACACTAACGTGGCCACCGGGACGAAGCTGCTCGTGCTGCCGTTCAACTCCTCGGTGGAGCTGGTGATGCAGGACACCAGCATCCTCGGCATCGAGAGCCACCCCTGCACCTGCACGGCTTCAACTTCTTTGTGGTCGGCCAAGGATTTGGCAACTACGATTCCGTGAACGATCCGGCCAAGTTCAACCTCATCGACCCCGTTGAGCGGAACACCGTAGGGGTGCCGGCCGGTGGATGGGTGGCCATTCGCTTCCTCGCTGACAACCCAGGTAATTAACCAGAGAGTTACATACTATCATTCCGGAAATTCATTTCTTAGCTCATACTCGTACGTATGATATACGCAGGTGTATGGTTCATGCATTGCCATCTGGAGGTGCACACAACGTGGGGGCTGAGAATGGCATGGCTGGTACTAGACGGGAGCTTGCCCAACCAGAAGCTGCTCCCTCCACCGTCAGATCTCCCCAAATGCTAGTTCCACAGGATCAGAGTTGTTGCTTTTCCCTATTTTGTTTTTGTTTGCCGGTTTGGGATTGACGTCTCCTAACGGAGATTTTTAGCTTTTTATTACTCACTTCGCTGACCGTACAGTTTTTTCTAATTATTAAATTTCCTTCTTTCATCGGTTAGCAATGTGTGATGACAATGTTTTGATGCTTATTCAATAAACAATGACAAGAATTACATGTCAAGCTCCCGGATCTTTCTATGTAAGCCGTGCCATTTGGATCCTTTAATGTCCTTTGAAAAAATATTCTCACTGTCGCACTTGCCCAAGTTTTTGGGCTTAAGATGGATAAGAATACTTTTGCGCTGAGCTGAACTATTTTTAGTCACTTGGAAAATTTGTACCAACCTTACCAGTTTGCTATTTTATAAATTTTAGAAGAAACTTTACAAGAGGACCTGTTTATTTGTTGACATGGGGGCAAGGAATGTATATCTTGCAATTATCTTGACCGCATTGTTCTCAATATTATCAGTTGGAGCGTCTAGAGTAATATAATTGAGTTACTATTATGTGGTCAAGTGACATTGCTTCCCGAAACCTGCCGAGACAACCGACCAGCTAGTATTCATCTCTTTTTTACTACGTACTCTACTACATTATGATTCCCTTTTTTTGATACGTAATTTCTTGGATTAGTGAATTCATTGTTGGGGAGGATATATGCATCAAACTCTTTTACTACATTTCATTGTTGGATACTAATTAATAAAGTGAGAACTAAAGGAGCTGTTTATCGAACTTTAAATGACGAGTCTAACCAAGTACAAAATAAGAAGTACTGCATGATCAGCCTTAACAAAGTACAAAATAAGAAGTCTCTGGAGGGCAAGGCTGCCCCCGCCCCGAGGAACGGCCCAATTGGTCGTTTCGTCAGAACCGCCATTATCGTGTGCAGTGAGCGGGGACATGGTGCCAAACTCGTGCAACCGTAAAGATGGTGTTAACTCGCTCTTCGGTGAAAAATACAATTGGAGAAATTTGGTCACCGCCCGTCGAATCCCTCGTATTTATCCCCTTTTGGCTCACCGTCAAATCCCAAGCAACAATCTCCCTCCCCCGTTTGAGCTCTTTGCCTAGGAAGTTCTTCATCGACGAAGATTAGCTCATCCGTCTCGATATGTATCGGCACCTGATACATACCTCACACATAAAAATAATAGAGCAATGTGATATGGGCACCTATTCTAGGGTTTCAATATGAAAGTTGTAATTGCCTAGGCGGACAAATAACGGTGACCGGAAATTGTCTGGTCCGGAGGTGTTTAAGGATATATGGGGGTGAAATTTGTCTAATCCGATTGGAAATGCTCTAAGTGAAACGATCTCGCGCGTCCAATCAAAATGTTTCGTGTGTAGCACTTTTTGTTTGTGTATGAAACATCCCATGTAGCAATAAATATTTCAGAAAATCTTGCTTCAGATGAATGTAGCAAAAAAATCCGACCCAACAATTTTTGTTAGTGCATGTAGCACAAGTGTGTAGCAAAAAATTCGGATCTGTATATATTGCGACATATCTAAAAAAATATTGGAGCACTTTAAACATAACCATGTAGCAAAACCAACAACATATCCAACAAATCCCAAATTGGTTGTAGCAAGAGGTGAGTACAACTTCAATTTTAGCAAGGCTCAGCCGCATCTGGTAGCTTCAAGCATGGACGACGCGCATAACATTTCAATGTGTTGTTAATTTGTAAACATTCAAATATGAACTTGCAATATATTGTATCAGGGTTTCTACGTTAGAACTGTCGTGAAAACAATATTTATTTCATGTGATAGATTATATTTAGGGAATGTCTATTTGTCAGCTAGCTGATTTCTAATTCGTGCACAGACAGATTTTTAGACCAATCAAGTGTTGGCACGTGGACAAAGCTGTCTCTGTCCATGGTAAACCTGAGCGTGTCGATTTTGCGGTTGAACCGACTTGATTTCGTTAACAGGTTGACCACTTTCAGCCCGACCTGGGCCCAAACAACAAAAATCTATGCGCATCTCTTAGCTGGGCTTTCACTTAGTATTTGGCTCTCTCTCTCAGAGCTGGGCTTACTTCCTCGGTAGGAATTGCTGCCGTGCAGCACAGCTGGCAGGAGGCGGGCAGGTGATCATCTTCTTCTTGAAGAGGATATCGATCACCTGTTGTTCCCCCTTCGTCGAAAAAGGACACCGACACAAAAAAGACACAGAAAACACAGTAGATGTAGTATACTCCCTCAGTTCCAAATTAATTTACTTGATCTTGTCCAAATATGAATGTATCTATACTTGTTTGGTATCTAGATTCATGTGTAACCAAATGTGTGTCAATTAAATCCGAACGGAGGGAGTAGATAGTAGATAGATATAATTTGCTAAGTGAAATCAACTTACAACAACTCAGAAAAAAAGAGGGATTCAGAAGAACTAAGACAGATAGATAGAGTTTGATGACATAGCTTACAAATTTCATAGTACTAGCATTTCCCTCCCGAAAATGCATAAGATAGATACCATCTCAAAATATATACGTCCTGACAAAGCATGACCTCAGGCCCGCCCTACATTTGAAGTCTAAAAGAACATTGAAAGTGACCATCAGGAAGTCGTCATCATTCTTGTGAAAGAGGATCAGCAAATCCAGCCCATGTCCCAGTTCATTCTCATTAGCGAAAGCAGATCATCCATCCCTGAAACAAACCCTTCTTTCATCTTTGCACGTGTAGTATGACGATAGCCTGTGGATATCCAGCAAGAGAGGGACATATAATACTGAAACTAGGTGTATTATTAGCTCATGCAAAAAATACATATATAGGACATCCGCTCTCTTCATGTATTATTAGTTCGATATAAGAGGATAAATGAGTGTACCATAGCTAGACAATTTAGACAAATGCATATATAGGACATCGGCTGTTTCTACTATCGGGTGTATGCTGAGCATGAACTTGGGTGTCCAGCAAGAGAGAGATAAATAATACTGAAACTAGTAAGAGAGAGAGAGAGAGAGAGAGAAGCATGAAGCTACATACAAAGAGAGACATGAGCAAGACACTGAATATAAATAATAACAAAGAGAGATACTGAATTTAATGACATATACACTAAAGATAGACTGAATGTAAAGAGATATACATAAAGATATATATATATATATTTCTCAGAGAGATACTGAATTTAATCAAAACAGATAGAGAGATAGAGAAATGAATATATATATAGACCCAGAGAGAGAGAGACTGATGCCAGAGAGAGATACAAGACTGAATATATATAGAAAGATAGATACATGACTGAATATATATATATATATATATATATATATATATATATATATATATGAGAGTGGATTTCTTGTCATGGGGGTAGCTACCCTCCCTCTATATGGTGTTGGATCTGTTGTGGAGATGCGCACAGAATCCTGTGGTTAAATGCTCATCTCACTTTAGCTCAGTAATCGTTTTGGCTACGACGTGTGCCCCATGTAACGCCGTGAACCCACGTTGTCTGAATTTTGTATTATATTTTAAATGGACACTTCAAGTTGTGCACATATGTCCTGGCTTTCCTGGTTTGACTTTACCTTGTTGGTACTTTTGGAAGTCCGGGAAAAACTTACAAATGGACACTTCAAGTTGTGCACATATGTGCTTGCTTTCCTGGTACCACAATGACATGCTTTTTGTGCTTTATTAACAAGCGTGCATAAAAAGATCCCTGAAAAAAAATTGGGGTAAAAAAAACATGTGAAATCTGTAGTACCCTGAAAAAGCAAAAAAATAGAAAAAAAGTACAAAGCTGTGCCGTGGCGGCGAGTCTCTCATTTCTCTACCTCGAAAGAAAAAAAACTAATTAATTTGTGATGACTTGGTAAATTGATCATTAAACGCGATGCAAAAAAATCTGTGCTGGATCTGGCGTCCCAGCCCGCTCGCATCCTCCCACGTCTGTGCTGGATTGCCTCAAAAAGCTTTGACATCTAACTGAAAAAAGACAAAATAAGAAAATGTGAGCATCTGGTTGTGCAGAAAATGTGAGCATCTGGTTGTGCTTTCCAATATACGAACTCTCCAACCCAACCATCCTCTTCCCTCTTTCTGTACTGCGTTGCAAACCTCCGCCTGGTACGTGTGCTTTCTGGCTGGTTGCCACCTCGACAAACGGCCGTCTGCTTAGACGGTGCCGTTCACGCGTGTTGTCTGTGTCCGGACGAGCTAACCGAGATGCTTGTTTGCCTTTTTTAGTTAGCGCGTATCCTATAGCAGTATCTCCTATGGTGGATTTTGCATGCACTACTACACCCCATGACACCAAACAATTTTCGATATATATATATATAGCGTCCTATATATATATATATATATATATATATATATATATATATATATACAATGACAGAGAGAGATAGAGATAGAGACCTCAATCTAGAGAGAAAAAGAAATAGACAGAGAGAGAGAGCAAGAGAGAGTGAAAGAGAGAGACAGAAAGAGAGAGAGATAAAGAGAGACCTGACAGAGAAAAAGAAAAAAAGAGAGAGAGACGCATGAATCTAAACAGATAAAAAGAGATAGAGACGCATGAATCTAAACATACAGAGACATAGAGAGACGCATAGAGAGAGAGAGAGAGAGACGCATGAATCTAAACATACAGAGACAGAGAGAGACGCATAGAGAGAGACGCATATATATAGAGAGAGACACATGAATCTAAACATACAGAGACAGAGAGAGACGCATGAATCTAAACATACACAAACACACACAAAAAGAGATTTACTTCAGAGCTACTTCCTTCTGTTTATGATTGCGGCACTACGCCATTGTATTATCATTCAGAGCTAGCTTACTTATCTTGGCTGGGACACATACACTGAACAGACATGCATGCATGGTTCACTTTTACTACTCTACACAATGAAAGATTTTAGCTTATTTCAAGAGATATATGGGCCCAAATCTAGTAAAAACGGTACTGTCTACACCATCTACTTTACTCTTCTTGGCCTACAAAAAAAATAAGAAAGGCATTTCAGAAAACAAGAGAGAACAACATAAAAATGCAACATAGTGAATGAAGGAAGAAATCAATCTAACCTCAACAATTCCTAGCATATCTTGGCAAATATCACTGAAATTCCTCTTCAAACTACTCACGGCCTACAAGCACATAAAAGATTATCAAAAACACACACAAGCAACAAAAGAAAAAAGAATACATGACAAAGAGGAAAATCATGATGAATAAGTATGGCAAAAAAAAAGTTTCCTGAGTAAACCAAACAGTGCATCGTCTAAGAACTTGTCCCTACCACTTCTATCAAATTCTTTCACCTGAAAATGAGAAATACTACACATGTTAAATAAACTAGGTAGTGTTGAAAAAAATCAGGCCAAACGAGCAACAAAACTAACATCGCAGTCGCTGGAGAAACTTTGCCCTTCCCTATAACCAACACCGATATGGTCATCCACAGATTCAGCAGATATATAGTGCCCTCTGCAAAGAATGTTAACAATAACAAATATGTAACTGATGCTCACACACAAATGCATTAAAACATCTATGTACAAAATCATTTACCGCAAATCTGCATCCCTACACATATGCCTCCCCATCTCATTCTATATCCCAGTCCAAACACTGAACAAACACTTCCTTGTGTGTGGAGCTTGGATGCCCTACACTGAACTTGGTGCCCCCGGGTGAAATTATGTTAAGAACAAGTCCCCAACACAAACGAGAATTCAAGCACCTACGACAAACACACCAACAACTACCACACCAGCACCAATACTCCACAACGAGGCACCAAAATCAACACCCACCCTGGCTTGCACGCATGAAAACAACTAGACCCCGAATTCATCCCGAAAAACCAACAGCAAAAATGCTCCCCGCCGCGAAAATGGCAGATCTCTCGTCGCCCACCGAGTAGGGGCTGCGCGGGTTCAGAGCAAAAACTCGGCTAGCGACGAGATCTGAAAACTTCCTTGGCCTACGCCCTACCTAAGAGCGACACATCGAACAAGTTCCTCGGTATCAAGCTGAACACAGACAGAGATGAAAAGCGCAGCTCGCTCGCCGCCGCAGGGGAGGGACTGCGCTGGTTCAGAACAGAACGCCGCCGGCGACAAGAAAATCTACATCGCCATATGCATCCGCCACATCTCACGGGCATCACATCAACACCTCACGGCAACACAGAGAGACAAAAAGGGCGCGGCGACGCATGAAGGAGGTGAGCTGGGCTAGGGAGCTACCTTGTACGCCGTCGACGTCGCCGCCGCCCGCCATCGCCTCCTCCGGTTGTCGCCATGACACGAGAGGCGAAGGAGCAGCCGCTGCTCTGTTTCGCCGCTCCCTCTGATGATGCGTAGCTATCGAAACTGGGACACCCGGTGCTAACGGGCATCTTAGCCCAGTGGCTGGCCAGCCCGCCCGAGATCGACTCCCGCTGGAGCGATTTTTGGGTGTCTCACTGCGCTACACTGTTCACTAGGAACAATGTAGCAACACTCGTATGTGCCTCTCGACGTCCACGTGCCACAGGCGATGTCGACATGCCCGTCGGTTCCGGAGCGCTGGTCTTCAGATAAGTCTCTCAAGACGTATTAGGGATATAGGTTGTAGGTCTAATTTAGACATATAGGTAGGGTGTGCGTGTGATGTGTGTGCGTGTGGTGTGCGTGCCTGTATGTCTAATCAGATACTACAACTTGTATTCTCAGAAGAGGACTTTCAAAAAACAAAAAAAAAACCCTTTCAGCGGAAAAAAGAACCCACCCCCAACGGGCTTCATCCAGCCCGCGACCGACACTACACACGCACGACGCGAGACACAAACACAAAGGACAAAAACAACACGAATCGCGGGGAAAGAACGAACGGCCAGAAAAGTGACTGGGCACGACAACGAAATCATACAGCTGAGAATTAGCAAAGCCATGAAAATATTTAGTTGCCTTGAACAACGCTCAGGGTTCGATAAATTGCTGGGTCCGCCTCTGATTTGATCTGATTTGCCGCATGGTATAATTTCAGATTTTCTTTTATGAAGACCTGGACCATAGCCGGAGCAGAGGACCGGTGAACCGGCGTATCTAGCTACTCGGAGGCTGAACGTATTTCTGTCACGTAAATCCTATCAAGTCGCGTATTCGCCAACATACGTGTGTTGCATTGCGACAGTATCAGCCGTCCTGCTCCCGCCCACACACACACATGCCGCTTCTCCACCTCTCGCTTCCGCCGCACCGCCTTCTCGTCGGCCGCCGCCGGCTGTTCGCCCCGCCGACGCCTCCTCTCTCTCGCCTCTCCATTAGGTTACCTTCGCAAGCCTCCATACTATACATCCACCCGCTTCCATGTGATTTCTGGTCGCCGTCGCCTCGTTGGCTCATCTGCTCTTGTTACTGGACAGGGCGGCGGCGTCGATATCGGCCGCCGCGGAGGATTCATGCGATCTCCCATTCCCTCCGGAGCGCGCTGCCCACCACCGCGAGCTCGCCGCGGCCGCCGCCTCCGTCGAGCGCGCCTGCCGCCTCTGCGTAGACGTGAGTTGACTTTGTCCCCTCTCCTATTGATATTCAGATTTGGGTGCGGCCGTGCGGGGCTAATTGCCATTTCGTGGCATTTTGTGATTATATCCTGTAACACTGTTCTTCATGTAAAAGTCGATGTCGTCCCTTCGGGGACATCCGATAAAAAAAAAGTCGATGTCAATTGAACTGATAAATGTATTTAGAAGAGATCAACTAATTTGCATAAGTTGATCATTATTTGAAAAAAAAGGATTAAATAGCTCTTTGGAGCACCAGAAATCCAGTCGCCTGCAATGCCAACATGGAGGCACTAGAATTGTTTTGCGAAAAAGTTTATTTCTGGAGTGAAGCTTTGCAATTGCAAGTGGAGCGCATCACATATTTCTATTATGCATCCGATTTCTCAGCCAGTATGTTAAATGTAGAGAAAAGTCGGTCAGCTCATGTTCTACTCGGTAGCTTTGTTAAAACCATCCAAAGTGATAACTCTTGTCTAAAACACAATCGTGGTTTGTGGTTGCCATTTAGTCATTTTTAATAAGACTAGATAATCCCATTTAGTTAGTTTTAACCAGTGGAGAGTACATCAAGATTGGATGCCTCATGTTATGCCTGCTTCTATTTTTAAACTGTAGGTATAGCATTTTCATCACTCAATTTAATGTGCCAAAGTTCATTGCAAAATATAGCATGTGTACCTGAATAAAATGATAAACTATGGGATACTTAGGAAATTTTAAAAAGAAAAGTGAAAGAAATTCACTGAACACATAATTATTATTTTGTGTGCCAGGTCTTTCTTAGGTTCAAATAGGCAAAACTTAGTTTCTGTTCTGGTCAGATTTGTTGAGGTTACTGAAAGATAGCATAAATACAAATAGATGGCCCAGAGGTTTCAGCTGCAATATACTGCACCAAACCCAAATATGGATTTTGTGAGTTCTCCATGCATCATTTAATTGTGATGTACTTCCTCCGTTCCAAAATAATTGAAGTTATAGAATTCTCCTAAATCAAACTACTTCAAGTTTGCCCGAGTATGTAGAAAAATATATCAACATCTGAAAAACAAATTTAGTTTCATTCGGTTCATCATAAAATATATTTTTGTGCTATATAGATTTGGCGTTGTAGATGTTAGCACATTTTTTTACAAAGCCGGTCAAACTTATAGAAGTTTGACTTGGGACAAACCTAGAACTTCATTTATTTTGAAACGTAGGTAGTAATAAATTCAAATGCGTAGCATGTCACTGAATATCTGTTCGATTACCTGAGCTACATTTTTCTGGTTAACTTGTATGCCTTGACAGGTCAAGAGATCACTTCTTTCAGGTGGAAGGAAGATTCTTGAAAAGAATGACCAAAGTCCTGTGACAATTGCAGATTTCGGAGTTCAGGCCCTTATCAGCTTTGGTAATTCATAGCATAGTTCCTTGTTCAGCTTACCATATGCACATTGTGTCTCCGTTTGATGCCATTTTTACCCTGGTGCTACGGAAAGAGCTCCAGCAACTGTTTCCATCAATACCTCTGGTGGCAGAAGAGGACTCAACATTTCTAAAGTCATTTAAGCCTGATGATAACAGTGGTAATGTACTCATTGAGTCGATTTCAAGTGCTGTCACGGACAAAGTTAATAACAGTGGTTCACCTTTAACTCATGATGATGTGTTGAGTGCTATTGACAGAGGAGGCAAGGATGCTGTCTCCTTTGATTCAAATCCTGCTACTTATTGGGTAAGCTGCCAAGTTTCATTAAATGTAAATGTGGATCTGTAAAGATCGTTCCACTGAGTATTGTTGATACTGTTCTTTTGAAGGTACTTGATCCCATTGATGGCACTAAAGGTTTCTTGAAAGGAGATGATGCTCTGTATGTGGTACGGCTCTATATTCATTTGTTTATCTGTTCTTGAACGAACAGCAGGAGCTCTGCCTATTTAGTTTATGGAAGAAAACATTATGTACAGGGGGACAAAAAGACAAATAGCTAAGTGCCAAATCTATTTAATCTGTACTGGAGCTTGCAGCAATGCCATTAGGATGGCTGAAGCTAAGTAGGTAGCTGGCAGTCTGTCATTGGTCCCTCTCATTGTTCATTGTCTTGAGAAAACTTTTGGTGCAATCTGTTGTAGTTTTAAGTATTGATTCCGCAAGATTCTACTATTCCTCTTCTTGCATAAATTGCGCCGCTATAAACAACTAATCCACTAGAGTCCTTCGATGCATTCTTTTGGAAACATTACCTGCCTCTAGCCAAAAAACTGGCAGTGAAGCAAAGCTGAGTCCACGAGTTTCATGATATAACAGTCTAACCAACTGAGTACTGTACCCCACACAAAGTCCCTCCGTTCCAATGAATAAGGCATATAATTTAGTCCAAAGTCAGCATCTTCTAAGTTTGACCAATATTATAGATAAAATTTTGAATATTTACGATACCAAACCAATAACAATAGATCCACCATGAAAAAAAATTCATAGCGTATATGCTTAGTATTGTAAATGTTGATATTTCTAATATATATTTGGTCAAACTTAGTAACTTTTGACTGAATTTATATGCCTTATTCAACGTAACAGAGGAAGTATTTAGATTAGGGGTATGATGGGCATATGTCGAGGGCCATTTTCTATGTAGTCTCGCATAGGGGGACAAGATTGATGGTTAGGCCGTCTCTGGTTGCGAGGATGGCAGCCATGAGGACTATATCTTGGCTCTATATTCATTTTAAGGTGCATTATTAGGTATTTTTTATCACATCCTGAAACTTGGAACCAAGCTCACTTGGAACACATCCATTGTTACAGAATGTGCAGAACTGCACAAGCATACACCTTTGTTAATTATTTATTTGCAAGCAATACACCTTTATTATGAGATTTCCGCATCCATCACTGCTTTCCATAGCACAAGCATTGATTCCTGAGTATTATTGGTAGCTATATTTATGTCATCGTAGTTGCAGTTTCTGGAGATTTTCTGTATTAGACACTGTCTTTTCTCGAACATGCATCAAAAGGCGTTGTCTTCGAAACAAGTGTCGAAATGACACATATTGAATACTATTTATACGTGTTGCTCACCTGAGTACCTCCATCAGGTACTAACTGTAGCATAAGCTATGCAGGTGCATACATCAAAAGCCACAATCAACACATAAGATTCATAGCATGTTGAGATTCTTGGCTTGACGTTTTCCAAATGGTCCCTCACTGAAACAAATCATATTCAGCATTGTAATATCGTCATTTTATTAGCTGAGGTTAAAAACCTTTTGCAGTTTTTATTAATGGCGCCCATGTTCTTTTGGATTTTCTATCTGTGGTAATACCAACTTTGACAAATTAGCATGTCTGAATAGCAAGCTTGTTTGCTCATCTCTGATATCAGTATGGATTTTGGAGTCATGCTCTCTAAGTAACGTCTGAGCATGATCATTTTGTTTTCTTTATTCTTTTTGTTCTGATACGAAGCTTTCCTTGGTTTGTCTTAAGGTTGGGTTGGCTCTTGTGGTGAATGGTAAGGTAGCAGTAGGAGTCATGGGATGTCCAAATTGGACTAATGTTACCACAATCAACAAGAAAGAAGAAAATCTTGATCCATGTCCTGGCCATGGCATCCTCATGGTGTCTCATGGAGGATGTGGTACTTGGTCTAGGCACTTGTCTCCTGAGATAGCCCAGTTCACAGCAGCACAGGATATTTGGAAGAGATGTTTTGTTGATTCCTGTTCAGTTGTACACATGGCACGCTTCTGCATTCCTGATAGCCAAACTTGGAATATGATACCGTTATCTCTCCTCTTCGGCTCAACGACGGATGAATCTGATCCCAGAGATGAGAATAAAATTCTTCTCCAATATGCTTGCTGTGGCAGGTTTGTCGCATTATCCATTTACCACTATGCATGCTTGTTTACATTCCTAACCAGTCTAAACATGATGCTAGTGAATCAGCAAAAGGCAATTCAAGTACTGGCAGACAGTATGCTTTGTTTGTTTTTTTAGATGCAGTATGCTTTGTTGTTTACGATGGGTTTGCCAGCACAATCTAAAATGAGAAATATACTTTCTGTCATAGAACAGTATCTTAGGTTGATAACGACCATCTTAGACTGATCTTGCTGATGCTTTGTAGCTTGTGCAAGTATATAATGGTAGCATCTGGGAGAGCCTCAGTTTTTTTCAATCGAGCACGGCCGAAAACTCAAATCAAGGTGTTGTATTGCTTGAAATTTTGATGGTTCTGCATGAAAAGTTAAAAAAAAAGTAGTGGACTATGTTTACACGTACGCTGATCTTTTCTACTCTTTTACTGTTTTCATAGGCTTGGGATCATGCTGTCGGGGTAATTTGTGTGCAGGAAGCTGGAGGTCAGGTATATATAACTTGTCTGTGACCCGGGACACGATGAAATTTACAGTTGTTCTATTGATTCGTGCACGTCGACCTTATAGCCATGGTAATTTTGTGATGTGTTGAAACTTTCAGATCAGTGACTGGAGTGGGAAACCGTTGGATCTCGCAGCTGACCTAACAGGGCGTAGAATCATCTACCCTTCAGGCGGTGTTCTGGTGACAAACGGCGCTCTGCATGACAAGCTTATCGAAATGATCTCAGCAAACAACGAATAGTTGCGATGTTGCACAGCTTCGAACACCAGCACAGTTTTGTAGTGTTTCTAACATTTTACCACGTTGGCCTTCAAATCATATTTGGTCTCGCCTTATTCTGGCTATGTACAATGTAATTAACTGCTCATCACAGTATATTCATGAATCGGACCGCACTGATCTAAGTGCCTGAAATGAATTTCTTAAGCAACTTCGCCGAGAAGCTATACATGTGAAACTTGGCACATTGCTCCAGGCCGCCTTGTGGATGTGTCTAAATTGCTTCCAGATTCTACAACCTTTGGCCTTGACAGTCTCTGAATCTGCTGGATAGTAACCCTGGAGGCTCCATGGTCGTGCAATGTCCACGCAAGCCCTGATGCTGTACTAAGCAAAGCTTGCAACGGGGAGAAACGAAATCTCTGACAAATCTGACAGCGCTGCACCGCGCCGCGCAACATGTTTGGCCACCAATTCAAGCCGAAGAAAAAGTCGCCCTGAAAGCTTGCAGTTCTGCCTCCATCCACAGCAGGATAACGACCTGCAGCTTGTAAGCATGATTAGCGTCGCAAAATCCTATTCACTCTGACGAGCTTTCTCACGAGCCATGACACGTACTTCTGCCTGCCGTGGGTTCAGTAGATCGATGCCTTGATGTTTATCTTCTTGTTGTAACCTACGTTGACTTTGATGGGCATAAGAAGGGCTACTGATCAGATGTTTCTGTGTGAGGAAAGTCGCAGTTACGTACGGATTTTCAGTGTAGTTATGCTGTGTAAGCAAGCTAGCACGGTGAAATACGTCAGGCACGAAGAGCTCCATCGTGATTTGAAATGCTGTCTGTCGCTTATTGCAGGAACCGCCCCTGCTTGCACAGAGTCAACTATTCCGGCAGATCCTGCCTGGTTTCACTGACGGAAATGATTAATGATATGACTTGGCTGATGCACAAGTGGCCAGCTGGATGAGATTCAGACATTGTGGAACGAGCTAGTCGCATTCCTGACCAAGAGATTCAGTAGCAAAGCCTCTGAAGTAAGTATATGTACTGATGAAACAAGTTTTCCCACGAGTAGAGCTTAAGCTTTGTCGGACCAAGTTTTTGCCGCCTCTTGTCTTGAGCTACGCAACTGAAACTGTATCATCACGTAGCACCAGAAGGAAATAACATCAGGAAAACCCCTAATTCGGACAGCCTAGTGAAAAATTAATTAGCCCGGTGGTGATCATGCTGGTCAACAACAAGCGGTACATAATTAGCCACTGGGCTAGACCATAGTTGTGGGAACGAGTAACGACCAACCAAACGAACAAATATACGTATGAACAGCTGAAAACACTACGGGAAACAGTCAAAACGCCGACGGCGGCCGCCGTCGGCGTAGCAACGATCGCCGTCGGCGTAGACCTACACCGACGGCCGCCGTCGGCGTATCGTCGTCGGCGTAGGACGCTGTCGGCGTATGAACAATGCCGTCGGCGTATACGTCGCCGTCGGCGTATCTGAAGTGGGACCCACAAAAGGAAAGTGACGTCTCCGTCTGCTCCACCTATACGCCGACGGCAGTGCCGTCGGCCTAGGCTGCCACGTGTGCTGATGTGGTGTCTGGGAGGAGTCTTACGCCGACGGCATTGCCGTCGGCGTATATACCATATGGTCCTCCAGCGTCGACGTGGCGCCATCCTGTGCGTCCCCGCAGCATACTACGCCGACGGCAATGCCGTCGGCGTAGACTTGACCATATTTTCAGTTTCTGAAATTTTTTGCTGCTGGTTTCTGGCGCATTTTAAATACAATTAAAATTGCACAAATTATAAAACATCACAGAAACATCAAATAAAACACCACATACATATCCAAATGACACAAACATGATTCAAATTCATCCAAGCATTCATACAAACTCCAAACAAGTTCGAATTCACACACGCTACACCCGAACACATCCTACACCTCCCGAGAGCCCGAGGCCGATGATTCCTTGCCTTGGCTCATCTTGGTCAATCACCTGCATTGAGAAAGGATAAACTTGTAAGCATGTTGAAAAATGTAGTAAATAAGAATAAAGACGTAATGCAATTAAGAAGAAGCATGTTGAAAAGTAAATAGTACGCAAAAGGACATAAAAGACCCTCACCCCTAATCATCACTCTCATAGTTAAGTCCTGGGTTGTCATCATCACTATCAACATCACTATCACGAGTGTTGTATATTGGAACCTCCTCGCACGGTGGAGGCTCATCATCGTCATCACTATCACTCTGTAACTTGTTGAGCATATCTATATCCTTTAGATTCACCACTACGTCACCACCTGTTTGTGCATTGTCCTCGCGGTCCTCAAGACCTTGTATGCCAAAGTCCCCAAAGGTTTGTTCCTCTTGATAGAAAATCCCCTCGTATGTTTTAGGGTCAATGTTGTTGTAATCGTCTTCGGAGGGCATGGGTAGCTTACCACGTGGCGATACATGGAACACGACTTCCCAACCAATGAGTCCCTCTTTCTTGCATGGGTAGGGCAAATAATAAACTTGAAAGGCTTGGTGAGCCACAACAAAGACATCGGATCCATTGTAGGTGGTTGAAGGCTTAACTTCAACTAACCCAATGGAAGGGGTACTTTTGGTTCCATGCTCAGGGTCGAACCAGTGGCATTTGAACACAACAAGCTTGAGTGATATGTTCGTGTTATTGAACGTCAGCTCATATACGTTCTGTAACCTTCCGTAGTAATCATAATTACCGGCTCCTTTGGTGAAGACCCCGGTATTTATAGTCTTTGCATTAGGCCGACTGTTCTGGTGATGCTCTGTATGGAAGCGGTACCCATTCACATCATACTTCTCATACTTCTCGACTCTACGGTTACAACCTTGGGAGACACATCTCAACTCATCTGACATCACAACGTTGGGATCAGCTCCCTACAAGTACAAATTGTTTTGTGCATTAGTAAGAGGGATAATACACGAATTGCAAGGTAGAAGGGACAGGTTTGAAATTACCTTTTCCCTGAACCAAACCGTGAATTTTTTCTTTCCGGGGGCAGGCTCTTTCAAAAGAGTGTCCAACGCGGCTTCATTGGGTCCATCTGATGTTCCCGACCACATTTCATCCGTGAATTGACTAAAAGGAGAAAATACGTATTAGAACGAAATCATGATAGTAGTTGCAAAGTAATTTGTTCCCCATTTTACCTAAGGAAACTGCCCTCTTCTCCCTGCTCGTCGTGGGTCACTTCCTTCATGTTCATAAGCACATAGAGCATTATGCACTCCAGCTCATCATTGGTCAAGTTATACCTTGTTGGGCCACCGCTCTTGCCACCGGGACACTGGAAGAGGACGAGCTTGGGGTCTCGCTTGGGCTCGTCGACATTGTACCGAGAGGCCTGGTTATGCATAGTGGGAACATCATCGGGGTAGTACGTTAGCCTGGCGTCTGCCATCTCCTGAAGGATAGTTGCCTCGGCTATGGATGACTCAATCTTATTTTTGTTTCCACATTTGGTTCGAATATACTTAAACTCTCTCTCAATACAAAACTGCCAACGAAACTGCACCGGTCCACCCAAGAGTACCTCATTCGCAAGATGCACAACAAGATGTGCCATCGGAGTAAAGAAGCCTGGCGGAAATATCGTCTCTAAGTTGCACAGCAACTCCGGCACTAGTTCATGCAGCTTCTGAATAATCAGGGGACATACTTGCTTAGCACAGAGCGTGCGGAAGAAATGGCTCAACTCCGCGAGCACTCGCCAGACACGGTCGGGGAGATACCCTCGAACCATCACCGGTAGCAGCCGCTCAATCCATATATGATAGTCGTGACTCTTGAGCCCGGTGACTTTTGCCGTTTGTATATTGACTCCCTTACTTATATTCGAACAATAGCCATCAGGGAACATCACGACGAATTTGAGCCAATGGAATGCCTCAGACCTTTGCATACTATTAAGGCAGAAGTCAGCATGCGGCTTGAACCAGTTCTTTTGACGGCCTTCAGGAGGCTTCATGTGCATTCTCTCCCTATCACAGAGCTTCTTAACATCAACTCTAGCCTTAACATTATCCTTCGACTTCGGGGTAATGTTCAGGATTGTGTGAAAGAGGGACTCTCCAACATTCTTTTCGGTGTGCATCACATCGATGCTATGGGGAAGTTCGAGGTCCTTGTAATATTCGAGTTGCGTCAAGCCTGCCACGTGAGTCCAGTTGTGCGACACACCATATCCCACATATCGTGGGCCTTTTCTCCCAGCAGGCACGAGAGCACTTAGCTCGGCGTCAACAGCTGCACCATCGAAAGTTGGTATCGCTTTTTCTTCATGCTCAACTCTGCCCTTCTTGAAGTTCTTTTTGTCTTCTCTAAACGGATGCCCTCTTTTGAGGAACTTTCGATGTGTGTCAAACGCGGAATACTTCCGTCCCGCCGTTAGCCACATGAACTCAAGTCGGTTCCTGCACACTGGGCATGGCCACTTACCAGCTGTACACCATCCGCAGAATAGGGCGTACCCGGGCATGTCATGCATGGAATTGTGATACCAAACTTTCATCAAGAAGTTTGTCTTCGATGCACGATCATATGTCAACGTCCCGTGGTGCCAAGAGTGGTTCAGATCATCCACAATTGGCTGCATGTACATACTTAAATTCTTCCCCGGATATTCAGGACCTGGAATGATCAGCGAGAGGAACATGGTCTTCTTTTGCATTAGGGCTCCAGGAGGGAGATTGAGCGGAATAACAAACACGGGCCAGCAGCTGTACGCGGTAGTCGACAAACCATATGGATTGAATCCATCGGTTGCTATCGCGATTCTCACGTTTCGAGCATCTGCTGCCTCATCGGGGTGGTTCGCATCAAAGTTCTTCCATGCCGTACCATCAGATGGATGTCCCATCAATTCCCGGTCGTGCTCATCCTTGTATCTCTTCCCCGTTTTGTGCCATTGCATCTGTGTGGCAGACTCTTTGTTCATGTAAAGCCGCTTGATTCTTTGTATGAATGGGAGGTAACGAAGAATCTTAATGGCGACATTTGACTGCGTCTTCGTACCATCGGGTCCTTTTACCACATGATACCTAGAGGCCTTACACAAGATACAGTACTTGTCATTGGCAAACTGTTTCCAAAACAAAAGGCATCCTTTTGGACAACAATCTATCTTCTGATAATCCATGCTGAGATCTCGCAGGATTTTCTTCGTTTCGTACATGCTTTGAGGCAGACAATGCCCTTCAGGCAACAGGTTACCAGTTGTTTGCAGATGCGCTTCAAAGCATGAACGGGTGCTGCCATACTGGAGCTTGTTGGCTAGTGCTTGCGAGATGGCATCGAGCTGAGAAACTTTTGCACCCTCGTACAGAGGCCTCTGAGACGAGGCCATCATAGCAAAGAAGGCCTTCGCGGTTGGCTCTGGGTCCTCCGGTTCACGCGGTTCCTCCGGTTCTGGAGGTTCCTCCGGTTCCTCCTGTGATGGTGGCGAATCTGGCATGTCGCCAGCACGGAGATCATCTAGCCAGTTTCTAATCCCATCATCTTCATTGCCATTGATCCGCTGCCGCATCACCCTGCCACTCTCGCGCTCGTACTCATCAAAGTTGACTGTCGTCACGAAGTTCGGCATATACCCACGAGAGAAGAGGTGTTTAATCATATCATCCTTTCCCTGACGTGTACGAAACTTGCAACGAGGGCAAGGGCACTGTCCACGAGCGCCTGACTCTGAACCCTTACGCGCTAACTCCTTCACTAACAAATGCGTCTTCCATACCCACTCATCTGTTTTGTCAACCAAACTAATTCGGCCACTGTACATCCACCCATTATCTGCCATCCTCTGCTGCTTTACTGTGAGCCAAATAATAATAACATGAAATTAAATGCATCATATTTTTATTTTCTTGCATGCAATGTCACCATTTTATTACGGCCAAATTTTATCTTTTACAACATGCAAGGGTTCACATACACTTCTAATAGGTAGGGGCCTATCCCGCCCGAGTACGTGTAGATCGAGTCGTGTCCCATGTTCTACCCCGACCCGAGACGGAATTTCGGCAGCACCTCCCCGCTGTTCTTCAGAATACACGTCTCGAGCTTGTCAAGCCGAGAGGGTGTGCATCCGAAGAACAACAGGGAGGTGCTGCCGAAATTCCGTCTCAGGAAGGGGTAGAACGTGGAACACGACCCGATCTACACGTACTCGGACTGTCCAACAGGACAACCCGGAAGTGTTACGGTTATAAATATGCAAAGATGGACAATCCTGCATATTTATAAATTTGTAACCCTTCCGGATGGGATCTGACTCGGGTTACGCGACTGACTTGGTGATCTAGACCAAAATAAACCTATGCAGCAAGAGAGGCGAAAGATTTATACCCTCGAAGCGTGATCGGTGGCCGGAGAAGGCCGAGAGGAAGCTACGTCATCTGAAAAGTACAAACAATCGAAATATATAAGCAAATATCCCTCCATTTTACCTAATAATTAAACATAAAACAGAATAAACCATAGAACGATGTAACCATATTAGCTAAACATAACACATATAGACAAGTAGCACAATAATACATAGGTAGCATGCATGCATCATAAGTCTAGCAGTACGACATGTAGCATAATAAGTCTAGTACGACACAGGACATCTGATAGACATCCTAAACTCCACTCGCGCCGGTGTCAGTGACGTCGTCGTCGCGGTCCCACCAAGAGGACGTGCTGCTAGAGTCCTCCTGCTGCTGCGTGCCGGAGGGGCCGGCCTCGCCCTGCCCGCGCTGCTGCCGGCTCTCGCTGAGACCTGGTACTGGACCGCCATCACCTGGGGATCAAGGAGGAGATCCTTGACCAAGGGGTCATCCTCCTCGCGCTGGTGGCGCGCCCTGAGCAGCCTCTCTGCCTGTCGGTGCTCCCTCTCCTCGGCCTTCGTCGCGATCCTCATGCCATCTGGCGCTAACATGTGCGCCACGCTCCGCTCATCCTCAAAGTTGAGGATCGCTCTCGCCCCAAAGTGCTGGACCGCCGCGCAGTCGTAGGCGCGGGCCGCCTGCCACGGGCACCTGAAAGTACCAAGCTGGATCTTCCTGTGATCCACTGTGATCTGAGCTGCCCAAGTCGGGA
Source organism: Poa pratensis (assembly GCA_947311845.1). Taxonomy (NCBI): domain Eukaryota; kingdom Viridiplantae; phylum Streptophyta; class Magnoliopsida; order Poales; family Poaceae; genus Poa; species Poa pratensis. Next base: position 33,358,160 of record CAMZMU010000128.1, read on the forward strand.
TCTTCGTGGGTCTCCGGTGAACACCACGAAACTTTCGCTCCGGCTCCGACATGATACTTAGTTAAGTAAAAGCATTTGATACAGGGGTTAGTCATATATGAAATGAATATATGTGAAATCTACTTCAAACATGAACATGCAACACATATGAAACAAATGCTGTCATTTACACACAGGTATACATCAATCTATGAGTAAGAAATTTTTATACCTGCACTCAAGCTCTGCTGCCACTAGAGTAGGAATCCTGCAAGCAAAGGGACTTTTTTTAGTCCAAATAACGAAGATATTAAGGAGATGACTATGCATAGGGAACGTGGTTTTACATCTGAAGCCTCATATGTCAAAGCCATTAGTCAGCAAAAAGAGTGCCTACAAGAACGAAGTAGAAATAAATGCATTGTTCTTGCATTTACCCTTGGTTCTGTAGACAGTCTTCTTGCAAGCATAATGGACTATTCTAATCATCGGCTTGCATTAAGAATAGCCAAGAAGACAACATTATTTCTTTCGACTCATAAAAAACAGCAAATCACCTACACTAAATTTTTATACAACGATCATTCCAAATTGACTTAGCAAATTTTTCTAACAACATTTCTAATAAATTTCTACTAACACTTGGTCGACTAAGCAAAATCTACTAACACTTGGTCGACTAAGCAAAATCTACTAAGCAAAATCAACTAAGCTCACTTCCAGCTCTCACCCCAGGGGCACAAACACATCCCCTGATGGGATTGAGCAACCCACACCACCACTACTGTTATTCACTACTTCAGCAGAGTAACCACTACTAAATTCAGCAGAACATAATCACTAGAACATTACAGACACGGAATATTTTACCTTGTTAAAATGGGGGTGTTGAGCAGCACTGCAGTGGAGGAGACGGCTCAAGGCAGTGGATTTGGCGGCGATCTCGACCGGATCCAGTGTGGGGCGCTCCTGCGCGTCGGCCTGGGTGTGGCGGGAGGTGGCCCGCGTGGCGGCGGCAGCCGGGGCGCGACCTCGGGGCGGCGGGAGGTGGCCGGGGCGCGACCTCGGGGTCGGGGAGGAGGAGGCGCACGGCCGAAGCGGAGGCTGAGGCGGCGGCGGACCTCGGGGCGGCGGGAGGTGGCCCGCGTGGCGGCGGCGGCGGCCGGGGCGCGACCTCGGGGCGGCGGGAGGTGGCCGGGGCGCGACCTCGGGGCGGCGGGAGGTGGCCCGCGTGGCGGCGGCGGCCGAAGCGGGAGGCTGTGGCGGCGGCGGATCGAGGGCGGGGAGGAGGCGCACGGGATGGGGGAGCAGGCGGCGGCGGCGGATCGAGGTCGGGGAGGAGGTGGCGGCGGCGGGCAGCGCGGGGAGGAGGGGATCGAGCAAGTGTGTGTGTGTGGAGAGAGGAGCGTGCCCGCGCGCGTTTTGGTAGGTGGATAAGACTACGCCGACGGCATTGCCGTCGGCGTAGGGGTGGGTGGGTTAATTGGATAAGACTACGCCGACGGCATTGCCGTCGGCGTATCCTATTTTTTTACTCAATATATTCCCTAATTTAGTAGAGAGAGGACAGCAGGTTATGCAAGAGAGGTTACTCGATCAGATGAACCCATTGTGAAGAACCTAGCTAGATCTGGAGAAGAGAGAGCCAACGCTGATTGCCATGTGAAGAACCCAGCCAGATGTGGAGAAGAGAAAGCCAAAGAGGTTAACTTCCCTGTGAAGAAACAAGCTAGTCGTGGATTAGATAAAGAGGCTAATGTGTCGGATAACCGCCCTGTGAAGAAACAAGCTGAAGCTACCTCTCAGCAAATGTGTCGACCAGGAAAACAGAATAGCAGGGATGGGAGCAAGAACTCTGATGACAGGAGCAAGAAAAGGACCCCTGACGAAGTAGATAGCCTGCCTCCAGAAAAGCAAGTGGAAGTTGCCTTTGAGGAGACAAGAGTTGTTCCTCCAAGTAGAAGCAATTCCCCTTTTGTACCAGCTGAAAAAACTACTAGCTATCATGTGAAGGAACCTGACGTCCCTACATTCAAGAGTAACACATATCAGGGAAGTTATATGGCACGCAGTGATGGGCACAATGCTGCAATTGAGGAAAGGAATAATCTTATGCTTTATAACGGTGCTGATGATGTATCAAGGAAGTACAGCTCCAGTATTGAAGGCCTGACTCAGCGGTGCTGATGATGTATCAAAAACTACTAGCTATTATGTTATGGCCTAACATAACACAACCAAGCAAAAAAGTCTAACAAAAAAGTGTGTTGTGTGTTGTAAATGTGCAAGAATCTACTCCTAGTGTGACCGACATCACCGGCTTCACTTTCTCTCTAGTTAGTTTCTGCACTTAGAAGTGAAAACTCCCCTTTCGGGCGAACCGGATGGAATCGTGTGTCGATTTGGGGTAGACTTTGGTTTCTCATGTTCCTATGGCCTAACATAACACAACCAAGCAAAAAAGTCCACTGGGCTACCCCGTTTCGACGCACGTCTATGGGGGTAGACGGAAACGTTAGGGTTTTTCCAGCGGATTCAGGGTTTCACCGAAGCGGGGCCCCGGAGCGTCGGAACCCCACCCAAACCTAGCTTGTGACATACCATATGTATACAAGTATGTTGTGTGTTGTAAATGTGCAAGAATCTACTCCTAGGTGTGACCGACATCACCGGCTTCACTTTCTCTCTAGTTAGTTTCTGCATTTAGAGGTGAAAACTCCCCTTTCGGGCGAACCGGATGGAATCGTGTGTCGATTTGGGGTAGACTTTGGTTTCTCATGTTCCTATGGCCTAACATAACACAACCAAGCAAAAAAGTCCACTGGGCTACCCCGTTTCGACGCACGTCTATGGGGGTAGATGGAAACGTTAGGGTTTTTCCAGCGGATTCAGGGTTTCACCGAAGCGGGGCCCCGGAGCGTCGGAACCCCACCCAAACCTAGCTTGTGACATACCATATGTATACAAGTGTGTTGTGTGTTGTAAATGTGCAAGAATCTACTCCTAGGTGTGACCGACATCACCGGCTTCACTTTCTCTCTAGTTAGTTTCTGCATTTAGAGGTGAAAACTCCCCTTTCGGGCGAACCGGATGGAATCGTGTGTCGATTTGGGGTAGACTTTGGTTTCTCATGTTCCTATGGCCTAACATAACACAACCAAGCAAAAAAGTCCACTGGGCTACCCCGTTTCGACGCACGTCTATGGGGTAGATGGAAACGTTAGGGTTTTTCCAGCGGATTCAGGGTTTCACCGAAGCGGGGCCCCGGAGCGTCGGAACCCCACCCAAACCTAGCTTGTGACATACCATATGTATACAAGTGTGTTGTGTGTTGTAAATGTGCAAGAATCTACTCCTAGGTGTGACCGACATCACCGGCTTCACTTTCTCTCTAGTTAGTTTCTGCACTTAGAGGTGAAAACTCCCCTTTCGGGCGAACCGGATGGAATCGTGTGTCGATTTGGGGTAGACTTTGGTTTCTCATGTTCCTATGGCCTAACATAACACAACCAAGCAAAAAAGTCCACTGGGCTACCCCGTTTCGAGCACGTCTATGGGGGTAGACGGAAACGTTAGGGTTTTTCCAGCGGATTCAGGGTCTCACCGAAGCGGGGCCCCGGAGCGTCGGAACCCCACCCAAACCTAGCTTGTGACATACCATATGTATACAAGTGTGTTGTGTGTTGTAAATGTGCAAGAATCTACTCCTAGGTGTGACCGACATCACGGCTTCACTTTCTCTCTAGTTAGTTTCTGCACTTAGAGGTGAAAACTCCCCTTTCGGGCGAACCGGATGGAATCGTGTGTCGATTTGGGGTAGACTTTGGTTTCTCATGTTCCTATGGCCTAACATAACACAACCAAGCAAAAAAGTCCACTGGGCTACCCCGTTTCGACGCACGTCTATGGGGGTAGACGGAAACGTTAGGGTTTTTCCAGCGGATTCAGGGTTTCACCGAAGCGGGGCCCCGGAGCGTCGGAACCCCACCCAAACCTAGCTTGTGACATACCATATGTATACAAGTGTGTTGTGTGTTGTAAATGTGCAAGAATCTACTCCTAGGTTTGACCGACATCACCGGCTTCACTTTCTCTCTAGTTAGTTTCTGCACTTAGAGGTGAAAACTCCCCTTTCGGGCGAACCGGATGGAATCGTGTGTCGATTTGGGGTAGACTTTGGTTTCTCATGTTCCTATGGCCTAACATAACACAACCAAGCAAAAAAGTCCACTGGGCTACCCGTTTCGACGCACGTCTATGGGGGTAGACGGAAACGTTAGGGTTTTTCCAGCGGATTCAGGGTTTCACCGAAGCGGGGCCCCGGAGCGTCGGAAGCCCACCCAAACCTAGCTTGTGACATACCATATGTATACAAGTGTGTTGTGTGTTGTAAATGTGCAAGAATCTACTCCTAGGTGTGACCGACATCACCGGCTTCACTTTCTCTCTATTTAGTTTCTGCACTTAGAGGTGAAAACTCCCCTTTCGGGCGAACGGATGGAATCGTGTGTCGATTTGGGGTAGACTTTGATTTCTCATGTTCCTATGGCCTAACATAACACACCAAGCAAAAAAATCCACTGGGCTATCCCGTTTCGACGCACGTCTATGGGGGTAGACGGAAACGTTAGGGTTTTTCCAGCGGATTCAGGGTTTCACCGAAGCGGGGCCCCGGAGCGTCGGAACCCCACCCAAACCTAGCTTGTGACATACCATATGTATACAAGTGTGTTGTGTGTTCTACCTGTGCAAGAATCTACTCCTAGGTGTGACCGACATCACCGGCATCACTTTCTCTCTAGTGAGCCAGGAAAAGTTTTTATTTGTTTTACATGTATATGTTGTAGGGTTGGGTTCCGGAAAACTCAAACCGTTATTTTACGGGGGTGGGATACTGAAATTGGGAGGGCAATTATAGGTCCAATATATATATAAATTACAACTACATTAAATATTATGTAGAGAAATAAAGAAATGAATATTATATACGAAAATAAATTAAAAAAAACAACTAAACGCGACGGCAGCCGTCGGCGTATAAACGACGCTGGACGGTTCCGTTATGCCGCCCTTTGTACGCCGACGGGATTTAGAACGCCGACGGCAGCCGTCGGGGACTTAATTCTACGCCGACGGCGCATCGTACGCCGACGGCCTGTTCGTCGTCTGCCCTAGCCCGTGCTGTACGCCGACGGCCCCGACATTTGGCCGTCGGCGTTTTGACGGTTTCCCGTAGTGAAACAGGTATCAGAGTTATGAATAATTTGGAATTATATATTTTTTGAAACAAGGCAAAAGCTTTGCCTTTTTATATTGATATAGAAGGAGAATTCCGAATTATATACGCAACACTTCTTTTCAGCTACAAATATGAAAATTAATCTCTATATTAGTTTTAAATTCGTAGCAGCGAATTATACGCGATCGATCGTGAAGCATCTGATATCAGCATGCTGGATCGATCAAGGCATGTATGGAACCTAGTGTGCTGTCTGTCTGCTTTACCAACTTCCCACGTCGAGACTCGAGAGGACAATAATGTCGATAAGATACACCTCCAGAAATGAATCTGTTCTCGCCGTTTGATTTCAGGCCGTATATATGCATGGGCCATGCATGAGGTGATTAGCTGCAGATTTATAATGTTTTCCTCCCATCTACTCCTGCTAACTATAGGCGTTCGGAGGCGATCGATCCAGGTCACAACGGCACACAGCAACCACAGGTGCCTCATCCTGGCCAGTGACAATATTTATATGGTGGAGCAGATCGAGATGTGATGCATGCAACAGTCAGTGGCGCCAGGGTAGCTTGTATGTTGACAGTTTGTTGCTGCTAACTGGACACCTCATCAACGATCCACGTATATAGTTTTAGACAAACCGCACGAGTGAACAGTGGTCGCAGAGACTCACAGATACACAGAAACAGTACAGGAGAGCGTCAGTCAGTACAGCTATTGCAATGAGCTAACCTCAATCTGTTTTTCTCAAGAAAAAAAACTAACCTCAATCATGCCTGATGACTGATCACCAGATGAATGTTCTAGCATACTCAGATTCTGAGATAGGCTAAGTATGCTTGTCCACGGGTAAAGGTTAATTGGCTCACGCGTGCTACTTGTTCAGGTTTTACCGTGGTCGATCTCATCGCGTTGGCAATCTCTAACCCAAGAACAAGTGTACTAATCTATTTCCGGGGAGTAGAAAACACGATCACATCCGTGTAAAGTGCAGCAAAGACAAAGTCAGGTACGTTGCCTTCGCTAGCCAGCTCTACATTAATCTACAGTATCTAACGCACGATTAAAAAAAAAATCGTTTCAAAAAACGCACGATTTGCTCTCCGGAGACTCGCTGGACAGGAGTCGCGATGTCTACCCCTATGAATTAACAATCAAATCCAAACGGACGAAAGAAAGAAAAATACTACTCAGGCAATTATTCATGGGATTTAAGAAAGTTAAACGTCAATGTTAGGATGAAGCAGGCAGACCGGCCGGTGACCTCACGGAGATCTTCCCGGATCACCGAGCTGCGAATTAACTATGCACGCTCAGCTCACTGATGATGAATGATGATCGATCAGGGCCGGCATATCCCCCTCGCTGCGTATAGAGCGCTTAGACTATTGGAGGCCACGGGACACGTAGGCGTCGTCTTCTTCGCAGCAACTCTCTATCCGTCTCCACTCCTGGCGTAGGTCAAACGGGCAACATGAGCACACTCCGTTTTCGGGCAGGAGAATCCTACTCCTGCGCCACGTGACCCCCCGAATCGGGAATTAGAGGAATACTTAAGAACTTGGTGTGGGTGGTTGGTTAATGCTTGTTAATTTGGGCGTGTGTTAGCTTGAAAATTAAACTCCTGGTGGGGATTTGAGTAGTACTCCCTCCGTTCAATTTAATTGACTTACTATGTATCACATATGAATATATCTAGGCATGTAACATGTCTATATACATCCAAATGTGATGCATAGCAAGTCAATTAAATTGGAACGGAGTGAGCACATGGAAGGAGGTCTGTGTCTCCATGGCGAGAGACATGTGGGGGGGGTGGGGGGGGGGGGGGGGGGTGGGGGGGGGGGTATGCGACTATTGACTAACCCTGATTAAGTAGCTAGCTAGGTAGGTGTGTGTGGGTTAATTATACGCTATCTGTATGTATCGGCGTATCTGATGACTCATGGCGTATTAACAAATAGTAACAGGTCTAGCTACTACTGTTCCAGTGCTGCTCAAACAAATCTAGATAACTACTCAGCGAGCTAGCACTACGGGAAACCCACAAAACGCCGACGGCGAGGACATACGCCGACGGCCAAATATCGGGGTCATCGGCGTAGACCCCGACCAGGCCAACCGAGATCTTTTTTTTTAGATACGCCGACGGCATTGCCGTCGGCCTATAGATTTTGGCCGTCGGCGTAGAGGTTGGCCGTCGGCGTATACTTTTTCAATTTTATACATTTGATACGCCGACGGCAGCCATCGACGTATACTTTTTCAATTTTTTATATTTGATACGCGACGGCAATGCCGTTGGCGTATAATTTTTTCTATTTTCCGTTTAATATGAAATAATTCATATCTTTAAATCCGTAAATCAGAATTTAACAAATTAAATGTCTAAATCGATTAGAAAAATGAGAGGAATCCAAATATGACATCCATAAAATCTTTTTCAACGTACACGTGACATTTTGTAACATATGTTTAAAAAGTCATTTTTTACACTTAAAAAATGGAAAATCATATTTACTAAAATATTTTGGAAATTGTTTTTGTCAACAATGTTTTCCATACCAAGACACCCTATGTGTCAAGTATGGACACATTATCACAAACTATGGCATGGGGATGGCCATAACTTGGTCATTTGACACGAAAGTTATACATGTCTATAGATGATAGACCTTTTTGTGAAGCATTTTTTGAAATATTTGTTAAAACTCAAGTTTATCATTTTTCCTAGCAACTAGTACACATAAAAGGACTCCATGTGAAAGGAATTCATCTTTTGAGTATTTTCTCAATTTCTTTTATTTTGGTGAAAAAACGGTCAAAATGGACCGTCGTGTCTATTCATTGAAAGTGGTCACATTTTTAAAAATATCGATGTTTCTATGATAAAGTCACTACTTTTGTACCTAGAAAGTATTTTTGTAAAAAAATTAGACCAAACTATCACATACTTATGCAACATATTTTTGGTAATTACTCCATAACAAAAGTCATTTTTGGCACTTAAAAATAACTTGGAATTTGTTTTTGGCAACAATGTTTGCCATTCCAAGACACCCCTATGTTTTAAATATGGACACATTATCACAAACTATGGCATGGGGATGACTTGGTCATTTGACTCGAAAGTTATACATGTCCATAGATGATAGATTTTTTTGTGAAGCATTTTTTTGAAATATTTGTCAAAACCCAAGTTTATAATTTTTCCTAGCAACTAATACACATAATAGGACTACATGTCAAAGGATACTTTTTTTTCGAGGTTTTTCCACTTTATTTGATTTTTATGAAAAAAATAATCAATTTTCTAAAATCATCGATGTTTATACAATGCAAAGGATGATATGGATGTCATATTTGAATTCCTCTCATTTTTCTAATTGACATAGACATTTTATTTTTCAAATTTCGATTAACGGAATTAAAGATATGAATTATTCCATAATAAATGTAAAAAAGGAAATAAAAATAAAAATAATTTTATTTTTTTCTTCTATTAAAAATATACTATTCTACCATCATTGTTACTTATTCAACTGAATTTTCTAAATTTAAACAATGAAAAAGTGTAACATCCTAAATCAGGGGTTAACATGATTGACATGATATAAGTATCAGTAAGTTCTCATTTCTCATTTGGAAGCTAACAATGAAGGAACACAAAGGTTAAACGTGCTTGGGCTGGAGCAATTTGAGGATGAGTGACCGAACGGGAACTTTGACCAGCGTAAGTACTTTGACCTATGATTAAATGTGTAATTAGAGATTTAGTATGTAGCTGAGTTAGAAATTCGAAATAGAAAAAAAAATTAAAAATTCAAAATTTAAAAAAAAATCAATTTTTTTTAACTTTTTCTTCATTCATACGCCGACGTCAACGGATACGCCGACGGCAAATATGCTACGCCGACGGGTCTCTCCCCGACGGGGATACGCCGACGGCGGCCGTCGGCGTACATGTACGCCGACGGCGGCCGGCCGTCGGCGTTTTGGGCCTTTCCCGTAGTGTAGGTAGGTTAATTTTATACACGAATGATCTACGTACGTGTATGTACTACCCGTTAATTAGTGCCATGCAAACAATGATCGCCAGTGGAAGCTCCGCGAGACTGTGATCTCACTGGTCGTACTATTCTGGCTATATTTTTGTTAGAGTTAGTAGTACAGTAATATATAGCGATTCATGTATGGACACAGGTTAGTAATATATCGCCAGAAGGATCCGCAAGCATTGCTCGCTGGCATTTCACACGTGTGCACGGTGCCCTCACGCACACGAGGCGCTGTCGTCTTTACACCTGCTAATCTAATCATCTGCCGGTACAAAAATTTACTCCAAATTTGTTGTCGTACGTCCGATTGGCACGTAGTACAATTGAGCTGACTGTGCGTGCTCAATTAATTTGTGTAAAATCCTATGAATGTAAAAGGTTAAATGCAAGCATGTACTTGACTGAAGAGATGTAGATCAATGATCATATTGCATGCATACCTTTGCTCCTCAGTTAAAAGTCTCAGAGAAGGACGGCCGGCCAACTAGTCTGAAGAAGCACTGTTCTATTGGATGCAGGGTTGTTTTCATGACCTATGTAAATGATGTTTGCATTTGGAATTCAGGAGCCCCAAAAGTGGATGTCTATACGAAAATTATAACGTTCCTGTGTGAATCCGTACCGCTAGTGGAGCCACCTGCGCATACCAATCCTTTGCCTAATTTGGACTTGGTTACTCGATCTTTTCTTAAATTAAGATGGTGCATGCCTTAGTTGGGTGATCTTAGACTATGCTAGCTAATCAGGGAGTGGCGGTACAGGCTTCTAGTCGGGCAGCAGAGTTAATTAATCTTTTGCATATTAGTATTCACTAGTAGAAACCGGACCTTTAGTCCCGGGTGGGGAGGGCCTCTCGTCCCGGCTGCTCACCCGGGACGGCCGAATCGGGACTAGAGCCCCCCCTCTAGTCCTGGGTGTGTTACGAACCGGGACAAAAGAGGTCCCCACGCAGAGCGCGTGGTCGAGGACCTTTTGTCCCGATTGGTAAAACCAACCGGAACTAGAGGCCATTTTTTTTTCAAAAAAAGAATTTTGTATTTTTTTCTATATATTTAAATCTTTGAATTATTTGTCAGTTTAATCTCTAATCGTCCCTAATCTCAAGTCCCAGCACGCTTTGCCCCCATCCTCACACTAGTGATCAAACTTCTCGATCGGTCACCCATCCTCACACTCCTCCACCCAGCACGCTTAACTTTTGAGTTCCTTTCCAATTAGCTCCAAGATTGCACTGATAACATCCTGATAATACATAGGTATCAATCTTATTATCCTCAAGACTTTGATGTCACATGATATTATTTTTTGAATGCCAAACCTATATTAACATAAATATAATGATTAAGTAATAATAATTGTTAACAAATAACAAAAAAAATGAATTTTACATTATTATTGTCATTTTCAATTTAATATGGAAATATTCATATCTTTAAACCGGTAAATCGAAATTCGATAAATAATATGTATGAATCGATCAGAAAAATGATAGGAATCTAAATATTATGTCCATGTCATCTTTTGCATAAATATTAATCATTAAGTAATAATAATTATTAATTTATTTTTTGTTATTTGTAGAGAATAATCATATTTATTTTTTGATGTCCAAACCTATATTAACATAAATATTAATGATTAAGTAATAATAATGTTAGCAAATGACAAAAAATGAATTTTACATTATTATTGTCATTTTCAATTTAATATGGAAATATTCATATCTTTAAACCGGTAAATCGAAATTCGACAAATAATATGTATGAATCGATCAGAAAAAATGATAGGAATCTAAATATTGTGTCCATATCATCTTTTACATAAATATTAATGATTAAGTAATAATAATTATTAATTCATTTTTTTGTTATTTGTAGAGAATAATCATATTATTTTTTTGAAGTCCAAACCTATGTTAACATAAATATTAATGATTAAGTACTAATAGTTTTGAATTCAAATAACACAAAAATTAATTTTACATTATTATTGTAATTTTCTATTTAATATGGAAATATTCATATCTTTAAACCGGTAAATCGAAATTTGACAAATAATATGTATGAATCGATCAGAAAAATGATAGGAATCCAAATATTGTGTCCATATCATCTTTTGCAAAAATATTAATGATTAAGTAATAATAATTATTAATTCATTTTTTTGTTATTTAGAGAGAATAATCATATTATTTTTTTGAAGTCCAAACCTATGTTAACATAAACATTAATGATTAAGTACTAATATTTTTGAATTCAAATAACAAAAAAAATTAATTTTACATTATTATTGTAATTTTCAATTTAATATGGAAATATTCATATATTTAAACCGCTAAATCGAAATTCGACAAATAATATGTATGAATCGATCAGAAAAATGATAGGAATGCAAATATTGTGTCCATATCATCTTTTGCATAAATATTAATAATTAAGTAATAATAATTATTAATTCATTTTTTTGTTATTTGTAGAGAATAATCATATTATTTTTTGAAGTCCAAACCTATGTTAACATAAACATTAATGATTAAGTACTAGTAGTTTTGAATTCAAATAACAAATTTTTTTAATTTTACATTATTATTGTCATTTTCAATTTAATATGGAAATATTCATATCTTTAAGCCGGTAAATCAAAATTTGACAAATAATATGTATGAATCGATCAGAAAAATGATAGGAATCCAAATATTGTGTCCATATCATCTTTTGCATAAATATTAATGATTAAAGTAATAATAATTATTAATTCATTTTTTTGTTATTTGTAGAGAATAATCATATTATTTTTTTGAAGTCCAAACCTATGTTAACATAAACATTAATGATTAAATACTAATAGTTTTGAATTCAAATAACAAAAAAATTAATTTTACATTATTATTGTCATTTTCAATTTAATATGGAAATATTCATATCTTTAAACCGGTAAATCGAAATTCGACAAATAATATGTATGAATCGATCAGAAAAATGATAGGAATCCAAATATGTGTCCATATCATCTTTTGCATAAATATTAATGATTAAGTAATAATAATTAATTCATTTTTTGTTATTTGTAGAGAATAATCATATTATTATTTTGAAGTCTAAACCTATGTTAACATAAACATTAATGATTAAGTAATAATAGTTTTGAATTCAAATAACAAAAAAATTAATTTTACATTATTATTGTCATTTTCAATTTAATATGGGAATATTCATATCTTTAAACCGGTAAATCGAAATTCGACAAATAATACGTATGAATCGATCAGAAAAATGATAGGAATCCAAATATTTCGGTCATTAGTTTTAGGTAACCGAATGGACCGAATTGACCGAATAGATGAGAACACACATACGGGAGCACACACATCACTATATAGCTAGTCTACTCATCAACGACATTAAGACGATCGCCATTGGTATTATAGCCACGTAGACTATCCCACTTCCGTGCAATCTCGAAGCCGAAGCGAGCGTCCAGAGCGGCATACAAGACTTGATCGTAGCTCAATGGAACGTTGCCCCATCCGAAAATTCAGAGGTCTTCTAAGTCGTCGTCGTCCTTGCCCTTCTTCTTGTCCTTCTTGCTATTCTTCTTCTTCTCAAGTTTTGTCCCAATGATAGCATTGGAGAGAGCATAGAGACTCGGAGTAGGATTGCCGGTTCGGTTCCGGCTATCCTCTGGAGGTCGACGTGGACGGAATAACAATTCCGTAGTAGCGCAACATCCGCACATCATTGTGGATAGCCACGCCGTAGAAGTTGATGGTCTCGTCACCTAAGAAATCCACGAGGAGCTACGGCACCCCATCAGCCTTGCAGATCTGGAAGACAAGAGTCCCGGACGCCACCGAGAGTTGAAGGACGGCGGCGCGCTGCCTTTTCTCGGGTGGAAGATCCCTCTGTCGACCCGGGAGAGGGTCGGTGAACTCGCAGTCGAGTCCAACGCACTTGATCGGTGCGGCGTCGAGAAATAACTTCTTCACGTCACGGATCCACCTCACCACGCATGATGCACGGAGGGTGACCCATACCTTGAACTGCATATCTTCTTTGATGAAGTAGTACAACTGAGACGGAGGTACGCGCGCGAGTGGCTCCATTGGAGTAGAAGAGAGGGATCGAGAGAGAGAGAGTTTTTGCAAGGATTAGAGAGAGATTATGTGTGCTTAAGGCTATGGATTAGTGTGGTTTTTATATAGGGCAGAGAGGGAGGCCGGCGGGCGGCGCTAGTGATTAAATTCGTGTATGAATCAATGCCGGGCTGATCATCTTCCAAAGCACAATCAAAACGGCGGCTTGATCAACTTCCAAAGCGCACTGTCGGCGGGAGATTTACATGTTTTAAATTTTGTCCGGCTCGTGTCTAAAACCGGGACTAATGACAGACCTTTAGTCCCGGTTTGAGACACGAACCGGGACTAAAGAGGCTGCGTCAGGATGCAGCCTGGCCCAACCCTTTAGTCCTGGTTTGTGGCTCAAACCGGGACTAAAGGTCTGTCATGACCCGGGACTAAAGGCGTTCGGCCTCCTAGCCGCCCGAACCGGGACTAGTGTGAGATTTGGTCCCGGTTCGTAACGCGACCGAGACTAAAGCTCATTCTCGGGTTGGACGAAAGCCCCGGTTTCTACTAGTGATTCATTGGAAGCGACCATTCTAGTTCTAGCTATATGAATCGACGGTTTTGGTTGCGCGTTTGATGGAGTGGATGAGATATTTGTGCATTGTTAACTTTTGTCTTAAGCTACACACTTTGTTTTTCTTCTCGTTTCTTCTCCTAGTCCCTTCTATATTTGTAGTTATGTTCATCAGCTAAATTAAACATGCTCATTGGTTTCATATGTACTGCCACTACTTTAGTATATACATAGTGATCCATTGCGTCGCCATAATTTGAAAATAATGGACAGACTAACGCTCATGATTTCATGTTGGAAGAAACGTAGGCTGGTCAAAATGGCACTTTAGTACTGATCTCATTCTTTTGGAAGTAGAGAAGAAATTCTACTTCACCATTGAAGTGTGCCCTCATGTTGTACCCGCATGTACGACTGGCTTGATGTGTGTTGTGTCGGGCAATTATTGTGATGTCTAAGAGGTCAACTGATATGGACAATAGAAGCTCTAGTGGCATACACGCGTCGCTAAGAGCATCACCACCGGGGGCCTCCAAATTCGTGTCCGGCACCCCCCCAATGGAGGCCCAATTGGGGGGGGGGGGTGTCAGACATGTGTCCACCCCAGATTTGGAGGCCGCCCACAGCGGCGCACCCCAAAGGCCCGCCCCCCAAAGGCCAATTCAAAAAAAAATCAAATCGTCAACACATCGACGGTTTTAAGCATTTCAATACGAATTGATGTACTGAATATTACAACACAAGTTCAAATTCGAAATACAAAGTTTAAATACGAATTCAAGTTTTAACCATGACCTATCAAACAGCCGCCGGCTGAGTCGCTTTGATGGTCCACAGGTGGTGCACAAGGTCATCGTGCAGCTGCTGATGTTTTGTTCCATCACGAATTTTCCGATGTATGGCAAGGAATTCTGGTGGAGCACGTTGATGTCATTGGCGGCACCGGCGGTGCCGAAATATGCATGCCATATCCAAAGATCACAATCTTCCACGACCTCAAGTATAACACTGCACTTTCCGTGGTGCCCTGACTTGTACATCCCTTTCCAAGAAAACGGACAGTTCTTCTAGTTCCAATGCATGCAATCGATGCTTTCAAGCATCCCTGGAAATCCTCTTGCTTCGCCTTGTGCCAAGAGACGAGCTATGTCTGCCTCATTTGGTGTCCTCAGATATTGCTTTCCAAACACCTTCACAACTGCCTTACAGAATCTATAGGTGGCTTCGACGGCGGTGGACTCAGACATGTGGAGATAGTCATTCAACGCATCGGCGGGAAGCCCGTAAGCAAGGCACCGTATGGCCGCCGTGCATTTCTGAAGTGATGAAAACCCAAGGAGGCCGGTGCAGTCTCTGTTCAGCTCAAAGTAGTCGTATTCCCGAACGCCATGCACAATCGTCTTGAACAATGACCTGCTCATCCTAAAGCGCCGGCGAAATTCATGAGGCAAGTTCGTCGGATTGTCGGTAAAGTAATCTTGGTACAAGAGCATGTGCCCAGTTGCTCTGTTGCGTTCCTTGTTGGGCCTCCGCCCCTTCTCTGATCCTCCAAACTTCGGCGCCGCGTCTTCCTCGATCGCGGCCTGTAGAAGTGCGGCCATGACCATCTCATTCTCCTCGATGTCGGCCACAAGGGCGGCATCCTCCTTCATCAATTCCAAAAACATGACCTCGTCGTCGCTGTCCATGGCCTATTGGACGAAAGAAAGCAATGGAACAAAGCCACAAATGAACAATCAACCAAATGAGCCTACGAACGAATGGTCGAACAGGTTGCGGGCGGGGTGGGAGGAAATAAGAGGCGTACCCGGCTTAGAAACTAGCTACGCCGGTGCTGGACTGGTCGCAGACAGGCGTGGAACAGCGGCATGTGGGTCTGCGTTGCCGCTCCGGCTAGGTAGCCGAGGTACGAATCAAGCAGCCGGCGACGAGAGTGGCGGCGATGGTGCGAATCGCCGGCGAGAGGAAAAGAGGAGAAGGTTTTGGGGAGCGAATGATTCAGGTCACGCCCGCACTGTGTGTATGATGGGCGGGCCAGCCCTGTCAGGGCCATGTCCGCCCCGATGTCCGGTGGAGGCCCTCTCGGGGTGCCGGACATGTTTTTTGCTCGGGGTGACCCTTTGGGGGGTGCCGCAGGTGGCGTTTTTGGCCGTCCGGACCCCCAATGGGCCTTTTGGGGGTCATTTGGAGGCCCCCGGTGGAGATGCTCTAAGGAAGAGAGCTTACCAAGGGTGCTTTGTTGTGATTCACGGCACTAAGAACAAAACTCTAAATTATATGGAGTAAAATTTCACTTTCACCCAGTTACCGGGCTCTTCTTCTACTACCTTTTTTAGTAGAATATATTTTTGATGTATGATTATTCATAGCACTAAAACTAAAACAAAAAAGTAAAACATGCTGAAGTCACGAGTCCAATTTCAGTTTTGACTAGTAAATATACTCAGGTGTTGCTACGGGCTGAAAAAATTTAGATATGCGAACAATAAATTGGTTGCTGATTGATTTTATTTTAGTCTATCTCGTGTAGCGCTTCACGCACTGAATACTTGACCCTAAAATGTACGAGCGCGTGTAACCCTAGCATCGGTTTTCCCTTTTTCAGTGCTCTCCTTCGGTGTGCGAACAATAAATTGGTTACATGTTGATTTTATGTTAGCATGTCTCATGTAGCGGTTGACGAATTGAATACTTGACCCTATTAACCTTCGTAACCCTAGCCTCAGTTCTCCATTTTCCAGATCTCTCATGCAGAGGCCGGGAACACCCTTTTCTATAAAAAAAATCAGCAGAGCACGAGCGACAACTTCTCCCCTTTCTAGCAAATCTAACCATCGCAAAAAATTTAGCTCTATATGTCCACTGAAGAGCTCTCTAAAATAAAGTTGCTCTGGTTTGCATGAATTCTCTGGTTCACACTCTAATATTTATCATTTCTTGTAAATACCACATCGGTCAACACACAGAAAATAATAAAAATTCATATAGACTATACAAGTTAAATCATTGATAATTCTAATGTGTTTTAGTTATTGGTTTCAGAATGATTTCTTGCAAATTCGGTAGAACGACGAGACAACAGGGCACCTAGGTCGGACAAAGAGTTTCAGTAAGGTCAGTGAAACGTGAAATAGCGGGGTTTTAGCGATGTTGGCAGAACGGCGAGACTGTGACACTCACCATGAGACGGGGACAAACTCTAGTCGGCATTGAATGACCGCAAATTATTTATGTATAGAATGTACGAGAGAGGCATTTTGGCTCCCGAGCTAACCTGCTCCTGACTGAATAGAAAATCAAACAAATAGTAAAGGGTTTCCAAAAATTCCGGAAAAAATCAGTGACGAACCTATACAAATTTTATAAATGCGTGCCAAGTTCGTACTGAAATGACATTCGTAGTGCTCTGTTCCGAAAAACAAAAATTCAGTGATCTGAAAACTATATTTTGAATTCTCATTTTGGCCACTTTTATTTCTTTTGCACAGAGTGCCACCAATGTCATTCAACTACGAAACTTGGCACGTATGTAGAAAACTTGTTATGTTCATCATTGATGTTTTTCTAAATTATCAAGCGGTTACTATTTGTTTAGAATTTTTTATTCAACCACAAGCATGTGAGCTCGGGAGCCAATTTGAATTTGTGGACAATATGTAATCGCAAAACCATCTCAGCCTATTGGTATTGTGCCTTTTAACACGCGATAGGTTACACGTTCAATAGAATGTGATTCAACATAAAACTTCAAAACTACCTCAGCTTTGTTGGTATTGGGCCAAGAGCCTAGAGTTAATGTAATTACACCTTGTGAAAGGTTGAAGAAATCTGTGTGGAATACATCACTTTTAACATTTTTAAGGACGAAACCAATAAGAATGGACGAAAACAAAAATCTTACTCAATTTATTATTAAGTATACATGATTCTTACATCTTACCGTGGGGGTGGGGGGGGGGCAACACACACATATGATCAAACTATGGTATATGGTTATTGTTGAAAATATGTGTGTTGCCACATACCAACACAATAGTGAATAAAATAAATGTTTTGACGACCACCATGGCTAGCGGGCTAGGGCTGGAGAAGGAGAACGGCGACCTACCAAAAATGCTTTTGTAGTATCCTGTATAATTTCAATATGAACTGAAACAATCACACATTTTTCAGGCTGTTGTGGTTCACGCTACCACTCTACATGGTAGCAACGGTCCTCCGTCTTGTTTACGATGTCGCGCTCCTCTACGCCCAGCTCCCTCCACCACCTCCCCGAACGAGCTACACACTCTACGTGCTGGACTGGGTGCGTTTTGAAACCACTCTAACGCAGTTGCACTATGTTGATCATGCAAACTGATTTAAATTCATGTTGCAGGTGATGTTGTTTCTACTCAGCACTGGAGTGTTATGCTCCCTCACGATCGTCGATTTTGTGCAGAGGAGCCTGCAGCAGTGTCACTGAAGGAGGGGCTTAGACGAAACCAAGAACGGCCGATGTTTTTTCCAAGATTATGGATAAAACCAATAACAACGATGAAGATAAAAACCTTACTTAATTTATTCTTAGGTATACATGATTCTTACATCTTACCGTCGGGGAGGGGGGCAATTGCCCCCCCCTCACATGATCGATCTATTGTGTATGGTAAATGTTGAAAATCTGTGTGTTATACAAAACAACACATCAGTGAATAAAAGAGTTGTTTTGGGGACTGATAACCCCCAAGAGCAGGGGATCACTGTAGCACCTCTCAATGTGGAAGTAGGGTATCGATCCGCAGGAGCAAGAAGGAAAAGTTATCTATTCCCTACAACTAAAGTGTCACAAGTTTTAGTTGATTATGCACTAAACAAGTTTAAAGAACAAGATGGTTGATTTAATGGATGGAAGTTTAATGTAACAAAACAAGAATGTAAAAGTGTCCCAATCCTCTTCAATGCAAGAGGACAAGACAAAGGTTTTCTCTTATAGGAACAATGGACATGGGTTCATGGGTTCACTCAATCCTCTCTCCCATCTATGGTGATTATCATGTTATAGATAAAAAGTACACACAATTGTCATGCTTTAATGGTAAACTTCTATGACGGCTACATGTCCTAAAACACATAGTTGAAAGAAAATAATCATTTGTGTTGCTAGGTCACCCTCGTAAGGCTAGCGTGGTTTGTTGTCACTCCCACATCATACTTCTTCCTTTTTACCCCCAGATAAAGGATGTTGGGCTGTATTGTGTCACTCAATACATATGCCGTTGTCACATCGGCCATCCCGTACCTACATACATCATACTTCATAATGGACAATATTCTAAACACTAGTGCAATGATTCATATTTCGTGTGCATGACCACATCTCTCTCATCTATCTACACTTGGTGGTGTCAATCACCTCATGACATGGATAAACAAGGCATTATGCATAAATCGAACCATCACATGCATCATAGAATATCTCCAAAGTATGACAAGTCATAAAAGATCCAACACAACGGTAAATGCATAACAAATATCATCTCATACCACAATATCCACCATAGGAATTACATAGATAGATCCATACTTATGCAAGGCACATCATATGGACTTCAACAATGATCATACATAGAGAGATTAGATCAAGTTACCACCACAAACCCAAAGTCCAGGGGGTGGACTACTCCCCCTTCATCATGGTGATGATGGTGGAGATGTTGGAGAAGATGGAGACCACCCCGGCAGCGCCCCGCCGGAGTTTTCCCCCTCCAATCTGCAGCTCCAGGTCTTCTGTTTCGTGGTTTTGTGTTTCTGCGGCGCTCCCTTCCGAAAGCCGTCGGGGGACTATTTTTATAGTCGTTTTTAGGTCAAGACGAAGGCACGGGGACGAAGATCGACGGCATCGGAGGCTCGAGGCCCAGGATAGGGGGTCCCACGCGGCCAAGGAATCTGGCCGCGTGGGCCCACCTCTTTTGGCCCTCGGGTTTCCATTTTTTCGCTTCCTTCGCTCCTACGCTTTGTTCCTTCCAAAAAATGATCCCCGCAAAATATTAGGTCATTTGGACGTCGTTTGGGTCCCTGAAACATCAAAATATAGAAAATAGGGTTTTCTGCCAGTGCAGGGTTAATTCCAGAAAAATAGGGAAACTGTGAAATATTCCCAAAATCAATATAAAACAATGATATAACCCTTATATGATGCAAATATGATTGAAATATAAGTAATATAATGCAAAGTTCATGTATGCATTTTACATGCATCAACATCCCCAAGCTTAACCTATACTCGTCCTCGAGTATGAAGGTGATAAAACTAACATGGACTTTGCTTTTTAATACTATCAATGGATATCAAAGATGATTACTATTGCTACATAGAGTCAAATGATTCATTCTTCAAAGGAATAGCAATATACAAGATAGATTATGAAGTGATATCAAATATTCAATGTAAGGATGTTCAATGATAATTCACAAAGTGTAACATAGAAGAAAGTACTATGGACCAAATGTATGCATAATAAAAAGTAAAAACATCCTATAATGGTCATAGAGTATTCTTGTAAATCTGAATATAAAAGGTGGACACTTTGGAAAGATATATAAATAAGTAGAGGTAAAACATGAATAAGTTTCATCTAGCTTCCAAATGCTTCTACTTAAGTTAATGTTTGCAATGTGGTATCCATTGGTGTGGAGCTCTCATTACCCCTATCATAGCATCTTGAATGGTTAAAGTTTAAAGTGAAAGCAAATATGAGTAGTGTGCTTGACAAAGTATGGGTTGAATGCCTCATGCCCCGTGAATACGAGTACCTACACCACGGTGTTACTCAACTCGGGCCACAAAGCAAGTTCAAGTTAAAGTCATTGTAAGTAATATAATAGCGTCATCAAGAGCGTCAACTGGGGTACCTCTTGCCTCAGGACATGGAAACTAGCCCATGTCAAAATGACAAGACAAACAGACAATGAACAATCTCAGCACTCTTTTATTTACTATTTGTATAGCTTTTTATTATGACGTGCATCACTGAATGTTCACTTTGGTACGCTGTAAATTTCCACCATGAATGATGCATGGCTTAGGTTAGCGGCCCAGGCGTCTCTCTAGCCATTTATACAAACTCCTCAAACTTACTAAGTTTCCGCATTTATTTGGCACCATGATAAGCATCCATAAACAAAAGTACATGATATCAACTAAATATAATTAAGAGCACGTTGAAAGCTTGCCATGTGACAGCACATATGAGCTAACTCCCAACCAAGACTCTTGTCAAGCTCACAACTTCATAATTTTAATCACAATGGTTCATGTTTATTAAGTGCAATAAAAGTAAAGTGTGCATCAAGTTCGTGAGAGCTTTTTAACCAACTTTTCCCATAACAATCAATAACATAAGCATTTTAATTCAGAAGTATAGATAATACAATATAACATGATAAACATACTCGGAATAGCATAAAGCTAATAGGTAGATATGGTGGACTCACTGGAAAAACTTTGGTTGAAGGTGTTGGAAAACAAGTTTTTACTTGTTGGAATTTTTGGGTAGCAAGAGGGAGAAAGTTGACCGTCTAAATGCATGCATAAGTGTCCATAGAACTAACAATCCATGTTAAACAAAGTAAAGTAACATTCAGCATCAAAACATGAATAAAAGATAGCTCTTGATAAAACACTTGCAAATTAATACTCATTAAAAAGCACATGAATCATGCAACTATATGTATCTTTTTGAATCAACTCAAACATCCCTTTCCCAATCTTTTTAATAGCATCCAACTTAATTCAACCCAAATTTCCAGTAGCTCTCTCATATATAAATGATAGTGGTGGTCTCACAAAAAAAAACAAACCGAAATAACAAAAATAAAAGACGCTCCAAGTTTATGCGATAAAGTGCATTGATCGAAAAACAGAAGTTAGACGTGTGCAAACCGAGAGTGTGTTGGTCCAATGGGGTTGTCTTCACATCCCCAAGCTTATGGTCTTCACCATCCTTGGATAACTCTTGGTGCATCTCCTCTAATCCCTGTGAAAAAACTTCAAAACACCGTTTCTCCCATCTCTTTTCTGTGGGGTGACATTAGTAGTGATAGACAAATGAATTGCTTGCTGCATAAAATCCTTAAACAAAAATTGAATGTCCAGAAAGTATATAATGTTGTATGCCTACTTATAAACTCAATTGGATAAAAAAGATTCAAGTTAAAAGTTCAAAGAATGCATCAAACAAAATGGGACAGAATCTGTCCAGAAAAACAGCAGCAGCAAAACGCATTTTTCTACCCTACTTAAATATGTCGAAAAAATCTGAAAAATTCACGCTTACAGAGGATGAAAAGTTGCAACTACAGTTCAAATTTCAGCTCATTCGGAGTCACAGAATAGGAATGAAAAATCATACCGTGCACAGATTCGTGCTGGAATAAAATCTCCGAATGCAAAAAGCAACTTTTTCAAGCCAAAATAGGTAAAACTTGGCACTTTATTAAAAATTCCAGAAACAAAACTAAAAACTAAGTCTCTTGTTACAGCAAGAGGACACAAAGAAAATCAAAAATAAAAACAACCGGGTTGCCTCCCGTAAAGCGCTTTCTTTATAGCCATGTAGCTAGGCTTCTTACTTTGGTGATCATGAAGGTTGAAGCTCATGAGGGAGCTTGTTCTTTGGTGTGTCCCTCTTCCTTGAGAAGTGTTCATGCATAATACCAGGGTCCCATGGTGTTATCAATCCAATCAAAATAATATTCAAGTTGAGACCTAGTAGAGAGAAAAACAAAACACAAAAGTAATAACAACAAAGTCTAACTTTCTTTCTATGCATTGGCATTTTGTATATGAATGAAGCACAATAAATAGAAATTTTCCAATGCATATTAACAGTAGATACTTGCAACTTATAGTTATTAGCAACATAAAGAGGGCTCTTATCACCTCCTCTTTCATAATAGTTGCAAGAAGTAAAAGTAAATTCACCCATATAACCATTGGACTCATCCAACTTAGATAATTTAGGTACATAAAGAGGATCATTAAATTTATTATGGAATTCATTAGCATGCTTCCCTCTTTCAAAATAGTTATTAAGATCAATATCAAGTTTAATATCATGGTTGCAACAAAGATTTGGAACTAAAGGTAATTGCAAACCACATAAGTATTTCTCAACATAAGCAAATTTCTCCTCTATGGTGTAATTAGGAGAATCCAGAAACAAAGTAGGACTCTCATGAGTAAGAGTAACATCACAAACAGCAAGTATATCATTTTTATCCTCACATAATTTAGTAACAACTAAACATGGAGGTTTATCAATAAGCATAGGACCATCATCTAAAGCATTATCATATAGCATATTTAAGCAATACTCCTCATTATCATCAATAAGTTCACTAGTAGCATTAATAGAAAGTAAAGGAGCATTATTAGTTTCATCATAATAGCATGAGTTATCATATAGGACCATAGAATTTTTAGTTTGACACTCATCATAACATGGGTTTTCATAAATAACAAAAGACTTTTGAGTTTGAGTGCTACTATCAAATGTTGATGGTGAAGTTGGGAGATCCAATTCTTCCCCAAGCTTAGGTTGGAACACATCCATTTCAATCTCCTCTTCACATACTTCCTCTTCCAAGCTTATGTTTTCATTATCCTTTTCCTGCAAAATATTAGTACTTTCCATGGCAGCAAGAATTCTTTCTTTAACATAAACATTATCACTAAACTCTTTTTTGCAAAGTTGGAGAAGAATAGAAATGTGTCCTTTCATTACACGAGCTTCATGACTAGTTGCAAAAAAATTATCAATAAGAAAGTCTATTTCATGGGCTGCAACATAAGCAATATATTTCTCAACTTGTTCTATATCAGGGCATGAAAATTTATTTTCACGATAACAAGCAATTAGAGGATCACTGTTGTGCTTACATTGATAGGGAGAGTGTTTATAGTCTTTTCTAAAGCAGCAAGTTACATCATGTAATTCACAAAACTCAATAGCCATATCATCGAGATGTTCAAGCAATTCAAGCATTCTATTTCCTTCTTTGGTAGATCGATATTCATAGTAAGCTCCAATAGTTTTGACATAACCTTCCTCCATAGCTTGAAACACAAATCAAAAGCAACACTTAATTTTTATGGATTTTAAGTTTTTAGATGAAAACTGAAAATAAAATGATACTGAACAATGCAAACCGAAATAACCAATGCAACACAAAATGCAAAACTGAAAATAAAATATGCAAACCGAAATATGCAAGACAATAACAAAACAAAATAAAATGATTTGAAGGTAAAGATGGATAAGATGATGCTCACGTAGGTGCAACCTCCCCAAGCTTAGGTGATTGTAAGATATAAAACAAGATAAAATAAATCTAAAGTCTAGTGCACACAAGAATAGAAACTTAAGCGCTACGCTCCCCGGCAACGGCGCCAGAAAAGTACTTGATAACCCCCAAGAGCAGGGGATCACTGTAGCACCTCTCAATGTGGAAGTAGGGTATCGATCCGCAGGAGCAAGAAGGAAAAGTTATCTATTCCCTACAACTAAAGTGTCACAAGTTTTAGTTGATTATGCACTAAACAAGTTTAAAGAACAAGATGGTTGATTTAATGGATGGAAGTTTAATGTAACAAAACAAGAATGTAAAAGTGTCCCAATCCTCTTCAATGCAAGAGGACAAGACAAAGGTTTTCTCTTATAGGAACAATGGACATGGGTTCATGGGTTCACTCAATCCTCTCTCCCATCTATGGTGATTATCATGTTATAGATAAAAAGTACACACAATTGTCATGCTTTAATGGTAAACTTCTATGACGGCTACATGTCCTAAAACACATAGTTGAAAGAAAATAATCATTTGTGTTGCTAGGTCACCCTCGTAAGGCTAGCGTGGTTTGTTGTCACTCCCACATCATACTTCTTCCTTTTTACCCCCAGATAAAGGATGTTGGGCTGTATTGTGTCACTCAATACATATGCCGTTGTCACATCGGCCATCCCGTACCTACATACATCATACTTCATAATGGACAATATTCTAAACACTAGTGCAATGATTCATATTTCGTGTGCATGACCACATCTCTCTCATCTATCTACACTTGGTGGTGTCAATCACCTCATGACATGGATAAACAAGGCATTATGCATAAATCGAACCATCACATGCATCATAGAATATCTCCAAAGTATGACAAGTCATAAAAGATCCAACACAACGGTAAATGCATAACAAATATCATCTCATACCACAATATCCACCATAGGAATTACATAGATAGATCCATACTTATGCAAGGCACATCATATGGACTTCAACAATGATCATACATAGAGAGATTAGATCAAGTTACCACCACAAACCCAAAGTCCAGGGGGTGGACTACTCCCCCTTCATCATGGTGATGATGGTGGAGATGTTGGAGAAGATGGAGACCACCCCGGCAGCGCCCCGCCGGAGTTTTCCCCTCCAATCTGCAGCTCCAGGTCTTCTGTTTCGTGGTTTTGTGTTTCTGCGGCGCTCCCTTCCGAAAGCCGTCGGGGACTATTTTTATAGTCGTTTTTAGGTCAAGACGAAGGCACGGGGACGAAGATCGACGGCATCGGAGGCTCGAGGCCCAGGATAGGGGGTCCCACGCGGCCAAGGAATCTGGCCACGTGGGCCCACCTCTTTTGGCCCTCGGGTTTCCATTTTTTCGCTTCCTTCGCTCTACGCTTTGTTCCTTCCAAAAAATGATCCCCGCAAAATATTAGGTCATTTGGACGTCGTTTGGGTCCCTGAAACATCAAAATATAGAAAATAGGGTTTTCTGCCAGTGCAGGGTTAATTCCAGAAAAATAGGAAAACTGTGAAATATTCCCAAAATCAATATAAAACAATGATATAACCCTTATATGATGCAAATATGATTGAAATATAAGTAATATAATGCAAAGTTCATGTATGCATTTTACATGCATCAGGGACCACCATGGCTAGCGGGCTAAATGCGGAGCTTTTGCTGGATGCGGTCGTCCGACAGGAGGAGCTAGGCAAGGGAAGGAGAATGGTGACCTACACCTCCGCCAGTGACGTCCACTAGTAGCGAGAGGGGCGCTGCGAGACGGTAGAAACCGCCGGGTTTTCTTTTGTTTTTTCTTCTTCTTTGAAAGGGTGGATTTTCTTTCCCGTGAGCACCGAACCGGTATAACTTGGCGGTGACAAAAGGTTATAATGTTTTGAAACTTTGCCTAGCAATGCAACGTTAGAATCCAAAATCCGAAATGATGCACCAGACCATCAATATCGTTTCCAATTTAATAGTGTAGAATTGTTTTAGTGTAATGTACTATATTATAATGATACATCATACGTGAATCTTGCATCAAAATATGTCTTGATACATGTGTGTGGAAAGTAGGTAGAAAATATACTCGCTCCATACCATAATATAAGACGTTTTAGCTAGAGCAGGGATACTCCATAAACCTACCTTGCGATATCAATCGTTCATGCTTCGTTCACCAGCTGAATCGCGCACGTACTATAGGTACTAGTAAAAAAAAAATCATCTCCCTAGCTCGGTTGCATTTTCTCTTGACGTCACTCTCAATCCCCCTCTACACCCTGGGGCAAACTTTTTGACATTTATTTTCACTTTACACATTAACTAGCAATATCAGCTAAGAAAACCTCAGCTGCTGGTTATGGAGAGACACGAAGCTAGCGCGAGTCGCCATTGGCAGAAGATCATGCGGTCGAGTCGTTCGAACAAAGCACCACATCAGCACGTGGCACTTGTCAGCCACATGGCCGGTCGCCCCCTGGCACACGGCACATAGTTTTTACATGGTCGATATGAATGGGCGGGCTATAAGGATTAAAGATACTCCCTCCGTCTCAAAATAACTGTCTTAGATTTGTCAAAAATGGATGTATCTAGATATAAAACAAGTATAGATATATTCACTTTTAGACAACCTTGAGACACTTATTTTGAGACGGAGGGAGTAGTATATTTGTACTTAGTTGGAAGAGAGAGAAGAGGAGAGAGAAGATGAGTGGACTCTCATGTAAGAGCCAGCTCTAGCGCGTGCTCCTAGGCACTTTGTGAGAGTGAATGGTGGGCCATGTATCAATAAAATAGATCATCTTTATGTCTTACTATTGTACATGTTAGCTATAGAGATGGCTATAAATGACATGGCATTGTCTTATAGCCAATACTTGACTCTACTATTGTACTTGTTCTAAAGACGAGCAAAAAATGTAAAATATGGTCACATCTAAATCCACATGATTCGCTGGTAGATATCGTGTTCGATTTCGAACACATGGCCATATGCTGCCTCTCCTTTCCAGATTTCGAACACAACACAGGACCACGGCGAGATGGGCATGTGGGCAGCCGGCGGGGCCGTGCGGAGTGGCGGCTAGCGACGACGTACGGCAGCAATGGCGGTGCAGGAATTAAAAGGAAAGCTACACGCAGCACGCGGGAGCGGGACTGCATGGAGGCGGGCGCCACACGAACCGTTCGTCAACGCCTGAACACATGTCCATGGTCTCATGATCGAACGGCGACTCCTTGGATGCTTCACCCGGGAAGAAATTTTACCCGACCCAGCCTTGGGAGTAATTGTTTTGTTTTCTATCACAGTACGTTTCTTTTTCTCTTCGAAATGGGACGAAGCCCCTCCCTTCCCACTAAATGATGCACACATCCTTCCTTATTACATTATCTAACAAAACCTGATAAGTTTATGTCCACAAATGTCGCTACACTTACAACTTTGATTAAGTGGGTGACCATTGCCCACATCTTACACCAATGCAAATCATCTAAATCTGGAGGCCACACCAAGCCACCCAATGGCGAACCGGCAGCACAACCGCTCCACAAGTAGCCACATCCAGTAGCGTAGCCAGGATAAACTAACGCTCCGGGCCAACCTCATGCAACAGTAGTGAACAGTGCAAAACAGTAGGTACTGTGGCTAAAATCAACGAAGAAGCTAGCTCACACGCCCCTGGCCATGGCTAGGGTAGCCTGGGGTCTGGCTACGCCCCTGGCCACATCCATCTTTCGTCGACCCATCTTCAGTACATGGATCAATGTACATGCCTTGCCAGACCTGTCATCGATGATGCCAGACAGCGCCACCGCCCTGCACGCGTCCATTAATCCATGTATGTCGCCGTGGTAGATGTTACGCCGCACCAGCTCCCTGATCCCTCCAATCGGTAACCGCTCCTAAACTGACCCCCATCGCCCCCCTCTCTCTCCTAGGATGGAGCACGGACGTCGCCATCGTCCGATCCGGGAGGCTCGAATTTTAAGGTTTCCCAAGGAGCATCCTAAGCTAGGAGATAAGATACATCAGCTGCAACAAAGATATATAGGAGCTCTAAGACGATGTCTCCATGGAGGGGAGTGACGCTCTGCGTGCCGCCATCGACTAATCCGAGGATTTGGTTTTCCACCGGAGACTCATAGACCTTGTCGATGTAGTGCAGCTCTCACGAACGATGCTTCCACGAAGGTATACGGCACCAAAAGACGCCGCTATCATTGGATCCGGCAAAAGCCAGGACAAGGTTTTCACACGTAGGGAGCACACGTCAATAGTCGTGTTGTACTTCGCTAAAGACCGACTCCAAACGTACAACTGTGGAGCTAACAATGTGACCGAGGGATTAGCGGGCTAAATGAATCTAAATTTAGTGCTACAACGGGATTTAGCGGGCTATTAGCGCCGTTATCAATTTAGCGTTAAAAGTGCGTAGCGTTAGCAGGAGGGCTCTCCAAACGCTATAGCGAGACTATAGAGGAGCTATATCCGGCCATTTAAAACTTTGGTCGCGCCGCCACCACAGAACCACGGCCTCCTCCCCGGGATTCGATCTCCGCCGCAAACAAATGACCGGAGGTCCCCGTCCCCTTTGGGAGCGAGATCCGTAGAGGGATCCCCACGCGGCTATGGTTAGAGCTGCTCGGGTCACCTTGGGAGAGTGACGCAGGGGCGTTTCTGTTCCGGGGAGAGCGATCACAGTATGTTTAGCCAGCTGATATAGTGTAGATCCTAGTATCCTACTAAATAGGCTGATTAGGATTTCAACGTATGGTCGACAAAGATGGTATGTTCCTGGTGGAATGGGCAGGCGGAGAGAAAGAAAGCCGTCACCCTTCCCCATAAGGATCGACACATAAGATTATGATCTTAGTCATGGCATTACTGCATACAGGGGCGGACCCACGTTTGTGGAACCGGTGTCACAGGACACCGGGTAAATCCTCTCATTACGTTGATGTACAGCTAATACTCCCTCTGTTTCACAATATAAGATGTTTTAGCCTTTTTACACATTCACATGTGTACACATGTATCTAGACATGTTTAGTGTCTATGTACACTTATTTTGGTATGAATGTAGACAATGTG
Source organism: Poa pratensis (assembly GCA_947311845.1). NCBI lineage: Eukaryota > Viridiplantae > Streptophyta > Magnoliopsida > Poales > Poaceae > Poa > Poa pratensis. Next base: position 33,387,504 of record CAMZMU010000128.1, read on the forward strand.
TGTAACACCTAAAACATCTTATATTGTGTATTCCGAATTGTATACTCAGCACGTCCTTTCAGCTACAAATCTGAAAATTAATCTCTATATATAGTTTTAAATTCGTAGTACCAAATTATACACCTCTGATCACGCATGCTGGATCGACCAAGGCCTTTTTTTTAAGAAATAAGGGTGCGGGTCCCCGGCCTCTGCATCAGAGTGATACACACAGCCACCGCGCTTTATTGAGAGTTATCAAATTGTCATCGTTTAAAGTTTACAACTCCAGGATCACTCAAAGTGGATACAAAGATTAACCACTCGAAGAACATAACGCTAAACATCGATTCTTCTAGTGTGAAGCCACCTAGCCCGGGACAAGATAGCACGTACGACCGCCAACATGCGGGTACATCCGGAAGCCATAAGTCCACATTGGTCGATAGGGAGTAGTAGGGACCACGTATTGATCCAGTAGACCGCCTTGTTGACCACCTGCAGGTAATGAACAGAGTTTGTTTTGTTAAAGATAAAGTCATTTCGACAATTCCATATGGCCCATAGGAAAGCCGCAACACCTATTCGGATGCGTCCTTTTGTTGTCTTATCTACCCCATTCAACCAGTTCCCAAACAAATTAGCAATGCTAGTTGGGGGTAGATATTAAAGGTAAAATGAAATAGCCGCCAAATATTCTGAGCAAACGAACAAGAAATGAATAAATAGTGTACCGATTCATCCAAATGACAAAAAACACATTTAGTACAGCCATTCCACCTTCTTTTTTTCAGATTGTCTTTTAATAATAATTCTTTTCGCTGCATGAACCATAAGAACTTTTTTATCTTTAACAGAAGTTTTAGCCTCCACAAGTATTTCTGCAAGAATCTAGTGTGGCCATTTATCAAATCAGCATACACAGATTTAACAGAGAATAGACCATTCGAGGTCAAGTTCCATTTAAATGTATCTTGTTCCTCAGTGAGATGAACCTGCATCAATCTCTCAACTAGTTGCAGCCATGCCGTTCTCCTAGCACCAAAAACATTTCGTCGAAAAGGAAGATTTATAGGTACCGAACCCAACACATCAGCTACAGTAGCTTTCTTATTTTCCGCTATACTATATAATGAGGGATATTCAATTGCCAGGGCGTTATTCCCTAGCCATGTATCTTCCCAAAAGTTTGTGTTGTGCCCATTTCTTACAACAAAAGTACCTCACGAAAAAAATTCTTGTTTGACCTCCATCAGGCCCTTCCAAAATGGCGAATCAGTAGGTTTTGCTTGTACCTGTGATAACGTATTATTTCCAAGATACTTATTTACAAGAATCTCCTGCCATACCCCGTCCTCATTCATCAATTTGAAAAACCATTTACTCAAGAGACATTTGTTTTTAACATCCAAAACCTCAATACCAAGACCTCCCTGATCCTTTGGTCTACACACTATATTCCACTTAGTCAGCCTATACTTCTTCTTCTGACTGTCACTTTGCCAAAAAAATCGAGATCTGTAAAAGTCTAATCTTTTCCTAACCCTCCTTGGGTATAAGAAAGAAAGACAAAAGGAACATTGGTAGGCTAGTAAGCACCGAGTTGATTAAGACAAGACGATCTCCGTATGACAACATCTTTCCAATCCAAGAACCCAACTTGGACTCAAAACGATCCTCAACAGGCTTCCACTCTTTATTTAGCAACTTCCTATAATGGATCGGGATGCCAAGATATCTAAAAGGTAGTGTACCCGCCTCACATCTGAAAATATGACGGTACTCATCTTGAGCATCCTTCGATTTGCCAAAAGAAAAAATCTCACTCTTATGAAAGTTATCTTGAGTCCTGACAATTGTTCAAACAAGGATAGTATAAGATTCATGTTCACAGCTTTCGCAATATCGTGCTCCAGAAAGAGAATAGTATCATCGGCGTATTGAAGAATTGATACCCCACCCTCCACCAAGTGTGGCACCAGCCCCCCACCTGACCATCCTCTTTTGCCCGTGCAATGAGGATGGCCAACATGTCGGCAACTAAGTTAAACAAAAGAGGAGATAGCGGGTCTCCCTGACGTAGCCCTTTTAAAGTTTTGAAGTAATAACTGATATCATCATTAACTCGAATTCCTACGCTCCCTCCTTGAACAAATCTAGCAATCCACTCACACCACTGTGGTGCAAATCCTTTCACGCGTAAAATTTGTTGAAGAAAAGACCATTTAACTTTTTTTTAGGACAAGGTGGTCGTTACCGCTCGAATAGATAGAAAAGAATTGACTCAGTTTATAAGCGAAACCGGGTCCAAAAACCATACATACTGTAGAAAAGAATCACACAGACGAAGTGACCCGCCGCCCACACGACACAAGTCGACCACACGCCACAACACACACCACCCATTCCGGGGCCGCCGCGCTGGCGTAGCAACCAGATCAACTTTCGCATTGTCCGAAAGCGATCCAGTCATGGTCGACGAACCCTCTGCCCGCGAAGTTTTCATCCAGGTTGACACCAAATCACCCTGTTCCGGGGCCGCCGCCCCGGCGTAACAACCAGATCGACCTTCGCATTGACTGAAGGCGATTCAGTCAGGTCGACGAACCTTCTGTCCGCGCAGTCTTCATCCAGATCGCCACCCAACCACGCTTGGCCACAACCCCGCCACATAGGGCCATCGCCGCGTGGGTGCCCGAGGCCGCCGCCTCGGCGTACCGCCACCGTCTGGGGCCGCCACCCCGACATCCACCTCCGTGGCCACATAGCCATCCTACCCATCCGCCGCGAATGCAACTCATGGATTGTTTCATGAAGTACAACCACACCTTCCACATAGCCATCTCAAAATCTATTTTAGAAAGAACCCCATCTAATTTTTTGCGATGCAACTCATGGATTGTTTCAGGAAGTACAACCACACCTTCCAGAATGTTCCTACCCGGAATAAAGGTTGTTTGAGTTGGACAACTTTACTCGCAATATTTGTCACACGTAAAGTTCCAACCTTCGTGGAACCTAGTGTGCTGTCGGTCTGCTTTAACAACTTCCCACATCGATCAAGATGCCAATAATGTTGATAAGATCTCCCGTTTGATTTCAGCCCATATATGCGGGCATAAACAAGTACACGCATCCAGGGAGCAAGTACGATCTGCATGGGCCATGCATGAGGTGATGAGCTGAGAATTTACAATGTTTTCTGCCCATCTACTCTCGCTAACTACAGGCGTTCGGAGGCGATCGATCCACGTCACAACGGCACACAGCAACCACAGGTGCCTCATCCTGGGCAGTGACAAATATTTATATGGCGGAGCAGATCGATCGATGTGATGCAAACAGTGGCGCCAGCCAGGGTAGCTTATATGTTGACAGTTTGTTGCTGCTAACTGGACACCTCATCCAACAATCCACGTGTATATACGTACCTCGACCCCCAGTTTTATACAGACCGCACGAGTGAACAGTGGTCAGAGGCTCACAGATACCCAGCAATAGTACAGGGGCGTCCGTGCAGCTACTGCAATGACGACTAACCCCAATCAGTTTATCTAAAAAAAACTAATTAACCTCAATCATGCCCGATCACCAGATGAATGTTCTAGCATACTCAGCTTCTGAGATAGAACAAATTATCCTTGTCCTCGGTAAAGGTTTATTGGCTCATCCGTGCTACTTGTTCAGATTTTACCTTGGTCGATCTCATGCATCGCGTTGGCAATCCCTGACACATGAACAAGTGTAGGGCTAAGTGGCTAACACCTTTTGTGGGGAGTAGAAAACACGATCACATCCGTGTAAAGTGCAGCAAGACAAAGCCAGGGTTACCTTCGCTAGCCAGCTCCACATTAATCTACAGTATCCAACGCACGATTCGCTCTTGGGAGATCACTTTGACTGGCTCGACAGGAGCCGCGATGTCTACACAAGGGTTTTCAATCCGTTCCCGGTAGTACCCTCCCCCTCTAAACTAACAATCAAATCAAAATCATGTAAGAAAACAATCAAATCCAAACGGGAGAAAGAAATTACAAATGCTACGCAATTATTGATGGGATTTAAGTACGTTAAACGTCAATATTAGGATGAAGCAGGCAAGACCGATCGGGTGACCTCACGGAGATCTTCCCGGATCACCGAGCCGCGAATTAATTAACTAAGCACGCTCAGCTCGCTAATGAGCGGCATATCCCCATCGCTGCGTATAGAGAAGGACGCCGCTGCGCCTAGAATTTTGGAGGCCCCGGGAGGCCGGGACACGTAGGCGTCGTCTTCTTCGCAGCAACTCTCTGTCCGTCTCCACTCGTCAAATGGGCAACGTGAGCACACTCCGTTTTCATCCTACGCCACGTGACCCCCCAATCGGGTATTAGCGGAATACTTAAGAACTTCGTGGGTGTGGGCGGTTAATGCTTGTTAATTTGGACGTGTGTTCGGTCGTTAGCTTGAAATTTTAATCTTCTGGTGGGGATTTGAGTAGCATGGAAGGAGGCCTGTGTCTCCATGGCGAGAGACATGCATGGGGGGCTATCGATGCCAAATCTCCCTGTGCTCTGCCTGATTAAGTATAGGTAGGTGGGCGGGTTTTTTGTATTATACCCGCGTATATTAACAAATACTCCCTCCGTATCAAAATATAAGTCGCACTAGTCACTTACCACTCATATGTATGTAGACATGTTTTAGTGCAAGATTCATGTAAGTGACTAGTGAATCTTGCACTAAAACATGTCTACATACATGTGTGTGGTAAGTGACTAGTGCGACTTATATTTTGACACGGAGGGAGTAGTAACGTGTCTACCCAGTTTACGACTATTCCAGTGTTGCTGACTACATACCAATGGAGAGAGCTAGGTAGGTTAATTATATGTACACTCCCTCCGTTCACTAGTAAGTGTAATTTTAAATTTGCCTTAACTCAAACTTCGTAGAAAAAAGACACAATTACAACTACCAAATGAATATTAGTGGATGCATCATAAATATGGCATGTAGTTACATAATATATTATTTTAATATCATACATATTCCTGCAAATTTTGATAAGTTTGGTTAAACTCTTAAAAGTTTGACTTAGCACAAAACTTAAAAATACACTTATTTATGCATGGAGGGAGTGCCTACGAATGCTCTACTCTACGTGCATATATCTATGTACAGGTGCATCTGTTAACTGCCATACAAATAATGATCTCCACTGGAAGCTCCGCGAGAGTATGATCTCACTGGTCGTACTATTCTGGATATACAGTACTAAATATTCCTGGAGTAAGTAATATATAGCGACACAGGTTAAAGTAAACCGCTAAGTCGATCGCCGGAAGCATCCGCAAGCATTGCTTGGTGACACTTCACAGGTGTGCACGGTACGCTCACAGGGAGAGGCGCTGTCGTCTTTACGCCTGCTAATCCAATCATCTTCCACTACGAAAATTTACTCCAAATTTGCTCGCTTATCCGATTGGCACGGACAACTGAGCTCAATTAATTTGTGTGAGATCCTATGAATGTCATGTCAGGTTAAATGCAAGCATGTACTTGACTAAAGCAGTGATAGGAGATGTAGATCATTGATCTCATATCGCATGCATACCTATGCTCCTCAATTTAAGTCTGATCGAGAAGCACGGTCGGCCAACTAGTACTCTAAAAGAAGCGATGTTCTATTGGATGCAGGGTTGTTTTCATGACAAATGTAAATGATGTCTGCATTTGGAATTCATGAGCCCCGAAAGCTGAATGTCTACGAAAAATTATAATGTCGCTGTGTGAATCCGTACCGTTAGTGGAGCGACCTGCGCATACCAACTCCTTGCCTAATTTGGACTTGGTTACTCTTTGCTTAAATTAAGATATGGTACCTTAGTTGGGAGATCTTAGACTATGCTGGCTAATCAGGGAGCGGCGGTACAGGCTTCTAGTTGGGCAACAGAGTTAATTAGTAATCTTCTACATAATAGTATTAATTGGACGCAAGCATACATTCGTTTGATGGAGTGGATGAGATATTCGCGCACTGTTAACTTTTGTCTTAAGCTATACGCATTGTCTTTCTTTTCGTTTCTTCTCCTAGGCCCTTCTATATTTGTAGCTATGTTCATCAGCTAAATTAAACCTGCTCATTGGTTTCGTATGTGCTACCACTACTTTCGTACTAGTATATAATATATATGGTGGTCCACTCACTAGTAGAAACAAGCCCATCTATCCCGGGTCCAGAGGGCCTTTGATCCCGGGTTTACAACCGGGATTAAATGGTCGGGACTAGGGGGGGGGGGGGGGGTGGCTTTTATCCCGGGTGTCCACGACCCGGGATAGATGGGCCTCCACGTGGGCGCGGCTGGGCGCGCAGGGGGGGGAGCTTTGGTCCCGGTTCGTGACACGAACCGGGACCAAAGGGTTTGCATCTTTTGTATTTTATTTGCTTATTTTTTAGGGTTTTCGATTTTTTGTTTTCCATTTAATTATTTCCTATTAATTAAGATCACGTTGCGCATACAAAGTCACACACATATATAAAGTTGACACATCGATCGATGTCACGCGTGATGCATACATATAAGTCACACACATACGTTTTGATACATATATAATTAAGTCACACACCGACATCACGTTTCTCACGTCGAGATCACGTCAATTACATTGGAGGCAGAAAATAATTTCTAGGGTGAAAAAATTCTCCGGATTTCTTCAGGACCTCCTTGTTCAAAAATCCTGCCAATTCCTCTTGAATTGCTATAAGGCGCTTCGTTGGTATGAGCTTGTCCTTCTCTCGTTCCATCTAGATCAATAAGAAAATGTGAAATCATCAGAAAATGTGAAAATGGAAATGAACACAAATATGGTAATGAAGTAATTGCCGAGAGTGTATACAGACCTCTGTTGTTCTGAGCTTTCTATCCCGCTGATGAACAAAAGATCGTATGTACTCGCAAACATAATATCCACATAAATTATTCCCTTGTGCCTGCCTCAGACACCACTTTACAAAGAATAGAATTTAATCAAAATAACAATCAAGCATGATAATGGTGCTGAAACTAGAATTTAAAAGTTGCGCGGACATATATATATATAGTACTACTACTTACCTTGGTTTCATACCAAAACAGGTGCGGTTTCCAAGTCCCACGAACCTCGGTAATGAACTTTTCCCAAACCCTGGCCGGCAAAAGAAAAAATCAAAGGACTTGAACGAACGAAAGAGATCGATATATAGAGCGATAATGACTGAAGTTACCTCTGAAACATTGCTTGCAAGTTGATATAATCGTCCATATCTTTCCTTAACGAGTCCAGGACTTGAACGCATGCTTGTTCAGGTCTAATGTCTACCAGAATCCAATGGTTGCTTCACACATTTATATGTCCATGAGTTACACTAAACATCGAGTAAGCAAAGTAGAATGTGTAGAAGGTACGGTAACACTCACCTGAAGTTGTAAGGAAGAAGTATATCTTCACATGTATGGTGTTTCACTAGATATTGGAGCATGTAATGCTCGGTGTCCTCGGGATGGTTCCTTACGGTTACTTCATGAATCCAATATGGGTCCATGAACCCTAAACTATAGATTCCGTTGTCTCTGCATTCGACGATCTTCATTCTGCATATATAATAGCGTACAAAAGAATAAAGTTAGATAATTGGCAACGAACGAGCTGAGATAGAGACTTAATTAAATTGCATAAAATAAATCACTTACAAACAATAGCAGCTGATGATGGCTTTGTCGAGGGAGTCTTGATTGAATAACTGAAATATTTCGTCAAACGGCACATACATCGCGTTATCCTCTAAATAATGGTCTTTCTTATATGAAACGTGGAAATACTCATGGTGCCTTTACGGCTCCCTCGTACCACTCATGCAAACGTCGCAATTGTGTCGGCAGAGATTTGACCATCTCAGGTCTGACCAAGGGCTTCCCGTAGGCATATGTCCATGCATACATATACTCTTTGGGGTTTTCTATGCGAATTGTGTCTTGCTGTATTTCCTTATCGGACACCACTTTGAACGCGGGGACCGACTGGTTTGCCTGTTCTCCGAGCTGGGCCACTTGTTTCCCGGATTTCTTATTAGCTTCCCTCTTTTGGCGAAATGCAGCCTCCTTCTCCTGCTGGGCCTTTTTAGCTGCCATCTGCTGCTGCTCCCTCTTTTGGCGACATGCCTCATTCTCCTGCAAATTCCGTTCTCTAATTAACTTTTCAATGGTACGATCATAGTCGTCTCGCAGAATAGGCGGCCGTGCCGGCCCAGTCGATAGATTTTTCAGAAATTGTGCCACTTTTCCCGGTGCTATTACCTCCTTTCGCATGTGCCGTTTCGGTGCCAATTGTTTTTTCACATCAGCTCGCACCGACTCCTCGAGTTCCTCTGGAGTCAAGTCGTAGGATCTCTTTGGAAGAGGCTTTCGCAACTCACGTTCCTCTCGAGTTTCTGGCGGGAAGTTTAAAGCGCACCTCTCTGTATATTTCGACGGGATCTTTAGTTTCCGCGAAACAGAGCGCACTCTCTCTTGAGGTGGTGGGGATGGACTCGGGCTGGGCTCCCGACAGTCGTCACGAGGTGGCGAGGATGCATCTTGAGGTGGGGGGATGGATCTTGAGGTGGTGGTGCAGGGGATGGATCATGACGTGGGGAGGGAGGATCTTGAGGTGGGGGGATGGATCATGACGTGGGGAGGGTGGATCTTGAGGTGGGGGGTTGCTACTTGGAGGAGTCGGTGGCCTTGGCGGCGGCAAGTTTGGAAACAAGATGTATTTCTTTGGCCACAGAATGATGGACTTCTTGGCATCTCCTAGTGTCCTCTCGCCGTCACCTCCAGGAATGTCAAGATTTAGATTAGCATATAACGGCACAATGTCATCCACCCCGACAATAGCATAGCCAGCTGGAATCCCGCCGAGATGGTACCTTGGTCCAGGTTCATTCAGTAAAGCATAGCCGACCGCCACCTTGAAGGACAAGTTGCCCATTGCCATATGTAGCTCGCATTCTGTCTTCTCCGTGATATCATCCACGGGGTATCGAGTCGGCGGCGCTTCAAGTTCAGAATGTTCCATCTGCGTGGAACCCACGCTGCTTTTTTGCTGATTAGATGGGGCGGCTTCGACTTCTGGACTTTCTAGCTGCACACGAGATTCCCTTTGCTGACTTTGCTCCAGCTGATGCACCTTGCGTTCCAATGCCGATAACCGGTCGCTCTCCTCCTTTTTCTTTCTCTGACGGCTTCTATAAGTGTGAGCGTCTGCCGGAAAACCTTGTGCCCAAGTAACTCCGTATCCATAACCTCGTACTCGTCCAACTTTTTCAGGATTCCCGAGTGCGAGTGACAGCTCGTCTTTCTCTCTGTCGACCTTGTAGGTTCCATTTCGAACTTGCTCTATTGCTTTCTCAAGTTCTGTGGTTATAAACCTAATCTTTGCCTCCCATTTTCCCTGAGCAACAATCTTCCCTGTGTCAGGGTCCAACCCAGCGCCATGCGCGAACAACCAAAATTTGGACCTATCGGGCCAGCCCGCTGTCTGTGGAATCTTCCCCTCATCAAGCAGTTTTGCTTCAAATGCTTCCCACTTAGGCACGGCAGCCTTGTAGCCACCTGCCCCCAAAGTGTGGTGATATTCCTTCTTCGCAGCATTTAACTTGTTTCTTTCCGATCGGGCCACAGCGGCCTCCGATTCTCTTTGCTCTTTAAATAAGGGCCACTGGTCGTTTAGCTTCACTTGTGCTCCGGTGAATACTGGAGTGTATTCAGGATCTTTTTCCTTCTCTTCACAATAATCTTTCCATATAGTTTTCTTGTGGGTTCGGAACTGTTCGGCAGCCTTGCCAAGAGTCCACTCCTTGACTTTCTCCATCCACTTCTCGTTTTCTGTCACTTCTGGAGGCAGGGTGACCTTTGTCAAGAGCTTCTCCCAAAACAAATCTTTTGTTTGGTCGTCGACATAAGTCCAAGTCTTGCTCCCGTCCTTCCGCGGATGCCATTCTTGACATGTGATCGGTACCATGTCCCTAACTAAAACTCCGCATTGGTTTATAAATTTGCGGCGGCACTCTAAGGGTTGCATTGGTTGGCCAGTAGCATCAACTATGTCGATCACTACCCTTTGACCCTCCTTCATCGGCTTCGACGGGCCTCGAGGCTTCATGGCTTTCGACCCTTTCGACACTCTAGATGCAGATGATTTGCTTGTTCCAGAGGGCTAAAAGAAAAAAAAGATTCGTTAATAACCGCAGGATCAAATAATTAAGCTATGTCATCGATCAACAGAGGCTTAATTAATATATACCTCGCCTGAGTTTGTTACTACCACTTCCTTCTCTACACAAATTTCTGCTCCCTCACCGGAGTCATTGAGAAATTGGGAGCTGAATTCCTCTAAATTTGCCACATCGTCTTCTTCACCGACAGGCGCGGCTGCACGTCCTGCTATAATCATACACATTCGCTCTTCACGATCCTCGTCTCTAACGCCGAGGCCCGGAAAAAGTGGATCCAATGGCTCTCCACGCTCCTCGTCTATGCCGAAGTCGTCCGGACAATTTGGATCCATGGCTCAATTAATGTGCCTGCAATCAATTTTGTAACAAGAATATGAATATCCAAATGTAAAATTAAATATTACAAAGAACAAATAATTTTATAGCAACTATTAACACCACAATTTCTTAGCAACTATAATCATAGCAACATTTTCTAACCTAAAAATTCTAACTTGTCATACCAACAATTTCTTAGCAACTACAAGAATATGAATATCCATATATAATTTAAGATGACAAAGAACAAATAATTTTATTACATGATTTAAAATGGCACTAGCTAATTGTCCACTAAAAATTTAAATTCAAGGAATACAAAATCTACAATATACTAAAACTAGCAAACTCTACAATCTACAAAATCTAAAATCTATAATCTACAAAATCTAAAAAATACTAACCAAAATCTACAAAATCTAACAATACACTAAAACTAGCAAACTAACAGTACACTAATAATCTACAATATTTTTACACTAACAACTAGCAAACTAATCTACAAAAGTATGAAGAAAAAAACTCACCTTGAGGAGCTACGGCCGCCGGTGGAGCACGCCGGTGGTGTAGCACGGCCTGTCTGCGGCTAGCGGCGTTGGACGGCCAGAGTAGCGGAGGTGGAGGGCCGGGCCACACGGCGGAGGTGGAGGCTGGTCGGGTCAATCCGCGCTGCGCAGTCGCTGAGGTGGGCGGGGCCGCGCTGCGAAGGCGACGGCGTGGGCGACCGGCGGCCGGAGGAGGTGATGGAGGCTGGGCAGCACCGCGGAGGGCGACGACGCGGCGGGGGGCAGCACACCACTGCGGCAACCGCAGAGGGCAACGGCGGAGGGCGACGGCGTGGCGGGGCGAGGCATGGGAGGAGGCGGCACAGCGTCGGGGCGGGGACGCAGCGTCGAAGGGGCACGCCGTCGGGGCAGCGACGGCGCCTCGGTGGCCGGAGCAGGCGCGCGCGGCCGCGCGGGGATCGAGCAGCGCAGGGCTTCGCCGTAGTTCTGGGCTTCACGATTTGGGGGAGAAGATAGAAAATTTTGGTGGAAACCACCTCATAACGCGCGAAATTGACCTTCCATCCCGGTTCCAGCCACGAACCGGGATGGAAGACCCTTTCATCCCGGTTGGTAACACCAACCGGGACCAAAGGTCTGTCTAGGCCGCGAAAAATTGCGCGCGAAGCCCAGCAGGCCTTTGGTCCCGGTTGGTGTTACCAACCGGGATGAATGGTGTTTTTCTTTTTTTTCTTGTTTCCTTTTCTTATTTCTATTTCTGTTTTCTTTTTCTTTTACATCTATTAATTTAATTGCTTTTGTAGTTTTGTTTTTCTTTTACATGTTTTTGAATTGTTATTTTAGTTTCTTTTTAAAATTTAACTTAAATGGTCCAATATATATGAAAGGCCTTTTTTTTCTTGTTTCTATTTGTGTTTTCTTTTTCTTTTATATCTATTGATTTAATTGATTTCGTGATAAATTTGATTTTTGACAAAAGTTTCAGAAACGCTGGTTAGTTGCTATATTTATGTGTACTTATTAGTTGCTATATTTAGTTGCTATATTTATGTGTACTTATTAGTTGCTATATTTAGTTGCTATAAAGCGACGGTTAGCGCTGGCGGACACGTGTGACTGACACGAGTCGTGACCGCGAAGCCCGCCTTTAGTCCCGGTTGGTGTTACCAGCCGGGACTAAAGAAGCACACGGATCGTGTGTTTCTTTCAAGCGCTTGTGAGCCGTTGGATCAGGTGTGTGTTTCTTTTGAGGGCTTGTGAGCTGTTGGATCAGCACTCCCCACCACCACCACCACTCCCACCTCATCCACAGGTACACTTTCTAATCGCCTATAAATAGCGGCGTCCCTGCAGCGAACGGCACACAACGAGCATCTACCTTCGCCACCGAATCCAATGGCTAGATTTAGCCTACCTGCTGGCATGTTCCTTGGCATTATTGTGTTCGTCCTTGTTCACCGGCCAGCCATTGGAGCCACCTCCTGTAGGTCGGTGAACAATGACAACACAACGACGCTGTTGGAAACACAAGCCCTCAGGTAGGTTGAATCCAGCCACTGGATTAGGGTGACGCAATGATGAATTGCCGAGGAGGTGGGAGTGGTGGTGGTGGTGGAAGTGGTAGCCATGCCCCTCGGTCCGATCCAAGCAGCGGCAAGGCGCTCTGATGATCTGCGACATTCCCAACACTTTTTGGGACGGTCGTAGATCATCAGACACGTCTTGCCGCTGTGGATCGAAGGTCGATTTGCTGCTCACGGCGACTTTAATGCTTTAATACATTACTACACGACTTTAATGCTTTAATACATTACTACACATCACTTTTTGAGGACTTCTATGCTTATCTTTTCTTTTTTTCGGTCTGGAAGACATGTCCTTGACATAGAAAACCTGAGCCACGTCTTTGGCTAGGATAAATGGTTCAGTTTCGTACCCAAGATTCTTGAGATCCACTGTAGTCATTCCGTACTGCGGGTCTACGTTTACCCCGCCTTGCAGGTTGAACCATTTGCACCGGAACAAGTATAGCTGTTCTTCAACAGTGTTGTCATTAAAGGCCTTTTTTTCTTGTTTCTATTTGTGTTTTCTTTTTTTTTTATCTATTGATTTAATTGCTTTCGTAGTTTTGTTTATCTTTTGGGGACGTCGCTTAAACGAAACACACGATCTCAAAGAGTAGGAACCATCACAGGGGTGTGTTACCAACCGGGACTGAAGAAGCATACGGATCGTTTCACTCACACAGTTACATTATTACACATCACTCACACTTTTCATAAAACGGACTGTAAGGAGGCTTCAATGGCCTCCTGCATCTGTGGCCCGCCGACCTCTTCTCCATGGTCGCTCTAGTTGAAGTCATCGTCGTCATCATCCTCCTCATTACACAATCTTTTTCTACTTTCTACCCGTCACTTTCTTCTGATTGCGCCGTAGCCATGGACAAGCTTCTCCATTTAACACGAGACTTGGGTCAATTTTCACTGCGAAGGGCCGGATTTCTTCAAAATTGTTGTAATCTTCTGACATGTCTGTCTTGTCCTCCACTCCCACGATAGTTATTTTCCCTGAAAGAACTATGTGACGCTTTGGCTCATCATATGATGTCTTCGCTTGCTTATCTTTTCTTTTTTTTGGTCTGGAAGACATGTCCTTCACATAGAAAATCTGAGCCACGTCTTTGGATAGTACGAATGGTTCGTTGTCATATCCAAAATTCTTGAGATCCACTGTAGTCATTCCGTACTGCGGGTCTACGTTTACCCCACCATCCAGGTTGTACCATTTGCACCGGAACAAATGTACCTTGAAAGAAGGTCCGTAGTCAAGTTCCCATATCTGTTCTATGTACCCATAATATGTGTCCTTTGTCCCATTGTTGTTTGATGCATCAAAGCGGACACCACTGTTTTGGTTGGTGCTCTTTTTATCTTGGTCGGCCGTGTAAAATGTATTCCCATTTATCTCGTACCCTTGAAAAGCCAATATAGTCAAAGATGGTCCTCTGGCCAACAAGTTTAGCTGTTCTTCGACAGTGTTGTCATTAATGAGACGTGTGTGCAACCACCCGCAGAAAGTCTTCAAGTGTTCTTTTTCAATGCATTCTTCAGCCATTAATGAGCGTAAAATATTCTTGTGTTCCTCGATATACGGAGCCACCAAGCTTGAATTATGTAGAACTGTGTAGTGTGCTCGATTGAAAGAATCCCAGTCAGAAAATATTTGTTTCTTTCCTAGTGTTCCTTTTCCACGCAATCTCCCCTCATGGCGCGATTGAGGAACACCGACCGGGTTAACGTCAGGAATAAAGTCAACACAAAACTCAATGACCTCCTCTGTTCCATAACCCTTGGAGATGCTTCCTTCAGGCCTAGCACGGTTATGAACATATTTCTTTAAGACTCCCATGAACCTCTCGAAGGGGAACATGTTGTGTAGAAATACAGGACCGAGAACTTGAATCTCTTCGACTAGGTGAACTATGAGGTGCGTCATAATATTGAAGAAGGATGGTGGGAACACCAACTCGAAGCTGACAAGACACTGAACAACATCCTTCTGTAAAGTTCCTAGAGTCAATGGATTGATCACCTTATGAGAAATTGCATTGAGGAATGAACATAGCTTCACAATGGGTAGTCGAACATTTTCCGGTAGAAGCCCCCTCAATGCAACCGGTAGTAATTGTGTCATAATCACATGGTAGTCATGAGACTTCAGGTTTTGGAACTTTTTCTCTGCCATGTTAATTATTCACTTCACATTTGACGAGAAGCCAGACGGGATCTTGATACTGTTCAGGACTTCAAAAAAGATCTCCTTCTCTTCTCTGGTAAGAGCGTAGCTGGCAGGACCTTGATACTTCTCTGGATTAAGGTGGTCGTCTTTCGTCTTCTCGTGCATATGTTGATGGTTCAGTCGTGCATCCGGTGTATCTTTCGTCTTCCCATACACACCCAAGAAGCTTAGCAGGTTGACGCAAAGATTTTTTGTCACGTGCATCACGTCGATTGCAGAGCGAACCTCTAGGATTTTCCAATAGGGTAACTCCCAAAATATGTGTCGTGGTGGGATCACGGCAGATGCCATGGGTATGGCTTAGTTGGGGCCGAATGGTCGTTGGGGGAATCCGGGGAGGGTTTATGCACTCAAGATGTGCACAAGCAAGAACATGCAAGAAACCACAAGTACATGAACAAGAGACCGAGAAAGCCAAGAACACAAAAGACACCACGATGTACCCAGGTTCGGGGCCTTCGTGAGGAAGTAAAACCCCTACTCCTGCCTTTCCTCTCTTAATATATCAGTGTCGTTCTCAGGTACAAGGTGCTCCTCGAGCTGTATGATGCTGCTCAAGTGAGAGCTCTAGATAGAAGATGAAACTATGAAGGGGGAAATGAGCTAGGGTTTTTGCCGTCCTGCTCCCTGGAGGTAGAGATGCCGCATATATACACAGGCCGAAGTACATTTTTACCCCTACCTACAACTGACAATGGCATGGCCAAAAGGTAGAAGACAAGCCTCTGCCTCCTGCCAGCTCAACGGCCGGACTGTCAGGCCAGCCAGGCCTAGTTTTCCTCTTCCGGTCATACTTCAGTAGCCTGCCGAGGTCTAGCCTGTAGACCTTTCCCGAAATAGCCGAGTCAGCTCCTAGGCCCCCGAGCTTCCGGGAAACCCGTGGACGGACCTCGCCGTCCTCTGAAGCCTCGGGCTACGAGCTCTGCGGCGCCCGTGACCTCTCTGACATGCCTGGATCCTTGCTGCCAACCTCGGATAACACTCCTGATCCTATACCTCGGTAGAGAATACCTTATTCCTGTGGTAGCTAGCTGACTGCCCCGAGGTTGATACCTCGAAGGATGTACCTCGGAGAATATACCTCGGACGTACACCTTACGTCGGATGACGCCCCCTGCGTCCTTGCTCAATCGTTACCTCGGACAGCTTAATACCTTAACCTTACATGTCTTGACCTCATCATTACCCTACCCGGGGTAACCCCCCGACAGTAGTCCCCGAGGCTGTGGGGGACTCGCAGAGTCGCGCACAGACTTACAAAAATAAATAAGCATACCAAAACATCTCCATATGCATAGCCTCCTGCCTGCATGGGCGCCTTTGTAATTTGATCGTCTTCGCCATGCCCTCCAGGCCAAATGCGACATCCGGTTGATCGAGCTCACCCGAATCAACAACGAGATGGACAATTTGCACCGGAAATATGTTGCCTGCATGGGCACCATTATATGTCGGTTCTCAGCCCTCCTGGCCTTTACCAGACTCAGATGTCGCCAGCATCGGTTAGCCCTCCTGGCTTTTACCAAACTCAGATGCTGCCAGCGTCGGTTAGCCCTCCTGGCTTTTACCGAACTCGGATGCCGCCAGCGTCGGTTAACCCTCCTGGCTTTTACCGAACTCGGATGCCGCCAGCGTCGGTTAGCCCTCCTGGCTTTTACCGAACTCGGATGCCGCCAGCGTCGGTTAGCCCTCCTGGCCTTTACCAAACTCGGATGCCGCCAGCTTCGGTTAGCCCTCCTGGCTTTTACCGAACTCAGATGCCGCCAGCGTCGGTTAGCCCTCCTGGCTTTTACCGAACTCGGATGCCGCCAGTGTAAGCTGGACCGACATAAACCTGCAGGTATGTATCTGAAAAGTCTCGGTACCTCGGCCACTCTGGGCATATCACACATGTCTCGATACCTCGGCCTCTTTGGGCATATCACACATGTCTCGATACCTCGGCCTCTTTGGGCATAACACACATATCTCGGTATTTCGGCCTCTTTGGGCATAACTCATATGTCTCGGTATTTCGGCCTCTTTGGGCATAACTCATATGTTGGTTCTTAGCCACTCCGGGCGTATACCGACATAGATGTCTCCAGCCACTGCCAGACTCACCTAAGCATATCTCGAATGCCTGTTTTAGCCACTTCGGGCGTATACCGACATAGATGTCTCCAGCCACTGCTGGGCTGACATATAACTTGCATAAACATATCTCAAAGGTTGCCTCTGACTAACCAACATAGACACTGATCTGGTATACAGGTAATGCCATGATACATTGGCAAACAGAATAAACAATGATTTGGGACAAGGAATGATGTCAGAATATTGTGACAAACCGAAGTAAACGGCGATATGTGATGCAGAAAGATGCCGTGATACTATGGCAAACCGAAATAAATGGCGATCCCGGAGGTGGAGTGATGCCGTGATATTGTGGCAAACCGAAATAATCGGCGATCTAGAGAATACTGATAATGCCATGATACCTTGGGTAACTTGAGATAACTAATATTACCATGATACGTCGGATTTCCATTATACCTCGGATTACCAAAGTGACCCGGATTACCAATATGACCCGGATTTTCAATATGATCCGGATCTCCAATATGACCCGGATTTCCAATATGACCCGGATTTCTTGAATACCTCGTATTTTTATTATACCTCGGTAGCAAACATTTTCAGCAAAACCGAATTCCCCTTTCAACGTTAGTCCAGCATATAAATCATGAAGAATATTTGACGGGAACAACAATTATACTAACCGAGGCAAACTAGCTATAGCACTTGATAGAAAACGAATCTAACAGCAGTTACTAAGCACAAAGATCCAGACTCGGTTTCGACCGAGTCCCCGAGTTACTTTTCTTATCTAGGAGAAGGTGTAAAACAAACCGGCTACCCAGTCCCCGGGTTAAGACATCTTGTCCCGGGAGAACACTTAGACCAAAAAGCAAAGGGGGGTCCCCGAGTAACTTTTGGGACAAAACAGAACTGGACTGGAGATCCAGTCCCCGGGTCAAAACACTCTACCCCGGGGAAAACAACTAATCATAGCAAGGTAGGAACGAGGGGCAGTCCCCGAGTACTATTTGAGACTATCTAGAAGCATGTGAAGACACATAAATGATACTTACAAGGCCAGGTTGTTGGAGAAGTCTTAATTCGGATTTCCAAGTCTTAACTCGGATTCTCCCAGGATACCTCAGACTTCAGAACACCTCAGACTTCAGAACACCTCGGATTCCAAAACACTTCGGATTCCAGAACACCCCGGTTTCCAGAACAGCTCGGACAGAACACCTCGGATTACGGAACAGCTCAGACAAAACACCTCGGACAGAACACCTTGGATCACAGAACACCTCGGACAAAACACCTCGGACAGAACGCCTCGGACAGAACGCCTCGGATTACAGAACAGCCCGGACAAAACACCTCGGACAGAACACCTCGGATTACAGAACAGCCCAGATTCCAGAACAGCTCAGATTCACACCGCAGCCAACTCGAAAATGAGTCAACTAACGGGGACGAGGCTGAAGTCGAGTCCCCGCGTTGATGACGAAGGTCCCATCCGAATTGATCCAGCAAACGCCACTATCAGCCCCACGGTGGGCGCCAACTGTCGTGGTGGGATCACGGCAGATGCCATGGGTATGGCTTAGTTGGGGCCGAATGGTCGTTGGGGAATCCGGGGAGGGTTTATGCACTGAAGATGTGCACAAGCAAGAACGTGCAAGAAACCACAAGAACATGAACAAGAGACCGAGAAAGCCAAGAACACAAAAGACACCACGATGTACCCAGGTTCGGGGCCTTCGTGAGGAAGTAAAACCCCTACTCCTGCCTTTCCTCTCTCAATATATCAGTGTCGTTCTCAGGTACAAGGTGCTCCTCGAGCTGTATGATGCTGCTCAAGTGAGAGCTCTAGATAGAAGATGAAACTATGAAGGGGGAAATGAGCTAGGGTTTTTGCCGTCCTGCTCCCTGGAGGTAGAGATGCCGCATATATACACAGGCCGAAGTACATTTTTACCCCTGCCTACAACTGACAATGGCATGGCCAAAAGGTAGAAGACAAGCCTCTGCCTCCTGCCAGCTCAACGGCCGGACTGTCAGGCCAGCCATGCCTAGCTTTCCTCTTTCGGTCATACTTCAGTAGCCTGCCGAGGTCTAGCCTGTAGACCTTTCCCGAAATAGCCGAGTCAGCTCCTAGGCCCCCGAGCTTCCGGGAAACCCGTGGACGGACCTCGCCGTCCTCTGAAGCCTCGGGCTACGAGCTCTGCGGCGCCCGTGACCTCTCTGACATGCCTGGATCCTTGCTGCCAACCTCGGATAACACTCCTGATCCTATACCTCGGTAGAGAATACCTTATTCCTGTGGTAGCTAGCTGACTGCCCCGAGGTTGATACCTCGGAGGATGTACCTCGGAGAATATACCTCGGACGTACACCTTACGTCGGATGACGCCTCCTGCGTCCTTGCTCAATCGTTGCCTCGGATAGCTTACTACCTTAACCTTACATGTCTTGACCCCATCATTACCCTACCCGGGGTAACCCCCCGACAATATGGATTTCTTTTTCCACAAGGGTACACGCTTGTTGGCGTCTTTCGGAACAGATTTCTTTTTCAAATCGTCGTTTTCCTTTTTAAAATACTCGACAATAGGGTCGACTGGAATTTCCGGTTCAACTACCTCCTAAATAAAAATATCTCTACGTCAAGTTGGTCGGGCATGAGTGTGATAAACACGAAACGAAACAAATAGTTATGAAAATATACCACATCCAAATCATAGATCGGACGACGGGAACGGATATCAAAACCATGACACTATACATATAAAAAACATAAGAAATTAATTATACAAGAAATAAATATGCATTTAAATCATACAAGTATATATATGTTTTAAAAATAAAAGATAAAAAAGAGCCTCACCGAAGTGGTGCCGGTGACGGGACGACGCGGGCTATCAACGGCAGTGACGACGGGACAACACTAAAATCCACAAATAATAAATTAATTTGAGCTCAAAATGCAAATGCACTTTCTAGCTTGGGCATTTCATCAAACACCTTGCTAGCATTACAAAATTGAAATGAGCTAAACTAGCAACGAAATTAGCTAAAGTTGTAACGCCGGAGGAAAGAACGATGTTGCTAACCTTTGAATAGATGGGGTGCCTTCAATCCTCTCAAATGGTGCAAAAAAATGGGGATTAATTTGAGTGGGAGAGAGGAAAATGGAGGAGAAATGGTGATGAACTCGAGCTAGCTCGGGGTGGAAGAAGATGATATAGCAGGGAGACCCTTTGATCCCGGTTTGTAACACGAACCGGGACCAAAGGTCCCCTGCCAGTGGAGCCCAGCGCTGCTAAGCATGTGCGCGCATGTGAGAACCCTTTGATCCCGGTTCGTGTCACGAACCGGGACCAAAGGTCCCCCCCGACCCGGGAGCAATAACCACGGGCGCCCCGCCCTACCGACCCGGGATCAATGGTGCATCTATCCCAGGTTGTAATTTGGCCGGGATAGATGGCCCAAACGGATGGCCCCTTTTCTACTAGTGACTGCGTCACCTTCATTTGAAAATAGTGGAGAGGTTAATGCTCAAGTATTCGTGTTGGAAGAATATGTAAGATGGTCAAAATGACCCTTTAGTAGTGATCTCATTCTTTTGGAACCAGGGAAGAAATTCTACTTCACCATTGAAGTGTGCCGTCGTGTTGTACTCGCATGTACGAGTGGCTTGATGTGTGTGTTGCGTCGAGCAATTATTGTGTTGTCTAAGAGGTCAACTGATATGGACAATAGAAGCTCGATTGGCAAGACACGCATCGCTAAGGAATAGAGCTTACCAAGTGTGCTTTGTTGTGATTCATGGCACTAAGACGAAATGCTAAATTATTTCACTTTCACCCAGTTAACCGGGCTCTTCTTTTCAGTAGAATATATTGTGATGTGTGATTATTCATGGCACTAAAACCAAAACAAAAAAGAAAACCATGTTGAAGTCACGAGTCCAATTTCAGTTTCACCCAGTTAACTTGGCTATTCTAGTACTGGCTAGCAAATATACTCATGTGTTGCTACGGCGGAACAAATTTAGATACATGAATAATACATTGGTAACAAATTGATTTTTTTTTTAGTTTATTTCGTGTACCAGTCGACCGCATTGAATACTTGACCCCTAATATATCAACCCGCATAACCCTAGCCCCAGTTCTCCCCTTTCCAGGTCTCTCCTTCAGGAGGAGCGGCAACTTCTCTCCTTTGCACCAAATCTGACTAATTTAGCTCGATCTTTCCACCTAAAGAGCTCTCTAAATAAATGGTGCTTTGGTTTGCATGGATTCTGTAGTTTCGCGCTCTAGTATTTATCAATTGCTTCTAAATACTAAATCGGTCAACACACAAAAAAAATTCCGATAAGACTATCTAAAATTAAACCATTAGTATTCTAATATGTTTTAGTTATTTGTTTTGGACTGATTTTTGGCAAATTCGGCAGAACGGTGATACAACGGTACACCTGCGTAAGACGGAGAGTTTCACCGAGATCAGCGAAACTTGAAACGGTGAGACAGCGGTGCACCTGCGTCGGACGGAGAGCTTTTTTGCACAGATATTAAACAAGTGGAAATTTGGCATATGGTGGATTCATTTTCGCCTAGACAAAATCTGGAGAAAGGAGTCCCTAATATCGATAATTTAAAAACAAAATCCATCAAATCCCTTCGTTCTAGATTGTGGCTGATATGTGGATGGGTAAAATTGTCCAGAAATCGCAATAAACCCTTTATTTTAGAATTTTCATAAAAAAAACTATACACATATGAACCTACATCAAGAAATAAATGGAGGGAGTAGTATAGATTGTTTTAGTAGAATGTATATTATGGACTGCACGCTATTTCAAAAAATCAAAAAATAAATAAGAGTTTTTAAAAAAATCTAAAAACTACCATGCATGTTCTCAATGTTATATCCAACAAGCGTGCAAAATCTCAATGCAAAATACTTTACGTTTTGAGCTACACACAAATGATAAGTATACCGATCTGAGTATAGTGAACAATGTATAGTTTCAATTTTCTATTTTTGTCATTTTTTTGTAATTCATAATACAAAAAAATCGCATTGTGAATTTTTAAGCTTATGGTATACATCTTTAAAAACATGTGATTTTTTTCAGATTTTTTTAGAACTTCTAGCAATATAAAATCTGAATTTTGTAAAATAGTAGGGTCACTGGAGCTCGGGAAGCGAAATGACTTTCCGGTACACCATGCTTTTTTTTGAACAAGGAGAAGGACCCCGAAGGGTCCAGACTGCATTAAACGGTGGGATTACAAATTACATCAAGGACCTCAAAGAAAAGGAAAATTACACCTAAGTCCCTGGCTTTTACAAAAAGGACCTTAACTAAATAAAAAGGAGTGCAATCAAGTCCCTCTCCACCGAGAGCAAGCAGCTCGACGCAGCGGCCGCCAGCGCCATCGCCGGGACGCGACCACTTGGCGATGGAGTGACGTAAGTTGCCGCAACGGAACTGATGGAGGGCCTCCGAAATGGCACGCCGGCCTGGAGGTTGAAGAAGCTCTGGTGCAAGAAGCACCACAGCACGGAGTGGCCCCTTTGGCCATGGAAAACAGGGGCGCAAGCTCGCCGCCGTTGATGATCTCCGCAGGTTGCAGTCGAATGATCTCCCCGTAGAACTTCAGATCGAAATCGCCCTCTCTTCTTCCCGCGCCCACTGCGACATAGAAGAAGAAGCTCTTTGTCTCCAGAAATTCCACCAAACCTAGCTTCCCGCCGCCAAGCAAGACACACCAATCCGCCATTAAACTCTGCACTCTTGCCACTAGCCAGAGGAGGCAAATCGAAGTAGATGCATTAGAGAAGTAGGGATTAGGCCTTATGGAAGCCGCCAGATCTTCTCTTCATCGCGAGCTCCAACCTCCGGAGCACAGCATCAAGAAGACGAAGAACAACCCTGCCAGGGCTGGCCGGAAAGCCCCAGCTCGAAGCTTCCTGTGCGTACCTTATTAGGAGAGATGCGTGCCTGCGTCGACGTCGCTTGCAGCACCGCCTGCCACCAGCGAACTGCAGCTAGGAGGAAGAAGGCAACGGCGCGGCGGATCTGGCCGCCAAGATCCGCCAACCTACTCTCAGACAACGCCATACAGACAAACCTAGCATAGAGGCTAAAACTAAACCTATAACTACTATGTACAAGCCAAGCTACGCATCCATGTCCACGCCGAGCAGCAACGCCGCCGGAGAGGAGCAAGGAGCGAGCCGGCGAGGACGACAGAAGCCTCGAGACAGACTCTCAAAAGCAAG
Organism: Poa pratensis; assembly: GCA_947311845.1. Classification (NCBI taxonomy): domain Eukaryota; kingdom Viridiplantae; phylum Streptophyta; class Magnoliopsida; order Poales; family Poaceae; genus Poa; species Poa pratensis. Next base: position 33,410,700 of record CAMZMU010000128.1, read on the forward strand.
AGCGGTGGAGAGAGGGGAGAAAGAAGAGTCCGGTACACCATGCTACTTCGTAATACTCCTATATGCTACTAGAACAATATTAAGCCCAACTTGCGACATCAATCGTTCATGCTTCGTTCACTGAATCGCGTCCGTACTATAGGTAGAGTAAAAAAATATATCTCTCTCTCCCGGGGTCGCATTTTCTGTCGATGTCACTCTCACTCCCCCTTTACACCCTCCGATTGGCTCGGGCACTTTTTGACACTTGTTTCCACTTTATATTTAAGTAGCAATATCGGCAAAAGGAAACCTCACCTGCTGGCTGTGGAGAGACACGGAGCACGAATCGCCATTGGCATGCGCGCAAGTCGTTCGAACAAGCCTTTTGCGGCACACCTGCGTGCATGTCAGTTCCCGAGCCACACGAACGACATGAGGTAGCCGTCGTTTTACATGATCGACATCGATCTGGAAAAATAAAAAAGGGAGCAAAATGTAAAATATGGCCACGTCGAAATCTACAGGATTCGCAGGTAGATATCGACGCCGACTCACTCACACGACACAGCGCGTCTCGATCGTATTCGATTTCGAACACATGCCCATATTCGATCATGTTCCGCCACGATCCTCTTCAGATTTTACTTTGGTTTTTGTTACGGTTCCACCACGGCGGAGCGAGGTCGATCGGCGTGTGGCCCGCCGGCCGGCCGTGCGGCGTGGCAGCTAGCGACGACGTACGGCAGCGATGGCGGTGCGGCCGCAGTGCTGCTCTACAGGGATTAAAAGGAAAGCTGCACGCGGGGCCGGCTGCATGGTGGCCATCGCTGACCCGCTTCTCAGCACTGGTTTCGCTGCCCCGTGGGAGCAGAAAAGCAGAGCGTTTCCTTCCACACAGCAGTCAGTGTTCCTTCCTCGCGACTCCGGGTGGCCGGCGTCCCCAGCGCTCATCCGTGCCGTCAGCCGGGTCAGGTGGCGCAGGAGGGGGGCGCCCCACGGACTCTTCCTCAACGCCAGCCATTGGCCAATTAAACACGGGTCCATGAACGGCGATTCCATGGATGCTTTAGGATGTCTCCAACAGCTCCACACGCGAGTCCGTTTCGGTCCGCGTGGTCGAAAACCAATGCCTAACCGGCGACGCAAACGGATCGATATCCTTTTTTCTTTATCCGCCGTAACCTATTGTCGGTTCAAATTTGGGTCAGATTGGTGTCAGTAGCAGACACGCGCGGACAACATTTGTGTCCTCCCATTGTCCGCCCTGACCTGCTCAATAGAGGTAAATTCGCCACTCCAACATTTCCTTTCCCAAACCACACTCCAGCTCCAACCCTAGCCATGGCCGACGCAGTCGCCGCCGTCGCCGTCGACCTCACTGGAGCTGCAGTCACATGAACGGGTCCATGAACGGCGATTCATTGGATGCTTTAGAGCATCTACACCGCACCGGCACCCTAAAATTTTGTCCCTCACCCCCTAATTTATGTCCGCATCGGGTGTACCAAACACTTCTGCCTGCCCCACAACGACACCCCCAAATAGTACCGTCAAAACAGTCGGCCTAAATTTAGTTTAACGGAACTTAAGAAAATATGACAACTTCATTCAAATTTGATTTCTTCTTAAATAAAATTGAAAGAAATTTGCCTAAACTAAACCCTAACTGGCGTCTAGTCGTCATCGAAGATGCAGATGACGCCGCTGTCATAGGGTTCCGGCTGCTGCGACGCCCTGTCTCTCTTGCTCCACGACGCCGTTAGTGAACTCCGGCTTCACCTTCACCGAGGTCGTCTCCTTAGGTGGCGGCTGCTTCGCTTCGGCCTGCTCCATCGACGCACACATCGCTAGGTAGAGGCCGGGGTAGTCCTCCGGGTGGAGCGGGTAGCGCGGCGGCAGTCGTAGGTCCTCGCGGAGCGGAGGAACGCCGCGGTGAAACCGGGCGTCCCCGTTGCCCACTGGGCACGGAGAGGCGACGGGACACGCCAATCCGGGAGGAGGTCATCGTCCTGCTTGGGTTGGCGCTCCTCCTTGACGGGCTCCTTCGTGACAGTGCCAACGATGCGCCGTTTGCTCCCGGGCTCCTCCTTGGCGGGCTCCTTTGTGACGGTGCCGACGTTGCGCCGTTTGCTCACGGGCTCCTTCTTGACGGTGCCGACATTGCCCCGCTTGCTCCGGGCTCCTCCTTGACGGCATGGTGCGGAGTAGCGCGCCGCTTTGCTTCTTCGCTCGGCGGCTCGGGCGGGACTTCAGCTCCGGCGGCGCGTTGCCTCGCCCAGGCGAGCACGCTGTGGAGCGTGCGGTGGCACCATAAGTTTCTCCGCCGCTCGGTCGCCCACCTCTCTGTGTCGTCCCAATGCTGAAGGGCGACGTCCCTTACCCACCAAAATCGCTCGAATCAGATGTCGTAGTATTTGGCGGCGTTGTCGGGGTGGCACCGGTGCACCAGCGTCATGGCATCCCGCTACTGCAGGAAGCAGAGGCTTAGCTCCCTGCCAGCAGGCAGCGGTGGCACGACGCGGCCCGTCGGGCTCAGCCGCCAATACTTCGGGAGCCGGTAGTGCGGCAATACGTACGTACGTACCGCTCGAACAGCCATGCCTTGTCGAGCACGAGGTTGTGGCCCCGGTAGGCGTCGGTGCTCGAGCCGACCTCATCATTCTGCGCCATCTGGGGAGAAGCCAGAGTTGGGGGGAGATCTTGTCGGTGGGGAAAGAATGGCCAGAGCTGAAGCATGCACCTCTCGCTGTAAACGTGCGACGGGCAGACAAATTGGCCGATGCGCCACCGACATCAATGATGGTGTGGCACGGCGGTGCGTGTGAAGAGGTGAAGCCATCTAGGGAACCGGCGAGGAAGCCATTATTTTACTTGACCGGTTGTTCTGCCTCCGGCGTATGTATGAAAGGTCTGGAGCTGTCCGGCGACCACGAGTCTGTCCTCAAGTTTGGAGGCCCGCTCGGGGTGCCAGACAAAATTCTAGTCGGGTCAAACACTTGGTGTGCCGGTGTGGCCGTTTTTCGTGTCTGACACCCCAATGGGTTTTGGGGTGCTTTAGGGTGCCGATGGAGATGCTCTAACCTTCGTTTACTGTTACTAATTGTTTTGCGCTCTACTATCATCGTCTTTGTTCTTCTAGCACGTTTAGCTAGCCTGCCGATAGACTGTAGATCCTAGTATCCTACTAAATAGGCTGATTAGGATTTCAACATATGGCCGACGAAAATGGTATGTTCCTGATGGAATGGGCAGAGAAAGCAGTCACCCTGCCAGTAAGGGTCGACACATAACATTGTCTTAGTCACGGCATTACTGTATAAGACTAATTAGGACGATTAGGACGATGGAAATGGCATGTTCTTCATGGAAGATTATCTACTCTGTAAGGATCGATCGACACATGAGATTATCCTAGCCAAAACATAAGACTATGTTCCATGAGGCTACTGCCTAGCTTTGCCTTCGACGATGGGATAGTCGGGGTGGCACGCCAGCGCGTGGCGCCCGATCTGCTGGGCTACTTTTGGGGTGGTGGCGGTGTCCTGCCCTCAATCAAAATTGCGTTTCTTCCCGCAACCTTTTTTTAACCTTCGTCGATTCATGCAAATCCAACGGAGACGCACTGAGATGCACTCTCCCGGCCACGTCGCGGCCGCGATAAACAAAGGCCGGCACCGAATCCTGTTGACTTCGACTCCATGCCCGTCGCCCTCCTGCCCTTTATAAGCCTTTCCATCGCCCCCACACACCTTCGTCTCTCGTCTTCTACCTCCATCCGTCCTCCCAGTTTTCTTTCACACTCGCCTCCTAGCTCTCCATCCAGTGTGCGTGCAACCTCCCAGCTGAGAGACAAACCGAGCCTTTTTCTTTTCCTGCTTGATCGCCCGTCCGGGACGTTCCCACGGTTATATACCATCGATCTCTGCGCGCGATAGATGGGGCGCGCGCCGTGCTGCGACAGGACCGGGCTCAAGAAGGGGCCATGGACGCAGGAGGAGGACGAGAAGCTCCTCGCCTACATCAAGAAGCACGGCCAGGGAAACTGGCGCACCATGCCCAAGAATGCCGGTGAGCAACCCATCCCATGCATCTACCTCTGCTTGCACTGCCAAGTTAATTAGCTACAAAGGTGCTACTATAGATAACTAATTACTCTGCTTCATGTTGTGTCTGTGTGTGTGCAGGCCTCGAGCGGTGCGGGAAGAGCTGCCGGCTGCGGTGGACCAACTACCTCCGCCCCGACATCAAGCGCGGCCGCTTCTCCTTCGAGGAGGAGGAGACCATCATCCAGCTCCACGGCATCCTCGGCAACAAGTAAGAACTACTACCAGTACTTCCTAGCCTATCTAGGTGTACGCACGTCTCTGTTGCAATAAGGCGTACGGTTTCATGACGAGTTTGATCCTGATGTTCTTCCCTGTGCATGATTGCTTATTAATCAGGTGGTCAGCCATTGCGGCGCGGCTGCCCGGACGGACGGACAACGAGATCAAGAATTACTGGAACACGCACATCCGCAAGCGCCTCCTGCGCATGGGCCTCGACCCCGTCACCCACGCGCCACGCCTCGACCTCCTCGACCTCTCCTCCCTCCTCAAGCCCCCCGCCGCCTACTACCCGACTCAGGGCAACCTCGACACGCTCCGCGCGCTCGAGGCGCTCGCCAACTACCCGGACCTCCTCCGCCTCGCCTCCACCCTCCTCTCCGCGCCGACGCCCGCCACAACGACCCAACAGCAGCAACAGCAGATGCTCCTGCCTTGGCTTATTCAGGCGCAGATGGCACAGCAGGCGCCGCCACAGCATGCCACGGCGGCAGACCAGTACGTGCAGCCCGGCACGGCGTGCCAAATGCCAGGCCTGGTCCACATGAACCCGGGGGCGCAGCCGCAACACCAGGATCATCACATGGTGGCCTGTCACTACGCGCAGCTCCCGGGCTACGACAGCCAGCTCGACTACATGCCGCCGCTGATGCAGATGGTGTCAGACACGTCCAACCTGCACTGGAGCAGCACGGCCACAAGTAGCAACAACTGCAACGTCGGCTCCGGCGTGTCCACGCCGTCGTCGAGTCCCGCAGGGCGGCTGAACTCAACGCTCTGCGCGACCAAGAGCAATATTCACGCGATCAGCGCTGACGCTGCCGGGCTGTTCGACATGCAACTGTCCGATCTCCTTGATGTGAGCGACTACATGTAGTGGAAAATTATTCCAGGTACGGATTTCCACCTGTACGTGTGGAAACCAGCTACTGCGTGCGGCAGCGATCTTTCGGCGGCCAACTCGTACTACGGCAAGCTGCCGGCAGAGCCGTGCCACACTGGCGCCAAATGCTGAGCCGACAGCCAGCCTGTGTCGCCGGTGATTGCAATCGTGGGGAGAGGTGTCGCCGGTGGCCTCAATCGTGGTGAGATTCGCGAGCTCCGGTGGGACGGCAAGGCGCCGGTGAGCGGTGAGCGCACTCTGGCCTGATCGAGGCTGGCCGGGATAGCACCGGTGAAGATGTTATCGATGAGATTGAGGACCTCGAGGTACGCGAGGCCGGCGACCGCCGGGTAGAGCTTCCCGGTGAGGTGGCGCGAGGGAGATCTCCAGCGCTACGCGGCGCCGCAGCTCAGCCCACCGGCAGAAATTAATGTGCTCCGCGCCCGTGCCGAAACGGAGCGGGAAACCGTTGGATCTCAACTGACCTAATATAGGGCGTAGAGTTATCTACCCTCAGGTGGTGTTCTCGTGACAAACGGCACTCTACATGACAAGCTTGTTGAACTGATCTTTGTCAAAAACAAAAGCTTGTTGAACTGATCTCAGCAAACAAGAATTAATTACCCCTCTGTTCCAAAATAGTTTATTCAGATTTGTCTATATACGAAGTGCCTGAAATGAAACCTGCTATGCTCCAAGTTGCCTTATGGATGGGAATATTCGACGCTAATCAACAACGGGAGGTAAAAAACTTAAAGAGCTCAGTTTTAAATTAATAAAGCCAACAACGGCAGATACAAAGTGCAGATACAGCTTACATAGCTAAACAAAACAAGCAAATCGAAAATAGGAAACGAAGCACCGCTTAAAACGTAGAGATCATCGTCTTCAACCGCGACGGAGAATATAAGCGAGACAAGGGTCGAAGTAGAAGGAAACACGAACAACGCCGTCAGCCACTGCAGCACCAATCCACAAGACGCAAGCTGTTGAACGTAGGCACACACCAGGAAGATCAGCAACAAGAGAACGAGAACACCACTACAATAGAGCTTAGACCGCCAAAACCGCTCTCCATCACTGGCAATCGCTGCAACCGTAGAGCCGTAGAGGGGAACCCTTTCCCCTACAGCCCATGATCGAGGGTGCGACCCCACCGGCAAGCATGAGCCATATTGAGGGGAGGGAACCGAGAGCTAGGAGCCACCACCTCTGCTGCAGAGCCCACACCGGCCAAAATGAGCTTGCCAACCACCGCCACACATCCCGGACGGCACCTCCAGGAAAAGAAGCAACGTCGAAACGTCGCCGCCCATCCTCACAGAGGATTGGATTTTGACCCAAAGCAGGGGGTTGGGCGGGGGAGATGGAACCTCGATGAAGCCTCCGAGGAGGGATCTGGCGCTGAGGCGTTGTCAACGACGTGGTGACCTCTGGCCAGGGGTTTCCCCCCAGTCCTGAGCACCCCACCGCCATGCGCCCAACCATCTCGCGCAAAGCACCAGTTCCGACCAAGGGGAGGACGCACTCACTAGTCAGGGACAACGGCCGTCCTAGATCTGACGCAGGGGAGCACAGTAGACCGTGCCACACACTCTTCGTCACGCCGCCGCCCGCACGGCCGGGTTCGCGGGTCCGCACTCACGGCCGCCACTCGCTGCCGATTCAACGTCGCCATCTTGATCCAGAGCCGCCGCCCCGACGTCCTCCACCCCACGTGCCCCCGAAACAACGCCTTTGCCCCGCTCGCCAGAGCGTCGTAAGGTGCGCACACTGTGCCCTTTGCCTTTGACGGGCAGGGCGCCGCCACTGCCGCCGGTGGCCTGGAGATCCCGTATCTAGGTGCTTTTTTCTAGGGTTTGGGGGGCCTCCGGAGTCGCCCGAGCGGGAGCGACCCGGGAGGCAGGGTGAGCTACAGTACGGTCTGAACACTAATTTGTTCACCTTCTCACGAAGCCATGACACGTAGTCACGTACCTCCGCCTGCTGCGCGTACAGTAGAATCGATGGTTATCTTCTTGTTGTAACATATGTTGACTTTGATGTGCATATAGGAAGTGCTACTGATCACTACAGGAATCAGGAGGTACACCGACGGCTTCAAACCGTCGGCATAGGCTAGAAAGCCCTCGGCATAAGGCTATGCCGACGGCAGCCCTGGGCGTACCACACCCTCGGCTTAGCCAAAAATGCCGTCGGCATACCTGTGTGCCAACGACCAGGCCAAGCCGTCGGCGTCTAGACCGTTGGCGCAGGCCAGGTGGGCCCCATGATGGACCGCTGACGATGCAGCTTCTACACCGACGGCTGTGCCCTCTGCATAGATTGTCCACGCGTTGTAAAAAAAATATCCCGCCGTCCCTCGCTGGGGACAGGCTGGGGACTGGGAAGGCGAGCGTGCCGTCGAGGGATGGGGCGGCTGCGGCGGCACGAAGCCCTGCAACATGGACGGAGCAGTGGCTGGGGCGATCGAGGGCGTGATGACGTGGATCGCACGTTCATTGGGAGACCCCAAGAGGAAGGTATGAAGCAGTGTAGCAGCAGTTTCCCTCAGTATGAAACCAAGGTTTAATCGACCAGTAGGAGCAAGAAATCACTTCTGAAGGTTGTTGGTGCGCCGTTTACGATCACCAACGTGGAATCAGCACACAATCAAACTAATTTGCCCCAACGGAACAGTGAGGTTGTCAATCTCACCGGCTTGCTGAAAACAAAGGATTAAACGTATGGTGTGGAAAACAGCAGTAAATTGCAGAGAATGAAAAGGAACAATGTTTGCATGCAGTTGGTTGTATTATCAGTGTAAAAGAATGGACCGGGGTCCACAGTTCACTAGTGGTGTCTCTCCATAAAAGATAACTAACATGCTAGGTGAACAAATTACAGCTGGGCAATTGACAAAATATTGAGTGCATGACAATGCACATATATGACATGATGATTACTATGATATTCATGTGGGCATTACGACAAAATATATAGACCGTTATCCAACAGCGTCCATGACTAATAATCCACCTCCAGGTTGTCATCCGAGTTCCCCGTTGGTATTAAGTTATAAGTAACGGATAATCGCATTAAATAATGTGCGTAATGTAAACAAATGCATTAGACCTAACGGCGCACCCTTAGGCTAAGCATCGGTTATTTTATCCCTAATGGCAACATCACATCCACAATCTTAGAAGTTATTGTCACTCTCCCAGATTACCGGAGGCATGTACCCACTATCTAGCATAAATACTCACTCTTGGAGTTACAAGCATCTACTTGGCCAAAACATCAACTAGTAACGGAAAGCATGCATGATCATAAATAACATATAAGATAGATTGATAATCAACTTGACATAGTATTCAATATTCATCGGATCCCAGCAAACACAACATGTAGCATTACAATAAGATGATCTTGATCATGATAGGCAGCTCACAAGATCTAAACATGATAGCATAAAGTGGAGAGACAACCATCTAGCTACTGCTATGGACCCGTAGTCCATGGATGAACTACTCACGCATCACTCCGGAGGCAGGCATGGTGATGTAGAGCCCTCCGGTGATGATTCTCCTCTCTGCCAGAGTGCCGGGAAGAGCTTCTGAACCCTCCCGAGTTAGGGTTGACGGCGGCGGTGTCTCTGAAACTTTTCGTGGATAATGGCTCGGGTATTTAGTGTTTTCGCGTCGGGATGAATAAATAGGCGAAAGGACGGCGGCTGGAGACGCCCGTGGGGCCCACATCACCCCACGGCGCGGCAGGGAGGGCCCGCGCGGCCCCATGGTGTGACTGCCTCGTGGCTCCACTCCGTCTCTCCTTTAGACTCCGTGTACGTGTTGGAAAAATAGGAGGTTCTGTCCAAGTTTCGTCCAATTCCGAGAATATTTCCAGACTAGCTTTTCTTAAATACAAAAACAGCAGAAAACAGGAACTGGTACTGTGGCATCATGTTAATAGGTTAGTCCCAGAAAATGCATAAAAATGCTATGAAGTGTATATAAAACATGTAACAATTGGTATAATATCAACATGAAACATCAGAAATTATAGATACGTTTGAGACGTATCAGGGCGCCGCCGTCATCGTGGTTGATGAGCCAGCCCTGCCTCTCGGCGTAGTCGCGCATCCGCTCCTTCTCCTCCGGGGTGAACTGGGACATCGTCGCCGTGGAGGAAGCCATGTAGGAGGGCAGCCATCTCTAGCGCCGGCTTGAGACTAGGAAAGACGACGGCCCTTCATGGCTCACGTCGCCGCCGGCGGGCAGCACCACACCCAACTCGCTCGGGCATGCGCGCGACGCGGTCCCGCAAGCTCGATGGAGCCGCGCGCATCGTTTTACCGATGCACGCCGGCGCCGGCGAGCAAGCCGGCCGCGCCGCCTTGGTCCCGTCGTCTGGAGCGGCGAGAGGTCGAGGCCGGAAGCGAGCATGGAGGAGGCGGTGGCGGCCTCTGCCTAGAGCGCGGCGAGCACACGCGTGGAGGTGGCGGACGATGCGCGTGGAGGTGGCGTGGAGGCGCGCAAGCGGCGGACGAGGCGCAGAGGCGGTGGCGCCTTGGCCTTGAGCAGGACGGAGCGAGCGCGCACGACGGGTGGCTGCGGGAAGGGGATAAGGAAGGGACGGGTGGCTACAGAAAGCTTTATCAGCTATGCATGTGCGTGTGCTTTGCTCTTTTCGTCTCGACCAATCAGCGTCCCTCCCACGGATCGTGTGCTTGTTTTGGGATGATGGCAGCTGTTGGATCTCCAACGGACGATGATCATGCATGTCTCCTTCTCACTCCAAACTCTGCCCTTTCAATGACACCCCGCGTGGGTGTTTTTTTTCTTTTCTTATTTTCTTTGGGATTATCCATCAAATATGTACTACTCTTTGTGAAATAAGATGGGTGCCTTTTTGCGACATATTTTTGGTAATTGCTTCATAAAAAAGTCATTTTTGGTACTTAAAAAATGGAAAAAATGATATTTATAAAAATAATTTGGAAATTGTTTTTGGCAACAATGTTTGCCATACCAAGACACACCTATGTGTCAAATATGGGCATTTTATCACAAACTATGCCACGGGAATGGTCATACCTTAGTCATTTGACTCGAAACTTATACATGTCTATAGATAATAGACCTTTTTGTGAAGTTTTTTTTAAAGATTTTTCAAACTCAAGTTAATCATTTTTGCTAGAAACTAGTACACATAAAAGGAAAATATTTTATTTTTTGAGTATTTTTTCACTTTCTTTTATTTTTTTGAAAAATGGTCAAAATGGCCGCCGTGCCTATTCATCGAAAGGGTTCGAAATTTTCAAAACTTTCAACAGTTTTGTGATATAACCACTACTGGTGTATCTTAAAATGATTTTTATAAAATTTTCAGAGCAAACTATCAAACACTTGTAGTTCAAATTCCAATTACTTTCGGAAAATAATCATAAAGTCATTTAAATAGGCGAAATTAGATAGAAACCGAGAAAATTTCTAATATTGCTGGATTATCCATAAAATATGGTCTACTTTGTGTGAAATTTGGATGGGTGCCATTTTTCACCATATTTTTTGTACTTGCTTCATAAAAAAATGTCATTTTGACAATTAAAAAATGAAAAATGATATTTATAAAAATAATTTGAAAAACCTCAGTTCTGCAACATTGTTTGTCATACCAAGATACACCTATGTGTCAAATATGGGCACATTATCGTAAATTATGCCACAGGATTGATCATATCTATGTCATTTGACTCGAAACTTATACATGTTTATAAATGATTGACCTTTTTGAGAAGAAGTTTTTTGGAAACTTTGTCAAAACTCAAGTTTATCATTTTTTTTCTAGCAACTAGTACACATAAAAGGACACCATGCCAAAGGATTTCATTTTTTGAGTATTTTTCACTTTTTTTTATTTTGTTGAAAAAACGGTCAAAATGGCCGCCGTGCCTATTCATCGAAAGGGGTCGCATTTTCAAAACTATCGACGGTTCTGTGATATAACCACTAATGGTGTATCTTAAAATGATTCTTGTAAAAATTTTAGAGCAAACTATCACACACTTGTAGTTCAAATTCCAATTACTTTCGGAAAATAGGCATAAAGTCATTTAAACAGTCGAAATTAGATAGAAACCGAGAAAATTTCTAATATTGCTGAATTATCTATAAAATATGGTCTACTTTGTGTGAAATTTGGATGGGTGCCATTTTCCACCATATTTTTTGCACTTGCTTCACAAAAAATGTTATTTTTGACAATTTAAAAATGAAAAATGATATTTATAAAACTAATTTGAAAAACCTCAGATATGCAACATTGGTGTGTCTTGGTATGGCAAACATTGTTGGCAAAAACAATTTCCAAAATATTTTTATAAGTATCATTTTTCATTTTTCTAAGTTCCAAAAATGACTTTTTTTATTAAGCAATTACGAAAAATATGTTGCAAAAAGTCATATATACATGATGAAAAAGATGATATGGATGTCATATTTGGATTCCTCTCATTTTTCTAATCGATTTAGACATTTTATTTGTTAAATTTCGATTTACGGATTTAAATATATGAATTATTTCATATTAAATGATAAAAAAAACATAGCTATGCCGTCGGCGTAGCCTGTAAACCTATGCCGCGGGTGGCCGTCGGCGTAGTCTGTCTACGCCGACGGCTTTTTCTACGCCGACGGCCAAGTCAGAGGGCTAGCCTCCGCGGGCACTACGCCCACGGCCCCGATAAAAAGCCGTCGGCGTAGAATAAGACCGTCGGCGTAGGCCGCCGTTCTTGTAGTGGATCAGATGTGTCGGGAAATCGCAGTTACGTACGTGTCTTCACTGTTGTTACGTTCTGTACGCAAGCTAGTAGCAGGGTGAAATACGTCAGGTACGAAGTACTCCATCGTGATTTGAAATGCTGTCTGTAGCTTGCTGCAGGGACCGCCCATGCTTGCCGAGAGTCAACTATTCCGGCAAATCCTGCCTGGCTCACGAACGGAAATGATATGCTTGGATGAGGCCAGTAGGATGAGATTCAGACATTTTGCAGCGAGCCTAGTGAAAACTTAATTAGCCCGGTGGTGATTATGCTGGTTAGCAACAAGCGGTACATAATTAGCCACTGGGCTAGACCAGAGTTATCGGAACGACCAACCAATGAGTACGTATGAACAACTGAAATCGGGTATCAGGGTTCTGAATAATTCCGAATTATATACTGAGCACGTCTTTTCAGCTACAAACCTGAAAATTAATCTCTTTAGTTTTAAATTTGTAGCAGCAAATTATACAGGATCGATCGTGAAGCCTATAATCACGCATGCTGAATCGATCAAGGCATGTATGGAACCTAGCTAGTGTGCTGTCTGTCCGCTTTACCAACTTCAGACATCCAGATGACAATAATGTCGATAAGATACACACCTCCAGATCAATGTTCTTGCGGTTTGATTTCAGGCCATGTATGCAGGCATAAACAAATATCCGCATCCAGGGAGCAAGTAGGATATGCAGGGGCCATGCATGAGGCCATGAGCTGCAGATTTATAATGTTTTCCGCCCATCTACTCTTGCTAACTATAGGCGTTCGGAGGTGATCCAGGTCACAACGGTACACAAACACAACCACGCTGCCTCATCCTGGGAAGTGACAAATATTTATATGGTGGAGCAGATCGATGTGATGCAACAGCTCCAGGGTAGCTTGTATGTTGACAGTTTGTTGCTGCGCTGCTAACTGACACCTCGTCCAACGACAATCCACATATATATACGTACCTCGACCGCCCCGCAAATATACTTACTCCCCCTTCCATAAGAATATGTCTCAACTTTGTATGTATCTATACATACTTTAGTTTGTAGATACATGCACATTTAATCAAAATTGAGACATCCTTTTATGTACAAAGGAGTACTGTACTTGTTTTATAGTACAAAATGCACGAGTGAATGATAATTGAGATAACTCTTGATTGTATAGATCTTGATTGTATTGATCACTAGAGGGGATTACATCGTATATATATTACATGAGCTAACCGACATAGGGTTAGGGTTCGGTATCCTTGGACAACATGAATTGGTGTCCTATGCTAACACGTATCGCTAACACCCCCGCAGTGTCAACGTCGGGTGTGACGATGTTGAGACTGGAACGTATGTCGGTGAATGGAGCCGTTCGTAGTCCCTTGGTGAAGATATCTGCAAACTGAGCATTGGTTGGAACATGAAGAACACGCACTTCGCTAGGTGCAACCTTCTCTCGAACAAAGTGAATATCGATCTCAATGTGCTTCGTTCGGCGATGATGAACTGGGTTGGATGCCATGTAGACTGCAGAGATGTTGTCACAATAGACAATGGTGGCACCCTCGATGGTACGATCAAGTCAGCCAGAAGTTGACGAAGCCAAATAGATTCGGCGACAGCATGAGCAACAGACATGTACTCCGCTTCAGCTGACGACCTGGAGACTGTGACCTGTCTTTTAGAGGACCATGAAACAAGATTATCACCCAAATAAACACAATAGCCGGATGTGGATCGTCGAGTATCTGGACAACCTGCCCAGTCCGCATCAGAATAAGCTGTCAAACTTGTGGGAGAGGAACAATTAATTTGTAAGCCGTGATCGAGAGTACCTTTGAGATATCGAAGTATTCGTTTGATATGATTAAAGTGAGGCATACGAGGATCATGCATATACAAGCAGGCTTGTTGAACAGAGTAGGAGATATCTGGACGAGTGAGTGTGGCGTACTGAAGGGCACCTGTGAGACTACGATAGAGGCTAGGATCAGAAATAGGATCACCGTCGGCAGAAAGTTTGGAACCGACATCAACTAGTGTACGAGAGGGTTGACAGTCAGACATGCCAGCACGAGATAATAGGTCAAGTATATATTGGCGTTGAGATAGAAAGAGGCTATCTTTGGAGCGAGAGACGGCAATACCAAGAAAATGATGGAGGGTGCCAAGGTCGGTCATAGAAAATTATTTGTTGAGTAGAGAAATGATGTGAGTGAGAAAGGAGTCAGAGGAAGCGGTGAGGACAATGTCATCGACATACAATAACATATATGCAGTGTGGTGAGAGGAACGAAAGATAAACAGGGTGGAATCCGATTTAGATGGAAGAAATCCTAAAGTTTGAACAAATGTGGCAAAGCGATGAAACCATGCTCTAGGAGCTTGCTTAAGACCATACAATGACTTGTGAAGAAGACAGACAAGATCGGGAGAAGAGGGATGCTCAAAACCTGAGGGTTGCTGACAGTAAACTGTTTCATTTAATGTGCCATGAAGAAAGGCATTTTTGACGTCGAGTTGATGAATAGGCCAAGAGGAGGAAACAGCAAGACTAAGAACTACACGAATAGTACTGGGTTTGATGACAGGAGAGAATGTCTCATCAAAATCAACACCAGGTTGCTGAGAAAAACCCCGGCAAACCCAGCGAGCCTTGTAACGAGCAAGAGTACCGTCAGAGCGAAACTTGTGACGAAAGACCCATTTACCGGAGACAATATTGGCATTGGAAGGCTTAGGAACAAGAGTCCAAGTTTTATTGCTTGTGAGAGCATCAAACTCATCACGCATGGCGGCATGCCACAACGGATCAAGAAGAGCACGCTTGTAGGATGTAGGAATAGGAGAAATAGTGGGTGTGGCGGTTAGGTTAAGTTTGCGCACGGGAAGGTGAAAACCACGCTTAGCGAGTACGCATGACGTGATCATTTAGTGGGACAGAAACAGTGACAGCATTGGGTGGGATAGGCATATCAGAGAGGGAGGTAGGAGTAGGAGCCGTCGAGGTATGATCGGATGCAGGCGTAGGGGAGGAGATGGTGCTGGGCGCTGCCCCGGCAGAGAATTCAGCCGTGGCAGGAGGTGGCGTATGTGGGGTGTTTTGAGGCTGTGGTTCGGGAGATGGTGGTGCTGGGGTTGGGTTTAGGGTTTGGGAAAGAAGAGGTGGATGCACAAAAGGGTTGGATGACGGTGTGGAAGGAGTGGGCTCGGGAGAGGAAATAGTAGCGTAGGGAAAAGTATGTTCATCAAAAGTGACATGGCGAGAAAGAAGAACCCGACCAGAAGAAGGATCGTAACAACAGAGCCCTTATGATCGTCGGAAAGGCCTAGATAGATACATGGGAGGGAGCGAGGAGCTAGTTTGTGGTTGGTGGTGGCGGTGATGTTTGGAAAACAGAGGCAAGCCAAAACTCGAAGGGAAGAATAATCGGGATTGGCGAGAAAAAGAGATTGAAAAGGGGTGTAACGTGGACATGTTTTGGTAGGGCGGATGTTAAGAAGAAAAGTGGCCGTGCGTAGGGCTTCAACCCAAAAATGAGGAGGGAGGGAAGATTGGAGAAGTAGGGTTCGTAAGATATCATTGATAGATCAGAGAGAGCGTTCGGCTTTTCCATTTTGTGGGGAGGTGTAGGGACATGAGAAACGAAGTAGAGTACCCATAGAGAGGAAGAAATTACGATTTCTAATATTGTCAAATTCTCGACCATTGTCACATTGAAGAAAGCGAATTGGAAGACCGAAGTGAGTATGGGCGTATTTATAAAAATTGATGAAAACCGTGTGAGCATCGGATTTGGCACGAAGGGGAAACGTCCATATATAGTGTGAATAATCATCAAGAATAACTAAATAGTATTTAAACCCGGAGACACTTGGTATAGGGGATGTCCATAAATCACAATGTAACAACTCAAAAGGAAACGAACTAACTGTAGTAGATGAACTAAAAGGGAGGCGAACATGTTTGCCGCGTTGACAGGCATTACAAAGAGAGAAATCATGGGACGAACTAGAGCTAGGGATGCTAAATTCTTGAAGCAAGGATGACAACGTAGTGTTGTTGGGATGGCCCAGTCGACGATGCCAAAGATCAACCGAGGCGTGTAGGGCATGTGGAGCTGAAGAAGACTCATCATGAAGAGGATATAGATCACTTGAACTATTGTAGCGAGCCAGAACCGTCCCGGTGTTCAGATCCTTCACAGATAAACCGAAGGGGTCAAATTCCAAAGATACAGAGTTATCAGTTGTAAACTGACGAACAGAGATAAGATTTCTAATTAAGGAAGGAGCAACTAGAATATTTCGAAGAAGAAAATTTTGGTGTTGTGTGGAATATAGGAATTGCAAGTGCAAGTAATTGGTATAGAAGAGCCATTGCCAACAATAATAGAAGAGAATTGAGATGGGGAAAAGGATGACAGCAAATTCATATTTGAAGACATATGCGAGGATGCACCAGAATCGAAAATCCAATCCGTACCTTGGTTATTGAGTGTGAAGTTGTTCATGGCCGCAATGAAAGCGGCCTGATGGTGGTTGAGCGGCTGGCGACGGCGTCATGTAGGAGAGAGCTGGAGGCGCGCCATGCATGAAGGGGGTGGTCGTAGCAGGCTAGCCCGGCGGTGCACCGTAGTAGACGGAGGACGGCATGGGAGGGCCGGACGTCGGCTGAGCCGTGTAGACGTGCGAGGGTGGCCGCGAGCTCAGCGGGCCAGGGGCTCCTGTCGCAGGATGAAGGCCGGGACTCCATGTGCCCGTGTAGGCGGGCGGGGCACCGTAGGGGGATGGCGCAGTCCATGGCATGGGCCACGCCTGAACCAGACCCGTCTAGGGATCATGAGGCGGGTGGTACGATGGCGTAGTAGTGGGCGCGACCGGCGGCGGTGCTGGTGTCGATGAAGAGGAGCCGCCTGAGGGAGGTGAACTGGTGCGAGGTTGCGGTGGCCGATACACCGGGTTCTTGCCATGGTAATTTGGACTTGGACGCCAGCCCGGGGGAGGCGGTGGTGTAGGCAGAATTGCAGTAGCCGTAGGAGCCGCAGGAGGGGCCGACGAGCGGCCTTGCGAGCTTGCGTCTGTGCTTCGAGTTGGAGCATGGAGCGGACTTCGGCGAAGGAGGGACGTGGCCGCATCATGGGGATGAAGGCGATTTTCTTGTCGAATTGCTCGCCGAGTCCAACGAGAAGGGCGTTGATGAGCGTGCGATCGTCCACGGGATCGCCAAGCTCGCGAAGTTCATCACCGATGGCCTTGAGACGCTCACAGAAGACGGTGACCGTCGAGTCCCCTTGGGTGGTGGTGCGAAGCTCGGTATGGAGAGTATTGATTCGAGCGTCGCTGTTGTCCTGGAACAGTTGGCGCAAGGCGGCCCATAGCTCGGAGGCGGTGGCGCCGTCATTGGGGACGAGATGGAAGAGCTCGGTGGAGATGCGCGTGTAGATCCATTGGATAATCGCCATATCGCTCTTGACCCATCGTGGATCATCATGTTGTGGAACCGAGGTAGCCTCGATGTGATGTCGGAGGCCGCAGTGGCCGAGGTGGATGTGGAAGAGATGGTACCAATGGTAGTAATTGTGGGATTTAAGATCAAGGCATACGGGGATGAAGGGGGAGACGTCGGCAATTGTATCGGCAAGAGAAATTGGGGGAGGCTGTATTGGTTGTTGGGTAGAGGTAGAGGGAGGAGGAGCGTCGGCGGCGCGGAATTCAGCTAGGGTGAAAAGGCGCCGCGCCGGCGGCGGAGGTGGATTTGGCGGAGCCATGCTAGGTGCGGAAGAACCTAGGTGTCTGATACCATGATAATTGAGATAACTCTTGATTGTATTGATCAATAGAGGGGATTACATCCTATATATTACATGAGCTAACTGACATAGGGTTAGGGTTCGGTATCCTTGTGCTAACACGTATCGCTAATAGTGAACAGTGGTCACAGATACTCAGAAATAGTACAGGAGAGCGTCAGTACAACTATTGCAGTTAACTAACCTCAATCAGAAGTTCCAATTCCAAAAAGAGCTATTCGCACCTTGGAGCGTCTCCTTTCCCCGTCCACAGTAACGAAAGTCGACTTTTGGGTCCTCCGTCTCGCGCCACCGCATCGCCGTTGATCCGCTCGATTCCCCGCCCTCCGGCGGCCGCTCCGGCGGCGGGAGGACGGGGAATCGACGGATCTGTGCATATGTATGTAGGTGTGAGTTGGGTTTCTGCCGGTGTCGCCATGGAGGAGGAGGCGGGGCCGGTGGTGCTTTTGCAGGTGGAGTTCTTCCTCTTCGGCGGCGGCGCTCCACGGAGCTCTGGCGCTGATCTTTCGCCGCACCCGCGCTCGCAGCTCTGCGGAGTTGCCGTGCGCGGTTTCCCCTTCGTCGGATGCCGCGGGACGGCGGATCCGGCGTCGACGATGTCTGTGCAGGTGGCTGGTGGAGTTCAGTTCGACGACGACGACGTCCGCTGGTGTAGGTCCTCTGTGGCCGGCGATCGGCGACTTCCCGTCCGCTCGGGGATGCTCTCGTTCCAATGCGTCAAGGAGAGTAGGAGCGGCGGCGCGCCACCGACGGCGCCAAAGACGAAGACGTAGTCGAGTTGCAGTAAGGTTTGGACTGTAATTTTGATCTTTCTGGGGACCTTTCTGTAATTGCTGAACTTGTATTCAGCCCCTTGTACCCGCAAAAAAAAACTAACCTCAATCAGATTAAAAAAAACTAATTAACCTCAATCATTCATGCCCGATGACCCGATGAATGTTCTAGCAGACTCAGATACTCAGAGATTAAACTATATATGCTTGTCCCCAGGTAAGGGTTAATTGGCTCATGCGCACTACTTGTTCCGTATATTGGAGTACAGTACTATTTTAACATCTGTCCATCTACTTCCCCGTTCCATACTTCCCCGTTCCATGCAAGTCAATTAAATTGGAACGGATGGAGTAATAGTTTTACGTTTGTCGATCTTGGCAATCCCCTGACACCCAAAAAAAAACCTTTTGGGGGCGAGTAGAAAACACGACCACATCCGTGTAAAGTGCAGCAAGACAAGAGTCAGGGTTTGTCCTCGGTAGCCAGCTCTGCATTAATCTACAGTATCTAACGCATGATTTGCTATCCGGAGAGAGAGCACTTTGACTCTCGAGACAGGAGTCGCGATGTCTACACAAGGGTTTTTCAATCCGTTCCCGGTAGTACCCTCCCCCTCTAAATTAACAATCAAATCCAAACCTTTTAAAAACAATCAAATCCAAACGAAAGAAAGAAATTAATAATAGAAGGCAATTATTCTGTGTAGCAGGCGAGACCGGATGATCTCACGGAGATCTTCCCAGATCACCGAGCCACGAATTAATTAACTATGCACGCTTAGCTCGCTGGTGAATGATGATCGCGAGCATATAGAGAAGGACGCCGTCGCGCCTAGATTATTGGAGGTCCCGGGACACGTAGGCGAGCGAGTGTCGTGTTGTTCGCAACAACTCTCTGCCCGTCTCCACTCCTGGTGTAGTCAAATGGAGACGTGAGTATACTCCGTTTTCGGGCTGGGGATACGCCAAATCTGCGCCACATGACCCCCGAATCGGGTATTAGGGCAATACTTAAGAACTTCATGGATGTGGCCGGTTAATTCTTGTTAATTTGGGCGTGTGTTCGCTAGCTTGAAAATTAAACTGGGCTTGGAAGGAGGCATGTGTCTCCATGGCGAGAGACATGGGGCGTATGCCACTATGGACTAATTAAGTTGCCAAATCTAGCTAGCTGGTAGGTTATCCCGCAGTGCTCTGCCTGATTAAGTATAGGAAGTTAGGTGGGTCGGTTAATTGTATATGCTATGTGTATGTATCAGGGTTTTTAATGACTGATGACGCGCGTATTATTCCAGTGCTGCTGAAACAATGAGTTATAATATGTGCGTAAGATGTTTTACGCATTCTAATACGTATTAAATAAAGAGCAAAATAAGTAAAACTATCCACTAAAATGCGTATACATATGTAGGAAAAGAGAAAACAGAAGATTTAAAAGGGTTATTTAGCAACGGAGGGAGTACACCAAGCTATAGGTCCGTTTATTACAAAGTATACATACGAATGCTCTACGTGCATGTATGATGTATACTCTCTGTCCCAAATTAGTTAACACAGATTTGTCGAAACACGGATATATCTATAAGTTTTTTTAGTGTGTAGATATAGCTGTATCTAAACAAATCTGCGTCAAACAATTTGAAACGGAAGGAGTATGTACTACAGGTGCATGTGCATCTGTTAAGTGCCATACATGTATAGATTTCTCCTGGAGTTCGTATGATATAGCAATCTCACTGGTCGCTAGTGGAAGCTCCGCGAGAGTGTGATCTCACTGTACTATTCTGGATATAATCACTCCGTATTAAAATATAAGATTTTCTAACTAGTTTCTGCATGCATGCATCAGAGTATTAATTATTCCTTGAGTTAGTAATATATAGCGATCCATGTGTACTAACACAGGTGAAAGTACCCCGGCCGGTCGATCGCCGGAATCATCCGCAAGCATTGCTCGCTGGCACTTCAGACGTGTGCACGGTGTGCTCACGCGCGCGAGGAGCTGTCGTCTTTACACCTGGTAATCTAATCATCTGCCGCTAAAAAATTTACTCCAAACTTTCTCTAGTCCGATTGGCACGTACTCACTCCGTTTTTTAATATAAGATGTTTTAGGTGATACACATGTTGTCTAGATGCAGAGTAAACTGAGTGTACATATACACTAAAACATGTCTAGATACGTTTATATATATGTGAATGTGGACAAATTGTAAAACATCTTATATTTAAAAACGGAGGGAGTACAACTGATTTCACCATGCGTGCTCAGTTAATTCGCGTGAAATCCTATGAATGTCATGTCAGGTTAAGTGCAAGCAAGTTGAGTACTTGACTGAAACATGAGATGATCATATCGCATGCATACCTATGATCCTCAATTAAGCATGATCGAGAAGGACGTTCCGCCAACCAGTACTCTAAAGAAGCGCTGTTCTATTAGATGCAGGGTTGTTTTCATGACATACGTAAATGATGTTTGCATTTAAAAATTCATGAGCCCCGAAAGCGGAATGTCTACGAAAATTTATAATGTTGCTGTGTGAATCCGTACCGTTAGAGGAGCGACCTGCGCATGCCAATTCTTTGCCTAATTTGGACTTGGGTACCCTTTGCTTAAAGTAATTTGGTGCCTTAGTTGGGAGATCGATCTTAGACTATGCTGGCTAATCAGCGAGTGACGGTACAAGCTTCTAGCTGGGCAACAGAGTTAATTAATCTTCTACATATTGTCGTATCAATTGGAAGCAAAGCATTCTAGCTTCGCTATATGAATTGACGGTTTTAGTTGCGCGTTTGATGGAGTGGATGAGATATTTGTGCATTGTTAACTTTTGTCTTAAGCTACACGTACACTTTGTTTTTCTTTTCGTTTCTTCTCCCAGCCTTAATTTCTATATTTGTAGTTATGTTCATCAGCTAAATTAAGCGTGCTCATTGTCTTCATATGCGCTACCATTACTTTAGTATATACATAGCGATCCATTGCGTCACCTTAATTTGAAAATAATGGACAGATTAATGCTCAAGATTTTGTGGTGGAAGAAAATGTAAGATGGTCAAAATGACTCTTAAGTAGTGTAAACGCTAACAGAAAAGATGGGAAAGGCGAGATGGCCTCCTGGGCTCATCCTCGGTTCATATATATAGGCTGACAAGATTACAACGTGAGATACAAGTTAGGATCTATCTACGGTTAGGTTATCCAGCTCATACACGGCTGGCTATCTTATCTAACCTAACAACCTGATACGCTAACAACTACGTACAGGATCCTGACTTGTCTAACACCCTCCCACAATCTGAACGTGGGAGTCCCATGTTGAGATTGTCTCTGAACTTTACAAACAGTGGAGCACCAAGAGGCTTAGTTAAAACATCTGCTAGCTGATCATGCGTGGAGATGAACTTGATGTCGAGAGCCTTGCGTGCAACCCTCTCTCGCACAAAATGGTAGTCCACTTCTATATGTTTAGTACGGGCATGGAAAACTGGGTTAACTGACAAGTACGTGGCACCGAGGTTGTCACACCACAGAGTAGGTGCACGAGGAAGATAAATTCCCAATTCCTGTAGAAGCCCTTGTATCCACATGATTTCGGCTGTTGCATTAGCAACTGATTTGTACTCCGCCTCTGTGCTAGATCGAGAGACAGTGGGCTGTTTTCTGGAGCTCCATGCAACCAAATTCCCTCCTAGGAAACAGCATGTCCACCAGTCGATCGTCGATCATCCGGGCATCCTGCCCAATCCGCATCAGCAAATCCACTCAGCAGAATTGACGATGATTTCTGAAGAAGCAGTCCAAATGACAGGGTGTGCTTTAGGTAGCGAAGAACTCTCTTCACAGCTGACCAATGCACATCCGTTGGAGCTTGCAGGAACTGACAGACCTTGTTCACGCTGAAGGAAATATCCGGCCTGGTAAGTGTCAGGTATTGAAGGGCCCCGACAACACTTCTGTACCGTGTGATATCTGCAGCTGAAAGAAGAGTTCCCACATGCCGAGACAGTTTGTCACTTGTTGCCATAGGTGTACTAACTGTCTTTGCTTGAGTCATATTTGTCCTTGACAATAAATCCATAATATACTTCTGCTGTGAGAGATGGAGTCCATCATGCTGATGCTTCACTTCTATTCCCAGAAAATATCCAAGCTTGCCTAGATCTTTGACAGGGAAGGATTTACGAGCTGAGCAAGGAGCAGATCGGTGGCCTTGGATGATGAGCTGACAACAATTATATCGTCCACATAAACTAACATGTATATGGTAGTAGCATCTTGCTTGTAGGTAAATAATGACACATCAGCCTTGGAAGGGCCTGTAACTTGCCACTCAGCCGAGCAAACCATGCTCTAGGCGCCTGCTTCAATCCGTATAGCGATTTCTCCAACTTGCACAAATAATTGGGGTGTTGCTGATCAGTAAATCCAGGCGGCTGCACCATATAAACCTCCTCCTCGAGATAACCATGCAGAAATGCATTGTCCACGTCGAGTTGCCTCATATGCCACCCCTGCATCGCGGCGAGGGATAAGATGACACGGATGGTTGTGGCTTGACCACAGGGCTGTAGGTGTCGTCGTAATCGATGCCGTGACGCTGCTTAAACCCCTTGGCGACGAGGCGAGCTTTGAAGCGATCCACCGATCCATCAGATTTACGCTTGACCTTGAAAACCCATCGACTATCAATAACATTGAGGCCACGACGAGGAGGACCAGCCGCCACGTCTGATTTCGCTGAAGTGCAGAGAATTCAGCATCCATCGCTGCTTTCCACTGTGGGTGCTGAAGAGCAACAGCGACAGAACTTGGTTCAGTATCATCACCACGAACAGCAGTATAGGTGACAGTGCCATCTGTGCACCGCTTGGGTACTGATTTTCCAAGACGAAGGCGAGTGAGCATGGTGTGCTCTCGAGCTGGTGCAGGCGGAACAGGAACACATGCGAAGAGGTCGTCGTGAGAGGCGATGGTGCAGGTGACGGTGCAGTTGCAGTGTCGTCGTCGTCAGACGATGCATCAACATCGTTGTTCGGCGGCCCATCAGGCATGCGGCCCACCATGAGCAGCAGAGGAGGCGCCCGGGTCCGTATGTGACCCGGCATGAGGCCCAGCATGGGGCGATGCTGCAGCGTGATCAGTACGACCACGTCGATCGGGAGCAACTGCACATGGAAACGAAGGCTGCACCTCGTGGTGATCATTAGTACAAAAAACAGTACTGCCAAGATCTAGAAGAGAATCATAGGTGTATGTTGGCTGGAGAAAGGAAAAATCGTCTCATCAAAAATACGTCGCGTGAAAGATAAACACGACCAGTATCAACATCTAGACACTTATATCCTTTATGATGATCACTATAGCCAATGAACACACACTCTTTGGATCGGAAAGAAAGTTTTCGAGCATTATATGGTCGAAGAAGAGGCCAACATGCACATCCAAAGATTTAAGCATGGAGTAATTCGGTTTTGCCTTGCTACCAAGAAGGCGTTCAAGTGGTGATGCATTGTCAATGACACGGTTGGAAGACGATTTATGAGGTATGTGGCAGTAGTGAAAGCTTCATCCCAGAACTTGACGGGCATCGAAGCTTGTGCTAGAAGGGCTAGACCGGTTTCAACTATGTGTCTATGTTTTCTCTCGGCAGATCCATTTTGTTGGTGTGTGTGAGGACATGAAATAGTGTGAGCGATCCCTGGAATCAAAATATTTATGAAGGCGACGATATTCCCCTCCCCAATCAGATTGAACTCCCTTAATTTTATGATTAAGCAAAAGTTCAACACGGCGTTGGAATTTAAGAAAGATGTCTTCAACATCTGATTTTGCATTGAGAAGGTAGATCCAAGTGAATTTACTAAATCGTCGATAAAACTCACATAATATTTAAAACCACCAACAGAAGATATGCTGGACCCCAAACATCGGTGTAAATAAGCTCAAGAGGAGCGGTAGAAACATGTCTAGAAATTGAATAAGGCAATTGATGACTTTTGCCAAGTTGACAGCATTGCAAACAGATGCATGCTCAGAATTATTACAAAACGAAAGTTTATGAAGCCTCAAAATAGAATTCACTACTTGAGACGATGGATGGCCTAGGCGCCGATGCCATTGCTCTTTGCTAATCCGCGAGGAGAACATGGCACACTTGAGGGCGCTTATTTCTGAAGACTCGATTGGGTAGAGACCTCCTCTACATCTGCCTTGGAGCAGCGTTTTCCTCGACACCAGATCCTTAATGAAAAAATAGTGTGGATGAAATTCAATGAACACACCATTATCAAGAGCAAGTTTATGAATGACAAAGATCTTTTGAAATTTGTGGAACATGGAGGACATTTTTAAGGACAAGATGTTTGGCAGCAGTGTTAATTGTACTATGACCAGTATGAGTAATGCGCAAACCTGCTCCGTTGCCGACTTGGACGCGATCGTTGCCGTGTATGCATCACGCATGTGGAGACGCTCTAGATCGCCGGTGATGTGGTCCGTCGCGCCGGAGTCCATGTACCAGTTGGGCTCAACTTGGTATGAGGTGGACGCATGGTTGGCGGAGTGGTGCTCCTCCTCTCCACCGTAGGCGTGGTCGAAGCGGCTGTAGCAGCGCAGAGCGACGTGCCCGACCTTGTTGCAGATCTGGCACACAGGGCGAGGTGCCCCATTGCCGCGACCGAAGCCGCCGCGTCCACCTTGTCCACGGCCACGGCCTCCATCGCCATAGCCGCGTCCTCCTTGTCCACGGCCACGGCCTCCATCGCCGTTGCCGCGTCCTCCTGGGTGACCCATCTGGCCACCCTGTCCATGGCCGCCATGTCCAGCTTGGCCGCCACCGCGACCCTGGTTGCCGCGGCGAGTGAAGTTTGCCGAGGAGCCGCTGCCGATGCCGTAGTCGGAGTCCTGGATATCATGGCGATGCTCATAAGCTAAGAGATGGGCATATACCTCGTCGAGAGTCAGATCGTCCTTGACGCTGAGGGAGGTGACGAGGGAGTCGTAGTGCGACCCGAGCCCGGCGAGGATGTAGGCGATGATCTCGTCCTCGCTCAGTGGCTGCCCGATGGCAGCGAGGGTGTCAGCCAGACCCTTCATGTGGCGGAAGTAGTCCGCCGCCGCGACGCCCTTCTTCTTGGCGGCGGTCAGCTGCGTGCGGATCTGGATGACTCGTGCACGCGACCTGGACGAAACATTCGCTCCAGGATGAGCCATGCAGCACACGCCGTGGGCGCGCTCATGATGTGCGCGAGCACCTCCTCCGTCACAGTGGAGAGGAACCCACCGAGCACCGTCTGGTCGCGGACATACCATGTCGCGTACTCAGGGTTGACGATGATGGTGCGAACGCCGTCGGTGGTGGAGGCGATCGTCTCATCCGGCGCCTCGAGTGAACCATCGATGTAGCCCAGCAGAGAATGGCCGCGGAGGTGGGTGAGCATCTGGGCTTGCCATAGGAGGAAGTTGGTGTGGTTCAGGCGAACGGTCACCGCGGAGGTCACCGCCGGCGCCATGAGGGATGAGGAGGAAGACATGAGCCGTGGTGGCTCTGATACCATGTAAACGCTAACAGAAAAGATGGGAAAGGCGAGATGGCCTCCTGGGCTCATCCTCGGTTCATATATATAGGCTGACAAGATTACAACGTGAGATACAAGTTAGGATCAATCTACGGTTAGGTTATCCAGCTCATACACGGCTGACTATCTTATCTAACTTAACAACCTGATACGCTAACAACTACGTACAGGATCCTGACTTGTCTAACAAGTAGTGATCTCATTCTTTTGGAAGCAGCGATGAAATTATATTTCACCATTGAAGTGTGCCCTCGTGTTGTACTCGCATGTACGAGTGCCTTGATGTGTGTTCTGTCGAGCAATTATTGTGATGTCAAAGAGGTCAACTGATGTGGACAATAGAAGCTAGATTGGCAGACACGCGTTACTAAGGAAGAGGACTTACCAAGTGTGTTTTGTTATGTTTCATGGCACTAAGACAATAATGCTAAATTATATGGAGTAAAATTTCACTTTCACCCAATTAACGGGCTCTTCTTCTACTACATTTTTTAGTAGAATATATATTGTGGTGTGTGATTATTCATGCATGGCGCCAAACCAAAACAAGAAAAAAGGAAATCATGCTGATGTCACAAGGCAAAGTTTAACTTGGCTATTGTACTAATGACAAGCAAATATACCCATGTGTTGCTACGGCGGAACAAATTTAGATACGCGAACAATATATTGGTTACGGATTGATTTTATTTTAATCTCTCGCAAGTAGGAGTTGATGCATTGAACAATTAACCCTAAAATGTATCAGCCCGCGTAACCCTAGCCTCAGTTCTCCTTTTCTAGTTCTCTTCTTCATCACAGTACGAGCGGCAACTTCTGTCCTTCAGAGAAAATCTGACTAAAGGAACGAATTTAACTCTATATGTCAACTTGAAGAGCTCTCTAAATAAATAGCTGTTTCGGTTGCACAGATCTCTAGTTTGCACTCTAAAATTTATCAATTTCTTGAAAATAACAAATTGGTCAACACACACATAAATAATAGTAATTCATACTATATAAAAATTAAATCATTAATAATTCTAATGTGTTATAGTTATTGGTTTCAGACATATTTATGGAACTTTCGGCAGAACGGTGAGACAACGGTGCACCTGTGTCGGAGAGAGTTTTAGCCAGGTCAGCGAAACATGATATGGCGGGCTTTTAGCGATGTTGGAAGTATGGCGAGACCGCCACAGACTCCCGATGACACGGAGACAGACTCTAGTCGGCACTCACTGACCGCCAATCATTTATATATAGAATGTACTCAAAACAATCCAACGACCCCACCCCCCCCCCCCCCTACCCCCTTTCAGACATGCCGTTAACAGCGGCAAATGGCCCTGTCCGCACACCGTGTCCAGGTGCCACGTCAACCTGCTGGGTCGGTCCCGCTATCAGTTTGCCCGTCAATTCGCGTTCAATCGCAGTTTAGCGCACATTGCAACAAATCTACCGAATAGTGGTCATTTTTTGCGATTCAAACGTAAATAGTGTTTTTTCATAACTTGAGCGGCAAAATGGTGGTTTATTCTAACAACTCGGCGCTAGGATTTTCTAGTTCCCCCTCGGCTCGTAGATATCTACGGACGAAACCAAGAACGAAGGATGTTTACGAACGAAACCAAGAACGAAGGATGTTTTCTTTCCTTTTCTTTTCTAAAAGGGGGATTTTCTTTTCCGAGAAAACCGAACTTGGTGGTGGCAAAAGGTTGTAAAATTTTATCACTGTGCCTAGCAATGCAACTGTAGGATCGGAAATCCAAAATGACGTACGAGACCATCACCACCGGTTCCAATTTAATGATATAGATAGATAAATAGATAGATTGTTTTAGTGGAATGTATATTATGCTAGTACTTCATATATCGTTCATGCTTCGTTCACTAGCTGAATCGCGTCCGTACTACAGGTAGGTAGTAAAAGAAAATAATCTCTCTAGCTCGGTTGCATTTTCTCTTGATGTCACTCTCAATCCCCCTTTACACGTACCCTCCGCTTGGCTCGGGCAGACTTTTTGACATTTATTTTCACTTTATACATTTACTAGTAATATCGGCAAAGAAAACCTCACCTACTGGTTGTGGAGAGACACGAAGCGCGAGTCGCCATTGGCAAAAAGAAAGAAAAAAATGCGCGCGAGTCGTTCGAACAAAGCACCCGTCAAGCTTTCTTGCGGCACACCACATCAGCAGGTGGCATGCTTGTCATCCACACGGCCGGTCGCCCGCCCGGCACACGACAAGAGGAAGGAAACCATCGGTTTACATGATCGATATCGATCTAAAAACGAGCAAAAATGAAGAAAAAAATGGCCACGTCGAAATCTACAGAATTCGCAGGTACATATCGCGTTCGATTTCGAACACATGGCCATAAATCTGCTTTTCAGATTTTACTTTGTTACTGATCCACCAAGTACGGCGAGAGGGATCGGGCATGTGGCCCGCCGGCGGTGGCAGCTAGCGACGACGTACGGCACCGGAGGCGGTGCGGCCGCAGTGCTGCCGAACAGGGAATTAAAAGGAAAGCTGAACGCACGGTGGCCCAGTTCTCATCGCTGACCCGCTGCTCTGTGCTGGTTTGGCCCCGTCGGAGAGGAGCAGAGCGTTTCCTTCCACACAGCAGTGTTCCTTCCTCGCCGGTGCGACTGTGAGCTCCGTGCCGTCAGCGGGCGCCACACCGCCCGTTCGTCAACGCCCATGCATGGAATGATCCAACGGCGATCCCTTGGATCTCCACCCGGGAAGAAATCTACCCGGCCAAGCCTTGGTTAACTACTACCACCGGCTGTTTTCCGCGCTGGCATCATGTCTGTTTTTGTAGCACGTTCAGCCTGATGATAGACTGTAGCTCCTAGTACCCTATCCTAAATAGGGTGATTAGGATTTCAACACATGGTCGACCAAACGGTATGTTCTTGGTGGAATGGGGTAGAGGGGAGAGAGAGAGAAAGCAGTCACCCTGGGCCGTAAGGATTGACACATGAGATTGTCTTAGTCACGGCATTACTACATAAGACTAATTAGGCCGATTGGGATGTCAACGTACCATCGATAAAAATGGCATGTTCTTGATGGATGGGCAGGAGAAGAGACTATATCCACCATAACAGGATTGACACATGCGATTTTTTCAGAAACGCATTTATTTGTAGATAGAAAGAAAGTTACCAGGGTCTACAACAACGCATGCAAATACAAGCTAGACACTCGGCAAATCAACGCGAAAATAACAATCTCCCGGGATGAGAAGGAAAACGGCCCCCCGCGTCGCTCCGGTGTGGGGCGACTCGGGAGGCGATAGAAACCTTAGCCGTCGCGCCTCTCTCCCTCGTCCTCCCTCCTCGTCGCCGCCAGAGGCTCCGGCCGGGAAGCCGGTTCGCGGCTGCCAAGGACGGTGGCGGCGGGGATCTCGCTGCATCGCTGCCTCGGCGGAGAGCTTCGGCATCTCGTGCTCTAGGGTGTGCTACTCTGGCTTCTGATGGTGCGGCGCCTAACGACTCAGGGCGAGAAGACAAGGTTCTTCTTCGAATGTGGAGGCGAGAGACATGTTGACGACGAGCAGAAGTTAGACGAAGGAGGGATCTCCCGTGGTGGTGTGCCTTGCTTCACGGCGTCTTCCTCGGTGCGGACCTTGTTCACACGATGGTTTCGAAGCTCAAGCTCTTGTTGTAATATTTTCTTTCTTGTTGTTTGTTACCTGTAAGTTGATCTTCAACATCATTTAAATTACTGTTGTGGCTTTATTAATTTAAATATGGACACTTTGTGCCTTTGATGCACAAGAAAAACATCAGAATCTCACGGAAAACCCACTAACTTCCACCTTTCGGGCTCTGCCTTGGACGATGGGATAGTCGGGGTGGCACGCCAGCGCGTGGCGCGCGATCTGCTGGGCTACTTTTGGTGCCCTGCGTGCGTTTTTCCCGCAACCTTTTTTTAACCTTGGATGATCCATGCAAATCCAACGGATCATAAAGGCGGCCAGGGCGAGACGACGCTGTCGTCCGGTCCCTGCTGTGCCGTAGCCCGGCCCTGAGACGAACGCAGCTCGCTCGCGGCCACGTCGCGGCCCCGATAAACAAAGGCCGGCACCGAATCCTGTTGACTTCCACCACCACCCGCCATGCCCGTCGCATTCCGGCCCTTTATAAGCCTTTCCATCGCCCCCACACACCTTCGTCTCTCGTCTTCTACCTCCATCCATCCTCTCAGTTTTCAGTTTTCACACTCTCCTCCTACCTCGATCTCCATTCTTCTTATACCCAGTACGACCTGTAACATTCATCCCAGCTGAGAGACAAACCGAGCCTTTTCTTTCTTTTCCTGCTTGATCGATCGCCCGATCCGTTTCTACAGTTTGTATACCTTCTGTGCGATTGCTGCTCGATAGATGGGGCGCGCGCCATCCTGCGACAGGACCGGGCTGAAGAAGGGGCCGTGGACGCAGGAGGAGGACGAGAAGCTCGTCGCCTACATCAAGAAGCACGGCCAGGGAAACTGGCGCACCATGCCCAAGAATGCCGGTGAGCAACCCATGCATCTAGCTGCTTGCACTGTGCCAAGCTAGTTAGCTACCAATCTCACACGAAGCTCATAGATGTTTAATTACTCTGCTTTGTGTGCAGGCCTCGAGCGGTGCGGGAAGAGCTGCCGGCTGCGGTGGACGAACTACCTCCGGCCCGACATCAAGCGCGGCCGCATCTCCTTCGAGGAGGAGGAGACCATCATCCAGCTCCACAGCATCCTCGGCAACAAGTAAGAACTACCACCAGTACTACTGGCCTAGCCTATCTAGGTGTACGCACGTCTCTGTTGCATGATGAGCTGTTGATTTTGATGTTCTTCTCTGTGCATGATTGCTTGCTTAGGTGGTCAGCCATTGCGGCGCGGCTGCCAGGCCGGACTGACAACGAGATCAAGAACTACTGGAACACGCACATACGGAAGCGTCTCCTCCGCATGGGCCTCGACCCCGTCACGCACGCGCCGCGCCTCGACCTCCTCGACCTCTCCTCGCTCCTCAAGCCCGCCGCCGCCGCCTACTACCCCACGCAGGGCGACCTCGACACGCTCCGCGCGCTCGAGCCGCTCGCCTGCTACCCGGACCTCCTCCGCCTCGCCTCCACCCTCCTCTCCGCACCGGCGCCCACCGAACAACAGATGCTGCTTCCATGGCTGATCCAGGCGCAGATGGCGCAGCAGGTGTCGTCTCAGGCGCCGCCGCCACAGCATGCCACGGCGGCAGACCAGTTCATGCAGCTGCTCAGCTCGGCGTGCCAAATGCCTGGCCTGGTCCACGTGAATCCGGCAGCGCAGCAACAACACCAGGATCACATGGTGGCCTGTGACTACGCGCAGCAGCTCCCGGCGGGCTACGACTACGACAGCCAGCTCGACTACATGCCACCGCTGATGCAGATGGTGTCAGACACGTCCAAGCTGCAGTGGAGCAGCACGGCCACAAGCAGCAACAACTGCAACGTCGGCTCCGGCGTGTCCACGCCGTCATCAAGTTCCCCCGCAGGGCGGCTGAACTCGGCTTCGACGACAACGTTCTGCGGGAACCCGAGCAATATTGACGGGATCGCCGCCGACGCCGCCGGGCTGTTCGACATGCACCTGTCCGATCTACTTGATGTGAGCGACTACATGTAGTGAAATTATTTCCAAGTTCGGTTTTCCACCTGTGTGGAAACCAAGTTGATCGAACAGTTGGCCGGCCATGTACCGACCGAGAGAGGGCAAAACATGCATGATGATCGCGAGTGCCATTTTTGTACAGGATTGTATTCAATTGGAATTTCTGGTTATTATGATCATTTCGATCTTTGATTGATTATTAGAGTGTGTGGTGCATGTCAGTGTGGGGCCGGAATCATGGCAAAGGTGGCTTCGTATGATTGGTGGAGGCGACTGCTATCCCTCTCACTTGGATCATGCCTTTGTCTCCACTGAAGAAAAATATGGTCACTCCGGTTGCTTTTCTTAGAATGCTACTCTGTTGTCTGTCTGTTCTTGTATTAGATTTCAATTTTGCTGGCTCTTTTATTTTAGTGGTTACAGTGCCAACAATTATAAAGGAAATAAACCAAGAGGAGGGAGAAAAAATACAAAGTAACTGTCAAGTCACTGAGGTCACATGATAAGGAATAATTTTAAATTGTTGGGAAAATAGGCTAGTGTTGGTACGCAGCTTAATGATTGATTGATTGCTGCTGCCTGCTCTGCCTGGTCGATAAGTGACCTACAGTTACCCGATTGACAACATGTGTTTGGTTTCTTGTTTCTCTGAAGGTCATAGTGAAATCAATGGTGATGGATTAATTAGTACCAAATTTCATCACAATTTATATGTTGTATTACTAAATGTTGCAGCTTGACATAACTTGTTTGTTTGAGTAGGTCAATGCATATCTCGTGTCGTCTGAATTCATAAAAGGTTGCATGTGCCTGCACACAGCTTATATATACGACTCCCTTCGTTCCAAATTAGATGATGTAGATTTGTATATCTACACACCAAAACACGTCTAGATACATATATATTTAGAGAAAATTGTGTCAATTAATTCGGAATGAAGGGCCTACCGCCGTTGAAAAGGAATTTAACCTGACAAAAACTTAGCCCAACAATAAATGATTTATACAAAAAATGTTGGACTCATATTCAAGAGATGTTTCAAATGGTATAGTTTTTGTGTCTAATAACTCATATTTCCATGATCAAATGTTTGGCGAAAGTAAAATTTTGGGAAATGTGTGCAAAGTTTTTTTCGGGAAGAGATGGAGTATGTTCAGTAGCTAGTACATCCGCAAGGCCAATCTTCAACTGTTTTGCTAATCCTTAGTCCACTACTAATTTATTAGGTCTTAGTTGACTTCGAGAACCGCCCATCTGACGCTTAGATCCACACAAAAATTTGCTTTGTTCCAAACTCTAAAAATAAGTTGCACATTTTTTATTGCAACATGTGAACAAATTACTACATGACTATGAACATCTTTGACACATTTATTAACAGTTTTGTAAAATTGACTGTGAGTTATTAATTATCGACAGACTAATACTTAGGCACACCCGACCTTGTAAGACCACACGTATCAAAAGTGACGATAAATTTTGATCAATTCTTTATTTTGTTTTCTAGGTACGTAATGTATTCATTATCTAGTACATAACAAAGCAGGACAATGTAAGCAAGCGAGTATTCTTCCTTATATGCATGTAAACATGCAAGTATTCTTGCTTATATGCATGTCACGTCATACGTAGCGAAGAGCTCTCTGACAAAAATAACAATGTAGATTAATGAGGTCATGACCTTGTTCAACAATTTTTTTAATGAAATGGAGCCACTATCAATTTAGCTATTATTCAACGAGAAATCTACGGTGAATGGGGCTCATAGGTTTTTTTTTTGAACCGTTACTAGCAGGAGCTCTGCCATTGCATTAATAGAAGAAATAATTGATCCAATTTAGAAAGAAAAACGGGGCCTATAGGGCTCATAGGTCATTAGCTAGAAAACAGAGGCGTCTCATGGCTGGCCTGGGTTTGAATCCTACGGGCAGACCAAGTCACCTTGATTTATTTCTCGGGTTCCGGTGTCCCATAAACTTTTACAAACTTGACTAATTGAGGTTGAGGCTCCTCGCCCACTGATCATGTTGTCAACGAGAAACATATTTGAACATACATTTGGTAGATGAACACTGATTATGTTTTCCAGATTTTTATTAGCGATTCGAAGTTAATCAGTGCTGACATTGCTTGAAAGAAGTGCTCGACATGAGTAGGAATGTATGATGCCTGAGTTGTTAGCCTAGCACTACGTCACATAGTCTACGTGGCAGCCTGGTACGTAGGGCTGGCTGCATAGATATGCATGGTTGTCAGGTTTAAGTAGGATTTGGTAGATCGACGCAAATGTTGGTAAGAAAATGTTGTTTTCTACGAGCATCTCCACTCGGAGAGCCAATACATTGTCCAGATGACATCGGAGCGGACAAGTTATTGGTTGTGCCGGACAAAAATATAGTGCAATTTGTCTATTGGCAGACCCAAAAAAAAAAACCTCTCCTACTCAGAAACCCAATGCGCTGACCCCCGCATGTCGTCAGGGGCGGATCAAGATGCCGGAGGGGCCAATCGCATTGGAACCCAGCCGAAGAGGCTCCCCGGCGACCCCGCCGGCTCCTTCCCTACCGCTGCCGGCTCCCACCCCACCCTCTCCGGCGAGGACCTCGAGCTTTCCGCCAGCACCCACCCCACCCTCTCCGGCGAGGACCTCGAGCTTTCCGCCGCACCAACGGCCCAGAAGGATGGCTCGCCTATGCCGCCGCCTGGTGCGGAGGGCACGAGACATAAAGCCCTGGTCGAGGAGCGTCGATGGAGGCAGACGAGCGGCTGACTGTGACAGAGGCTTTGAGGCTGTGAGATCCCCACCTTTGCAAGGTAGGCTAGTCGTCTCTGACGCCAGCGGGGACCGACATCACCACATCTGGGACCGGCACCACCGCATCCAGCCTCGACCCAAGAGGTGGGGCTGGGCACGCACGGTGGCCTCTGGTGCCGCGCATGAGGTGGGGCATCCCGCTACGCGGAAGGAGGTGTGTGACGGAGACGCGGTGGCCGTCAACGTCGCGCACGGAGGTGGAGGAGGGCTTCTCGGTGTCCTCCTGTGAGAGGCGGCCGGGCGCGGTGCGGAGGGGGTGAGATGTGGTGCCGGAAGCAGGGATGACGAGAGACAGAGGGCGCTTGGTGGCTGTCAGCTGGTGGACCTCGTGGAGATAGAAGCGGGATGTGGTCCCGCGCCGGACGTAAAAAAAACTGTGTCCGGCACACCCAAACGACGCTCTTGGGATAGGGCATCGTCTGGTTGTCGCCGGACAAAAAGTTAGGTCCGATTTTGCTATTAGGGGCGCGAGTGGGAGCCATTTTTCGTCTAAAAGGCCAATTTAAGTGTGATTTTGCTATTGGGAGGGTTATCGATGACGCGAGTTGAGATGCTCTACTATACTAGTACCAGTAGTATTTATAAGTCATGCGCATATCCCTAGGTTGTGAATTTGATTAATATAATATATATTTTACAACGCAAAAATTACACCATTAGAAAATATAACATTTTAATTTTTTTTCATAATTTATTTCTCATATTATCTTGGTCAAATTTACAACCTAGGCATACACGTAGGACTTATAAAATGGGACGGAGTGAGTACGAGGAATGGTACAGAGTAAAACCAGAAAATCCAACAGTACACTGTACTAGTACGTCAGGTCTTGGCTGATTGGGCGCTCTACGATGTACACTGACATGTGATTGGCGTTGCTTGGAGATGCAAAGAGTTTGACGAGACTGCTGCTGC
Source organism: Poa pratensis (assembly GCA_947311845.1). NCBI lineage: Eukaryota > Viridiplantae > Streptophyta > Magnoliopsida > Poales > Poaceae > Poa > Poa pratensis. Next base: position 33,446,218 of record CAMZMU010000128.1, read on the forward strand.
GCGTGTCTCGATCGAAGAAGAAAACCCAATGCGCACGCACGAGAACAAACGCAGTGTGCATGTGTCGCCTCCAGCCGAGACCAAGGCGCGCAGCCGTATTTCGGCGTGTTACTGCATGATGAGCACATGCACGGACGTCGCGGTTGTGCCGTTCAACTTGTGCGTGGGTAAATTCATCATCGATCGGGGTTTTCTGTTTTCGCGGCCGGCCGCCAGTGCGTCTCGGCGGGGACGCGTGGGGTGCCACCTCGATGTACGGCCGCCGCAGCCGTCGGTGTCGCCCGCCTCTCCGATCGTTGACTTCTCACGCTGATGGGCGAGGGCGACGCCTTGGATCCATTTGCATGTACTCCCTCCGTAGACTTATTTGGTACGCAGTATATAGGTTCACTTACTTTGGTATATATGTGGTCAAAATAGAATAACTAGCTAGTGTGACTTATAAAAGTGAACGGAGTGAATATGAAATTTGTCATCACTCCTCATAGTAGCCATCTTTTTTCTAACGTAGAGTACCAGCTACGCTGTCTAGGTGGCGCGGCTATCCTTATCTAATTTTTATTCTCTTCTTTCTCTCGACCTTCTCCTGTCTTTGTTCTGTAAATCTTTGCAAGTGCAACGCTTAATTCAGAATCCCCACGGGTCTCCCCGCCCCCCCCCCCCCCCCCCCCCCGCGTCCTCTGGCAACTTTGGGGAACCCTAAAAACACCGCCGCCCACCCTAGTATGCGTTGTTGTGGTGGCTCCATCCCGACCGACGTGAGCGGTCCCGTGGTATATCCAGGAAAAAATATAAACTCCTCCGGAGCAGGCAGCAGCGACAGACGTGTTGCGACCTTCTTGGAGGCGGCGTCTTGGAGACCTAGGCCATCACGGTGCAGTTGGTTCGCGGCAGCTGGTGGGTGAGCTTCGGTGGCCGGGTGAGGTGGATCCCGGGGCGGCGGCCCCAAACGGTGGTGGACTTCGAGGCAGCGGCCTCAGGCTCCCACACTACGACGGTATGGATATGGGTGGCGACCTGTGGCTGCATGGGCAGACAGTTTTTCGACCCGGCGAAGGTTGATCTGGTTGCTACGCCGGGGCGGCGGCGCGCGGAGTTTGAGGTCTACGTGCAGTCTGTTTGGGCGGCTACGAGTGGCATCGCGACGCGTGTGCGGTTTGGTGTCGGGTGGTGTTTGTCGAGGCGGTGGCCTTGGAGTCGGTGGTGTGTTTGTGGCGTTTGGTCGGCTAACGTCGTGTGGCCGGCGGGTCGCCTCGCTTGTGTGGTTTTTCTGCCATATTTTTCTCATAAACAAGGCATTGTATAGTGTATATGTTTTTTTTGATATAGTCTTACTTATAAATTGGGTCATCTCTTCTGTCTATTCAGACAAAGGATATCGACCGGTTTGACAAAAAAAAATGTTGTGTAGAATATTTGTCTTTTGACTCAACGGATTTCAGTGCAGGAACTGATATTCCGAGGCCATTACTAAGGGCACGTGACTATATAAAGTTTTCGCACGGTATTGGCTTCAACATTTAATGACGTGTACTGTGTACACACATGTGTATATTGTATGACCAACTCTTGGAGCGTAGCCGTTGGTACCGCACGTACCCCTAATGGAAATGTGAAGCTAGGCCGGCGGAGAGGCCGGGCGATCCGCATGCAAAGGAATAGCAAAGCCGTGCGTGAAACCTGATCATCACGCTGCTCACTCGCGGTACACGCATCGTCGGGACACCTGCGCTAAGTCTGCAGCAAAAGCGCGACGACAAGGATCGGAGGACCAGTCGTAGAGTGAGGTGGCGGTCGAGAAGCAAGGTGGCCCCGCCTGGCAGCCAGCCGAGCCCGCACGTCGCTGTGCACGCACAGGGCGACGCTAGCTTTGACCTGCGCGCGCGAGGTCGAGCAGAGCAGGGAAGAAGAAGAAGAAGAAGAAGAACAAGAAGAGAAGGACCGTGCGTCTCCTATCATGGGCTCGATCCATGTCGCTTTCGATGCGATCGAGTAAATACGCTGCTCGACGACGAGACCGTGCCGCGCTTGGGCTTCGGGCGGCGGTTCCCTTGACTTCGTTGATAGCGTTTCCGAGTCCAGGCAAAACGAGGAAGCGGCCGGCGGGCGCGAGCTGAAGCGCATGCAGCTCCGGCACGCGGGCGGGCCGCCCACGGATGGGTGGCCGATTTGGGGCGCCAAAAGCTATCTTTTGTCAGCCATCGATCGATCCGCGGCTCTGCTTTGAGTCTTTGACTGTCCGACTCGCCGTGCGTGAGTGGTTCTACTTCACAACAGCTAGTGCATGCCACTCTGGCTTTGGAACCTCCACGGAAACATGTTTCACTTTCACAACACGTTTGTTGCTACTAAAACACGTGTAGAAACCTATGAATCTATGATGAACAACATTTGTATTAAACGAGTGTGAACAACATTTTTATATACGCTTGGCAATCGGCCAAAAATGAGTGTGATTGCGTGAACGACATTTTCATGAAACATCTCTAAGGTGGAGTGCGGGGTGATATTTCTTATTCATACAAGTATGTCGTATCTAACCGCTCAGGGGAGGAAACGAATGGCCAAAATTTCTTGAGTTCGATGGTGCCAAAGGTCAAGCCTGCGGGTTCCAGATTGATGGCGCTCGAATACCGAATTGGAAGAATATTATGACTCGTGATTTGGTAACTTGGCACGACCAATGTGTACTTGCGCTCGTCATGTGAAGAAAAAATTAGAGAATCGGGCATTTCCGATACGACCGCCTTTTTTTGTGTTACGAAACTGATATGTAAGAGCATATGCAAGAATACTTACTTGTTGTCAGACTTGTAACATTTTGGTCCTTGAGCACATGGGGCCACCCTGATATGGATGGTTGATCTCTAGGCGGTAATCGAGATTCATTTGCGTTTTTTGTGGATGATGAGGGAGTACGCGTCGCTGGCTAATGAAATCTACAAAATTTAGGTTGTTGTACTTGCAAGGCCCACAGTAAGGGGATGTGCTTCAGTGTACCCCCATCTCCAAATTTAGAAGGGGTAGTTTGGTCTTTCATCATTACTTAATTCATAAACTCGTTTTAATTAAATTGGACCATTGGAATTGCGCATGGCGCGCGAGGACGTCAGCAGCATAGTGCAGCCGGCGGTGTGGTGGACCGAGCGAGCTACCGACCGGACAGAGCCAACGGAGTGAATGTGCACATATTGATCGATTACGAACACATCTGCACATGTGTGGCCTCAGATGTTGGCGACTTGGCGTCAAGGTGGTTGCGATCGAAGGACAAGCACGTACGTACAGGCCATCGCATAGCTACCTAGCTGCTGCTAGCCTTTCCCTCTCCGTCGATCGATCCCTACGGCGAGATGTGCTCCACGTAGTAGCCGGCGTCGATGAGGAAGACCATGGTTGTTACGGGTGCGAGCGTGGTCCCCTGCTTCCCATCCATGAGCACGGCACCGATGGCGAGCCCGAGGATCTGCGCCACGAGCACACTGTACAACACGACGAGGAGGGAGAGCGCGAAGGACGCCAACGTGGCCCACGGCGGTATTCTGTTCATGCCGCTCGCCTTCTGCATATAGGGCATGGGAGGAGCTCATATTTTGTGGTAAGGTGGAGGACGACCGCGGACGGCGGACGCCCACACCGACGACCTCTTGTGCCCTCAGCTGCTCTTACTGCGCGTGGACGCCGTACTCCGCGCGGGGGCGCCCTGCCGTGAGCTGGCCTTCCCCTTCCGCCTCTGCAACCTCGTCAGCACAGGCGCCGGAGATGCTCCTCTTCCTCCATCCGACGCCCAAGCCCAAGACGATAGCGCCATCGGCGGCGTCCTCACCGGCGGGCACAGGGGAGAAGCGGGTGGCCAAGAAACAGACAAAGCCGAGGATACAGTCCGCCGGCGGGAAGGATATGTTGTCATTTTCGAGGTCGAAAAGAGCATGCATGAAGCTTCCAATCATGGTTGTCTTGTTCCACGGCACCCTATAGTCGCCGAGCTAAGCACCTCGCGCGGCACGCACATCTCCAGTGGTCCAATTTAATTAATACGAGTTTAGAGATTAATTAATGAAAAAATGACCAAACTACCCTTTTAAATTTGGAGAGAGAGGGGTACACCGAAGCACAGCCCACATTGGCGTTACGAATGATACTCGTTTGGTTAAAAAAAAGTAATCCTACTAGACACATGTATGCCTCATAATGTGTACGAATTTCCTTGCCGTCCTGCCTTTTAATTTTGACCTGATTATTTTATCCTTCTCAAAACCAGCAAAGCGGGCGTCAAAACCAAACCAACTATTCCACATAGGCAACTTTTCCCCTTCTCCTTCTCTCCCCGACAGATAAGGCGAAAGGGCGATCCCTTCGTTCCCTCGGTCCGCCGCCGGCGAGGCCGGTAGTTCCCCTCCCCTCCGGCTGCTGCTCCGACAGCGGGAGGGTGGGGGAACTCTGGTTCTCCGCCCGCGGTGTGTAGTTAGTAGGGATAGGGTTTCCACCAGCGGCGCTCTGGAGGTGGAGGCGTCGCCAGGAAGAATAAGGCTGCTGCAGCTCCGTCCCCTCTGCGTCGTTGTTCTTCGGAACTCCGGCGTGGAGTTTGCAGCTTTTGGTGTTCCCCGGGCATATGCCGTCGTCTGCTCTATGTGGGGTTCTTGTCCTTCCACCCAGTCGTCGTCGTGTCGTCGTCGTCTCCAACTGCGGCATGGGGTGGGTAAGGTGGTGTGTGGATGGTAGCCTTGCCTCTGGATCTGCTCTCCTTCGGCTCTTCGGTGCTGAAGACGACGCGGACTCGGTGGTGCCCCAACTCTTACTTCCCCGTCGTGCGGGTCCAGTGTGGCCGAAGATGACGACTTCCCGTCCGCAAAGTTCGTCGTTGATGTCAAGGTTTCGCCGGCTCTGGAGGAGTGTGGTGGCGGCGGCGGTACGACGCGTCTTTGTCTCGCATCGGCGTTTGGAGAGAGTTGGGTCCTCAGGGATTTGTCTGTAATTTTCAAGTTTTTTTAGCACTGTTGTACTGCTGGTCTATGCTAATAGATCTGTGGTCTTTTCGCAAAAAAAAACAACTTAACTCCGTCGCCGTAGCCATAGCCTCTTTTTTTTTTTGAAAGATCCAGCAATTACTGGCTTATCGATTAATAGTAGGTAGAATATGTACAAACTGCCCTTGGGCAAAGGAGTAACGGAAAAGAAAATTAAAAGAAAAAAGCCACTAAACAAAGCCACAAAAATTCTTCCGAGGACGCCGCCTCGGCGCACAACCACCGTCCGGGGCCGCCGCCCCGGCATCCACCGTCCAGACCACAGAGCCAACCTACACGACCTTCACGAACCCGACGCCCGACGAGGAACAAGACCTCCCAAGCGGCGCCTCCAAGAAGGTAACGACGAGATCGTCGCCGCCGCCGCCCACCCCAGAGGAGTTTGGGTTTTCACCCGGAGAGACTTAATGCACTCGCGTCGGTAGAGGATCACAGCTCCCAAATGACGCGATCAAGAAGGAGAACGACGCCATAGTGCGCCGCCGCCGTCGGCACCTAAGTGCAAGGTTTTCACCTGGAGCTTGATCTCGACCGCCAAGCCCTAGGGCTTGGGCTAGGGAGTGCAAGGCAAGGGCGTGGCTCTGTGGTCGACCACCAATTCCATCTACATGTCGTGGGGTCGCTACACCTCACACAGCGAAGACCACGCCATACGGCCACCAGCCCGGGGCCACCGCCCTAGCTTTCTTGCTGTCGGGAGAAGACATTGGGAGCCTCCCGCACAGCAGCAGAACTAGACCTACGACGCGCCGTGAAGATGAAGACCTTCAGCAGCTACACTGGGGCGGCCAAGCCAGATTGGGTGGCCAGGGTGACCAGCCAGGTCTGGTGCCGTCCTCCACGCCCGAAGCAGCACCCGAGCTGCCTTCCTTGATCGCTGCAGCAGCCGTAGCCAAGTCGCCACGGATACCTGCTGCTCCGCCAGGGCCGGCCCGCCGCAGGCCCAGATCGAGCCCAACCAAAGTGCCGGCCCTGCAGTGGCGACCTATCCATCTAGTACGCGCAGATCCCGTCGTTGCAGAACACCGCACACCACCGGCGCGACGCTCCTGACGACCTTGAAGCTTCGCCGGAACCGACCCTTGTGGTCTAGATCGACGCCCACATCTTGCGCAGCCCGAAGAGCCGCCGAAGAAGAGCTCCTCGCCGCCGCAGTCGTAGGCAGCACCGCGGGATTTCCCGCCCGCATCCAGGCGCAGGCGCGAGCGCCGACAGCCGCCAACCGCTGACGAAGCCGGGGCCCAAATCCGGATGCAGCGCCAGGGCCGCACGCCACATCCCTTTGTTGCGCCGTCGAGAGACGACGAACCGCAAAGACCACCAGTTCCGGGGCCGCCGCCCCGGCCTCCATACACCGGCGACACGACCGCCGGCTCCCCAGCAGAGGTGGCCGGCCGTCGGCGCGACGACGAGAGCAGACAAGGACCTCCCCCAACAGCCTTTTTGGCAGCAGGGGGCCGCCGCCACCGTAGCGGCGGCGAGGGGACAGGGGAGTGAGGGCTTGGCGGAGGAAGGAAGTGTCAGACGAACGACACAACCACATACTAGTCACTAGGGAAGGTGGTGACCAAAGAGCGATACATGGACCTAGCTAAAATATTGTAACCCATGGCGAAATACCAACCGCCATTTTGTCACCCATTGAGCGTGACTAGAAAGGAAACTATAACAACATACAAAGGTCAATTTCGTGCGAGTCACACCCAGCTTATTAAAAATCGAGTCGTTCCTAGCTAATCGTCCCATCATTTGCGGCAATGAAGCCCATGAGCTGCTCGGGTCGGGGTCTCGGCCGGGATCGCAGTTTTAGTTTTTTGAAACGAAGGTTAAAGATCCACGTACACCATGCTTCAGTTAGGGAGGGAGGATTTCCCACTTGCTGTTCCAATCTGGAAGAACGGGGCCCCGCTCAAGCAAAAAATCTTCATGTGGCTAGCTGTACAACATCGGCTATCGGCATGGCTTACAGGAGCAGACCTCAAACTGCTATGTATGCATGTCTACAAGAGGAGGACAAGGTGGAGCATCTCCTATGTCAATGCGTCTATGCAAGACAAGTGTGGCGTGGTGTCTTCGATCGCCTGCACATCGGACTGCTGGAGCCATCTGACAATTGTAACATCGGCGATTGGTGGTGCAGGACCAGAAACAGAATCAGTACCAAGACTAGGAAAAATATAGATGCCCTGATCATTTTGGGAAGCTGGTGCCTTTGGAAGAATAGGAACGCTTGGGTGTTCAATAATCCTGATCAACAACTCTCAGTGGTACTGATGATCAACAAGATTTGTGACGATTTTGCTACTTGGACCGTGGCTAGGAGGGGAGTCACAGGAGTTTTCAACGCTGTAGCGTGAGATTAGGCTTTAGTTTTCGAGAGGGTGTCTGGTTGTTCTCCTCTCCCCCTGTCGGTTTGTGACTTGGGTATGATCTTGTAATTATGTCTGACTTCTATAAAAGTAAAGTCGTGTGAAACGAAGGTTAAAGTTTTGTCCGCTGGGGTTTTATCCGCGTTATTCGTGGAGAGATCTCGTCCGTTCTAACAACAATCAACTAAGGCCTAATCTTGCACTACGTGGCAGCCTGGCTGCATAGATATACTGTGCATAGGTTGTCAGGTTTAAGTAGGATTTGGTAGATGGACATCAAAGGTTGATAAGAAAATGCTGTTTTCTACTACTAGTTAGCGTGCACGTGCAATGCACGTCTTCATAATGCAAGATGATCCAGCATGTAGCCCACATAAGTATTAGATGCTCAATATCTTGGATTAGAGTTTACAAAACAAAGTAGCTAGTTCACAGAAGGTAGTTCAATATATAACATATTCATCAATTTACAAAGATGTGTATTTCATCTCTTCACCGTGTAGAAAAGAATATAACACTACAATCTAAAAACAATTTTATCTGGCATATAACTTCTGTCATTTGATCAGATACAAGTATCTTTGACTTTGAACCGCTAGGGAAGGAAGATTCAACAAACTGACAGGGAATTTTTTAACACCAACAAAATTCCGAAAGTGATCAATAATTTGTATGTCTTCCCCTGAATATCTTCTGAATCCAATAGACGATTCATCACAGGTTTTTTGTCTTGGACAACAGTTACTTGACTAAAATGAAATATCATTTTTTTTCCCCGACAAATACACTAATAGTGAAAACCCAACACTTCCATTATTACGCTACCATATGTTCAGCTAAGGATTATCACTTATGCATGGAGCATGAAACACAAGGTATTGAAGATTCACCTCTAATTCACAAAAGCATTCATATAAGCAGTTAAAATAACCATATGGGTATTTTAAGCAATAGGGATCAGTTTTAAACATACATGCAAAAATCAATACCACCATGATGTGTGCTTCAATGTTCATTCTTACTGCTTGAATTGTTCCTGGATGACAATGCACCATGATGTGTTCCTGGATGCTCAATCTAACAAAAACATTTTGGATGATTGTCAGGGGAAACTGCACAGGAAATTATCAATTAGATGACAATCATTTTTACTCCCTTGCAGCAATGACAATATTGACTTGCCGAATGTGAAAGGGTATTAATAAACTCTGAGTAGCCTTTACTCCAGGCAGACCAACTCATCACTATGTTGTGGAAAAATATATAAACTGAAGACCCAGTTAGATACCATAGTCTTGAATTATGCTTCAACAATAGCAGATCACCTGCAGGTCACAATCCAACCATATCAATGATAACAGGGCAGCTATTTGCACTTGTCCAAGACAATTTTCTTATAAATGAGAATTCAAAAACTCTAAGCAGTAGCCAGAGGCATGAAAACAAGCTAGTATAAATCACAAGACCTTTATTTTCGCCTGTTCAACATGTATCAGTATTCAAGACGAAAGCAACCTTGCAGTTAGTACCAAGGATTTAGCTAAATATTTGCGAACATTTGGGTGTTTGTAAATTTTTCTTGCATTCTACTCCACCATATCAGACCTTAATTCAGATTTGTACTATATTCTTAGATAGATGGCAACCAAAAAATGATCAAATATGCTGGTGGATTATGTCCAAATAAACATGGTTTAGTGCTCATGCATGGAGATGGCACCAAATTTAAAGTTTCCAGAGAAACAGAGGTAGAGATAGATAACCCAGGTTTATAGTTTTACGTAGTCACTTGTTGGCACTAAGCTTTGTCTAAACAAATTTATAAGGGGGCTGGGTATCTCTTAACAATCATATAGCTAGGCTACAAAATAATCACATGAAACCTGCACCGTTTCAACACCACTTCAGCATTATCTTTTGTACCTGGCAGCAGTCCCTTTTGTACCATGCTCTTCCAGATCCGGCTCCGGCAACGATGAGGGCAACGACGCCTTTCACCTTGGTTGTCGTACTTGGTCCCAGCCCCAACTGCGCTAGCCTGCAGCCATGAGCGATAACGGCTGACTCTGTCGCCCAACATCCGGCTCTCATGCATGGTTCAAAAGAAAAAATAAGCTTTAACATCATATGCTTTGGAAGCAATTGGTCGTTGCTGCTTGTTTTTTTAATGGGTTAATTGGTTCTATGCCACTCTCCAATTCACACATTGCATATATGCCATTACAAAAACTGAAGTTGAGGAAATGCCACTCTAAATTTTTGATACCTTCATCTATGCCATTCTGTACAACTAAGAGGGTAACGGTTCAACAAGTATGTGTATTTCAGTGTGTACTTTAGTATTGACCATAGTAACCCTGGGTTCAGATTTCAGTAGCCCTTTTGGGTGTTTGGGGCGCCAAAAAATTCAAATTTTGGCAAAAATTCAAACTTCTCAGAAAAATCTGAAAAATTTACAGAAAATCAAAAACACTAAAATGAGTGTACTGTTCTAATTTGAGCCATTTCTGGGCAGATTTGCATAGGTAAACTGACATTTTCTGTTCTGTCCAGAAATTTGTCAAATTTTGGCCGAAAATTCAAACTTCTCAGAAAAATCTGAAAATTTTACAGAATATCAACAACACTAATATGAGTCTAATTTTCTAATTTGATCCATTTCTGGGCACATATGGTATGTTAAACTGAGGTGCAAAGTACTGTTCAGAAACTTCAAAAGCAAATACAGAAATTTTTAGCAGCATTTCCCCATAATTTGTCATAGATTTCCAAGCACAATTTAAGAAGTTCACATAAGAATAGTTCAGGAATAAAGAAGGCTTCTTTTTGCACCATATGCAGGCTGCACAACTGGAGGTGACGGTGGCGGAGGTATAACAGGCGCAAATGGAACATTCTTGCTTGTTTTCTTCCCTGTGGATGTAGTATTCTTCACCGGGGTCTTCTTGGCCTTCTCTTTTGATGCAGCCTTCTTCACGGGAGTTTTTTTCTTGGCCTTCACAGGGGTCTTTTTCTTGGCCTTCTCTTGTGTTCCAGCTTTCTTCACAGGAGTTGTTTTCTTGGCCTTCTCTTGTGGTGCAGCATTGGGCTTTTGTGGAGTTGTTCTAGCCCTTTTCCTGCATCAACAACATATGATTTAGATTGATAAGGATTTCATGAACAACATATAGTAAGACAAGTGCAGCAATTTACCTTATAAGGTTGATAAGGATTTCATCATCTAATGCATCACCATCTGCTGTATCAGCTGCTTCATCATCTTTCTTCCTGCAATACAAACATAAATCAATTTTAGGATATATAAGTTATGCAAAAAAAAATCAGAAACACATGTATCCACAGGCTCACCTTTTGTTTGTCAATATAGATGGATCTGGTTCATCTATGGGTTCATCTATAGGTATATCATCATCAACCGCCACATATTTAGGATCAGGAACCTTGCATGTCTTCTCCATGTGCCCAGGTTCCTTGCATCTCTTACACTTCAATATTTTCCTTCCAGGTTCTAGCCATCCTCTAATTCTTTGAACTCTTGGCCTACCAGCCACTGCCTTCTGCAAAGGAGGGTGCACCTTGAATCCCAAATCCACATGTATCCATTGTGACTTGTCTGTCATGGAAGGGATTCTCCCAGCATATGCTGCCTTGAACTTTTCTACGGAATAGTAATCATCCACATATGTCGGAATCTCAGCCCCATTAATGCTGCAAATGAAAGCAAGGGCGTGCATGCATGGCTTTCCAGAAACTTGCCAAACTCTACAAGTGCATGTGCGATTTTGTAAGTTGACAATGTGCCTTTTGACAAATTTCACATCCAGCAAAGTAACCTCTGCCTCATGTTCAGTGCCTTTTGACAATGTGTATGCGCCATTTACATGTCTCATGTGCACACTGAGCAATAAACCTAGTGCTGTCCGTTTTGATTTTAGCCAACTTAAACTCAACAATAATAGCTCGCTGCCTTATAGCTTTTCTGCAAGCCACAATGTCAGGAAAAGGAGCCCCAACTCTGATGTCTGGGTTCTCGGGGTCATGCACCACACTATACCCAGCAGGGTGAGTGTCAGCCACCTCTTCCTCTTCATGGTGTGCAAACACATCACCATCATCCTCTTCCACCTGAACGTCGCCGCCCTTCTCAATACATGTTGCTGAGACATCCACATGTACTCATCATCTACTCCTACATACTCCTCAACTATGTCAAATGGATCAGTTTCTATAGCTGAGGTAGATGAAACCACTTGAGCAGATTGTTTTAGTGGCGAGGTTGACTGAGATGCTGCATTTTTATTAGGAGTTAGAGGGCACCCTTGGAAACCAAGCAGCAGCACATCATTATCAGGAATTGTTGGCTCAGGCACATACTCGGCATTGTCAAGCATAGGCCCTGGAGTTTCATAACAAGAGTTGTCTTGCACAACAACAGAAAGTGCAAGCCTCCTCTCTGCTCTATACATGTCAAACATCAGATGAAATTCATCTGTTTGAGTTAGTTTAACATCTTGCGCCATTATCATGTTAAAATACCACACGTTGATACTCTGATCCCTGCCAACTCTCAACTCTGAACTTAACCCATCCATGAGCACATCCATCGTGAAATCATCAGAGTTTACATTCCACCTAATTGTTTTGCCCTTCACATATGATTTCCTACCGTTGGGTTCCTTGAGCACAAATCCTTGAACAACAATGTCTAAGCTAAATGTATTTGTCAATTCGAGCCTACAAACCATGGGAAAACGAAATTAAAGAATGTACAATCCAGAACACATTGGACAGAGAACTTGGGACTCACTCGTACGGGCACTCAGGTTCAGGGCCCGTCTCCATCCTCCAGGCAGCAGCAACGGCGCACCTCTGGCCGCGTCGAGCAGGAGCGGCGCACCTATGGCCGCGTCGCGCGCCTCCGCGTCGAGCAGCGGCGGACCCGCGTCGCCCTCGCTCGCCTCCCTGCGTTGCCGTCTCTCGCCTCCCTGCTTCGCCCTCGCTCGCGTGCCAGCATCCACCGTCCTCGCTCGGCTCCGTTCAGCCGCTGCCGCGATGTAGGTGGTTAGGGTTCATCGGGGGAATGGGTCGGGGAATGTGAGGGCGCGTGAGTTGCCACGGGGGATTTGACCGAATGGACCCAACATATATAGACCGTATACGTTCTCATATTGTACAGGATAGCATAGATGAAGGTATCAAAAATTTAGAGTGGCATTTCCTCAACTTCAGTTTTTGTAATGGCATATATGCAATGTGTGAATTGGAGAGTGGCATAGAACCAATTAACCCTTTTTTTTTTATTTAGAGGCAGTCATACAGCTTGTTGGAAAGTACCTGAACATCTTTCCTTGGACATCTGGAAAATAAGTTTTTGCCATCATTATACATAGAGAAAGAACAAATAAGTTCCTGCAATGGGATACATATTCTCATAACTTCCCATATATATATATATATATTCAACATGATCCTTCCTGACTTACAACTCCCGGGAAATATATAAATAAGAAAAGCAGAAAAGAAGGAATAAGATAAACTTCTCATCATCTAACCAGTGAATATTGGAATACCAGATAGTACAAATCCAAGGCTATGTCCAACTATATAGCTGGCCCAAAAACATCACATACCCTTATAATAATACACAATTGATTGTTGCACTTAAGAATTAAAGCCCAAAACATCAGAACAAAATAATATTTTCCTCAAGTATAGTAAAATTTTATTGCACAGCTGAACAATCCGATCAGTATTCATGTAGAGCTACTTGCCTACTCGCGTAAATCAATCAATATGTAAAATTACAAACTTTAACTTCCAGCAGATGAATCAGAAGAGAACAAATTGTGAAGTGGTAGGACATCAGGCATGAACTTGAGAACAAGAGGAGAATAGAGAATACACGTTGCTAGTATAATTAGACTTCCCTAAAAAGATCACATGAGGATTATCTGGGATAGTCATCCTGATGCTGATGTATGTGCATTTATGTATAAGCGCCTAGCTGAAACAAAACCAATTTATTAGATTCCATAACTCAATTACGGCACATAGCAAACAGAGTCGTTGAGTCCACAACTCCGAAAATAAATGATGAACATGTTACCTTCAGCAGTCCAACCAATGATTATCCGATTTCACGTGTTGATGAATGATGACCTGATGCCCTTCCTCTCCTTCGGTTGTGAAGCTGCTCACTCTAATATACATGCCTCACATTCATCATACATACATCCCAAAGATGCTTTACTGTTGAAGGAATAATCGCCGTTATCTGAGGGCATGGGAGTGGCGGCTAATTTCTGGAAGCAATTGTCAGAGCTGAGGGTGGAGACCTTGTGGCAGCAACCGTCAGAAATCTGGTTGGAGAGCGACGTATGAGCGGCAGCGGGAGACATGCTGGACATGGGGGCAGGAAGAGACCTCAGACCAGCGCTCGACCCACACATATCTAGGTGGCGCGGCGGGAGGGGCGGCGATGCGTCGGCTGGAGGAATCCTGGCTGGAGCGGGGTGAGCCAAGGCAACGCTGGCCGCCGATGCCGCCGCGGGTGGAGGCGGTCCGGCACTGGTGGCGGCAGATCTGTGCTGCTCGCTGCAAGGGGAGTCGGCGCTTCCAGCTGGTGGTGGAGGGAGGCGGCATGGCCGGGGGGTCCGCGCGCCGGATGGTGCGTGCTAGATGGTGATCTGAGTGATCGTCTTGTCGATCGTGAGAAACGGGGCGAGACGGGAATTTGCGAGATTGGGAGGGAGATGGCGGCGTGATTTGCGTCAAGAGGCGCGGAACGTTTCCTTCGGCAGAGTTTTCGTCCGCCCGGACAAATTCCTAAACGCACTTTTGAATGAGGATCAGTATAATCTAAACGGTTAGATCAAGTTAAGTGGGCCTGATCGTGAGGCTGTAATTGGTCTGTGTTGTTGTGTGTACGTTAGGCTGGGTGCACTTAGCATGAATATGTTTGCTTGTTTAATAGTACTGGAGATAGCTAATAGTACGAGGGAATGGTACTGAGTAAAATCAGAAAATCCAAAAGTGCACTGTACTATGCCACGTCAGTACGTACACTGACATGTGACTGGCGTTGCTTGGAGATGCAAGGAGTTTGACGAGACTGTGCACGCATGTCTCGATCGAAGAAGAAAACCCAATGCGCACGCATGAGAAGAAACGCAGTGTGCATGTGTTGGCTCCAGGCGCGCAGCCGAATTTCGGCGTCGCGGCCGTGCGTGGGTAAATTCAGCGAGGTTTTGTTTTCGTGGCTGATCATCGCGCATCGCGGCCGTCCAGTGCGTCTCGGCGGGGACGCGTGGGGTGCCACCTCGATGTACGGCCGTCGGCGTCGCCCGCATCTCCAATCATTGACTTACCTCACATATGTTCGACCCTGATCATAGACGCCTTGGATCGATTTGGCTGCGTGACATTTGTTAGAACATAGCTCGAGGGAAGTCCAGCTTTAAATTAATAAAGCCACAACGGCGAGTGCATACAAGATCGGACAACAGTAAGGGTCACGCAGGACACCATAACAAACCAGGTAGCACGCAGGCTACGAATGTCTACCACACCACACACACATACTAACACAGCAAGGCACAGAGACACACAGGCGACGGAAACAGGTGGTCAAGGACGCTCCCTGATGGTGTCGTGAAGCCGGCGAATGTCGCGAATCGCCGACTCCACCTCGCCTCTGTCCTGTCGTCTAGCCACTGGCTTCCACACCTGCATGTACATAATCAGTTTGAAAAGGCAGTCAGCCGGCTGTGAGGGGAAGATCCCTTCTATGGTGTATTTGTTCCGCACATTCCAGAGAGTCCAGCAAAGGGCCGCACAACAAATCCATAAGACTCTACGTGCCCGACCCGTGTAACCCTGAAGAAGTCTATAGAGCTCCGCGAAACACGTGGGGTTCCAGGAGCAATGCAGCAGTTCCCTAACTGCACTCCAGAGGAACTTGGCTAAGACACAGCCAAAGAAAATGTGGTTGGTGTCCTCCACCTGGCCACACATCTCGCAGCGGCCATTTGAAGGGCCATTGCGGCGGGTAAGGTTATCTCCAGACGGGAGTCGCTTCCTGACTAATTGCCAAAGGAAGATCCTAACCTTAAGGGGAACCGCGATTCCCCAAATCTCACTGTAGTGCTTCCGCGGGACCCCCTGGCAGAGCTTCCGGTAAAGGGACCTAACCGTGAATTTACCAGAAGGTTCCAACGTCCACACTAGCTCATCCGGACCGACCGACAGGCGAAGACCCGCTGTCTGACGGTGGAGATCCTCCCAATCCGGGATGTCGGTAAGGCCTAAGGCCCGACGCAGGTGTATATGCCACCCCCCGCCGTCAAAAGCCGAAGCCACCGAAATGTTAGGGTCCCGCGACATCGCGAATAAGTTCGGGAACCTGGTCGCAAGGGGCCCTGACCCCTGCCACCAGTCAATCCAGAACCTAGTCGATCTGCCATCCCTAACATAGTGTCGCGCCCCTAGGCGCAGCACCTCCTTCACCTTTTGAAGGGCGTTCCAGAATTGGGAGCCAGGGCTATGGGCGTCGATCAGCACGTCTTTAGACCGCAGATATTTGCTCCTGATTATGTCCGCCCATAAGCCGCGGTGGTGCGCAAGCAATCTCCAAACCCATTTCGCCATAAGGCAAATATTCATGAGTTTGGTGTCCATGATCCCCAGGCCCCCAAGGACCTTGGGTTGACATACTGCCGCCCACCGGACCCAGTGGTATTTGCGCTTAATCCCGTTGCTTTCCCAAAAGAACCGGGATCTATGTCTATCCATAGTCTTGTGCACCCCGTCACCCAGAAGGCAAACGCCCATCGCATGGAGGGGAAGACTAGATAGACACGCGTTGGTCAGCGTCAGCCTTGCAGCCGAAGACATGAGCTTCCCAAACCAAGGGTCCGCACGCTTACCAACATTCGCGGTCAGAGGGTCCCAATCCCCTGCACATAGTGCACGGTCACTAATGGGGAGACCCAGATAAGTGAACGGGAAGGCGCCACAATTGCAATTAAGCATGTCGGCGATCCGTCGCTGCTCCGCACTATCCGTCCCCATGACCAGCACCTCACTCTTGTGGAAGTTAATACGCAGCCCTGACATATTCTCAAAACATAGAAGGATGAATTTGAGATTGGCAATAGCCAGGTCATCCGGCTGGAACATGATGATCGTATCATCCGCATATTGCAGGTGAGACACACCCCCGGGGATGAGGTGTGGGATGACCCCCTGAATATGGCCGGCTCTCCTGGCTGCATCAAGAATGGCAGCCAGGGCTTCAACCACATAATCGAAGAGCAGGGGGGACAGGGGATCCCCCTGACGAACTCCACGACCATTGCGGAAGAAATTGCCCATATCCCCATTAATGGTGATAGCTGTTTGGCCCCCGGAGACCAAACTCATCGCCCTGTGGACCCAACTGGGATCAAACCCTGCGCGGAGCAGAACCCTCCTAAGGAAGTCCCAGTTGACCCGGTCATAGGCTTTCTCAAAGTCAAGCTTGAGGAAAACTCCGGAAGTTTCCTGACTCTGGTCTCATGAATAATCTCCTGGAGGGAGACCACCCCTTCATGGATGTGTCGACCTTTGATGAAGGCCGACTGGGTGTGACTAATCGTCCGGTGCGCAATCGGGGCCAAGCGCAGGGCGTAGGCCTTCGCAATCAGTTTAAACACCACGTTAATCAACGCGATAGGTCTAAACTGTTTGATGTCCTCCGCCCCGGAACTTTTGGGATTAGCGTAAGCACCCCAAAGTTAAGCCTCGCGATATCAACCCGACCCAGGGCGAAGTCGTTGGCGATAGCCAGGATATATGGTCTGATAACAGACCAGAATTCCTTGAAGAAGCAGACCGGCAGGCCATCCGGTCCCGGAGCCGTGTCCACCTTCATGCTAGCAAGAACAAAGTCCATCTCAGACTCTGAGAATGTCAGCATGAGCGAATCATTCTCCTCCACAGAAACACGCGGGCGCGCGTTCCAGAGGGAGGGAGAGAGGTCGAAGACGGCCCGCTCTCCCTGCGAACCCATAAGGGCGCGGTAGAAGTCGTAGATGTGCGTCTGAAGGGCCCTAGACTCGGTAATCATCCCTGCCTCCGAGGTAAGGCGCGTGATCGCACATTTCCGTCTACGCCCATTGGCCACCGCGTGGAAAAAGGCCGTATTGGCATCACCCTTGAGAAGCCAATTAAGGCGACTCCTCTGTTTCCAATAGGCCTCCTCCACACGGGCAATGTGGGTGAGTTGATCTTCGAGATGATACCGAAGAGCCCACCCATCATCATCCAGGTCGGCCCGGTCCGCCCGACCATCAAGGGTCCTGATACGAGTCAGTAGCTCCTCCTTGATGTCTTTAGTGGCCCGACCCAGGTTGGCCCCCCAACCCTTCAAGAATTGTCTAAGCAAGTTGGACACATTCTGCCAGGCGGTGATCGAGTCTGGGGGGCAGCACCCAGCGCCTCCAGTTCGCGCCACTTGCGCAGAACCAGGTCGCGAAACTCCGGGTGCTCCAACCAACTCTTCTCGAAGAAGAAACGATTGCTTCTTCTCCGGGACTCCTCTCCAGAATACAAGATCAGAGCCGCGTGGTCCGAGCCAATAATGGTCTCCGCCACGAGGGAGCAGAGGGGAAACAGGGCCTCCCAGTCCGTGGACCTCAGGACCCGATCCAGCACACACCGCACTGGATTAAGCTGACGGTTGGTCCACGTGTAGCGAGCACCTGTCCTGCGGATTTCTCCAAGGGCGAGGTCAGCGATACAATCGTTGAACCTGTGCACCCTGGGCCAGTTAATGTTGTCGTTATTCTTGTCCTCTGATCCCCTAATCAGATTGAAGTCACCACCTACAACAAGTGGGAAAGGACAAGCCCGCACCGCCGCCGAGAGTTCCATAAGGAACTCCTCAGAACGGCGGTGATCAGCGGGGCCGTAGACAACAAACAGAGACCACACCTGAGAGGTCTCGAGTTGAAAGACATCAACTCGGATATGGAAGGAACCACTGTTCCACTCTTTAACCTCAAAAGCGTCCTCATTTACCCCAAGAAGCATTCCGCCGGAATGGCCGTTCGCTGGTGTGGAGTGCCACGGAACTTCCCACGGGGGTCAATGCTCAGCAGCTCTGCTGGGGTAAAGGCTTGTTTGATGGTTTCCTGAAGACCAACAAAATCAAGCTGTTCTCGGGAGATAAGTTCTCGGATCTGGGTACGACGTCCCGGACGCCCAAACCCCCGGATGTTATAGAACCCAGCCCGCATTTACGCAGCCGGGGTTCTTCTCCGTCCGCGACGGGAACCCAACTTGTTGGGGCGGGAGCCCCTTTTGTTGGAACGTGAAGCAGCCGAAGCTGTCTCAGAGGGCCGAAGCCCCTCCTCCTCCACAGCAGTAGCCCCAGCCACCGCTGCATCTGGAGGGTTGACGGCAGTCGCCTCAGCCGAAGCTGTGGCCTTCCGGGCTGCCGCCGCGGCAAGAGCCGCTTGCGCTGCCTCCTTTGCACGAATAAGCGAAAGGACCTCACTCGCCTCACCCGCCTCGATCGTAAACGCAAGACCCACATCGTGTAAAACGGAGACAAGATGCGAATCAGGAAGATCAGGAAGGACCGCGAAAGGATTCTTACCGGGCATGTCGAGGTTCTTAGCCGCCGTCCGCATCTCCGCACGCTCAGCCACGGGAACCGAGGCAGCAGGCCCCTGGAAGCGCGCGCTCTTGCGAGGAGGGCCGGACGCCACCGGCTTGGTGCGACGGCGGCGAGGCTCTGCAGGCTCCTCCACACCCCTGTCCACCCGCGTCTCGGGCACAACATGTCCGTCCGAGTCTTCGTCGCCCGCCGAGGACACCTCCATGTCCTTGGATCCATCCTCCACCGAACCCAGGGACAGGGAGTCCCCAAGTGGCGAGGCAGGGGCCTGGGGAGAGAGCAGCTTGGCCAAGTCAAGCTCGAAACCACGCTCGGCAGCCCGTAGGTGCTCCAGCGCGGCCAGCGGCATGGGCCAGGACCCCGGTGAGTTGAGGAAGCTACCGAACTCATCAATCACGGTAGGGGTTCCAGACCGGACGCGGGCGGCTGGCTGCACCTCCCGGCTGAGAAGCGGCCGCCGGCAACAGCACAGAGGTAGACTGGGAAGGAGCCCCGTCCGCCACCGTGCCCGACGGAACAGCCGAGGAGGACGTCACCGTCGCAGCGGCCTGCTGACCCTGGGCACGTCTCCTCGCCGTCTCGCTCTCCTCCCGAGTGGGCTGAGATCATCCATGTGCTCATCATCGTCGTCGGCATCATCCCGACGAGGAGCTGGGGGGGCCGGAGGTGGTGGAGGCACGGAGGTGCACCCCTCCACGTGGACACCGATGGTGTATCCCCTCCCCTTGTGGAAATCTGGATAAAGCCACGGAGCTTGTCGGGGTTCCTGCACGCCAGCCTCAAGCGCACCGGCTGTTTACGGCGGATGGACTCTCGACCTCCAAGGTCCGACCAAGCATGCCCAGCCCAACAAGGAGGCGGTCAGCACGTCGGAACTTCCTCGGGACTCCGGTGAGTTTCACCCACACCTCTTGAGCACCGCGGACGGCGCCGGGTCGGCGTCGGCGAGACGAATGTCCGCGTCCACACAGCTGAGAGGGAGGAACAGGCGGCCGCTCCTGGCACACATGTGCAGGGTGTCCCGAGATGGGAAAACGACCGCAAACTCCGAGGGTGAGGTCGCCACAACTTGCCAGTCCCACGCTGCCTCGATGAGGTGGTGGAGCTTCCGGTCAAGGTCGCGGGCAGAGAGGGCCTTCTCTTTGAAGGAGATGACCGCCTCGTTGGTCTCCACGTCCACGTCAAGGGCGTCCTCCTCGAAATCGAGGTCGAAAAACCCCTCCCCGACAATGGCGTTGCCGAGGGTGCGTAGGACAGGGGCACGCCCTTTCGGGGCGGACACGGCCTTGGTTGCCGAGGCAACCCTTGCCGGAATTGTTGTTGACGAGTCCACCGCCGCCGGTTTCTTGCCCTGGCTGCGATCAAGACTGCGGTCACGGCCACGGCCGGCTTGGGACGATGGCGGTGGTGGTGGAGGGAGGCCAGCCAGCTGGGCTTCCTCGGCGGCAAGCAGCGCCGCCTTGGCGGCACGCTTCTTCTCGCGCCGGAGGTACCACTCCGGCTGGGTGCGCGTCCCCTCCGACTGCGGCAGGGGCACCGGGGCTCCGCCGGCCGTCGTACCGTCCGCCGCACCCGACGACGCGCCGGACGCCGGGATGCGCTTCCCCTTCGACGCCAGCGCCTTGGCACGGAGGTCAGCTTCCCGCTGCGCCGCCGCCGGGGACGGCCACGTCTCGTCGAGTGGGCGCTTGCCGGAGCCGGAGGAGGCCATGGAGACTGCTTGCGCGAAGGTCCGCGACAGGGGAGGAGGAGGACGCACGAAGCGGCAAACTGCGTGACATTTGTCACTCCTTATAGATACAGTAGCAGCCATCTTTGTTTCTCTGGTCAAGCTACTTCTTGCACACGCACCAGGTAAGTCGTCCAGGTCGATAAGAATCTATTCCCTCCGTTCACTCAACCTACATCAAATCGACATACACACTAAATCATGTCTATATACATGTAAATTTGACCTAGGTTGAAACATCTTTTGTGAACGGAGTGAGTAGATGACTGCCCCTGTAGTGTCTAGGATATGCATGAGAGCCGCACGTGACTATATATTACTCGCTCCGTTCCACAATATACTCCCTCCGTTCCAAATATATAGATACATTCACATTTGAACGAATAGAAGTTATCTAATTTTGAACGGAGAGAGTAAGATGTTTAAGACTTTTTCCAAATGCACATGTACACACATATATCTTGACACGTGTAAATGCATGTATCCATTCTTTTTATTATGTATCTAGACATGCATTTGTACATTGTGGAAGGGAGGGAGTAGAAGTTTCACATGGTGTTGGCTTCGAACTTCAATGGACGTGTACTGTGTTCACACATCTGTATGTCCACCTCTTGGGAGCTAGCTAACGAAAATATGATCGTAGCTAGGCCGGCCATCCGGCCGCGTGCAAAAGAATTGCAAAGCCGTGCATGAAACCATCACGCTAGCTACTGCCTACTGGCGGTACACGCATCGACGACGACGAGACCACGCCGCTCTTGGGCTTGGGGCGGCGGGTGCTTTGACTTCGCTGATACATTGGGCGCCATCACGGCCGAGCTGGCCACCCACACGGAGAACACACATGTTTCACTTTCACAAAACACGTTGCTGCTACTAAACCACATGTAGAACCTTTTTTTTTTTTTTGGTTTGGAGTAGCTTATCACATGTAGAACCTATAGTCGATTTTTTTTTATGAAACACCTCCAAGGTGGGGTACGGGGTGATATTGCTTACTCATGCAAATATGTCGCATCCAATCGTATGGACCGTTCATGGGAGCAAATGAATGGCCAAGATATTTTGAGTTTGCTAGTGACAAAAGTCAAGCCAGGTTGATAGCGGTTGGGTACCTAATTGCCAGAATATTATGACTCATGATTTGGTAACTTGGCACGACCAATACTGTGCACTAATCGTGTGGAAGATTGCCGATACGACCGCCTTTTTTGGGTGTTACGAAATTGATATATAGAACATATGCAAAAAATACTCATTTTATGTCAAACTTGCAACATGTTTGGTCCTTGACCACACCTGGCCACCCTGGTAGGGATGGTTAATCTCTTGGTGGTATTCGATATTCATTTGCGTTTTTTTTTTGGATAATTAGAAAGAATGTGTCTTTGGCTAATGCATTCTCCAAAAAAATTGTGAATGATGGGAAAGTACATGTTGTGTTACTTACTAGACTAGTGAACGTGCACGTGCAACCGCACGTCTCATGATTTAATATAATATAAAAATGTCTTGAATCTATATATTTTTTTCATTTATTTATTTTACCAAGTACACATAAAAGAGCATAATAATTTGTAAAATTAAAATAACAAAATAACGTGAAATACTCAGGCCATATATATATTTTATTTCTTCCTCATTATAATAGCAGTTAGGCCCGTTTGTTTTACATATTAAACGAACAAAATATCGTGGTCATGTATAAAAACTGGGTTAATTTGTTTCCACCCAAGGAATTTATTTAGGTTGAAACAGCCAAGGACGGGGAACACATTTAGCTGAATCTCCCGCCTCGACGGCCTTGCTCTGCCACGTCCTACCTTCTTCGCCGGCCTCCTTCTCCGGTCGTTGAATAGACCGAGGATGCGGTCGAGCTCGGCATGCTCGCTTACATCCCGGCGCTTGGAAACATGGGCCTCATTTTCACCGAATCGGCGGCCGTGGCGACCGTGCCTCGTTGGGCTCCACATTCCACAGCACCGCGTCCTCCGCCCGTACAAATGTACAAACCGATAAAATTGGAAAACTTTTTGTATTTATATATCTGTTATGAATTAAGGGGAACTTTGTGAGTTTTTTTGACAGACTTTTAATTTAAATCATGAACTTTATCCTAGTAGTATGCATCATAAAATATATTTTGTGCATTTGAAACCTAATTGTAGAAAAAGTTTTTTGACAGACTTTTAATTTAAATCATGAACTTTATCCTAGTAGTATGCATCATAAAATATATTTTGTGCATTTGAAACCTAATTGTAGAAATATAAAACAGACTACACCTGATTCGGTCTATGTTGGATTATTTGTTGTGTTATTGTGCATCCGAAACAGAACCAGTGGAGATGCTATTGGCTTTTCGACGGCAAGATGCAACCTTGCAGAAATTAAAAACGGCAAGAGATAAGCCCAGGCAGCATGTGTACGGTGTAATGAAGAACTGCTGATGCGTGTACTGCTGCTACTTGCACGAGCAGCGCGGAGGGACGAAGAAGTGGAGCGCGGTCCTCTGTCGGCGCTCTTGGTTGGTTCTTTCAGCCTGCGAACAAGATAATTTACAAAACACTAATTTTAGGAATTCGCCTTCTATTCCTACGGTCCTACCTGAAATTCCAGTTCAGGGATTCGGCGTTGCTGCACTGCAGGGATCGCGGACCTATCATCGAGGCTGGGGATTGTCCTCGCGTGCTACGTGCACGCTGGGCGGCGAGACGCGCTGGCCGGTGTCCTCGTGTGTGTGCTTGGCGGCGACCTCGCGCGACAGTGGATGGCGCGCGGTGGTCGCTGTGGCGTGGTGGCCTGATAGCGGGGGAGCTCGGCTCAGCGGCGGCGTCCGCTTGATTGCAGGGGGACTCGGAGCCTCTTCAGCTCCGCCGTGCTGCACAGCTCCGGCGACAACGCCACGCCCACGACGACGCGAAATTGAAGAAAGTCTGCTCGAGCGTGGAGTCTCGTGTGCTCATGGAGGTGGCACAAATCGAAGACCGCAAAGTGCAGTGCATGCAGCGCCAAGGTCGCCTGCTCGACCTTGGGTCTTCACGATGTCCATCGGAGCGCTGCCGCCAACGCGACCTTGGGTCTTCACGATATCCATCGGAGCGCCGACGCCAACGCCTATGCCGTGCGGGCGGGACTCCCGGGCAGAAAGTCGTACTCGCCAGGGGTCTCCACGATGTCCACTGGCAAGCCACCGCCAACGACAACGCCGTGCGGGCGGGGCTGCCCGACGACGGACGTTCTGTGTCGGAGAGGAAAAAAAGAAGAACGAACCGGTACTGTAGCAGTTTAGTAGTATTATGTGATTTGGTGGGAGGGTAAAACGGTCCAAAACGGACAATGTTGAGTTGTCAAACATTGAGACGATCTGAACCGTTTGATCGGATGTTGAAGGGCTCAGATTTAATGTATCCAACAAGTCAAGTTTGCTCTTTTAATAGTAGTATAGATACATTGTAAAACATTGCCTTTTTTATTTATTAAATCGACGGGTGAGACTGTTTGGGCAAGAAAATGAATAAATACTAGACACATATATGCATGGCTCATACTGCGTACGAATTTCCATGCCGTCGCTCATTGATATTTTGACCCCGATGATTTTATCCTTCTCGAAACAAGCAAAGCGCGCATCAAAACCAAATAACCTTCCTCAGTAGCGCGTAGCCCTTCTTACCGGTTTGACACTTCTCTTTGCCGGCGTGCTTCACCTGCTTATTTGGATAGACCATGCATTAAAAGCGAGAAAAAGAAGTGTCCAACGAGCGACACTAGGTTCTAGCCTTCTAGGGATGGGGATGACCAAAGGGCGAAGCATGCCCTGATCCATATAGACCTAGCTAAAATATTGTGACCCATGGCCAGATATCAACCGCCATTTCGTCACCTATTGAGCGTGACTAGAAAGGAAAAGCCTTCTAATCATCTGGGGGATCGCGCGCTCGCGTCCCCCGGTCCAGCGAACGACGCGTGGCCATGATCATGCGGGTGTCGTTACCTCCCACCAGTCCATCGCCCCTGTGCAAAAAAAAAGCTCTGCTGCCTTATCCGGTTATCCCCTTCCTTGCTCGTTCGTCTCCACCGCTACTCTGCCCACCTCAGTTCCTCTCCGGCGGTGAATCCATGGCGGCCCAGCAGAACAGGGGCAGCTAGAGCAGCGCCACGGCCTCCGGGACCGCCCACACCGCCGCCGCGCACGCCCACCACGACGGCCGCCTCCCGATAATCCCCATCCCGAACCACACGCACGCCGGACCCGTCAAGGCTTGCTACTCTACGCGAGCGCCGCCACTCCGGCAGGGCTGCGCCGCCGCTGCGTCTCCATGGATTCCGCCGCCGCGCGCCCCCGCTAGGCTCCCACGCGTCGCGCGCTGCTAGGCTTCGTGGAGCACCACCATGACCCTCCAGCTCGCCGCACCTCAGCCGGGCCGCCTTGCTCCAGGTCCCCGCGCATCCGGTGGGAGGCCCCTCCAACTCCCCCGCTCAACCCGGCGTCGACCAGCTTGCCGCCTTCACCGTTCCCCACGAGCCCTCCGCCGCTGTAGCAAGGGGAGCCGGCGCGCCGCCGTCCTCCTCTCAGGTTGTTGTGGCAGCGGGGCTGGATCCGGGCGGCCCTGCAGACGCCGTTCAAGGTCGTCCATGACCATGAGCTCGCACCCCGACTGGCTCTCCTCCAACCTCCGCCTTCCCTGCCTCCACCCCTCCTTTACTTGATCTCTAGCACCACGCCAGGATCATACGGAGCACTTTTGTACAATGTATTTGTTCTTATGCGGTGCAAACTCTGGGTAGATTTGTAGCAATCTTTTTTGTGCTTTTTGATGCAAATCCTCGGAATATTTGTAGCAATTTCTTCTTATGTATTTTTTCTTTCCCGTGATACAAACTCTGGGAAGATTTGTAGCAATTTATTTGTGCTTTTAATGCAAATCTGTAGAATTATGGTAGCAATTTTTTCTTGTGTATTTTTTCTTTCCCGTGACGCAAACTTTTGGATGTTTTGTAGCAATTGTTTTCTGCCTTAGATGCAAATCTATAGAATTATTGTACCAATTTCTTCTTATGTATTTTTTTCTTTCCCGTGATGCAAACTTTTGGATGGTTTGTAGCAATTTTTTTCTTCCTTTAATGCAAATCTATAGAATTATTGTAGCAATTTTCTTTTTCTTACGATGCAAAAATTCATGATGTGCAAATCTGAAGAAGGTTTGTAGCAGATTTTGTATTCCTTTGATGCAAATCTTCATAAAGGTGGTAGCACAATTGTTCTTCATTAGATGCACATTCCGATGCTACCAGCGGTGTCTCCTGGAGCTGCAAATTCTTGTTATGTTATGTTCTGTAGTAAAACAATTCTACTTTTTATGCAAATTTCCAAACTAATTCTAGCAATTTCCGTGAGCTACAGATGCATACTACCGGAGCTACAAAGGCATACCGCCGGAGCTATGAAGGTCTATTGCCAGAGCTGCAAGCGACGAACCACTACACCATGGTTGATGCTTGCCAACAGAAGTATCTGTCGGCATATGGTACCTTTGCCGACACTTGTTAAGTCAGCAAGATATATGCCAACAGAAGATAAAGAGTCGGGGCAAAAGCAGTCGGCAAAAGTTTTCCCGACAGACGTTGTCTTGCATACACCTTTTCTGTCGGCGTGCCATAAGCTATGCCATCACGGTAAAAAGGCTCCAAGCCCAGCCATGGTCGGCACCGTCGTGGTGCTGCAAGCCGTTCATCGGTGCCGCACTGCCGCCTGCGTGGTCCAAGCCGCGAGTCGGGCGCCGCCATGGTGCTGCAAGCCAGAGCTGGAAGCGGCTTTTGGCGTCATCGCCATGCCGCCACCGTGCTGCAAGCTCTCCGTCAGCGCTGCCTCGGTGGTCCAAGCCCGCCGTCGGGCGCAGCGCCGCGATGCTCCAAACCCGCCGTCGGGGTCTCAGATGGCGGCGCTCCAAGCCCGCCGTCGGTCGTGGCACCGCGATGCTTCAAGCCCACCGTCGGGTGCAGCCGTCGGGGTCCAAGATTGGAGCTGGAGGAGGAGGCAACTACGGGCGGGGGAAGCAGATGGTGAGGATGGCCTGCAGGAGGGTACAGGATGGAGGTGCGCCATTGCCGCCAGCGGCCGTCGATGCGGGGCTGCAATGTCGCTCCTGCCCCCCACCGCCTGTCGCTGTGCTTTGACTTTTTCGGTGCGGGTAGCTTGAGGCAGACACGATTTGGATCGGACAGTTCCCTCTGCGCATCGGACGGCCCAGGACTCGGGGGATCAGAAGGAAAAATCCCCGGGGACGCCTAGTTCTGTCCGGCTAGAAAGGCAATTGTACAACATGCAAAGGTCAATCATGTGCGGGTCGCACCGGGCTTGTCTAGCTTGCGCATGCGCAACCGCTCGCGCGGTTTCCGACCGCCGCACGTGCGGTTGTCGGAAGGAGAGCACCGCACGCCGCGTCGGAAGGAGATCGCTACGCCCTGATGGCCCTTGACATAGTTACCTGCGTCAAAAGAATATGGGATAGGTTGAGACTCCAAGTGCAGAGTGTATAGTATAGGAAAGATGGTTTTCCCCACGAGGGGTGACTCGAGGGTTTAATATCGAACTCTCGGGAATCAGTAGTGACATGGTGTGGAACACGGTATATGCCACGGGGTCGCTAAGATCGGGATGGGGGCAGCGTTCTGCAGCAGCGGCACCCGCAGGGATTGCGCCGGAGCGCGGACACGGGAAGTACCCAGGTTCGGAGCCCTCCCGGAGGAGGTAACACTCCTACTCCTGCTCGATCTCTCTATCAATGGTGGACACAGTACAGAGGTGCTCCTTGAGCTGTTCTAGTGTTCCATTATTCGGGTGTGGGGAGGAAGAAGGATGAAGTGACCGACCCCTTCTACTTGGGCACCAGACAGCCTTATATAGGCCCGGCTGTCCGGCTTACAGGCGGGGCCGGCTGGTCCGCGCCAGCCGGCCGGTGTCGGCTACAGAGGGGTCTCTTCGCGACGCTGCAAGTCCGCGGCACAGTGCGCTACGCTTCGCACAGTAGGATCTTCATAGCCGTGTAGGAGATGTCGGGGTAGGCTTGTTGTCGTGGAGGGCTGACCGGCTGCGGTGCCGGACCCCTCCGACCGGGTAGGCGGCGCCTGAGATCTTGTCGGGCGCGAGGCGACGCTCCGTGCCTCCCACCTGTCGGGGCTGCTGAGCACTGTGGGAGACGTCAGGCCATGCTTCGCTTTAGCCCACGCCCGGGCAACGTGGAGGGTGCGCCGGGCGCGACCCCGGCACCCGCCCAAAACGGGTCCTTGTCTTCCGCTCGTCGTGGGAGCGCGGCAGCCGGTCGTCCGGCTAGCGAGCAACCGAATCCGGCTGCCACCGTTGACCTTGGTCGCATAAGGCGGGCGATGCTTGTCGTTATCTGTTTGTCTGGGAACTGTGCTGATGACGAGTCTGTAGTTCCTCTTGCCAGCGCCGCTCGGCTGCGCTTCGACTGGCTAGGCGGAGTCCAGCTGCGCTCGGGGCAGACGGGCTCGGCTTAGCCGGGCAGCTGGAGGCGGCTGGGCACTTGTGTTTTGCGTTTCACTCGGGATCTTCTGTGGGTCTTTGGGTACCCGGGTTTTATCCCCATGTCACTAGCCCCCGAACACGTTGGAGCGATGCAGCCGGTTACGGCGAGGCGGGTTCTGCGTGTTCAACACAACCGAAGAGGTTCATCCGGTCGAGGAGGCGAAACGTCGGGTGCTCCGCCGGCCGGGTGCTGGTGATGACGTCACGGATGATGCTGGCATGTCCCATCCGTCTGGCAGGCCGTTGCCCGGCAATCGAGACGATGCCTCGGTTCCTGTTGCGGGATCTTCTGCGGCGAAACTGAAGTAGCGGATCTTCTGCGGAGAAACTGCCGCCCACGATCTCGCCGTTGATCGCGCGGTTGCGCGCCACGCGGCGCGATCTCCGGAGGCGGTTACCGGCTGGGCGCTCTATAAAAGGGGGGCGCCGTCCACGACGGAAGAAGTTCGCCCACTTCGTTCCATCGCCTCCACGCGCCCGAGCCTTCCGCCGCGACCTCCGCGCTCCTCTCCACCTCCTTCTTCTCCGACGAAGCGGCTGCTCCACCGGCGCGGCGCCTCTCCCTCCAGTGCGCAGCAGCAGCGGACACGGCGACCACGGGCCACCACCACTCGACGCCGGTGACGTCTCCCGCTCCTCCCAGCACGCTGGAGCCCGAGATGGCCGAGAGGAATGACGGCGGCGGCGACTGGCGCGGCTCGCACATCACCGCGGAGGACATCGAGGGCCTCCGCGCGCGCGGTCTTCTGTCGACGGAGGAGCACGTGGGGGTGCGCCTCGCCGCCGAGGACGAGGTAGTCCCCGCCGCGCACGCCGGTGAATCTTGGTCTTCATGGACCACTTCAACCGCGGGCTCGCATTGCCGGCGAGCCCGTTTCTCCAAAGCTTCCTCCAACTCTTCGGCTTGCAACCGCATCACCTCGAAGCAAACTCCGTGGCGACACTGACCTACTTCGCCACCGTCTGCGAAGTATGGCTCGGTGTCTGGCCGTCTCTTCCGCTCTTCTGCCGGCTGTTCTACCTCCGCGGCCGTTACCTCGGCGACAAGGAGGAGCTCGGCTTCGTCGACTGCGGAGCTGCGATCGTCTGCCGCCAGTCGCGGACGGAGCTGCCCGGCTACAAGAAGCCGGATACGGTGAAGGACTGGCAGCGGACGTATTCTACGTCCGCAACCTGAAGGTGGGTGAAGATCACATCCGCCTGCTGGCCTTCCAGCCGGTCGCCCCGGTCAGGGATAACTGGGGCGTGAAGAAGTACGGCGACCAGACGGACGTCGACAAGATGCTTGAGCGCCTCGAGGAGCTCTTCACGAAGGAGGGGCTGACCACCCGGGACGTCACCCTCTGCTGGCTGTACAACCGGATCGCGCCGCTGCAGGCCCGGCTGCACAAGATCTGCTTCCTGAGCGGGCGCCTCGACCCCACCCGGCTGACCTGGAAGAGGTGGAAGCTGGAGTCGCTGAACGGCTGGCTCCGGCACGTCGCCAAGGAGCAGAGGGTGGCGGAGAACTGGAAGTACAGCAACGCGCCATATACCCGCAGGAAACGGGCGCCCCAGGTACGCCGTCCTTGCTCGTGCTTTTTTCTTTTACGTCTTGGCCGGCTGCTCACCCGGCCGGCTACGCAGCTGTTCAAGATCCAGCTCGAGGAGGATGGGCCCAACGGCCCCCTGTTCCGGCCGAACATCCGGCTGGAGATGGATGCGTCTGGGGAGGCCCGCCGGAGGGCGATGAGGAGGCGGCCGAGGGTGGCGCCGACGGTGAGGGCGACGATGACGTGGCCGTCCAGGGAGACGGTGGTCGCGGCGGAGGCAACCAGTCGGGTGACGCACCGGTAGAGCAGGTGCATCTTGGAGGTGGCGGGGCGGGCGATGCTCTGCGGCTGCTCGAGGTAAGCCGGCTGCCTCTAGCTCTGATGTTGACGAGGTCTCGAAACCTGTGGAAGTCATTGATCTCTCGGACACTGAGAGCGTTGAGAGTGCAGAGACCGTGGGGTCGACCTCGGCCCCCGCCCGAAGAGACCGAAGCTGGCTACCCAACCGGCATGGAGGGAGACTACGACGACGACGAGTTGCTGCTGAGGAAGCGGCCGAAAAGGGTCCCGGTCAACGTGCGCAGGTAAGTGCTTCTTATTGCTTGATATTTCTGCTATCTTGTCGGATGAATCGTCATGTTTTCTTCAGGGCGCCGAGGCCCTTGGCTGTTGGTGGGGCAGCAGAGACGGGCTGCGCCGGCTGCGGCAGCGGACGCGGCCGCCCGGGCAGTCGGAGAGCAAGAGGGCGGAGAGCAGCGCGAGCCCCCTTGCGCCGGGTGCGGGAGGCCAGCCGGTGGCCCCCCAGGTCGAGGTGGTTCCGCCTTCCGGTGGAGGCGATGTCGAGAAAGCCGGTGGTGCCCCGGGGGCAGCCGGGGTCGGAGCGGTGGGCACTCCGAAGACGAGGGCCGGCGCGGCGCCCTCTACGAAGAGGGCCGAGTCGGCGGCGAAGAAGAAGGCGGGGAAGCAGGTGGCGCCGGCTGCCGTGGAGAAGGCCAAGGACGTCGCTGCTTCTTCACAGTGGCAGCTGGTGCCGGCTGATCCCTCCATTGTCGCCAACGCCGGGGGGACGCGGAGGCCGTCCAACCCGCTGGACTTCGCCTTGGAGATCCGGAAGGAGCTGGTGGTCCAACTCCAGGACTTCGACCGCTTCCTGGAGCTGCTTAAGGTATGTTCTCGCTTAGTTTTTTGCTTTATCTTTGGCCGGCTGCGGCAGCCGGCTCGAGTTTTGAGCCTCATCTTTTCTTAACTTCAGGAGGAGTCCAACCAGAAGGTCCTGCAGCTGGAGAAGGACCTTGAGGCCGCCAAGAGTGAGTGTTTTGCCCGGCCGATTTTTCCATACGGAGCCGGGCAGCTGGATCTGATGCTTTTCTTTGCAGAGAGCGACGAGGATCTGCGCGCCAAACTGGCTAGCTACCAGTTCAGTGATCTGGCGCAGGAGATGGAGCGCCTCAAGAACGCGATGAGGAGCGGCAGGCGGAGCTGGACAAACTGGCCAAGGCCAGGAGGCGGTGGAGAAGGCGGCGGTGGAGGCGCGGGAGCAGTTGAGAAGCTGGAGCAAGGCTACAACCAGCAGCGCAAGGACGACCAGACGGAGATCACGAAGCTGAAGGACGAGGTCACCCGCCTGACGACGGAGGAGGGGTCGGCGCGCAAAGACCTGGCTCGGATCGACCTCGCCGTCCGAGGTAATCTTCGTGGCGATGTCCTTGTCTTGCTGAAGATTTTCTTGTCCTGACGCTTTTTGTTCGGCAGCAGGCTACTATCCGTCTGCGGCATGGAGGCGGCTAGGGCCCAGCTGGAAGCCCTTGGGGTGGAGCCAACTGATGCCGCCATTGCCGGCTGCTCGACCTCCGCGGCAGACCGGGTGGATCGGCTTGGGGTCGACGCTTGCGCGCTGGCCTTCGCGGCTGGGAGGCTCTGCAGGTACGTCTGGCCCGGCCAGGGAATCCCCATCGTCCTGGCCGAGCTGGCACGTTGTCTTGCTCTTGCGCTGGCTGCGGTGCAGGAGCTGCAGGAGTCGGCCGCGCGTGGCGAGCTTGTGGGCCATGTCGCTGCTCAAGTCCTGGTACCCGGATGCCGACCTGGAGCTGCTCACGGTGGGCTTCCGGGATGACGACACGTACGCGAAGCTCAAGCAGCGCCCGTACATTTGTGATGCCGCCTGCACCATCGCTGACTTCGTCGACTTTGCGGACTTCATCCCCGAGAGGCAGCCGGCCTAGCCGGCCATGGACTCGGAGGCTAAGTACGCCGAGGAAGACGACGGCGACGAAGTCGAGGAGCCGGCGAAGGGTTCCAAGGGGAAGGCCATCGAAGAAGCCGGCTGCTCCAAAACTGGTGACGTGGCCAGCTCCTCCAAGGCCGCCGAATGAAGACCTCGGGATGCCGAGTTGCCGCTTGTACTCTCGTACTCTTTTGTGAACTTGTCTTATTTGCCCCCGGGATGCTGGGCGTACTTGTTTGGAACTTCTGCTACTCGTGTGTGACTTGTGTGGAGCTTCGTACTTTGTTTCTGCTCAAAATTTCTCGCAATTGCTTTTTTGCCTCTTTACCCTCACTAGCCCCCGAGATTCGGCTCGGCTGGCGCAGCGAGGCGAGTTGAATCTGAAGTCTTTGAATAGCTAGCCCGGCTGTCCTCGGGGCAACCGGTTTTCCGTGCACTAGCCCCCGAGATTCGGCCGACTGGGGTAGCCAGTTGAGTCGAATCTGGACTAGGATCTTCGGTAGTTTGCCCGGCTGGTCGTGACAGCCGGGTTTTCGCACACTAGCCCCCGAGATTCGGCCCGACTGGCATAGCCAGTTGAGTCGAATCTGGACTAGGAATCTTCGATAGCTTGCCCGGCTGGTCGTGCAGCCGGGTTTTCGCGCACTAGCCCCCGAGATTCGGCCCGACTGGCGTAGCCAGTTGAGTCGAATCTGGACTAGGAATCTTCGATAGCTTGCCCGGCTGGTCGTGACAGCCGGGTTTTCGCGCACTAGCCCCCGAGATTCGGCCCGACTGGCGTAGCCAGTTGAGTCGAATCTGGACTAGGAATCTTCGATAGCTTGCCCGGCTGGTCGTGACAGCCGGGTTTTCGCGCACTAGCCCCCGAGATTCGGCCCGACTGGCGTAGCCAGTTGAGTCGAATCTGGACTAGGAATCTTCGAGAGCTTGTGAGGCCGACAAAAATCGACACTTAGAACTTTCGTTAGATCGTTAGTCCTCAAAATCGAAAGGGTTGGCAATTTTTAGCTTCGGTTTTTATTCGATTAGGGGCCGGCTCGCCCTTGTTTTGCCGCCCGTGCCCCTTCCCGTGTCTCGGCTCTGCGACCCCTGCTCTTGCCGGCTGAACTCTGCAGCCGGATCCGAAGAGAGGGCCGGCTGGCTGGGCGCACGGTACTGAGATCTTTGAGAGGCTAAACGCAGGCGAACGAGAGCGCGGTTTTTTCTGTCGCGAGCCGGAGACTTTTTCTTTCTTACGAGTTTTTCGCGTGTGCCCCCTAGCCGGTTTCTGCCCAACGTGTCAGCCGGGTTGCGGTCTGCAGCCGGATGCGAGAGTAGGCGTCGGGGTCGAGCACGTTACTAAGCTAGCGTAAGCGAGAATCGGTAGTCGGCTAGCCACAGCGAAGGATAAAGAAACAACACTGATACAACGGCAGCCCCCGAGTGTGCGCTCGGGAGTGCTAACTTTTACTCAAAAGAAACAACAGGGCGTTACACTTCTTCTAGGAGTAGAACGGCCTGAGGAGGCAGGCGTTCCACGGGCGTTCCCCCTCCTCGAAAGGGGTAAACGGCTTGTCCTCTTTTTCTCACGTACGTCTGTGAGATAGTACGCGTTGTTGCGCAGCGCTCTGCTGATGATGAACGGGCCCTCCCAGGGGGAGGACAGCTTGTGGAGTCCCTTGGTGTCTTGGATCCATCGGAGCACCAGGTCTCCTTCGCGGAACGTGACCGGGTGCACTTTCCGGCTGTGGTACCGGCGCAGATTCTGCTGGTATATGGCCGATCTGGACAAGGCCAGTTCTCGCGCCTCCTCGAGGAGGTCCACGCCGTCTTCGTTTGCTCGCTTGGCTTCTTTCTCGGTGTAGAGGATGGCTCGAGGGGAGTCGAACTCGATGTCAGCCGGCAGGACTGCTTCCGCGCCGTAGACGAGGAAGAAAGGCGTGTAGTTCGTCGAGTGGTTGGGGGTGGTCCTGAGGCTCCAGAGTACATGCGGGAGCTCTTCGATCCAGCATCCGGGTGCTCGCTCGAGTGGGTCGACCAGCCGGGGCCGGATTCCGGCTAGGACTAGGCCGTTTGCTTTCTCCACTTGGCCGTTTGACTGGGGATGAGACACCGAGGCGAGGTCCAGCCGGATTCGCTTCTCGCGGCAGAATGCTTGAAGACGCCCTTGGCGAAGTTCGTGCCGTTGTCGGTGATGATGCTGTGCGGGTAGCCGTAGCGGTAGATGATGTCTTGGAAAAGGTGATGACCGTCTGGCCGTCCCACTTCTTGACTGGCTTGGCCTCGATCCACTTGGTGAACTTGTCCACCGCTACGAGGAGGTGAGTCATGCCGCTTCGCGCCGTTTGAAGGGACCAACCATGTCGAGCCCCCAGACGGCGAATGGCCAGGTGATGGGGATGGTTTGCAGGCTGCAGCCGGCGTGTTTTCTGCTTGCTGAAGCGCTGGCAGCCGGTGCAGGCGCGAACCATCTGCTCGGCGTCAGCTAGAGCAGACGGCCAGTAGAAGCCGTAGCGCAAAGCCTTCGCTGCGATTGACCTGGACGCGGCGTGGTGCCCGCATTCGCCCTTGTGGATGTCCTCCAGCAGGCGGCGCCCTCTGCCGGCTCGACGCACCGCTGAAAAACGCCTGTCGCGCTGCGCTTGTAGAGCTCGCTGTTGATGATGGTGTACGCCTTGGAGCGTCGCAGAACTTGTCGTGCTTGCACCTCCTCCTCTGGGAGCGTGCCGTGTGCGAGGTAGTCGAGGAATGGTTGCGCCCATGAGGGAACTTCGTGGATGGTGAAGACG
Source organism: Poa pratensis (assembly GCA_947311845.1). Taxonomy (NCBI): domain Eukaryota; kingdom Viridiplantae; phylum Streptophyta; class Magnoliopsida; order Poales; family Poaceae; genus Poa; species Poa pratensis. The sequence goes on from CAMZMU010000128.1 coordinate 33,481,081, forward strand.
CCGGCTAGCGCCAGCTGGGCGGCTTTTGGATCCGGCTGCGCAGCCCCCGGGTGTGTCGGAGCAGCCCCCGGGTTTGCGCTGGTCTTGTCGATGAGCTCGGGACGGGTGCGGCTGGCGCCTCGTAGCCGGGTGGGTCCAGATGACGTGGTGGGGGGACAGCCCCGAGTTTGCTTGTCCGGCTGGTGGGCTGCAGCCCCCGGGTTTGCTTGTCCGGCTGGCGGGCTCGCAGCCCCCGGGATGACGATGGATTCCGAGTCGGGTGACGGTGTGATGGATGGCTTGTAGACGTGCTCGAGGGAGACGCCGGGTGGAATGGCTCGCCGGGTGCTGCCAAGCTTGGCTAGCATGTCAGCCGTCTCGTTGTTGGCTCTGGGCACGTGGTGGAATTCGCACCCCTCGAAGCATGCGCAGAGCTGCTGCACGAAGAACCGGTAGGAGGCCATGTTGGCGTCCTTGGCGTCCCAATTCCTGAAGTTTGCTGGATCACCAGGTCCGAATCGCCGAAGCACAGGATGCGCTGGATGCTCATTGCCTTGGCGATCTTGAGGCCGTGGACGAGGGCCTCGTACTCGGCGACGTTGTTGGAGGCTTTGAAGTGGAGCTGCACGGCGTACTCCAGCCGGTTGCCCTTGGGCGCGGTGAGGACGATTCCGGCTCCCAGGCCTTCGTACATTTGGAGCCGTCGAAGTGCATCCGCCAGTGCGCGGAGTCGGGCACAGGCGGCAGGTACTGTGTTTCCGCCCAGTCGACGATGAAATCGGCGAGGAGCTGGGACTTGATGGATACTCTTGGCTGGTACAGGACCGTGTGCGGGGCCAGGTCGACTGCCCACTTGGCGACTCGGCCGGTTGCGTCTTTGTTGCCGATGATGTCTCCGAGTGGAGCCGTGCTCACCACGGTGATGACGTGCTCTTGGAAGTAGTGGCGCAGCTTCTTCTCCGCCATGTGCACGCCGTACACGAGCTTCTGGTAGTGGGGGTAGTTCTGCTTCGACTGCGAGAGGACCTCGCTCACGTAGTAGACCGGCCGCTGGACCGGGTGCTCCTTGCCTTCCTCTTGGCGCTCCACCACTAGGACGATGCTGACGCACCGGTTGGTGGCGGCGATGTACATGAGCATGGGCTCCTTTGGAGCAGGCGGCGCCAGGACCGGTGCCTCGGACAGTGCCCTTTTGAGCTCGGCGAAGGCTGCGTCTGCTTCGTCCGTCCAGACGAACTTGCCGGTTTTCTTCAACAGGTGGTACAGGGGCAGGGCCTTCTCGCCCAGCCGGCTGACGAACCGGCTAAGCGAGGCCAGGCAGCCGGCGAACTTCTGGATGTCTTTTAGGCCGGTTGGCCGCTCCATGCCCTCGATGGCGGCGATCTTGTCTGGGTTGGCCTCGATCCCTCGCGCGGAGACGAGGAAACCGAGTAGCTGGCCAGCCGGTACTCCGAAGACGCACTTGGTTGGGTTCAGCTTCATCTGGAACCGGCGCAGGTTGGCGAAGGTTTCTCTCAGGTCGTCGATGAGGGTGCGGCGCTCTTTGGTCTTGATGACGATGTCGTCGACGTAGGCGTGGGCGTTGCGCCCGATCTGGTCGCCCAGACACTTCTGCATGCACCTCTGGTAAGTGGCGCCGGCGTTTTCAGGCCAAACGACATGACCGTGTAGCAGAATGCTCCGAAGGGCGTGATGAATGCGGTCTTCAGGTGGTCATCCGGGTGGAGCTTGATCTGGTTGTAGCCGGAATACGCGTCCAGGAAGGACAGGTAGTCGCAGCCGGCGGTGGAGTCTATGACTTGGTCGATGCGGGCAAGGCGAAGGGATCCTTGGGGCACACTTTGTTGAGGCTGGTGTAGTCGATGCACATGCGCCAGGTGTTGTTTTTCTTCATCACCAGGACTGGGTTGGCGAGCCAGTCCGGGTGGTACACTTCCATGATGAAGCCCGCGTCGAGTAGCCGGGCGATTTCTTCTCCTATTGCTCTTCTCTTCTCCTCTCCGAAGCGGCGGAGAGGTTGCTTCACCGGTCTAGCATCCGGCTTGACGTGTAAAGAGTGCTCAGCGAACTCCGTCGGTACACCCGGCATGTCTTTTGGAGACCATGCGAAGATGTCCCGATTCTCACGGAGGAATTCGATGAGCTCGCCTTCCTATTTGTCGCTGAGGGTGTTGCCGATGGTGAGGAACTTCCCGTCCGGCTTGCTTGCGTCAAGCGGAACCTGCTTGCTGTCTTTCTTGGCTTGAAACTGCGTCTCGCCCGACTGCTTCTTTGCATCCGGTACGCCGGGTGCTCTGCCGCTACGGCGCGCCTGATCTCCTTGAACTCTTCAGCCGCTACCAGCGACTCGGCGAGCTTCGAGCCGGCCGAGGCGCATGCCATGGAGCGCTTGAAGTCGCCGGCTACGGTGATGATGCCGCTCGGGCCCGGCAGCTTCATCTTCAGGTAGCCGTAGTGGGGTACGGCCATGAATTGAGCGAGAGCCGGGCGGCCCAGGATGGCGTGGTAGGGGCTGCGGTGGTTCACCACCTCGAAACAGATGCTTTCACGGCGAAAATTTTCTTGTCTCCGAAGACGACGTCCAGCCGGACGGTGCCGATTGGTGTGCAGGACTGCCCGGCACGATGCCGTGGAAGATCGTCCGGCTGCGGTTCATCCGGGCCTCGGTTATCCCCAGCTTGTCGGCGGTGTCCTTGTACAGGATGTTGATGCTGCTTCCTCCGTCGATGAGCACTCGGGAGAAGGTGACGGCGAACTCTTGCTCGGTGACGAAGGTGGGGTCTAGGAGCATGCTGTAGCCCCCGGGATTTGGCATGATGTCCGGGTGGTCGCCGGGTCCGAAGGAGATGGGCTGGTTTGCCCAGTCCATCAGCTGCTGGACGGCGGGGACGACTGCGTTCACCTCTGCGACGCGCAGCCGCTGGCTGCGCTTGTCGTTGCGCTCGATGATGGAGATGACGTACGCGGCGTCCTTGTTGGGGTACACGTCGCGAGATGTGCCGGCTGCGGCAGCCGGCAGTCTTGGGCGCTCATTGCGCTGGTTGTTGCCTATGTTGATGCCGCCTTGGGGAGGGGGTGGGCCGGGTGCTGGAGGCGGCGGACCCTCTCCGCGCTGCAGACGGAGAGTCCAGCTGCAGCGCGCCGTCGTGTGGCTGGCCGGCTTCCCGGTCACGCTGTGGTACGGCATGGGCCGTTCATCATGTCCTCGAACAGGTATGCTGGCTTTGCCCACTGGCGGTCCTCGTATCGCCCTTCTGGCTTGTTCCACTGGCGGGGATTCCGGTTGCCACCGTCATCGCCAGCCGGTTGGCCGGCTTCGGTTGCGTTGACGGCACGGTTCTCGTACCGCCCGTCTGGCGCGCCGCTTCTCTTCGGCTGTCTCGATCGTCGCGGTGGTCGCGGTTGCCTCCATTGTCCCGGATGTCGCGGTTGCCTCGGTTGTCGTTGCTGGGGCCGCCTGGCTCTCTCGCAGCCGGCTTTTCTTGTGTCCTGCCGGCTCCATCTACTTGCATTGGGACTCTCATGGCGGAGTCGGCCGTGGCGTACTTGTCTGCTATGGTCATGAGCTCCGCCATGGACTTTGGCTCGTCTAGGAGCAGCGCGTGCTTGAGCATCGTGCCCTCCCGGCAGCCGTTGATGAAGAAGCCGACTGCCTGGATGTCGTGGACTCCCTCGCAGGTGTTGCGCAGGGTTGACCATTTCGTCAGGTAGTCGCGGTCGGACTCGGTTTTGCCCTGGGTGCAGCTGGCTAGCTGGCGAGGGCGAGCTGGGCGCTTGTAGGTGCTGGAGAAGTTCCTGACGAAGACCTGCTGGAAGTCCAGCCAGGAGTTGATCGATCCATCCGGCAGGCTGTTGAGCCATGTGCGAGCCGAATCTTCAGCATGAGTGACACGTAGCGCACCGCTACGCGCTTGTTGCCGCCTGCGATGGAGACGGCGGTGACGTAGTCGGATAGCCAGTCCTCTGGCTTCGTGCTTCCGTTGTACTTGGGTGTGTCGCGCGCGAGGGAGAAGTTCCGCGGGAAAGGCTCTCTTGCGATGCGAGGTCCGAAGCACCGGTGGACCTCGCCCTCCTCTTCTTCGAGCCGGCGGGATCTCTCCAGGGCGTCGAGGCGGTCCGGGCGTCGGGGCCGAACGTCGGGCCTAGATCTCCCAGCCGGTCGTGGACGCTTCCCCTGCGGGCAGCCGGCTGGTCGGGGTAGTTGTACTGGCCTTCGCCGGCAGCCGGCGCGTTGTTGTAGTTCTGGCCGCCACCGGCAGCCGGCGCGTTGAAGCGGCTTGGTCTGGAGTTGATGCTGCGCGCGCGATTTCCACCCGGCTGGGGTGCTTGTGGCGATGACGCCTGGCGGTCACCTCGAGTTGCGCCGGGTGGAGGGGCTCCAGGCGGGGGCGGTGGGAGGGACGGCGAGTTCATCGCGGACGCGGCTTGGTTCTGGCGAAACTGGTGGTCGGCGGTGTCGAGGAGGTCCTGGACGCGCTGTTGCTGCGCGCGTAGCTCGTCCCCCTCCAGGTTGGGCAGTTCTGCGGCGGCGGCGCGTGCTGCCTTCATGTTCTTCGCGGGGGAGCTGTAGACGGGTCGACGAGTAGGCGGTGGTCCGGCTGGTCCAGCCGGCTCGGCGTCGGGAGCCGGTCCTCCCGCCATCTCGTTGGCGAGGTTGCGCCTGACGTTTCCCCGCGGGTTGGGCTCGACGGCGATGGGGGTGAAGCCGTGGGCGAAGTTGTACTCGCGGACCTGCGCTTCCATGCGGCGATGCGTGGCTGCGACGCCGTGCGTGCTGCTGAGGAGGCGCTGGCGGGCTTGCTCGAGGATGATGGCGGCCTGCGCGGGATCCGCGTCGGCGGCGATGGGTGGCCAGGCCCTGGAGCATAGCCTGGACGGAGTTGACGGGGGCGTGCTGCTGGGTGCTCGCGACGTCGGACACCATGACTTCCGCGTAAACGCGGGTCTCGGTGCTGCTCTCGCAGCCGGCCGTCTCCTCGGGGAAACGGTCGACGCAGCGCTGGATGTTGGCGGGGTAGGCGGGCGCGAGGGCGATGTAGACGCGGTGCTCGCCGAAGTGCAGGACGTGCCATCCTCGGGGAAGGCGGAGCCGGCGAAGCAGTTCACGTTGTCGTTGATGAAGTCGATGGAGCCGAACGTCGAGACAAGGCCGGAGGCGACTCGCTCGCCGAGACGGCTGCGGGATCCCTGGCGGAATGTGACTCCGGCTGCTGCCATCTGCCCCACGGTGGGCGCCATGGGGTGGCTAACATCGGGATGGGGGTAGCGTTCCGCAACAGCGGCACCCGCAGGGATTGCGCCGGAGCGCGGACACGGGAAGTACCCAGGTTCGGAGCACTCCCGGAGGAGGTAACACTCCTACTCCTGCTCGATCTCTCTATCAATGGTGGACACAGTACAGAGGTGCTCCTTGAGCTGTTCGAGTGTTCCATGATTCGGGTGTGGGGAGGAAGAAGGATGAAGTGACCGACCCCTTCTACTTGGGCACCGGACAGCCTTATATAGGCCTGGCTGTCGGCTTACAGGCGGGGCCGGCTGGTCCGCGCCAGCCGGCCGGTGTCGGCTACAGAGGGGTCTCTTCGTGACGCTGCATGTCTGTGTCACAGTGCGCTACGCTTCGCATAGTAGGATCTTCGTAGCCGTGTAGGAGATGTTGGGGTAGGCTTGTTGTCGTGGAGGGCTGACCGGCTGCGGTGCTGGACCCCTCCGACCGGGTAGGCGGCGCCTGAGATCTTGTCGGGCGCGAGGCGGCGCTCCGTGCCTCCCGCCTGTCGGGGCTGCTGAGCACTGTGGGAGACGTCAGGCCATGCTTCGCTTTAGCCCACGCCTGGGCAACGTGGAGGGTGCGCCGGGCGCGTCCCCGGCACCCGCCCAACACGGGTCCTTGTCTTCTGCTCGTCGTGGGAGCGCGGCAGCCGGTCGTCCGGCTGGCGAGCAACAGAATTCGGCTGCCACTGTTGACCTTGGTCGCATAAGGCGGGCGATGCTTGTCGTTATCTGTTTGTCTGGGAACTGTGCTGATGACGAGTCTGCAGTTCCTCTTGCCCGCGCCACTCGGCTGCGCTTCGACTGGCTAGGCGGAGTCTGGCTGCGCTCGGGGCAGACGGGCTCGGCTTAGCCGGGCAGCTGGAGGCGGCCGGGCACTTGTGTTTTGCGTTTCACTCGGGATCTTCTGTGGGTCTTTGGGTACCGGGTTTTATCCCCATGTTAAGTAGTGAAAGATTTATCTTCTTATCCTTCTCTTGAAAACCTATAAAACAAAATAAATTGTTTTGTGCCCTCAACCTCACCAAGTGGTTGTCAAGCACAAGGTGTGAGAATGATATCAAAATAAAATGAATGCAAAACAGTAAATAAATATGCAATGATGATAAATAAATATGCAAGGATGGTGGAAACAATGATGGATGATATTTTTGGGTTTTGTATTGTGAATGCAAGATATAAAAGTGTTTTTGTATTTTCGGATTTTTAAATGGCAGAAAATGTAAAGTGGATAAAAGTTGTTGGAAATGTGTTTCTTATGATTAAAAATGGACCGGGGTTCATGGTTTCACAAATGCACTCTCTCTTTAATAAAGTGGTAGACAATGGAACACTAGAATTGACATATGAGATTGCAACAAAAATGTTTCATGACAAGTTACTAATTATATGGGCATCACGTCCTAACATAGAGATCTTTTGTTTATTAATCTCTCTTATACTCCACCAAGATGCGAACTAAATCATAACACCTTAGTAATTAAGATAAATCAGAGCATAGCATTAAGTTTCATGACATGAGGTTAAAATAAGAACATGCTAGATCTAGTCATGGAGTAGTGGCAATGGTCACACCCACATCTCCGGTAGCAAGCTATTTTTCTTTATCCCCAGTGAGGCAACAAGGTTAGGTAAACACCCAAGTGGATCGCGGAACTTTCTCTCACATTCACCGCGCTTGCCACCCCCCGTTACTCCAACTAATGCACATGTTCCCCCTCATACGCTCTCATACACATGCTTGATCATAACAAGTAAACAAGAACGGGGTACATAATATGCATCTACTTTCATAACTGAAACAAAACTATTGCAATCTCAAACATATATTAACTCATAAAAAGATCCACCACAAAGGTATTACATAGATGATCGTAATCATGTTCAGCAGCTCATACAATACTAATTAGTGAAGCTCAAGAGAGGAGAGATACATAAGTTACTTCCACAAACCCATAGTCCAGGGGTGGACTACTCCCTCTTCATCATGGAGACGGTGGAGAAGTCGTTGGAGAAGATGGAGACCACGACGGCAGCGCCCCGCCGGAGTTTTCCCCCTCCAATCTGCAACTCCAGGTCTCTGTTTCGTGGTTTCTGTGTTTCGGCGGCGCTCCTTTCCGAAGGGCATCGGGGACTATTTTTATAGTCATTTTTAGGTCAAGACGGAGGCTCGGGAAAAAAGATCGACGGCAACGGAGCCACGAGGCCCCAGATGGAGGGTCCCACGCTTTGTTTCTTCCAAAAACTGATGCTCGTAAATTATTAGGTCATTTGGACGTCGTTTGGGTCCCTGAAACATCAAAATATAGAAAATAGGGTTTTTTGCCTGTGCAGGGTTAATTCCAGGAAAATAGGGAAACAATGAAATATTCCCAAAATCAATATAAATCAATGATATAACCCTTATATGATGCAAATATGACTGAAATATAAGTAATATAATGCAAAGTTCATGTATGCATTTTATATGCATCAACATCCCCAAGCTTAACCTATACTCATCCTCGAGTATGAAGGTGATAAAACTAACATGGACTTTGCATTTTAATATTATCAAAGGATATCAAAGATGATTACTATTGCTACATAGAGTCAAATGATTCATTCTTCAAAGGAGTAGCAATATACAAGATAGATTATGACGTGATATCAAATATTCAATGTAAGGATGTTCAATGATAATTCACAAAGTGTAACATAGAAGAAAGTACTATGGACCAAATGTATGCATAATGAAAAGTAAAAACATCCTATAATGGTCACAGAGTATTCTTGTAAATCTGAATATAAAAGGTGGACACTTTGGAAAGATATATAAATGAGTAGAGGTAAAACATGAATAAGTTTCATCTAACTTCCAAATGCTTCTACTTAAGTTAATGTTTGCAATGTGGTATTCATTGGTGTCAAGCTCTCATTACCCCTATCATAGCATCTTGAATGGTTAAAGTTTAAAGTGAAAACAAATATGAGTAGTATGCTTGACAAAGTATGGGTTGAATGTCTCATGCCCCGTGAATACGAGTACCTACACCACGGTGTTACTCAACTTGGGACACAAAAGCAAGTTCAAGTTAAGGTCATTATAAGTAATATAATAGCATCATCAAGAGCATCAACTGGGGTACCTCTTGTCCCAGGACATGGAACAAGCCCATGTCAAAATGACAAGACAAACAAACAAAATGAACAATCTTCACACCCTTTTTATTTATTATTGGTATAGCTTTTTATTGTGGGGTGCATCACTGAAGGTTCACCATAGCATGTAAGTAAATTTCCACCATGAATGATGCATGGCTTAGATTAGCGGCCCAGGCGTCTCTCTAGCCATTTATACAAACTCATTAAAACTTAATAAGTTTCCGCATTTATTTGACACCATGATAAGTATCCATAAACAAAAGTACATGATATCAACTAAATATAAAGAGCACGTTGAAAGCTTGCCATGTGACAGCACATATGAGCTACCTCCCAACCAATCTTTGTCAAGCTCACAACTTCATAATTTTAAATCACAATGGGTCATGTTTATTAAGTGCAATAAAAGTAAAGTGTGCATCAAGTTCGTGAGAGCTCTTTATCAACTTTTCCCATAACAATCAATAACATAAGCATTTTAATTCAGAAGTATAGATAATACAAAATAACATGATAAACATACTTGGAATAGCATAAAGCTAATAGGTAGATATGGTGGACTCACTGGAAAAACTTTGGTTGAAGGTGTTGGAAAACAAGTTTTTACTTGTTGGAATTTTTGGGCTAGCAAGAGGGAGAAAGTTGACCGTCTAAATGCATGCATAAGTGTCCATAGAACTAACCAATCCATGTTAAACAAAGTAAAGTAACATTCAACATCAAAACATGAATAAAACATAGCTCTTGATAAAACACTTGCAAATTAATATTCATTAAAAGCATATGAATCATGCAACTATATGTATCTTTTTGAATCAACTCAAACATCCCTTTTCCCAATCTTTTTAATAGCATCCAACTTAATTCAACCCAAATTTCCAGTAGCTCTCTCATATATAAATGATAGTGGTGGTCTCAAGACAAACAAAAATCAAACCGAAATAAAAAACAAATAAAAGACGCTCCAAGTTTATGCTATAAAGTGCATTGATCGAAAAACAGAAGTTAGACGTATGCAAACCGAGAGTGTGTTGGTCCAGTGGGGTTGTCTTCACATCCCCAAGCTTATGGTCTTCACCATCCTTGGATAGCTCTTGGTGCATCTCCTCTAATCCCTGTGAAAAAACTTCAAAACACCGTTTCTCCCATTTCTTTTCTGTGAGGTGACATTAGTAGTGATAGACAAATGAATTACTTGCTGCATAAAATCCTTAAACAAAAATTCATATGAATGTCCAGAAAGTGTATAATGTTATATGACTACTTATAAACTCAATTGGATCAAAAAGATTCAAGTTAAAAGTTCAAAGAATGCATCAAACAAAATGGAACAGAATCTGTCCAAAAAACAGCAGCAGCAAAACGTATTTTTCTACCTACTTAAATATGTCTAAAATTCTGAAAAAATTTATGCTTACAGAGGATGAAAAGTTGAAACTACAGTTCAAATACCAGCTCATTCGGAGTTACATAATAGGAATTAAAAATCATACCGTGCACAGATTCGTGCTGGAATAAAATCACCGAATGCAAATAGCAACTTTTTCAAACCAAAATAGGTAAAACTTGGCACTTTATTAAAAATTCCAGAAAAAAACTAAAAACTAAGTCTCTTGTTACAGCAAGAGGACATAAAGAAAATCAAAAATAAAAACAACCTGGTTGCCTCCCGTAAAGTGCTTTCTTTATAACCATGTAGCTAGGCTTCTTACTTGATATCAAGATGGTTGGAGTGAGGTGGCTTGGCATCCCCAAGCTTGAATTCTTGTACTTATTTGATATATGTTGGGTGAGTCTAGGGGTAACATCCCCAAGCTTGAGTGGTTGTCCCTCTTGATCTTTGTTCATCACCCTCAACTCTTTCATTTCAAAAATTCTCTTTACACAAAACTCAACATAAAACTTGATTAGAGGGGTTAGAGTCTCCATAAATTAAATCCTCATAGGTACAGCAAAGACATATCATGAGTTGATTCTAAACATTAGCTACTGTTACTATGGTTGTGCATTGCTCTTTGATCAATAGAACTACACAAAACACAAGTAATGAGAGTAATGCAAAATAAAGACAGAATCTGTCAAAAACTGGGCAGCCCGTAAAGAGTGAATTTTCAGAGGCACTTACGTTGCTCAAATCAGAAAATTTTGAACTAATGAAATGTGTATTAATAACTGAAGATTGCTGTCGTACAATTTCAGGTCAAAATTCCTTTTCTGTGATTTTTAACATTTTTCGCAGTGAAGCTTAGAAATCTGTTTTCTGGACAGCCATGATAGTTTTAATGATGCTCACATAGGAATAAGAATTGAAATGCAAAAGAGAGCATCAAGAGAAAAATATGAAACACTTTTAAGTCTAACCCACTTACTATGCATTGGGATCTTGTAAGAAAATAAATCATTGAAACACAAAGCAAGTAGCATGGGAAGATAAAACAAGAGCAATTTCAAGACTTTGAACTTGAAGAGAGGAAACGTAATAATATTGAAATGTTTAGAACCATGTTTTCCCCTCTCATAATAACTTTCAGTAGCATCATGAATGAATTCAACAATATAATTATGACATAAAGCATGTCTTCATGATCTACAAGCATAAAAGTATTAGTACTCCCCACATAAGTAAAATCCATCTTAGTAATAGTGGGAGTAAAACATTCATAATCATCATTGTAATAATCGTAAATGGGAGACATAGTATCCTCCCCAAGCTTAAATGATTGCAAGATATAACAAAAATAAATTTAAAGTTTAGTGCATACAAGAATAGAAACTTAAGCGCTACGCTCCCCGGCAACGGCGCCAGAAAAGTACTTGATAACCCCCAAGAGCAGGGGATCACTGTAGCACCTCTCAATGTGGAAGTAGGGTATCGATCCGCAGGAGCAAGAAGGAAAAGTTATCTATTCCCTACAACTAAAGTGTCACAAGTTTTAGTTGATTATGCACTAAACAAGTTTAAATAACAAGATGGTTGATTTAATGAATGGAAGTTTAATGTAACAAAACAAGAATGTAAAAGTGTACCAATCCTCTTCAATGCAAGAGGACAAGACAAAGGTTTTTCTTATAGGAACAATGGACATGGGTTCACTCAATCCTCTCTCCCATCTATGTGATTATCATGTTATAGATAAAAAGTACACACAATTGTCATGCTTTAATGGTAAACTTCTATGACGGCTACATGTCCTAAAACACATAGTTGAAAGAAATACTCATTTGTGTTGCTAGGTCACCCACGTAAGGCTAGCGTGGTTGCTGTCACTCCCACATCGTGCTTCTCCCTTTTTACCCCAGATAAAGAATGTTGGGCGACATTACTGTCACTTAATGCCTATGCCTTCTGTCACTAGGCCACTCTCTACCCACATACATCATACTTCATAATGGACAATATTCTAAACACTAGTGCAATAATTCATATTCGTGTGCATGACCACATCTCTCTCATCTATCCACACTTGGTGGTGTCAATCACCTCATGACAAGGATAAACAAGGCATTATGCATAAATCAAACCATCACATGTATCATAGAATATCTCCAAAGTATGACAAACCATAGAAATCCCAACATGACGGTAAATGCATAACATAATATCATCTCATACCACAATATCCACCATAGGAATTACAAAGATAGTTCCATAATCATGCAAGGCACATCATATGAACTTCAACAATGATCATACATAGAGAGATTGGATCAAGTTACCACCACAAACCCAAAGTCCAGGGGGTGGACTACTCCCCCTTCATCATGGAGATGGTGGAGAAGTCGTTGGAGAAGATGGAGACCACCCCGGCAGCGCCCCGCTGGAGTTTTCCCCTCCAATCTGCAACTCCAGGTCTCTGTTTCGTGGTTTCTGTGTTTCTGCGGCGCTCCTGGCGAAACTCCCCGGGGACTATTTTTATAGACGTTTTTAGGTCAAGACGAAGCCACGGAGACGAAAACGGACGGCATCGGAGCCACGAGGAATAAAATAGGTGGTCCCACACGGCCAAGGAATCTGGCCGCGTGGGACCATCTAATTTCTTCCTCGGACTTCCTTTTTCGCGGATCCTTGGCTGGTACGTCTTCTTATTTCCAAATATTGGGCCCCGTAAAATATTAGGTCATTTGGACGTCGTTTGGTCCCTGAAAGTAAAAAACATGGAAAAAGGGGTTTTCTGGTTCTGCAGGGTTAATTCCAAATAAATGGGGAAACTGTGAATTATCCCCTAAAATCATTATAAAACATAAATATAACCCATATATGATGCAAATAAGTTGGAATATCAAGTAATAAAATGTAAAGTTCATGTATGCATTTTACATGCATCAGCGCCACCATTGCAAGTATCGGAATGGTGGCAAATCCATTCAACCCAAAGAGGAATGCGCGGATGAGCATAGGGGGGAAAGTTCTGCGTCATTTCTTAGCTCCAAGAACATCTTCTCCAGGCACCAATAACCCTTTCCACACTTTAATCCATAAATATCAGTTTGAAAGAGTTCCTGAGGCAGAATTACCCACTAGTTGGAATATAGATCGTTCTAACAATGCAGGAAAAGGAAGCTCTCGGTCTGATGATAAGTGGGGAAACAATTCCAAGAGCTGGGACTCACAGTCTGATAGGTTCATGAACCGTATTGAACACAACATGGAGTTGATTCGTGCTCTCACTTACAAGATTGATGAGTTGAAAGAGTTGGTTGAAAAGTTTATTAGGGATTCACCATCACCACCGAAGGAGTAATTCATTATTGGTATTGGCATCCCCTCAGCTTGTTCCAAGCTTGGAGGGAGTGCCGCGGTATCATCACCATTATCTTTTACCTTTTACTTTTCAGTCGAGTCATATCATGAGTAGAGAAGTTATCATGTAGGATGGTTTGCAGTGTGGAAGTATCTCTCCTTAGTTGGTTATCTATGTATCCCTTGGTGTGAGTTGCCGTTATTGGATTATTAATGAGAAGTTTTATCATTTACTTCCTGCACACTTTATTTTACCTTGCAAATTTCTGTCATATGAATGATCTTGTTGTTAGTGTTGGCATCACCTTGGGAGCATCAAGTAAATCTATTTGGTTTTGGCAAATTTAGCATTGGTCAGTAGCAACAATTCTTTGAGGCTTAAGTAGAAAAGAGGGGATTGCATGTAGATACATTATCCTTCCTTGTTTTGCACAAGTCTTTTATCTGAGGGAATATAACTTTGAAAGTTATCAATGACTGTAAAGAAATTGTGATAATTGAGCATGTAAGTTCTGCAATATAGCTCCGATATAAGGACTCTACTCGAAAGATAAGTACAATCTGTCAATTGTTCTCTGACCAAGAACGAAGTTTTCCATCACCAAACCATGATTTTCTTTATGCACCTTTATTGTGATTTCCATTACTCGTTTCAAGATAAGTTATATGAGGGGAAGTTGCTGTCTAAAATGATTCGTGTGTTAGTACATGTTGATGCTTCTTGTCCGTATTCTTTATTATCGACGCTTCACCCCATAAACCTGTGGTCTTGTTTACTGAGTTCAGCTTTCGCTTGGGGACAAGCGAGGTCTAAGCTTGGGGGAGTTGATACGTCCATTTTGCATCACTATTTTATATCATAATTTACTGCTATTCATTGATATATTTCACATTTAGATGATGTGCTTATGTTATTTTATCTTGTTTTGCATGTTTGATGATTATTGGAGAATTAACTGCCGGAGTCAGGATTCAGCTGGAAAAAGCATCATCAAGACACCCTATTTCTGAAGATCAACAATTCACGGAAAATATACAGATATTCCTATTTTGTCAGATGACGGAGCCAGCCAAAAGGGGAGGCTGAGATGGGCCACAAGGGGCTGATACGTGCATTTTATATCATCATTTATACAACTTATATTATCATATTAGAATGTTATTGGCATTGTTATATCATTGTTTTTACATGTTTTAGATGATTTATGGGACTTTCATACAAAGTCCCTATTTTTGGTATTTAATTTCTGGGAGGCAGAAAACCTCCTTTTTCTTGTTTTTAATGTTTCAGGAGCTACGGGGACCCAAATGGAAAAAGGAAAATTGCACAGCTGGTTTTTCATCGGGAGAACAGCAGTGGGAAGAAGATCGAAGGGAGGAGAGCCACGAGGCCCAAAAGAGGGGGGCCCACGCGGCCAGATTCTTTGGCCGCGTGGGGCCCACCATCTGGAGCCTCGGGCACTTCCTCGCCTGGGGCTTTTTAACGAGGTCTCCGTCTCGCCCGAAAAGTAACGCCCTAATTTTTACGAGACTATCCGAGGTCCGCGGCGGCGGCGAAACTCCTGATTCCCTCCGAGGGGGATCAGATCCTGCTGCTCCGGAGCTCCGGAGAAGGGGGAAATCATCGTCATCATCATCACCTCTCCTCCTTGGCGTGGGAGGAGGCCTCTACATCATCACCATCACCAAGACCAGCACCATCTCCATCATCATCTCCGTGATCCACTCCGTCCCCTCGTAGTTTGAGAGTTGCTATACCCTAGATACTTGTCTTGTGCTACTATTCATGTTTGTGATTGAGTACTTGTCATTATTTGGTGGTGAAGTTATATTTTCAGATTGTGTTGTACCACTTATGCCACTGAATATCACCATGTTTGCACGTTGTGAGTAGTTCCCGTATGTTCCTGAGGGCATAGGATGAATTGGCAATGATTTATATATGACATGTGTTGGTATTTTGTCTAGTGTTTATCTTTTTGTGTGATTCTATGATGGTGTTGTGCGAACGTCGACTGCACAACACTTCACCTATATGGGCTCATAGGAGAACACCGTAGTGTAATGGCGTGAGGGAGACTTGGGAGGACACGAAAGCCTGAGACCGAATCATTAAGTTACTTTACGGGGTATTAGTATCGGGGACCTAGAGTGTAATGCTATGGTGGGATTTTATATCTTAATAATTCTTGTGCAGTCATTTAATTGGCCACATGATCCATCATAAGGGGTTTAGTCTATTTATTTAGCTGTACCTAATAATAGCTCCGTCCGAAGAAGATTAAAACTAGACAAGATATTCAACGTGTTGTTTAATAAATCTATATGCCTAGCAATATCCATGCCGCCCTCGGGAACGTTTTCCACATATAAGTTACACATCACTTGAGCTTGTCCTCTTACACATAGAGGATTGGGCTTTCTCTCTCTTTGAGAGCTTTTACTTGTTACCATTTATGCTGCATTGTCACTGTCTTGCAATTATACAATCGAAAATACCAAAAACACTTGCATCTTTTATTGTCTATTTATCATTTCTAATAACCAATACCTTCAGCTCCTCGTGGGTTCGACAACCTTTTCTATTCGAAAGGTACTACAATTGATCTCCTGCACTTGGGAGTCATCAAGATACTTTTCTGGCGCCGTTGCCGGGGAGCGTAGCGCTATTGGTAAGAAGTTTGGTAAGGAAACTTGAAAGGTGAATTTTATTTACTGTTTTATCTCATTGCTACTATGGCATTTATGAATCGTGCCTCGCTGCATCTTGCTCTATATGAAAGTGCTTATGCTCCTAAAACTGTTGAAACTACTGTGCCTGAGATACCTAAAGTGGGATATAAAATTCCCGTTGGTCATGTTAAAAGAGTTATGAAAAATCCATTTACAGGGATGGAACTAAATCTGCACGTGAACACATGGAAACAATTGAGGCTATATGTGGTTTATTTAGACTTCCTGGTATTTCTGAAGATCAGGTAAAAAGGAAGCTGTTATATCTGTCTTTATCTGGTAATGCTCGTATTTGGTTCAGGTCTTTAGATGAAGAAGTCACTATGGACTGGAGTATTTTGAGGAAGGTTTTCTTTCTTAAGTATTTTACTCCTAGAGAAGCTTATGAGAACCGCTGCTATATATTTAATTTCTGGCCACATCTGGGAGAAAGTATTACTCAAGCTTGGGGGAGGTTAAAGGAACTCCTCCGCAAGAATCCTTGTCATGATCTTACAAGGAAAATTATTCTGATAAACTTTTATGTGAGGCTACCAAGGCAACAAAAGGAATTTCTGGATAATTCATCTAGTGGAAGCTTTACAAATAATACTGAAGAAGAAGCATGGAATTTATTGGAGACTATTTCTGAGAATACTGGTCATTGGGATCTTGATAAAGGTAATGAGCCCTATCTGGACTATGAGTATTCATGTGTAGAGAATTTCTCTACTTCTACCTTGTTTAAAAATCTGAGTGATACTTTTAATCTTGATCCTTATGTTATAATTGAGGTAGCTAAATCTTTTGCTAATCATATTGGTATTCCTAAAACTGGGTTTGAAGCTTATGTTGAACCTGTTAAACAATCTATTGTTGTACCCAAAGTTATTAAACAGGTAGAACCAGTGTCATCCTTGACAATTGAGGAGTATGTTGAGGCACCACCATATCCAAACCAAGTCAAGGAAAATTTACTTATTGCTGTTTCTAACAAGAGTAAAAGAAGAAGATCTCAGCCTTATGAACAGATGGAAGTCAACAGTCAAATCTCTATTATCAAACAATTAAATGAAGAAGATCCTGTTGATGTTTATCTATGTGAAGATGCTACTAAAGTTGTTAAAGGCAATTCGGCCAAGGTTGGTAAGCCTGTTATATCATGCACTATTGGGACTTCTAGTTATCATGGCTTATGTGATATTGGAGCAAGCATTAGTGTCATTCCATATTCTCTGTATCTTGAAATCAAGCCTGATATTGATCCTATCATTATGGAAGAGACAGGTATGACAATTCAACTTGCTAATAAAGATTATATTAGTCCATTTGGAATTGTTAGAGATGTTGAAGTATTGATTGGCAAAATAAAATATCCTGCTGATTTTATTGTGCTTGGTTGTCCTCAAGATTCATTTTGTCCTATCATTTTTGGTAGACCTTTCTTAAACACTGTTGGTGCTGAAATTAATTTGCCTAAAGAGAAAGTGTTTATTAAATGTGCTGGTGAAAAACTTGATTCAATTTTTCCAAATTTGCTGATAAACATGTTGTGAAAGAGCCAATTTCTGAAGATATAATTGAAACTCTTGCATGTAGCTGTAGCTTCAACAGATGTTGTAGAACGTTATATGCTTAATCAAGATGAACCATTTAATGATGAAGAAAAGATGCTTTAGAACAAATATTTCACAACACCACCACAATTACAATTGCATATCCCACCTGATAATTTAGGAGTGCTACCACCACCTAAAGGGGATCCTAGCTTTGAATTAAAACCTTTGCCTACAAATCTGAAATATGCATATTTGGATGAGAAGAGCATATATCCTGTCATTATTAGTGCTAACCTTTCAGCTGAAGAAGAAGAGAAATTACTTGATGTGCTTAAAGCTCACCGACCAGCCATTGGATACTCTCTTGATGATCTTAAAGGTATAAGCCCAGCTCTATGTATGCATAAAATTAATTTGGAAGAGGATGCAAAACCTGTTGTTGATTATCAACGCCGTCTCCATCCAAAAATGAAGGAAGTGGTAAGGAAAGAGGTAATAAGACTTATTGAAGCTGGTATCATTTATCCCATAGCTGATAGTAAGTGGGTTAGTCCAGTTCATTGTGTTCCTAAAAAGGGTGGAATGACTGTTGTTCCAAATGATGAGGATGAACTTGTGCTCAACGTACTGTTGTTGGTTATAGGATGTGTATTGATTTCAGGAAGTTAAATAAAGCAACTCGTAAAGATCATTACCCATTGCCATTTATTGATCAAATGTTAGAAAGGTTATCTAAACACTCTCACTTTTGCTATTTAGATGGTTATTCAGGTTTCTCCCAAATTCCTGTTCATAAAGATGATCAAGAGAAAACCACTTTTACATGTCCATTTGGTACATTTGCTTATAGGAGAATGCCATTCGGTTTGTGCAATGCTCCTGCTACTTTTCAAAGATGCATGAATGCTATATTTGCTGATTATATTGAAAAGATAATGGAAGTCTTTATGGATGATTTTTCTGTGTATGGTACTTCCTTCGATAATTGCTTGTTCAACCTTAACAAAGTTTTGCAGCGTTGTGAAGACCAACACTTAGTTTTAATTGGGAGAAGTGTCACTTCATGGTTACTGAAGGTATTGTTCTTGGGCATAAGATTTCTGGAAAGGAATAGAAGTTGACCCAGCAAAGATAGAAGCTATTGAAAAGCTCCCATTCCCAAGGGATCTCAAAGGTATAAGAAGTTTTCTTGGGCATGCAGGTTTTTACCGTAGGTTTATTAAAGATTTCTCCAAAATATCAAAACCTCTAACCAATCTTTTGCAAAAGGATGTTCCTTTCTCTTTTAATGATGATTGCATTGAGTCCTTTAATATTTTGAAGAATGCTTTAATAAGTGCCCTATTATTCAACCTCCTGATTGGAATTGCCTTTTGAAATTATGTGTGATGCTAGTGATTATGCAGTTGGGGCTGTTTTGGGCCAACGTGTTGATAAGAAACTGAATGTTATTTATTATGCTAGTAGAACACTTGATGCTGCTCAAAGGAATTATGCCACAACTGAAAAAGAATTTTTAGCAGTGCTATTTGCTTGTGACAAGTTTAGACCTTATATTACTGATTCGAAAGTCACATTGCATACTGATCATTCTGCCATTAAATACTTAATGCATAAGAAAGATGCTAAGCCTAGATTAATAAGATGGGTACTTCTATTGCAAGAATTTGATTTACACATTGTTGATAGGAAAGGGGAAGATAATCAAGTAGCTGATCATCTTTCTAGAATGGAAAATATACCTGATGATCCTATTCCTATTAATGATAGTTTTGTTAATGAACAACTTGCAATTAATGTTTCTAGTGCTAAAGTTGCATCTCCATGGTTTGCCAATTATGCAAATTTTATTGTTGGTAAAGTTTTACCTCCACACTTCACTACTCAACAAAGAAAGAAATTCTTTTATGATCTTAGACATTATTTTGGGATGATCCTTTTCTTTATAAGAAGAGTGTGGATGGTATTATTAGACGTTGTGTACCTGAGTATGAACAACAGGCTATTATAAGAGATTGTCATGACAGTCCCTATGGAGGACATCATGCAGGAGATCGTACAGGTGCAAAGGTATTACAGTCTGGTTTTTATTGGCCTACTTTATTTAAGGATTGTGCTGAATATGTTAAATCTTGTGATAAATGTCAAAGAGTAGGAAATATTGGTAGGAGAAATGAAATGCCTATGAACTATTCCTTACCACTTGAACCATTTGATGTGTGGGGTTTTGACTTTATGGGACCTTTCCCGAATCAAAGACAAAGCATACTCATATTTTGGTTGCAGTGGATTATGTTACAAAGTGGGTGGAAGCAATTCCAACCAAAAGTGCAGATCATGCCACGCAATGAAGATGCTTCAGGACATCATTTTCCCCAGGTTTGGTGTTCCTAGGTTTTTAATTACTGATGGTGGTTCTCATTTCTTACATGGTATTCTCCGGAAAACTTTGGCAAACTAGTGGACAAGTTGAATTAAGTAATAGGGAAATTAAACTCATTTTGGAAAAGACAGTGAATAAGTCTAGGTCTGATTGGCCACTTAAAATTAACGATGCATTATGGGCTTATAGAACTGCTTTTAAAAATCCTATGGGAATGTCTCCTTATAAAATGGTTTATGGAAAAGCTTGTCATTTACCTTTGAATTAGAACATAAAGATATATGGGTTATTAAACAATTGAACTTTGATTTTAAAACTGCTGGAGAGAAGAGAATTCTTGATTTAAACCTACTAGATGAATGGAGAAATGAAGCTTATGAAAGTGCCAGGATGTTTAAAAAAAAGTTAAGATTTGGCATGACAAGAAAATTAAAAAGAAAGAATTCAAAGTAGGTGATCAAGTGCTCTTATACAACTCTCGTTTCAAGTTTTCTGTAGGTAAGTTAGCTTCAAAGTGGCAGGGACCATTAGTGATACAAGAAGTATACCGTTCAGGAGCTATCCGTCTTCATGGTGATATGAAAGGTAAACCTCATGTAGTTAATGGTCAACGCCTTAAACATTATATTGCAGGAAAAAGCTTCATTGGAAAGGTGGAGGAATTCATTTTACAGACACTAGAGGAGGTAATTGCAAAGAAGTTTGCAGTTTCTGAAATCCAAAATCAATAAAAGGTAACTTTTACTCTGGAAAGTTTCTCGGAATTGCGTAATATTTTACGGACATCATTTTTTAAGGAAATTAACGTGTGGGACAAGAAACCTGGAAGGAACGGAGCCCGTGGAAGGAAAGAGGGGGTCCCACGCGGCTAGATTCTTTGGCCGCGTGGGCCCACTCATTTTGCCCCTCGGAGTCCCGTTCCGTCTCGTTTTCGACTCCGACGCTTCGTCTTGACCTAAAAACCGTCAATATATACCCCTTTTCGTTGATCTAATCTCGCACCGAGCGTTCTCGAGCGATCTTTGTTTTTGCTGTTTCTGTCTGTCAGGTTTTAGCCATGTCTAGCTCCGGATCCGATCATGAGGGGGAGAGCTTCCCCAAGGGAGGTGTTGTGAACCGCTACCTCAACTCCGTGATGGCACCAATGAAGACCTTGTCCTTCAAGGAGGGCGCGATGCTCATAGAGGAGGTGAAGGCTCCCAAGATCATTGCCACGGTGGAGGAGAGGCTGGAAGACCTGGAACATAAGATGTTCAGGTATAAACTTGGAATACGGCAATTTTCTTAAGAAAGTGTTCTCAGAAATGAGGTATCATCTATGAAGATTAATGGCTTTAGGGCCAAATGACGAATGTTATGTCCACATTCATGGTATAGTCTGCTTAAATATGCCCGTATTGGGCACAAACGTGTATCTTGGAACCGTGAACAATGTTGCCGAAGAAACTTTTCATTTTCCATTCACGAAAAAATCATTTTTCTATTTCCGAATGCGAAAAATGGGTTAGTTTGTGAAGCAACTACCAAAAATATGTCATAAAATAGGAGCGCTAAATTATTTGAAAATACTAGACCACATTGAATTTACAAATAACCAAATGGTCGCGTGTCAAACCGTTTCCATCTACCCCTCGTAAAAAGACAAATTCATGTCGATTCAGTTGGAACGAGGTCAAATTTGAACTACAAGTCCCTCGTAGTTTTCTCATAATTTATTGCAAAAATCATATTTAGGTACACAAGTACCTATTTCATCAGAGATACAACAAAGTTTCGCAAGATTTAACCCCTAGCTACGAACGGTCATGTCCCCCCGAGTTGTCCGTATATTGAAACCGGCATATGAAATTCAAAAAAATCAAATAAATGGAAAACCTTCACGTAGCATCAACATATGTGACCTAGTTTCCACAAAAAAATAGACTTGCGTTGCGGAAGTTTTACTGGAAAAGTGTTCTCAGAAACTTGCTATCACGAACGAACATTCATAGCTTTCAAGATGAAGGAGCAATGTTTTGGCCACATTCATGACATAGATTGACGAAATGTGCCCAAAATTGGCACATGTGTTCATTGTGGGATGACAAGCAATGTTGCCGAACAAAGATTTTGACATGTTTCGCAAAAAACCCACTTTTCATTTTTCAAGTGCTTAAAATAGCATTTTTTATGAAGCGGCTACCGAGAGTGTCATCCAAAATGGCACCGATACATGTTTGTCACAAAGTAGACATCATTCTATGTACATTCACCCAAAGGCATGCATTTCCGAGCTATTTACCTATTTATGCCCATTTAAACGGTACCCTGCCGATTCAGCTGGAAACCGCTAGATTTTGATTTGTAGCCGCCACATAGCTTGCCCGTTATTTTTTCGAAATTTCATTTTTAGGCTCACAAGTATCCATTTCATCAGAGATACACCAAAATATCCACATGATTCAACCACTAGACAAAAACGGTCACGACCACGACTTCGACTAGATTTTCAAACAAGCATACGAAATTAAAAAAAATCAAAATAATGGAAAACCTTCGCGTAGAGTCATGACATGTGACCTAGTTACCTAAAAAAATATAAACTTGCAATTCATAAGTTTTATTGAAAACGTGTTCCCAGAAACTTCCTATCATGAATAGACATTCGTAGCTTTCAAAATTAACAAACAGTGTTTTGGCTGCATTTATGACATAGTTTGTCGAAATGTGCCTGAATTTGGCACATGTGTGCATTGTGGCATGGCAAACAATGTTGCCGACCAGCGATTTCGACATGTCTCACAAAAATTCCACTTTTCATTTTTTAAGTGTTAGTAGCCCGACTTTTTGTGATGCGGCTACCGAGAGTGTTGTCCAAAATGGAACCGATAAAAATTGTTCACATAGTAGATATCATTCTATGTACAATCACCAAAAAGTATTCATTTCTGAGCTTTCTACCATTTTATGGTCAATTAAACGGTTTCCTGCCGATTCAGTTGGAAATGGCTAAAATTTGAACTACAAGTGCTATATATTTTGCCCCTTATTTTTCAGGAATTTCATTTCTAGGTTCATAACTAGTCATTTTATCATAGATACACAAAAATATTTGCATGATTCAATCACTACACATGAACGGTCATGACCGAGACTTCGACTAGATGTCATTATTTTGATAAACAATTGCTTGATGTCATTATTTTGTCAATAAGACTTCATTATTATGATATATTTTTATAAATATTACACTTCATTCTCGAATTATTTGAATATTTTTTGCAAATCATACTTTCAATATTCGAAAATAACATAAAGATGATAAAGAACACTTTTGTATTATTTGAATGTTTCAAATTTAAATTGTAGTGGAGATGGTTTTAAAGTTTTTTTAAATAATTTGATTTACAAATACTCATAAAAACTTTTGAGATAATTTTGGTTTGAATTAGTTGCCTCAAGAGAATTCTTCAAAATAGAGAAAAAGAGAGAACA
This sequence comes from Poa pratensis, assembly GCA_947311845.1. Taxonomy (NCBI): domain Eukaryota; kingdom Viridiplantae; phylum Streptophyta; class Magnoliopsida; order Poales; family Poaceae; genus Poa; species Poa pratensis. Next base: position 33,504,338 of record CAMZMU010000128.1, read on the forward strand.
CAAAAAACATGGAAAACCCTATGAATGACGTGACCTAGCAAGCAGCCCATAGCCACCGGCCCACTCAAGCTATTGGGAGCCCAGCTCGTTTCCAGTAATGGGCTTTGTCCCAGAATGATATAGTAACCATACAAATAGGGCCGAAGACAAATGTCATCACAACTGGCGCGGGCGTGCTGTCCACCTTCGGAGGTCGCGGGTTCGATCCCTCCTCCGCGCAATTGCTCTTTTAATTCGTGATTTAGTAGGAATATGCTGGGTCGGTATGTTGGGCGGGTCCCACATGTCAGTGGTTGAGGCCGGACCCATATGTGGGTCCCACATGTCATATATGGTGGGGCATGTCCCACATGTCAGGCTGTTGGGCAGGACCCATACGCGGGTCCTGCATGTCTGGTAGTGTAGGATATTGGTGGGTCCCACATGTCAGGATGGGTGGGGTAAGCGTGGGACCCATATGTCAAGATGGGCGGGGTAAGGGTTGGACCCACATGTTAGAGCACGGGTCCCAATTGTTAGCGTGGGTCCCACCGGTCAGGCTAGTCAACAAGTTAATGTGCATATGCTAGGTCCCACCTGTCAGTGAGATCAACACCATGGATGAGTAGTGACATGTCATAAAAAATGACACATAAGCAGTGACACGTAAGCGAAAATGACACATAAGCAATGACACGTAGACGAAACTGCTGAGTTGGCTTAGAATAACCATTTAAATTGGTAGAAAAAAGGTTCTAAAATAGTGTTATCTGCATTATGACCAATCCATGATAGGACATTATGACCTTTTTAATATATTTGGTCGTTATATTTTAGGATTTAGACCTCCAAAGTAGGGCATGACCAAATTGTCCAAAATGGTCATAGATTTGTGACCAATTTTTTCAGGGTCATTATCAGAAGGTCATAGCATAGCATATTTCTTGTAGTGTGAGGGCATAGGATGAATTGGCAATGATTTATATATGACATGTGTTGGTATTTTGTCTAGTGTTTATCTTTTTATGTGATTCTATGATGGTGTTGTGCGAACGTCGACTGCACAACACTTCACCTATATGGGCTCATAGGAGAACACCGTAGTGTAATGAATTGAGGGAGACTTGGGGGACATGTAAACCTGAGACCGAGTCATGAAGTTGCATTATGAGGGTATTAGTATCGGGACCTTAGAGTGTAATGCTATGGTGGGACTTTATGTCTTAATAATTCTTGTGCAGTCATTTATTTGGCCACATGATCCATCATAAGGGGTTTAGTTTATTTATTTAGCTATACCTAACAATGGCTCCGTCCAAAGAAGATTAAAACTTGACAAGATATTCAACGTGTTGTTTAATAAATGTTTATGCCTAGCAATATCCATGCCGCCCTCGGGAACGTTTTCCACATATAAGTTACACATCACTTGAGCTTGTCCTCTTGCCACATAGAGGATTGGGCTTTCTCTCTTTGAGAGCTTTTACTTGCTACCATTTATCTTCAGCATTTTTATTCTCTTGCAACTATACCACCAAAAATCCAAAAAACACTTGCATCTTTCATTATTTTATTTATCATTCTTGCTAACCAATACCTTCAGCTCCTCGTGGGTTCGATAACCTTTTCTAATCGAAAGGTACTACAATTGATCTCCTGCACTTGGGAGTCATCAGCGGCTCAGAGACACCCTCAAGCTCCTTTTAGGTCATGGGATAGAGGGTGACTTCAAGGCCGCTCTGTCTGATTTCCCTCGGAAGCCGGACGGGAAGCTGGTGTCTCTGAAGCATGTGAACGAGCCAGCCGCGCAGCTGGCTGAAATTTTTATGACTACCGTGGAGCACCGGTCAGCGGAGGTCGCCAATCGCGCGCGTAGGGCTAGATCGGAGTCTGCATCATAGACTTTAGGGCCATCTACCCTTTTATGGACTGTAATTATGCTTTATGATATCGCGAGTATGTGTACGCTTTTGCTGCACTTGTATGGATTTGGTTCCTTGTTTGTTTTCGCCTGTAAGGCTATGTGCTATTACTCGCCTGAGCTTTGTGATGAATCCTCATATCTGACATGAGATTTTTATGATGTTTGGAACAGCCACGGGCAGCCGCTACTTCAGCTGGCTCGTCGCGGCGTCGTTCCCACTCGATCTCGAGCTCAGGTGGCAAATGATGCCGCAGTAATGCGTTATATGAAGGCTCGAGTCGTAAAACTGGAGCAAGAGTTGAAGAGTGCCCAGAGCGAGCTGGATAGGATGAGGGCGAGGCCTGCTTTACCCACTCAGCGAGAGGACTATGTGCTTGGCGAGATGGAGATCGTGAACAGACAACTCGAGTGTAAGCATGACTGCCTTGATCTCAAGAGTTCATAGTCTGTCCTTTTTGTTGATCCAACGTGCTTGTTGCAGGTTTTGTTCCAGACTTCCAGGCGGAGCAGGCTCGTGTTGATGAGCAGTTGAACAATGCGACTGACGAACCAACGACGGGCCGTCAGCATTTTCGCTTGGATAAGAACCGAGCGGCATACTCGCAACTCTAAAGGATCGAGTGTGGCGGAGCACTATGCTGCTCGAGTTATGCAGGTCGGCCTTCAGTCGAATCAACCAGACTCTTTTCCCGACGGGCCGCAACCTCAAGGAATCCATGCGTTGCTCGGGCTTTTCCGGAGTGCAGGTCCTATTCGAGATTTTATCACCCAGAAGCTTGTGGATGGAGCCAACGCAACGATGGCGTATATCCGGAGTAAGCGTCCAAATATGCAGCTACGTCCACCCGTGCCTGGATCGACTTTGTCACAGTCGCAACTTGACGATACAGTCGAATATGCGAGGGTGATGGTTGAGTGTTATCACGCTCAACTTATGGGCCCTGTTCTACCAGTAAGGACGAACCGGAAGATTAGGGTATTTCTGTATAGAGGACAGCCCCCGAGTGTAAATTTGCCACTTATACGTAGTGTATATTTATTTATGTGTATGTGCGCAGCCCCCGAGTGTATCGAGTGGGGTTTATGAAAAACACAGAGTATGGAACATGAATTGCACAGCCCCGAGTGTTCGAGTGAGGCTGTGAATTTTTGCGATGTTTGAAGCTTCAACTCATGATTTTGAGCAACTTTTTTGTTTATGTATGATTTTTATGACCCAGCCCCCGAGTATTCGAGTGCGGCTGGGGTATTATGTTTGAAGAAGAAGGAGCGAAAGCTCATGCTTTGAGATAGCGCAGCCCCCGAGTATTCGGGTGAGGCTAAGTTTGTGAATAAGTTATGCGAGTAGTAAGCAGGGAGAAATATGAGGAATCATTGATTATATTCCATTTTTGAATGTTAAGCTGCAGGCCGCCTCATTAAAAACCTTCCAGTCCCCGTAGGTACCCTGGTAAGGAAAAGAGCGCGTCTGAAACCTGCAGCCATCCGACATATGTGCCTATTACATTGTGCGACTGAGCAATCTAAGCATAGAAACGGCGCAGCTGCGCAACGTTCCAAGGATTGTGCGAGAGTTCGCCTGTCTTCGCGTGCTTCAGTCTGTATGCTCCACCACCAATGACCTCGGTGATGATGAAGGGTCCTTCCCATGGAGAAGCGAGTTTGTGCACCTTCTTTTGCTTCAGTCGAAGTACCAGGTCGCCAACCTCGAAGGACCTGGTACGCAGTCGACGGCTGTGGTAGTTGCGGAGGTCTTGCTGATAGACAGCTGTGCGTGCTAGCGCCGTGTTGCGTGCTTCTTCGAGCAAGTCGACTGCATCTTCGAGTGCTTCATCTGCATCTTCTTCGTTGTATGCTTCGACTCTTGGTGCATTGAATCTTACATCTGATGGCAGGATTGCCTCTGCGCCGTAGACCATAAAAATGGGGTGAATTGTGTTGAAGCGTTGGGAGTTGTGCGTAGGCTCCATAGCACAGATGGGAGTTCTTCGACCCAAGCACCCGCGGCTTTTGAGTGGCACCAGGAGGCGTTTCTTGATTCCGCTCGTCACGAGTCCATTGGCTTTTCGACTTGGCCATTGGACTGCGGGTGTGCCACATGCATAGTTGAGCGTGATGTCTGCTCTTTGCAGAAGGATCGGAACTCTTCAGCCGTGAAGTTTGTACCGTTATCAGTGATGATGCTGCTTGGCACACCAAAGCGGTATATGATGGATTTTATGAAATTGACTGCTGTAGTGGCAGTCGAACTTGTGATAGGGACTGCTTCAATCCACTTGGTGAACTTGTCGACCGCCACCAGAAGGTGAGTATGCCCTCCATGGGAGGATTTTTTGAGTGGCCCGACCATATCGAGCCCCCACTGGGCGAAGGGCCAGGCCAATGGTATTGTCTTCAACGCCGATGCGGGTGCGTGCGGCTTTGTGGCGAATTTTTGACAGCCGATGCACCTTTTGACTATGTCCTCCGCGTCTTTGAGTGCTGTGGGCCAGTAGAAGCCTGCGCGAAAGGCTTTGGCTACGAGTGATCGACTGCTGGCGTGATGCCCGCAGGTACCTGCATGAATATCACGAAGGATGGCTTGGCCATCTTCAAATGCTATGCAACGTTGGAACATACCTGATACGCTGCGCTTGTATAGTTCGCCGTTGATGACAGTGTATGCTTTAGATCGTCGAGTGACGCGTCTTGACTCTGTTATGTCTTCAGGTACCTCGCCGCGGAGTATGTATGCGAGGAAAGGTTGAGTCCAAGTTGGCTCGATGAGGAGTACCTCGACTGGCGGGTCCTCTGTGCTAGGTGCTTTGCTCTTGGCTGGTGCGGCTGATGTAGGAGATGTTCTTTTTCTTGATGGACCTGTGCTCGATGCGCTCGAGAAGACACCAGGTGGAACTGGTGCTTTGGTCGCGCCAATGTTGGCTAGCTTATCTGCTTCTTCATTGCTCTCGCCCTATGTGCCGCAACTCGCAGCCTTCGAAGCTGCCCTCCATTAGGTTGTACAGGTCACGGTAGGCGATCATGTTATCTGCGATTGCATCGCAGGCCTTCATTGTTTGCTGCACCACAAGATTCGAGTCACCATAGATCATCAGTCGAGTGCACCCGAGGGCTTTGGCCATCCTCATGCCATGGATCAGGGCCTCGTACTCTGCTTCGTTATTGGATGGAACTCGAATCCCATCTGCAGGATATAGCGAAGCTTGTCGCCTTTTGGTGATATGAGGATGACACCTGCGCGCCTTCGTTCTTCTTTGAGCCGTCAAAGTACATAGTCCATGAGTTGGACACATCTGGTGCTCCTGGCAACTGAGCTTCGATCCACTCGGTGTGGAAGTCAGGTAAGACTTGTGCTTTGATGGCCTTCGGGTAATCATACTTGATATCTCGTGGTCTAGCTCGATGAGCCATTTTGCGACTCGCCCAGTTGCGTTGGGGTTTGTGAGGATGTCCCCGATCCCTGAGGTGCTGATTACAGTGATCGGGTGCTCTGCGAAGTAGTGCGTCAGCTTCCTTGAGGACATGAACACGGCGTAGGCCAGCTTTTGATAGTGCGGGTACCGCTGCTTTGATATGGAGAGCACTTCACTCAAGTAATAGACTGGCGTTGTATGCTTTGGGCGTGTCCCTCCTCCCTGCGTTCGACTACCAGTACGGTGCTACCACCCTGTTAGTTGCGGAGACATATAGGTATAGTGGCTCGCGTTCCCTTGGTGCGACGAGGATTGGAGGGCTTGTGAGGACTCGCTTGAGGTCCGTGAAGGCTGCTTCGGCTTCTGGCGTCCACTCGAATTTGTCTGCTTTCTTCATCAGTCGATAGAACGGGAGTGCTTTTTCGCCAGTTTGCTGATGAATCGACTGAGTGCCACTCGACCCGCTAATTTTGCACGTCATGGAGCTTTGAAGGCCTTTGCATCGTCAAGATGGCCTGTATTTTCTCCGGGTCGCCTCGATTCCACGAGCCGAGACTAGATACCCAGGAGCTGCCCGGCTGGCACGCCGAACGTGCACTTCTTCGGGTTGAGCTTGATGTGGAAGCGTTTGAGGTTTGCGAACGTCTCTCGCAAGTCATCGAGTAGTGTGTTTTCCTCCCTTGTTGTGATGACGATGTCATCTACGTAGACCTGGACGTTTCGCCCAATTTGCTTCTTGAGGCAGTCTTGCATCATGCGCTGGTAGGTTGCGCCTGCGTTCTTGAGCCCGAAAGGCATTGTTGTGTAGCAGTAGACCCCGAGTGGGGTTATGAACGCCGTTTTCTCTTCATCCTCTTCCTTCATCCTTATCTGGTGGTAACCCGAGTAAGCATCCAGGAAGGACAAGCGAGCGCACCCGGCGGTGGAGTCGACGATCTGGTCGATTCGAGGTAGTGGAAAGTGATCCTTTGGACACATTTATTGAGTGCTGTGAAATCTACGCACATCCGAAGGATATCTGTGTGCTTCTTCTCTACAGTACGGGGTTGGCCACCCATTGTGATTTCTTGATTTCTCTGATGAAACCTGCTGCGAGTAGTCTGTCGACTTCGGCTTCGACTGCGGTTCTTTTGGGCCGGATATGCGGCGCATTGTTTGCTTGACTGGTTTAGCATCTGGAAATAATTGGAGAGAGTGCTCGGCGAATTCCCTGGGAATACCTGGCATGTCGGCTGGACACCACGCAAATATATCCCAGTTCTCACGGAGGAATTCGACGAGCGCGCTTTCCTATGCGATAGGCAGACTCGAGAGACATTGACTGTCTTGGTCGGGTCAGTCGGGTGCACCTGATGCGACCTTGTGTCATTGGTGGCATTGAATGCTCTGTCGACTGCCACCTTCTTGTGCTCCGGCATAAGTGTTCGATCGTTGGAGACCGCTAGATCGGCGAGTGTTGCTTCCATGCCGAACATCTCAGAGATTTTGCTAAACTCTCGGTCGCAAGAGTCGACTTTTGGAAGTTTCCTTGACTGTGATTACTCCTTTTGGTCCAGGCATCTTCAGCTGGAGGTATGCGTAGTGTGGACCGCCATGAATCGAGCGAACGTCGGGCGTCCAAGTATGGCATGGTATTGTGACTTCCAGTCGACAACTTCGAACTCAATCGACTCTGTCCTGAAGTGGTTCTTGTCCCCGAACGTTACGTCGAGTTGTATGGTGCCTTCTGGGCTTATTGCTTTGCCTGGGACGATACCGTGAAAGGTATTTGAAGATTTGGCAGGTTTTCGACTGACCTGTTCATTTTGCGGAGCGTATCTGCGAAGATGATGTTTATGCCGCTGCCACCATCCATGAAGACCTTGGACATGGCGTAGCCTCCAATTTGTGCGTCGAGTACCAGAGCAGAGTGCCCTGGACGAACGACCGATGGTGGGTGGTCCTCTCTGCTGAAGCTTATTGCAGTTTCGGATCCCTTCAAGAATTCAGTTACGGCAGGAGGTGACATGACCGCCATGTTTACTTGTCGAGTGCGAAGTTTTTGCTCCCTGTTGGAAGGGCGACCTTTCTGTATCATGTACATCTGCCCTTGGGGCGGAGGGTACTGAGGTTCGTCCACCCGAGGTACGGGTTGTATGGCACCCGCGATATTTCCGCCTGCGGCAGGCTGTGGTGGTGGAGGTGGTGCCATCAGAACGGCACATTGTTTGGCTGAGGCACAGGTGCAGGTGCGGGTGCGTGTGCGGCTGTTGCCTTTCTGAGTTTACGTATTCAGACGCTAGTTGGTCGAATTCTCTGCAGTTTCTCATCGAGTGATTGGAGCGCAATTTTCCGTCTTCCCCTTGTACAGGTGGAATCTGCAATCAGCATCCATCTTTTCTTCGAATGATCGCTCGGATTGTGCGCCGGAGCGCGACTTGCGCCAGTCTTTCCTCTTGTAGCTGTCGCTGCGTTGGCCGGTCTCGACTGTCCCGGCGATCATCTCGACTGTCCCGTCGATCTTCTGACCGTCGGTCGCTTCTGTCTTGGTCGTTGCGGGGTGTGGAGAACCCAGCCGCCATGAATTCGGGTCTGTCGTCGTCGTAGTGACGTTTTGAACGCTTGCGCCTTCGGTCGTCTCTGTATGAGTCTCTGCGGCTTCGACTGCCGCTTTCATGATTGTCACGGGGTGAGGACCCGCGTGTGGTGCGCGCCATGTCTTCTCCGTCTGCCCACTCAGTCGCGATCTTCAGGAGGTTAGCCACAGAGGTTGGCTTTTGGCGACCAAGTGCTTCTTTGAAGTCTCGCCTGGCGAGGCCCATGATGAAAGCATCCATGGCCATATCTTCTGAAATTACTCCAACTGAGTTGCGTATCTCAGTCCATCGTCGATGTATGACCTCAACGTTTCGTCTGACCGTTGAACGCAAGCTCGCAGCTCCTCGAACGTTTTTGGGCGCTCACATAGAGGCTCGAAGTTTTTGATGAAGTCTGTGCGGAAGTGATCCCACGAGTCGTATGTTGATGGAGGTAGAGCCTTGAGCCAGTCGCGGGCTGTGCCTTCGAGCATGAGTCGTATGTATTGCATGGCTGTGATTTTGTGCCTCGCTGGCACGCGACAGCCAGCCTGTAGTCTTCCAGCCACCCTGAAGGTTCCTGTCGACCCGTGTACTTGGGCTGTTCAGATGTGAGTTTGAACCCTTTGGGCATCCGTGTCTCGCGGACGCGTCGAGTGAAGCACAGAGCTCCGTGTGGCTCAGGCTCCGATCAGAGTACGAGTCGCTACTGTAAGATCTGCGTGATCTGCTCCTGGACCTGCGCCGACGTGAGCCGCTTCTTTCCTTCGAGTGGTGGCGGCGACCACTGCGATTATGCTCTTCACGACGCGTGTCAACTATGGCACGATCTCGACTCCCTCCTGGAGTTTTTGGGATTTGGCGTATGGCCTTCGCCGCTAAGGCGAGTGATTTGATCTGTTGGCGATGTAGTTTTGCATTGGGGTCATCAGCTGGAGGCTTGATTGCCTCTAGGTATGCTGCAGCGGTAAAGAGAGCACCCGCAGCTGTTTTGGGTACTGGCACTCCCTCCTCGTCGTATGTCATGAAAGAGTGCCTAAGTTGCGGGTGAGTGCTGCCCTCTCATCTGCGCGAGGTGTGACAGCCTTGATCTGGGTCTTGTGTCTGCTCGCCCGGTGGAGCTCAGGGAGAGCTGTCTTCTTCGCGCACTCGACAAGCTAGCTTGCTTTTTACGTTCTTCGAGTGTTGCTCTGATCTGCTGCAGTCGAAGTGATTCCTGCCAGTTGAAGTACTGGAAGGTCAACATCTCCTCCCGTGTTGCGTCTGCTGGCATCATTGTGCACTCCTTGATGACTTTATCTGCTTTTGCTGCCATCTCAGCAGTAATTGTGAGATTTGTGACTCCATCCGGCATAGTAACGTGCACGGGAATTCTGTAGGCCTGCGACTGGCCGCAGCATCAGATGATTCTGCGGCGAAGGCAACGTAGACCTGCTGGGGTATCACCCGAGGGTATGTGTATGTGTTTTCGAGTCCCGTCATGGACTCGACGTCTTCATCGAGGCTCATGTCGGAGTCGATATGCCCGTCGAGTGGTCCGTCTGGACGGATCTCGCTGTCGATGTCTTCATCGCCTATGCTCATCTCGGTGTCGGCGAAGTTGTTATGAATCTCGAAGTCGAGGTTGTTGTTGGTGCAGATCTCGGAGTCGACGTGGTTGTCGATATGAGTTTCGGGTCGTCGAAGTCGCTGAGGGAGATCCCGCAGTCGAAGCTATCCTCGAGTGGGAGATCGAGCTCGGGATCGTTTGTGCGGTATGCTGATTCGGCCTCCTCACCTTGGAGTTCTTCAATGAGCTCGTGATCTCTCGAGTCGACATGGTTGTTGCAGACGAGCAGCTTGGAGGATCGACGATGGTATGGACGCAGTTGATGGATCCGCAGTCGAAGGAGCCGCAACCGATGGAGCCTCGGGTGCGGAAGTCGCGAGTTGGCGTGGATCTGTCAAGTCCTGCACACCAAGCTTGTTGACGAAAAAATTGAACGAACCAACGGTTAAACCCAAACCTGACTCGAGATCGGCGAACGTCTCCTGGAATTCTGGCGAGTGTGGCTCGAAATCCATCAGAGGATCTGATGTGCTTTTTGCAGGTGAAGCTGGCGTGCTGCCGTTTGTCGAGTGAGTCGGCGAGTTGCCGTGTGCCCCCGAGTCGGCGAGTTCTGGTTTGTTGATGCAGCCGGCGAGTTGCCGTTTGTAGATCCGATCGGCGAGTCGCCGTTTTCCGATGGAACCGAAGAAACCGTGAGTCCAGCACTATTCTTTCCCACAGACGGCGCCAATTGACGAGGGGTTAACTCATCAAATCCCATGGTTAAGGACCTAGGGTTGAGATTGTGGGGAGAGAACGTGGTAGTACTGGTAGTTTCGTCGGCTGACAAGCAGAGGCAAAGATTTACCCAGGTTCAGGCCTCCGAGAGTAACACCCTACTTCCTGCTTGTCTGGTATTGATCGTGTGAGATTATGCGGTTACAGGGAGCTCCGGCGAGATGTCGATCTCGCTAGGGCTTTTGGTGGTTCGAGTCTGGCTTGTCCAGGATCGACGGCCCTCCCAGCCTTTATAGAGGCTGGGTCTCGGTAGTCCGTAACCGACCCTGTTTACATGTAAGGAAAGTATAAACCGACTATGCCTATGTCTAATCTTGGAGGTACTCCATCTTGTTGGGCCTTTCGTCATGGGCTTCATGTAGGCTCTTGATAACTGGGCCTTAGTCGACACGTGCACCAGGTACCCTTATGGTAGGGTACCCGAGATGTATATCCTTGTCAGCTAGTCTGGAAATATTCTCGGAATTGGACGAAACTTGGACGGAACCTCCTATTTTTCCAACATGTACACGGAGTCCAAAGGAGAGACAGAGGGGAGCCACGAGGCAGCCACACCATGGGGCCGTGGGGTGGTGTGGGGCCCACGTGCGTCTCCAGCCACCGCCCTTTCGCCTATTTATTCCTCCGACGCGAAAACCCTAAAGACCCGAGCCATTATCCACGAAAAGTCGCAAAGACGCCGCCGCCGTCAACCCTAGCTCGGGAGGGTTCAGAATCTCTTCTCGGCACTCTGCCGGAGAGGGGAATCATCACCGGAGGGCTCTACATCACCATGCCTGCCTCCAGAGTGATGCGTGAGTAGTTCATCCTTGGACTACGGGTCCATGGCAGTAGCTATATAGTTGTCTCTCCACTTTATGCTATCATGTTTAGATCTTGTGAGCTGCCTATCATGATCAAGATCATCTTATTGTAATACTACATGTTGTGTTTGCTGGGATCCGATGAATATTGAATACTATGTCAAGTTGATTATCAATCTATCTTATATGTTATTTATGATCTTGCATGTTTTCCGTTACTAGTAGATGCTTTGGCCAAGTAGATGCTTATAACTCCAAGAGTGAGTATTTATGCTACATAGTGGGTTCATGCCTCCGGTAATCTAGGAGAGTGACAATAACTTCTAAGATTGTGAATGTGCTGTTGCCACTAGGGATAAAATAACCGATGCTTAGCTTAAGGTGCGCCGTTAGGTCTAATGCATTTGTTTACATTACACACATTACTTAATGCAATTATCCGTTGCTCGCAACTTAATACCAACGGGGAACTCGGATGACAACCTGGCGGTGGATTATTAGTCATAAACGCTGTTGGATAACGTCTATGTATTTTGTCGTAATGCGCACATGCATATCATAGTAATCATCATGTCATATATGCATTGTTATGCGCTCAATATTATGTCAATTGCCCAGCTGTAATTTGTTTACCCAACATGTTAGTTATCTTTTATGGAAAGACACCACTAGTGAACTGTGGAACCCGGTCCATTGTTTTACACTGATAATACAACCAACTGCAAACATTGTTCCTTTTCATTCTCTGCAATTTACTACTGTTTTTTACACCATACGTTTAATCCTTTGTTTTCAGCAAGCCGGTGAGATTGACAACCTCACTGTTTCGTTGGGGCAAACTAGTTTGATTGTGTTGTGTGCAGGTTCCACGTCGGTCGCCGGATTCCCTGGTATTGCGCCGTGCCATATTACGCCACCAACAACTTTCAGAAGTGATTTCTTACTCCTACTGGTCGATTAAACCTTGGTTTCATACTGAGTGAAACTGCTGCTACGCTGCTTCATACCTTCCTCTTGGGGTCTCCCAACGAACGTGTGATCCATGTCATCAATCAGTCCGCCGCCGCCGGCCATCCCTCTAACCCCGCACCCCCCAAGTTAAGGTTTCTCCTCGCCTCCACCGCCTCCGCCGCGGCCAGCCGCGGCTTCGGCGGCTCCGGCTTGGCCTGGCCCTGATCTCGTCGCCGGCGAACCCCACCCCCACCGTTAAGTTTGCTCCTCGCCGGAGCCGCCTCCGCTGCGGCCAGCTGTGCCTCCGGCGGCTCCGGCTCGGCCTGGCCCTGCCTCGAATCGTGCGGGGATGGAGACGGGATGGGGAAGGGAGGAGGAAGGAATGTGCGGCCGTGCGGGATGGATGCGAATTGGGGAAGAAAGGAGGAGGAAGGAGAGACGTGGGTGGGTCCCACCCACGAGCTGCGCGTGCGCGTCGACCGCGCCGGGATGTAAACGGATCGGATAATGCTCTTTTCATATCCTTTTCCATATTTTTTATCGGATTCGGAGCGGATCGAATAATGACCGGATGCGGATACGAATACGGATAATATCGGAATACGGATATGGATCGGGAACGGAGCGGATTCGGATCGGATACAAATAAGTAGCGGATTAATACATACAAAAAAACAAAATTTTACCGTGCAAAAAATATGAACAAAAGAACTATCCAATCAGTAACATACCCAAAATGTACGTGAGTATGATACAAGTGCATGGTTGCACGCCATAAAACGAATCCTCCTATATGATTAATGAGTGTATTTCGTACTAGGGTAAGATTAATTATATACGGAGAGACCTAAACGGATGATTAGGTCAATGCATCAATGGATTTGGCTATTTATACTAACTAAATAGGCTAATAAATCGGATTATCCTAATAGAGTATATCGGATAATCCGCAAAAAATGGCGGATAATCCGCATCCGTCGGATAATAGCAATACCATATCCTCTACCATATCCGTCGGATATCCACCTAAAGAATATCCTTATCCGCATCCGTATCCGGCGGATTTCCATAATTACATATCATATCTTAAAACGGATGCGGATGTGGATGCGGATTCAGGGCGAAAATTATCCGTATCGTTTACATCCCTAACCGCGCGAGCTGTTGCGCGAGCAACAGCTAGACGTTTCGAGTCGCACCTAGCTAATCAGTCCCATCATATGAGTAGGAGCTGCTCAGGTCGGGGTCTCGGGATGTAGGTGACTTGTCAACCGGGGAATGGCTCGTTTGCCGCCACATAAGAACGCCTCGACGTCCAATGTGTCTGCACCGGGTGTTCCGGGCTACTGTTTGTCTGCATCGGCGGGGTACGTGGCCATCTCGCTCTCGTTTGTCCGGTGGACTATAGCCTATAGGCCAGGTTTAGTGGCAGCGGCCGACGATTTGGCCGGGCACAATGCACTGTTGCTGTGTGTATCGCTGTAATTTGCATTTTGTTCCCGATCTGCTCTGGGCTTAGGGTGATGTCTGTAGCAAATTATTCATCTTCTAAATTGCCTTCCAAATTAAAAGCTGTAATTTGAATTTAATGTGTTCTAAACGATATTCTGTTGCTCCAAATGGATCACAGAATAATGCCCGTCGCCATTGTTTCCCTTTACTATTTCTTCTCTAGAGGATTAAGGTGTGAGGACGCCATGATTCTCCTTACGTCACAATTTTTTTTGGTCACTCTGTTCATCATAAATTTCCAAAATACGCATTTGGTCTCACGACAGTTGTTTCAAAATCTGGTCCACGACCTCAATCTCCTATGTGGATCTGTGCAAAATAAATACGTGCACAGACTTTCTACGTCTTGGAAAGAAAACACATTTTAAGTTCTATAAAATCTTGAAAATAATCATGCACACATATATTGAGTTGAAACTTGCCCGTGCAAATTTTCTACGAACAATACGCCAATTTGCTATATTTTTCAAAAATGATAAAATGAGATGATCATGCACATAGATATTTAGGCCGATGTGAGGTCAGGGTCATGTAAATTTTGACGCAAGATTCATGTACGTCCTCAAATGTGCTAATATTTGAATCTTAGACCATCGGCAGTGTAAAATAAACAATCTTTGCGGACATGTTATCTTGGGTCATAGGTTTATATGCACCCATTGCGAAAAATGTATTTTGAAATATCAAATAAATTTAGACAAAAAAATTCGGGTGTACATTTGGACATTCTATGTTCGCTCATAAAGTTTCGCGAGAAAATACATTCTACGTGCGCACACAAACTTTCAATGTAAAAAGACAAAAAAAAAACATCTAGTGAAAAAATATTTCGGAATAACATTATTTGTCTTTTTTGCACAAGCCAAAAGATATATTTTTAACGAAAATTGGTGTGAGAATATATAATGTCGAGTTGTACATCCGAAATTTTTATTAAGAATTTTTTGACATTTTAAAATGTGATTTTTTTGAATAGTGGGTGCATATACACCTGAGTCAAAACTGATTTCTGAAACTTAGCCATCAGTACTACGATGCGCCAGTTTCCCAAGTACGGAAAGGAGCCCAGTTTTTGGTTTCCAAATAGAGGCCCAACTGAGATGGGCTTGATCATTGCGGGCTCGGCATCGTTCTCTTTATTTCTTTAGAATTGGTTTTTTCTCTTTTTGGTATCTTTGATTCTCAAATGATCCGGCAAAACCAAAGAGGATCTTCCTATCCAAGAAATAGAAGCACTCCGATGGAGCAGGAGCAGAGTTTCGAATGTTCCACGGTTGTATTGATCCTCCTGTGTACTTTACAAACACGAACATGCTTCGAACTCTGAATATGCTTCCTTGCCAAGTTCGATTACTATGACCTTCCACCAAGTCGGCCGATTCCGACCCGAACCCCTGGCGCCTTGAAGCGTGCTCGCGAATAAACCATCGTGGATGCCCTCCTCTCCAAGAAAGGAGTCCAGCGTGGACAACAAATATCGCAAAAGGAGGGGAAGCAAAAGCAGTCATCGCCACTGACCCGACGCGCATATCTCCCGCCGCCGCCGCCACCGCCACCGCCTCCGCCTCCCTTGGCCGCGCTGATTGCGGCTCCGGTTTCGAAGCTCCTGTCCACTCCTAGGGCCGGCGCCCCCACTCCCTCTGGGGACTCGGTCTGGTTCGCCCCCGTGCGCGCGCGCCGCGCACGTTCTGTGGGCGGGTTCTCCTGGGGTTTTGGCCGCGCGTGGCATGATTCCTGCCGGATTGGCGCGGTGAAACCCGATGCTGCGGCTACAGTCGATCGGGAGAGGTGCGCTTCTTCCTCATTCTCGTATTTTTACCTCTGTTTGCGTGGTTCTCGTAGCGGGGGAGGTGGATCTTCCGCCGGGCCCGTTTGGTTTCCAGATTGGAAGATGTACGGTTCTGCTTGTATGATTTTAATGTACGACTAGCCCTCGATTTTCCTAGTATAATTCGCCGAACCGACTTCGAATTTATCCTATTTGTATGGGTCGCGTGTAGTTGGAAGACATCGTAGTCTGAAGCTTTAGGGGTTGTTACTTACTGTGATCAATTGGGCTTCCAATCTAGGCTTAAATCCGTCGATTCTGCCACACATGTTTGAGTATAAAGCTATGCTGTTCCATTGATCGGAATAATTAGTGTGAGGGTTCATGCATTGTTGGAACTTGCAATTTCTGTCCATATATATATGCACGCAGGATAAAAATGGCTAGTGGAGTATTTTGGGGGTAACTTTTGATGATTTGACAGTTAGTGAACACACTTTGCTTGTCTGTAGTGCTTAATTTACCTTGTACATAAAGTGCTTTGGCAAGTGTCAGTTAAGCCTGAAAACATGCAATTTTGATGAGGTTCTCTTACATTTGTGAGCAGGCTGTTGGCCATCGGAGCAAATAGGCGGGCAGCCCATTTTTCCCAGTCGAGTCACGCCAGAGGGTACTACGCAGCAGTGAGGGACAATGGCCTGTCAACAAGCCGAACGGCCCCAGCCATCTTCTCTAGAATGCTTTCGCATTACAAGGTAATTGCCAGAAAGAAAATTGAGGATTACAGCCGCAGAAACAGGACATCCAGAGGCTATGGTTCCTTCTCTGTAGCAGTGTCAAATCTATCTGCAAGACAGCAAGCACAGTTGACATTCAAGCGGCTCAGTCATATGTACACATACCGTGGTCCCCGAATCCCGCTGATGAGCCGAGCAGCCTGTGCTGTAACTCTGTCCTTAACGAGATCCCATATTATCCCTGGGTTCATGGCTTTAGCTTTTGGGAAGATGGCAATATCGCGGCCTGTCCTGGCAGACTCACGGTCGCACATGCCCAGAGTGGAAAGCATTGTAACGAAGAGACGAGATACTGGCCAGCTTCTGTCATCCATGGCTCGATCAGTCTGGAGAGTATTACTTTGTTTATTAGAGCAGTTCATTTGGCATTCCTCTTCTTCCCTGCAACTGTATTAGCTCCATTTGCTGATAGGTTCAGTATAGAATTCAGAAGAAGGTGGCTTTCTCTTGTATGCCGCACCCTCGAAAAGGCTGGGCCAGCATTCATTAAATGGGGTCAATGGGCTGCAACCCGTCCTGATCTTTTCCCAAGTGATCTCTGTGTTGAGCTTGCAAAGCTTCACAGCCGAGCTCCGGTGCATGGTTTTGCTTACAGCAAAGCTGCCATTGAGAAGGCATTTGGTCGTAAGCTTTCTGAAATATTTGAGACTTTTGAAGAGATTCCTGTAGCTTCTGGAAGTATTGCACAAATACATCGGGCTACATTAAAAATTCAAGATTCTGAATCGTCTGGCTCAACGAAAAAGAAGAAGAAAGGTAAACCTCCTGTAAAGCACGTTGCGGTTAAGGTGAGGCATCCTGGTGTGGGAGAATCAATCAAGAAAGACTTTCTACTCATCAATCGTTTGGCACAAGTTTCGAATGTTGTCCCTGGATTGAGCTGGCTAAGGCTGGATGAGAGTGTCCGCCAGTTTGCAGTTTTCATGATGTCTCAAGTTGACCTTTCCAGGGAAGCTTGTAATTTACATCGTTTCATACACAACTTCCGTAGATGGAGACACGTTTCTTTCCCAGAGCCAGTATATCCACTTGTGCATCCAGCCGTCCTTGTTGAGTCATTTGAGAATGGTGAAAGTGTTGCTCGTTTTGTGGATGAAATTGAAGGACATGCTCGGGTGAAGAAAGACCTTGCCCACATTGGGACATATGCATTCTTGAAGATGCTTCTGGTATGTGTGTTTTCTAATTATTTGTATCTATTTTTTCTCATTTCCCAAATGTGGCGGTATTTGTGCGGGGTTAGCCCTTATAAGATCTGCTGTTATATGTTTATTTAACATGTTGTAGATGCTCCCACTCAATTTGAGGCACTGATTTCTCATTTTATCATTCCCCCACTTTCTGCAGGAGGACAATTTTATTCATGCGGATATGCACCCAGGAAACATTCTTGTCCGTGTAAATGAGAGCAAGAAGAGGAAAATATTTTTCAGATCTAAACCCCATATTGTTTTTCTGGACGTTGGCATGACTGCTGAGCTCTCTGCAGCTGATCGTGATAACTTAAAACATTTCCTCAAGGCAGTTGCTATTAGAGATGGTCGTACTGCTGCAAAGTGTACGCTACGATTATCAAATAATCAGAACTGTCCAAATCCAGTGGCCTTTACTGAGGTAAAGCATGAAACTATGTTGCAGAGCAGTATTTAGAGCTTAATCAGATTTGGTGGTTTTATTTGATATGGTCATTAGATGTCATGTACTCATGTATTGCATGTACCTGTATTCATTCTTGTACATTGCTTATTATGATAGATAAATGCTGGGGCTCCTTATGCATCTGGTTTCCTCCATATGCAGGCATTATGATATTATACGGTGTCATGGAGAGGTCAAGATAATTTATACACTGAAAATTATGTGAAATTTCTACTATTAGGATTTGGGGCTGTGACAAAATTTGACTGGTTTGCTGAGATGTCTGTTGCCTGATAAATGCCGACATAAGGGATGTAGCCATGTAGGAAAAATTAACCAATGAAAGACGCCGCCCCTGTTGTTAGCTTTAGCAGACGAAGTGTAGCCCACATGACACATATGTTTGACTTAAGCGTTAACTTCTGTGTTTATTGCTATCTATTTGCATAATATGTTTTCTACCCTAGTAGTCTAGCTTCTACCTCCGTTCCAAAATACTTGACTTCCATTTGTCTACAGATGGATGTATCTACACACTAAAAGGAGTCTAAATACATCCGTATTGGAACAAATCTGTGTCATGTATTTTGGAACGGAGGGAGTATATAAGATGTTTTACAACAATTTGATGTCCTTTGCTGTTTTGTCTTTTTATCTATCCTTTGACCATCTCATAAGTCTTCTGAAATTTTCTGCTATACTAGTGCTGTCCTGATCTTGCTATGCATTTTTCTTCAGTTGTAATGAAAATAATTCTATTTTTCATTGTTGGTCATGGTAGGAATTGGAAAAGACATTTACTTTCTGGGGAACACCGGAGGGGGATGTTTTTCATCCTGTTGAATGCATGCATCAATTGCTTGACACAGTTCGTCGCCACAAAGTCAACATTGATGGCAACATTTGTACTGTAATGGTTACCATTTTGGTTCTTGAGGTAATGTACTGTTGTAGAACTTTAAACTTGATATTGATATAGTACTTGCAAAGGTTTCTGTTATTATAATATCTATAAACGAAATTTTATGACATATATATGAGTTCTTGATAAGGGCCTAGGTCGATCTTTTTGCTTGCAAAATCAGATTATTATAATTTTGTAAGAAAGATATAGTCATTACATAGCCATGTCCAAGTTGACCAAATTGGTTCATCCTAAAAAAGATTGACTAACTAGGTGAATTGGTGACTGTACTCTAAAAAATACACATGCGTCAAGAAAGATGTTTTAGACATAGGCATGGTTCTCTACCATGCAACTTTTACTGTTACGTACTCCCTCCGTATCAAAATATAAGACTTTGTACCTACTCCTACTTACTACACACATGTATTTAGACATGTTTTAGTGCAAGATTCACATGAACCTTGCGCTAAAACATGTCTAGATACATGTGTTTGGAAAGTAGGAGTAGGTACAAAGTCTTATATTTTGATACGGAGGGAGTATTATATAATACATTTTTAAAATGCATAAATAACTATATTATGGATCATAAATGGAGTGATACCATTTCCACCTTACCAATCTATTTTTGTTGACACACATAGTGTATTTCCAACCAGATGTATAACTTTCAGGGTTGACTACTCCCTCCGTTTTTAAATATAAGATGTTTTACGCGTTCTACATATTGTCTAGATGCATATTAAAATGAATGAACATACACACTAAAACGTGTCTACATACATTTGTGTAGGACAAATGCTAAAACATCTTATATTTAAAAACGGAGTGAGTACATTTTATGTAGCCAATTTTAAATCTTCTAGTGCATGACATTATTTAAGGGCACATTATGTTTTGGCTTAATATATGGACTTAGGATTTATTACTAGCTGGTTTTGGTTATTGACCGCTCTTTTCTATGCTACCAGCTAGTCAATTGCACCGTGCCTAATATCTACCCATAGAAAAATACATACTGTGCTTACCATGGCTATTCAATCTTTTGTAGGGTTGGCAACGCAAGCTAGACCCACGCTTCGATATCATGGAGACGTTGAAGACTCTACTAATAGAGAAGGAAGTAAAACAACCACCTGATTATTTCGGATAAAAGCATTGGTGTCAATTATCAAAGCACGAGGATCAGGTAATGTTCTTTTCTATAACAACTCTTCTTTTGTTTAAAAGTTTGACTTAGTTTTGATCTAACCAACCTTTTAGCACGAGCACTAGAAATATAAGCTGGGCACGCAGCTCATGAAATAAGCTCATCAAGATATGAACCCTTACTGACGCTGCAACTGATTCACATCTTTCATTTCATGACTACTCACATCTTTCATTTCATGACTACTAGAAATTTATCTAGTATAAAAGTTGGGTATCTGGTCTGATGATGAATCAACCATCCAATGGCGAGAGGAGGTTGGAGGGGGTAACTTGGTTATCTGTGTGCCATTTGATAGCAGGGCCTCGGGCATGTAGTTGGTTGCTGCTAAAATTTGGTGCAGACCATCAACCAGATTTTAAAAACGATAGTTGTGCTTTCTACTGTTTTCCAAGTTGTTTCCTTTGTCTGATCTCATAGGATATCCATGGTAAATTGAATTGCAAACTCACAAATGGGATATTCAGCAACTCACAGTTCTAATATGACTGTTGTATATCTCCTTGACAGATAATCTCACACATAGGAGCAGCGAAAGATGATGACAGCATGGAGCAGAAGTTGGAATATATAACTTGTGAAGCAAATTAAGTTAATGCCTAATGCTGTTACTCTGTTCCGCCTCTTTTCTGGAAGTAGCATTAGATGCAACTTACTGCACTGGGTACAGTTTGATAACCTTCAGTGCGAAAATTTTGGTCAGCGCCTGGATGATTCAGTCGTGGGGTCCTATAATCCATCAAGACTTCTTGTCCACAAACTATACTTAGTAATAGTCTTTCTAGGTGTAGTTACGTTCATGATAATTATTGAGAACGAACATGAACTACGTTGCAGAGTAAAGTCAAATTGTCTTCCAGGTTTATCCTTCGTACTTGGCAGCTGTGCCATCTGATGTAAATTTTGGGTTCTGGTAGACAATGGCTGAGATTGGCTAAGCTAAAGGTGTTGGGGTTTTCTGAGGAAACTTCTCATGGTAAATGTCCGTGCTTGCGTTACATGCACTTTTGCCAAGTTTCTGTGTGAATGACAACAGCGTCATGATTCGGTGTTTTAGCTAGCGCTGAACTTAGCTAATGCTTGTAGGGATCGGTGTATAAGCCCGATTGACGGTTGCTTTTTTAACAGTTGTTGATTTCCTTGACGCAGTTGTTCAAACTTACCAAAACATGGTTAGCACATCTTCCTACGTAGTGAAATCAGTTCCTCAATCCCTCTAATGAAATGCAAGGAGAACCGTAAATCAATGAAAATACAAACTTATCTGTTATATGTGGATCCCATAGCCCATTTCATCAGTTCAACTTTTTATTGCGTTGGCTAGTACATGAAATTTGACAAGGCCATTGAGTCATATGTGGGATTCCTCCTCTATGCATATGATTTTAGCTCTTTCCATAAGTTCCGACTCTTGGTTATCTTGAATAGTGCATGGAGCTTAACAGATACAACACCATGTACATAATACACGGGGACGATTGGGGCGTGTTTGGTTTCCTGCACCAGTTTTGGCCATTTTGCATTCGTGGCCCAGCAGGGCCTGGCCCCGAAAAATGAGGTTTGGTCCACGTTGTGCAGGCCATTTGGTTGCCCACAAAGACTCAGTCAGGCTCGTGCCTCTTCAGCCAAAATTCTAAGTCCCCGTGTTTGGTGGGCTGTGTGACTAAAACGCATGCAAAATGCTGCTATTTGGTTACATGCAATGACACACTTACTCTCACCACCAGTTCGAATGGTGAGCTTACCATCACAGTAGTATGTTAAAACAGAGAGTACTAGCAAAGGGCATACGATAAGTAGGTAATTATGTAGGGCATAAGAGTCATAGACACGATCTAGACACGGACAGGTTCATCAGACACAGACAGACACTAACTGGGGACACAGACATAGGGGCATCTTAACTAGTTCTGCGCTGGCTTCAGCTTGAAGTTCATCGGATGCGCTTCACACTTCTTCACGATCTCGGAGCCATCGACGTCGAAGATGGTCACCCTGTAGACATTGCGCTTCAAGACCTTGAATGTCAAGAAGTACCCGATCGTCACCTCGTGGCACAGAGCAAATGGTGCCCAACCATTGTCAATGGCAGCCTGACCATTGTAATCAACGATGGTCACCTGCCAGCTGCAGTCAGTGTTCGTCTTCAGGATGATCTCTTTTGGGATGTCTCCGATGTGCTCACGGAATGCATGAGGGATTGGCAGCAGATCCAACCCAGGAGCAAGGATGACTTTGCAGAAATGGTTGGAGACACCTCCTCATGGAAGTGTCCGACAGGTGCAAGCGGCTTCTTCCTCTTCTTCGCACTGCTGTCACTCTCCTGAACAACCTGCTTGCCAAGGGATGCTTGCAAATGAAGTAAGACATCACGAATTAGGATCTCACTGACAATCATAATAAACAGGTACATAATTATTGCCCAATAACAAACATAGTTGAATGCCTCAGTATAGTCATAGACAGCGAGAAGGTATTTAAAAGTACGCAGCACCAGACTAGCCATCAAAATGAAGTAGAAGACACAAAGAGTTGTGGTTACTTCTTAATTTTGGTGACCGTCTACTGCTGACAGTACTCAAACAGGCTCACAAGAACTAGGATACAAGATCATCATTGGCATAACAGCACATACGCAGTCCAAAATTGCCTCATAAGTTTCATGGCAAACAAAGATCTTAGGGAGACGACTCTGTACAGGACCAAGAGGTATGCACAAGAATTGTACTTGTACATCGCTCAAGGTCCTATGCAAGTCGCCTCCCTACACATATGTTTTGCCACATTGTAATCATCGGCTCGGTGCAAAAGAGAAAATCAAACTTGAACAACAAATCAGCCTCATAAAAAAGAGCACAAGCAGTGGTGCCAAGAAATGGCTCCACGGTACCAAGAGTTGTGCACAAGAATTGTACTTGCACATAGCTCAAGGTACAGTGGAGCCACTTCCTGCACCTCTACTCTGCCGCATTACAATCATCGGCCACAATGCACAACATAAAAAGCCTCAGTTATGCTAACATCAGTGAAGGCATACAGATTATGCACCACTAGACAAGCCACCAAAGTTAAGATCAAGACACTAGTAGTTGTGCCTGGTTCTCAAGTTTGATGGCTGTCTGGTGGTGCCAGTACTGCCTCACAAATATAGCAGATCATCATAGACAAAAGAACAAGTGCAACAAGACACAAGCAGTTACGCCGATGCCTCAGTTAAGGTTTGCACCACATGACAATCAACAAAAGCAAGTACAAGACACAAGCAGTTACGCCGTGTTCTTAATTTTGGTGGCTGCCTTGTGGTGCGAGTGATACAAGAACACCCATCATCATTGGCACAACACTCAAAAGATGATCTCTTAGTACCTGAAATCATACACAAAAACACACATTTTTGCACAGCAACAGATACTAAAAGACACCTCTTGAATGCAAACTAGGGAAAAATAGGCCTCATACATCATAGCCATGGATTAGCAAAAAGAGTGCCTACAAGAACGAAGTGGCACTACAAACAATGAACTTGTATTTACCCCCTTGTTTTGAAGACAATCTCCTTGCAAATCTACAGACCTAGCTTAATCATTGGCCCGAGCAAGATATAGCACACATAACAATAGATCTATGCATTTTTTAGTTCGCTTCAGATTAGATTGTCACTCATAGTTCGTAGGGGTGGGGGCACCGTGCCAAATCCAGTGCGCACAACCGCTACACATTGTTTTCGGAACGGAGCCCCACATCCCTAAGACACATCTGCTATTGTTCGTCATCATCGGCCCGCATCAAGAACGAATTCACGAATACATGAAGCAACATACATGGAAAAAACCACATCGCGGACCAAAATGACAAGACATCAAACCCTAGACGCAGATCGAACCCTAGAAACTTGCGGATCTACGGTGCATGTGTCACATCGCCGCATAATTGACTTCGATCTACAGATCTAGGCTACAAATGGTGCACGAGGTGAGAGCAAATGATCTTACCGACATTGGAGAAGCCATTGAAGAAGGTGACGACGCAATGGCGTCTCCGAACCGGTGCAGATCTTGGATGTCGACGGTGAAGTGTGGAGGACCCGCCTTTAGCCGCCGGCAAAGCTTCTGCCGGCGGAGCACTGCCGTCGCTGGAGGCAGAGACGACCGGAGCGGTGAGAGGTGAGAGAAGAGGACGGAGTGGAGTGAGTGGGGAGAGTGAGCGGTGAGGGGATTTATGGCCCGTGTTCCCGAAGGGACGAGGCGTCTCGCGCCCCTTCCCCGCACGTGCAACCGCGTGCGCCTTTTCGTTACCCGGGACCTGGCTCAGCGGAAACGGCCGATTCGGCCGTTCCTCCTGGGCCAGGCCCGAGGCTGCTTTAAGTTTCCCGCTGTGCAACAACGCGAGCCGGCCCAGGAAACCAAACGGGCCAAAAGTTGCATGGAACAGGGGAAAACGAGGTCATGCAGGAAACCAAACACGCCCTTGTCTCTTGAAATCTATCATGGTCTATGACAGCACGTTAAGACCAGACGTACACCTTGTAATTACTGATTACTGGTGAAAGACAGTAGTTTGATGCACGCTTCCTAAGACGTCCTGTATTTTAGAAGGGATTCTGTAATTGAAATGAGAACTCAGTTAGCTTCTTGCAAGTTCACTCTTGGACGGACAAAATTTCGGGTCAAAGAGAGTGGTGGAGTGAGCCAAAACAGGTACCGAGAAGGAGCTCTCGCGACCATGGTGGCGTCTGACCGCGTGCCCGCGCCGCCGGCCTGATCTCTCTCCTCCGGCCGTCCCCTGCTCCGAGACCAGATCCTGACTCCTCTCAGCGCCCTCCCTCCGTCCAGCTCGAAGCCCAGCGCCGCCGTCGCCGGAGTCGCGGTGGCCGGGCTCTCCGCTTGGAGATCTTGTCCGCGATCGGCCGGCTCTGGTCGCGAGGCCTCTTCTCCGCCGAGCTGTGGCTCGACACCGTCGCCTCGCCCTTCCTCGTCTCCGTGCCTGCCGCCATGGGGGGCGATGCCAAGTCCTCCATGACCTCAGCTCCCGCGCCGGCGGCCTCCGCGACGGGCCCCGTGGGCTGGGGTTTCGGGATGCCCAGGGACTGGGGGTTCGGGATGCCCCGCGCTCCCGCGGCGTGCCAAGCCCCTGCGGCGGTGGCTGCTCCGGCGGAGGTTGGGCCTGCTGTCCCCGTGGCCTCGATGATGGCGGTCTCCATGGCTTCGCCGTCCACCACCACCGCACTCGCCGCAGCTGCTCTCGCCTCCCGCAAGTCCGACCCTGCGATTCGTGGCAGGATTTTGGTGAAGCCCTCGCCCGCGGCCACGGAGGCTGCCGCTCTGGCCCCTGCTCCTCTTGCTTGCGCCTCCTCCGGCTTGCAGTTGTCACCCGTGGCCGCGAAGACTGCCGTTCCGGCCCCGTCTGCCGTCGGCGCTGCTCCCCTCGCCGGAGCCTCCTCCAGCCTGAAGTTGATGCCCGTGGTCTTGAAGAATTCCGTTGGCACTGCTCCCCTCGCCGGAGCCTCCTCCGACGATGCGCCCACTCCGGCCCGTCAGCTCGACGCTGCTGCCATGATGGCTTGCTCTTTGCCGCCGTTCACGGAGGTGCAGCGTGTTCCTTCGGCCTTGCAGGCCTCCAGTACGTCAGGGATGACCACCACCGGAGGCGCTGTTTCCGTCAAAGCTCGCGAGGCAGTCAATGGGTTCGTCGACATGAAGATACTTGAGTTGGAGCCTCCTATCCTTGGTCCATCTTCAGCGTCAGCTTGTGGAAGCCTCTCTGCGGCAGCTGCTGCTCTTGAAGCCGATGGAGGCTGGTTTCATGTGGGGGGGTGTCGTCGCTACGGCCTTGACCCTCCCCGTGAGTCGTCTAAGGAGGGTCTCGAGCGTCGCCTCGCATTCAAGCGTTGGGCTCGAGGAAAGTGTTTTCGTTGCTTGGAGTATGGCCACCAAGTCAGAGCATGTCGCGGGCCATTCAGATGCATTCGTTGTCGTGGCGCAGGTCATCGGGAGAGGTTCTGTCGTGTTCCCTCTCCGGTTGCTCATGATTGCTCTCCAGCCGCTCATGCTTGCTCTCCGGTCACTCGCGCTCCTGGCCAGCAACACCGCTCCCCGTTCGACCAGTCTTGTCCTCCTCCGGAGGTCGTTGGCCACTCGTCGTCGCCACCGAGCTACCCATCTGCATGTTGCAAAGATTCTTTGGTCTCAACTTTTGAGTCACAGGTTGCTCTGCTGCGCTTGGAGCTGCTTCGGAAGGTTGAGCTGCTTCGTTCTGAGATTCGAGATGCTCTAGCTAAGCTTCAGGTTGCGCTGTGTGTCTCTTCGGCTCCTCAGCTCCAGTTTGTTTCCGCTGATGAGGGGGCTGAATGCTTCTTTGGAGATTTTTCTCCTTGTGGTCTGCATGAGGCGTTGCCTGTCATCACCGAGGTTGTGGCTCCAGTTGTGCAGGTCATGCCTGAGCTACAGGAGCCTGGTGGGGAACCATCTACGATGCTTCCTGTGGAGTTGGGCTCTTTGGAGTCCGTGGAGGTAGTTGTTGATGAGGAAGCTCCTGATCCTTTGGCGATGAAGTCTATCCGGTCGCCCCTCTTTGACCGTGAAGTATTGACGCGCGGGTCTTCGCGAAAAAGCTTGGTGGCTTGCTCGCCAGCTTGGAGGCAGCTAGCCCTGGATCTGGCGAGGCGATTGCTTGCCTCATAGCTGAGGAGGCTTCTTCTGGCAAAATCAAGAAGGTGAAGAAGGCTCTTAGGAGCATAGGCAAGAAAAGTGGTGCCGTTGGTATGGCGCCCGTGACTGCTTAGCAACAGCTGGTGGTCCTAGGGTGGTCGTCTGTCTGCGGTTGCTTAGATAGAGTGGAGTTGTCGCTTCGGGGGTTGTTGGTCTTAGGTGTTGCCCGTTGTGGTTGTGTTGGTCTCTCCTTTTTGTTGGTGTTTGTTGTATGGTTTTCGCCGGTTTCTTCCACTAATAAACTGGGCAGCTTCTCTCTTAATTAATATATGGGGCAAGGCTGTTTTTAAAAATAAAAAAACTCTTGGACGTCTAAACAGATGCCTTTCTCACTGAACATGTGAATATGCTATACATGCACGATGCGATGCCTGCTCATCAAGTTTCTCAAAGCCCGGCTCTAGGGCAGAGGCTATCCTCCTTGTCACCATCCTCATGTGTTCAGCCGCAGCACGCTGCACGCACACATGCATAAAACAACTCCATGTATCACATTCCCATGCCGCTTGGGACAAGTATTTGGGGACCCCTGACAAAGACTAAACAGAGCAAACCATAGCTAGGTGACAAGCAGACACACATGCCTGATGCCTTCTTCTTTCTTTGATACAGCTAAAGGCTAGGCTGGGATTATGATAGAATATTAATGTCGTACTAATCCTCTTTGTTAATCATAGAGCTTTGCATCTAGTAGTAGTAGACTAGTACTAGTATACTGCTGTAGCCAGGGGCGCACGAACATCAAAGATATGTTCTTCGGGGCCATGACAATTCGTTTCAGTTGGACATATTCCCCGCTCACAAACATACCCAAGAGAAAGGGCCAACTCACAAGGGATTTGTGCTGCCTATCATGATGCTGTTATTGGTATCGAAACTCTCGTTCTCTCTCTGGATGGAAGCACCTAGTTGGATTCAAACGTACCGATGCAAATGACTTTTTTTCGTTTCCAAGAAAGGTTGAGAAAAGTGCCTGGGTTTTGGATGGTAACTGGCGCATGTGTGGCCCTTGGCGCTTATGTGGCGCAGGTAAGAACAGATGAAAGAAACAACAAGGATAGGAAGGCATAGAAATGATGGGACGCAAAAGCTTGACTGACTCTTCATCCAGAACTAGTTTCCATATCGATCTCACTGCTGTCTGGACTCTCTCATGCATGATGCCAGAAGGCCATGCGGGAAACAAGCTCTATCCTCTCAATTTCCTACCATTTTCTAACAAAAATCTCAAGTTCCTTTCATGAAGCCTGGTAATCTGGCATCATCCCATGGCTCACAGATCACAAGAAACATACTGCGAGTACTACTATACTGCAAGAGAAAAAGGATACAGTTCGATCACTTGCTGTAGAAGCAAGAACTACGCACGACCTGCAACCAAGACGAGACCGTGGGGTTTAGTACAAGTTCTATCTCATGTCAGTGTTCTGTCTTGGATTCATTTTCTTAGTCAAGCAAATTCGCACGAACCGATTCAATAGGGCACAGGGTAAATATTCAATTCACACGATGCATTGGTGTGGAATCGAAGAGATTAGTGTATGATTGATCAGCCGACAGGGCTGTTGTCCTTGTTAACAGCGAGGCTGCTGGAGCTAGTAGAAGTTCACGTGAAGAGGTGGGTGAGCTGCGACTGGAGACCCCGGCCGGGAAAAGGTGCCAACATCTGAACTGTGAGCCTGTGACCTGCTCAGCTCAACTCAGCCCTAGGTACTAGCGACAGCTATTCTTGGACCTTGTTTCACTAGCACTGTTTGGGACTGTGCAGACCGGCAGAGTTGGTTTGGTTAATTAGATTATCTTTGGTAGGATAAAGTTGGGAATATTTGCGTAATCAACAATACTGTTCTTAGTCTAAGCCAAGCATAGACTAAGCTAAACGTGACTTCAATCTATTGTTTCGGCTCATATGCTTTCATAGATTTCTTTACAAAAATGCCAAACGTGACTTCAATTTATTCTCCACATATCTATATTATTTTTGTAGGATAAGCTTGTACTACATAAAGTTGGCATGAAAATTGTCAAATGAAGAAGAATTTTTTCCTTGATCAATAATACTGTTCTTAGTCTAGGCCAAGCACGAACACAAATAATCTAAGGCTCCATCCTCCCTGGCTGCTGTAGGGACATGGCACATGGGACAGGAGGAAATCAGCTCTGCACTCTCTACCTGCTGGCTGCATGTGTATTTCTTCCTCACAATTATATCGCAGATGAAGCGATGGTACTTTCCCAAATCACGAAAATACTGCATCATGCGTGTTTGACCTATGCTTCCCGGCTCATATGCCTCCATAGATTTATTTTTTTAGAATTTTTTTATTGGCTAAACGTGACTTCAATCTGTTTTCGCCATATCTGTATTACTCCCTCTTAGAGCATCTCCACCGGGGCCTCCAAATCGGTGTCCGACACCCCCAATTGAGGCCCAATTGGGGGTGCTGAACATGTGTCCGGCCAATTGGGGGCGCGCCCACAGCGGCGCACTCCAAAGGCCAACTCTAATTTTTTTCATCTAACCACATCGACGGTTGTTTTTGCATTTCAATACGAATTGAAGATAAAACACGTAATAATTATTA
The DNA here is from genome assembly GCA_947311845.1 of Poa pratensis. Lineage (NCBI taxonomy): Eukaryota > Viridiplantae > Streptophyta > Magnoliopsida > Poales > Poaceae > Poa > Poa pratensis. Next base: position 33,533,410 of record CAMZMU010000128.1, read on the forward strand.
CAAGACAAGTTCAAATTTGAATGCAAATTTAAATACGAATTCAAGTTTAAAACATGACATATCAAACCGCTGCCGGCTAAGTCGCTTTGATAGCCCACAGGTGCATCACGAGGTCATTGTGCAGCTGATGATGCATTGTTCCATCACGAATTTTTCGATGCATGGCAAGAAATTATGCATACTGCGTCGGCACGCCCGCTGTGGATGGGCCATAGGCCCCTGGAAATCATACACATCGCTGACCAGTTGCCTCCTCGTATCACGCTCGCTCTCAATGATCATGTTGTGCATGATAACACAAGCACTCATGATCTGACACATTTCATCTAGCGACCATGAAAGACAAGGGTAGCGGACGACTGCAAACCTGGCCTGAAGCACTCCAAATGTCCGCTCCACATCTTTGCAAACAGCCTCTTGCTTATTTGCAAAATGGCAATCTGCCTCGGCGAAGGGTTGCGGATAGTCTTCACAAATGTTGACCAAGTGGGATAGATGTCGTCAGCAAGGTAGTACCCCTTGGTGTACTTATGGCCATTGATCACATAGTTGCATGGTGAGTTAGGCCATCACAAAGTTTCTTAAACACCGGGGAGCGTTGGAGCACACTGATGTCATTGGCGGCACCGGCAGTGCCAAAAAACGCATGCCAGATCCAAAGATCATAGACTGTCACGGCCTCAAGTATGACACTGCATTTTCCCTGATGTCCTGACTTATACATCCCCTGCCAAGCGAACGGGCAATTCTTCCTGTTCCAATGCATGCAATCGATGCTTCCAAGCATCCCTGAAAATCCTCTTGCTTGGCCTTGTGCCAAGAGACGAGCTGTGTCCGCCTCATTTGGTGTTCTCGATATTCTTCTCCAAACACTTTCACAACTGCCCTGCAAAATCTGTAGGTGGCTTCAACGGCGGTGGATTCAGGCATACGGAGATAGTCATTCAACGCATCGGTGGGGAGCCCGTAAGCAAGGCACCATATGGCCGCCGTGCATTTCTGAAGAGATGATAACCCAAGGAGGCCGGTGCAGTCTCTCTTCAGCTCAAAGTATTCGTCGTATTCCCGAACGCCATGCACGATCTTCCTGAACACGTCCCTGCTCATCCTAAAGCGCCAGCGAAATTCATGAGATAAGTTCGCCGGATTCTGGGCAAAGTAGTCGCTGTACAAGAGCATGTGCCCAGTTGCTCTGTTACGTTCCTTGTTGGCCCTCCGCCCCTTCGCTGATCCTCCAAACTTTGGCGCCCCGTTTGCCTCGACTGCGGCATCTAGAACTGCGGCCATGACCATCTCATTCTCCTCGTCGTCGGCTGCTAGGGTTGCATCCTCCGCCATCATTTCGAATAACATGATCTCGTTGTCGCTGTCTATTGCCTATTGGACGAAACAAAGCAATGAAACAAGGCCACGAATGACCAATCAATAAAATCAGCCTATCAACCAATGGTCGAACAGGTTGCGTGCGGGGCGGGAGGGAAGAAGAGGCGTACCCAGGCTGAATTAGCTGCGCCGACGCTAGACGAGGTCGGAGACCGGCAGGGAGTGGCGGCAGGCAGGTCTGCGTGTGCGCTGTGGCTTGATCTCCGAGGTGCGAATCAAGCAGGCGGCGACGAGAGTGGCGGCGATGGTGTGAATCGCCAGCGAGAGGAAAAAGAAGGAGGGTGTGGGGAGCGAATGAATCAGGTCACGCCGGCGCTGTGTGTATGACGGGCGGGCCACCCCTGTCGGAGGCCATGTCCACCCCATGTCCGTCACCCCCGAGGGGGCCTTCAAACTTGGAGGCCCTTTCGGGGGTGCCGGACACGATTTCGCTCGGGCCGACCTTTTGGGGTGCCGCTGGTGGCGTGCTTTAGCGTCCGGACCACCAATAGGCATTTGGAGGGTCAATTGGAGGCTCCCGGTGGAGATGCTCTTATCCGAAAAAATTATCGTGAATTATACTAGGGAGTTGTACCAGCTCTGTTGTTTTCTAGCGACACATAAAACGGATCGAAGGGAGTAATTTTGTAGGATAAGCTAGTGCTACACTAAGATATGTCTAGTAAGATTTTGAGTATTCATGACTTCTTAAACAAAGGATAAATATGACTATTCTAGCAAGGGAGGGCTTATTTGATTCAGTGGATTCTCGAAGGACTATAATCGTTAATATATTTCCTATCCAACATATATTGTTGGATTCCTAGGTTTGCAAACCATAAGAAATTTTGCATATGACTCATTGCACTACGTTTTATGGGAAGACCTCTATCTACTTCAACTTCTTGGTATAAATTTTTAATAAACGTAGCATCGAAGATGGCAACACTCTAAATAAAACACCTTTTATGTTCCTACGTCTTATCGCGATGGTCTCGGTCCTTTTTAACTATGATATACTCCCTCCGTTTCATAATATAAGATGTTTTAGCTTTTTTTCTACATTCACATGTATACATATGCATCTAGACATGTTTCAATGTACATGTCAACTCTTTTTAGTACGAATGTAGACAACATGTGTAATACCTAAAACATCTTATATTGCGGAACGGAGGGAGTAACTCATGTCTTTTATTCATGAAACTTACAATTGGGGTGTGTGCACCAGTCGATGATGATGCCGTATATCTTGACTCCTTTTCGAAAAAATAGATGAACGCACATCTTACAGCCCAGTTAACACAAAACCTGGTAACCAACAAACATTAAATTTTAAGGGGAACTTTACAATCTAAGAAAGCAAACTTTAATACAAGTTTTAAAAAGACATGCCCTGCCAAACTAAACTAGGAAAAACACGGAACTTGGCATTTTTTTAGTAAAAATCTTGTCTAGACTTCTATATTTTTATTTCACGTTAACTTTTTGAAGTACCCTGAAATTTCTAATTTTCATAGGATTTTTCAGAAAAAGATTAGTTTATTAGTAATGAGTGTTGGGAGAAGAGGAGGTAAATGAGGCGTGGTGTTTTGTACTCCCTCCGTAGCAAAATATAAGACTTTCTAAAGTCTTATATTTTGATACAAAGTGAGTAGGTGATAGGCTGGGCGAGAGAATGGAAAATAAAGCTAGATATGGTTGCATGTGGTTAACGAAAAAATGGACAGAAGAAATGGGTATTTATCAAGTGAATAGTAAAGTTGGAGGAAAAAAATACTCTATGCGAGATTTCCAGATCGTGTGTAAACAAGTACTCCATCAGGGCCCAAACCATTTGGAACTTGTTTAGTCGAGGATAGAAATGATTTGGGCTGGCGCACCTGGATGCTGCTCCCCATCGCGTGCTGTTTTTCTCTCATATTTTTTTGGAAGATCTAGCGTGCTGTTTGAACTTACTCAAGCAGTCAATGGTTGATGACCAAATCCCTCAAATCGCAAGTTCACCACAGACAGTATCCGGCATAGGTCTTTTTACTCTTGAATTTTTGGAGTATTTTTTAACTCCAAAAATTCAAGAGTAAAAATAACTATATTCAAGACTAGTATAATTGTAGCATCCTTTGTGTCGTCTCCAGCCCCCAAATATCCGCAAGCACGAAGCCAAACATCCCCTGATATAAAACCCAGTCCAGCTCCAGCCCAGTGGCCACACAGCCCCACCCTTCTCGCCTCTTGCCCACCACCTCCTACTCACCGGCGGCAATGTCGGCGTACCTCGCAGCCGCGCTGCTCATCGCGCTCTTCGCCCCCGCCCGCTCCGCCGACGTCTCCTCTTTCCCGCTCACGCAGGCCCAATCCCCGGCCAACACCTCCGCGGGGCCCTCCTCCCCGCCCTGCCGCCTCGACCTCTCCGCGGAGCTCTTCGGCGGCGTTGCCGGGGCGTGCGGGGCCGGCGGTGGGCCTGGCTCCCTCGACCGCGGCCGCTGCTGCCCCGTCCTCGCCGCCTGGCTCTTCGCGGCGCACGCGCGCACCGCGCTGTCCGTTCCGGCGCCGGCTCCCGCGGGCCTCGACGGCGGCACCGGCGGGGGGGACGAGGAGCCCATGGTGCCGTACGACAACCAGAGGTGCGTGGACGCGCTGGGCACCGCGCTGGAGAAGCGCGGTGTGACCCTCGCGCGGCCGAACGCGACGTGCGACGTGGTGCTCTGCTTCTGCGGCATCCGGCTCCACCAGATCGGCTCGCTCCGCTGCCCCGCCGCGTTCGCCGTCGGGGCCGCCGCCAAGAACGCCACGCCCACCGCCGCGGTCAAGGACCTCGAGAAGAGCTGCCGCAACGCATCCTACGCCGGCTGCTCCCGCTGCGTCCAGTCCCTGCAAAAGGTGAGCCCCTTTCCTGGTTTCTTTCTTTGCTCCGCTTTTTGCCTTTTGTGTTCTTCTCTCTTTCCTTTCCTACTTTGCGCTGTAAAAAATTTACGCACAGTCTTCCTTTTTTTCGTGTTGGATTTTAGTTCTTCTTCGTGGTGTTTTCTCTCCTTGGTTCAACATGTTGATACATTTCTAATTTTCTTTTCACTGCCCTCAAGCTTCGGGTTCTCTATTAGTGTTATCTACAAGTCCATTGGTCAATTAGTTGTTAGCCGAATGCCGCACCAGGAGCAAGACCTTTTTCTCCTTGTGCTTTATCTTCTTTTATCGATCGAGCAGAAAGAGCCCATTTGACATCCAGGAGATCCCCCTTTCCACATAGAAAGCCGGCTCCTTTCTAGTCGCATTATTGTTTCACATGCTATGAGCTTGCTTCTTGTTCTTGAGCTGATTGACCACTAATCATCAGCTACTTGATTGACACTCCATTGCTTTTTTTCTGAGAGCATTGTGGAGAACGGCAACTCCCACTAGACGGTGTTAGCATTGGCAGTTAATTACAGGACCATGCCTTGTACAATAGTGTTGGGAAGTAAGCCATCCTAGTATGAAGACAGCAAGGCTAGAAACCTTGGTCCAATGCCCATCACAATGATGATTTCAGACCTTTAGTTAGCTAACCACCCCCACAACGTGCTCCTGCGCCATCGAAAGTTGTTAATAATCGAAGATAGTTTGTCCTTGACCTGTTTGTCGCGCATCCTCATTGCGCATCCTGGATGGACTGAACTGTGAAGAACAAACACATCCTTTCATTTGTACCGGCAGACAGTCATGAATTTGGAATCTGTGATGTTTGACATTCTTCACCTGTATGTGTTGTACTAAGATTTCGATGCAAGAACAAGACGCTCGAGGGCATGTGCATGGTTAGCATTTATTGAGAATGTGAGCAAGTACTCCGTAGAACATTCAGTTCTGAGAGAGTGAAACATAACCATGAGAGCCTACCAACTTCGGGACAACCTGCATTGCATCCACGTCCCCTGCATGGAACACATTAAATGCATCTCATCAGGGTTTTCTTGAGATCGTCGAGAACTAGAGAAGTTAACCTGCGGCGCTCTACTTGTGATCTATCAGGTGAAGGGGAACGTGAGCCGCGAGGCCACCGGCGGCGACCGCGCGTGGCGGATGCTGGGGCTGGACTGCCAGCTGATGGGCCTGACGTGGCTGCTGGCCAAGAACAAGACGGCGTACATCCCCACCGTCTCCGCCGTGCTCCGCGCCATGCTCTACAGCGCGCACCCCACCGAGTCCGGCGGCGGCAGCCACTCAAAGCTGGCCGGCGGCGGAAGCACGGCGCCTCCCGTGTGCAGCCCGGACCAGGAGAACATGCCGCTGGCCGTTGACTCGCTGCAGTTCGAGCACGCCAGCAGCACGAGCTCGGCCGCCGTTCTGCTCCGCGGCCGCGTCAGCTGTTCCCTACTACTCTGCCTCGTGCTCTGCCTCGTCTGGGACGCGTACTTGTAAACATGGCGAGCAGTGTTGATGATGATTAAGCTTGTTGATAGGAGTATTTTGTAGTAGGTGCTGTTAGGGAGGAGGGAGGGAGTAGTTTCTTCTTTTGGCACTGGCCTATCTCTCATCTCCGTGATCTTATCCTGGGTTACCACTGCGATTTTTGTGAAGTACTGTAACCTTTGGTTAAACCTAAAGATATATACTTGTCCCTGAAGTGTTGCTAGGGTAAGGATGACTCCAACGGGTCGACGCATCGAGTCCGCGCGCATCCGTTCGTGTCCGCGAGAGCCAAAAACACGGCCCAACGGGGCGACGCAAACGGACCGCGGTCCGTTTTTTGGTCCGCCGCGATGCATCCCTGGCCCAAATTTGGGCCACCGATGCGTCGGCCCCGGACGCGAAACGGAGCTCTTTTGTGTCCTCCCCTAGTCCGCCCCTGGCCCGCAAATCAGACCATCCCCACCCCAATCTCCTCCTCCTCCGCCCCTCTCGCCGCCACCCGCCGTCGCACCCTCGATTTGGCACCGCAGGCCATTCCGGGGACGGCGTCACCAGAGCAGGTGCTTCCCCACCGTCACCGGTGATTCTTGCGGCCAGGAGCGTCCACAGCGCCCCGCGATAGACACGCCGCCCACAAGGTGTTCGGCCGTTCGCCCCGGCTACTCAGGTACGTCCCTCGGCCATGGATAGCTCGGATGAGTGGTTCTACAAGAACCACATCATGCAGCGCTCATCCTCGGACGATTCCTCCGACGATGATGACAGTGACGGCCTGGTTGCCACCCTCATCGTCAACGAGTACATAGAGAGGATGCGACCGGTGTTCCTTGGCTCCTTGCCGGGCCGTTCTCCTGCTCTTGACCGAAACCGGCGAGCTGGCCAAATCCAGCTGTATGGGGACTACTTTCGTCCCCACAAGCCCACATACCCTCCCAAGGTTTTCCGGCGCCGTTTCCGGATGAGGAGGTCCTTGTTCAACCGCATCCGGGTGGGCGTGATGCATTTTGATGACTACTTCATGTGCAAGCCCGATGCATGTGGTATGAGGGGCTTCTCGTCATACCAGAAGTGCACCGCCGCCATTCGCATGCTTGCGTATGGGATTGCCGGTGATCTTGTGGACGAGTATGTGCGCATGAGCGAGTCCACGTGCCTGGAAGCCATGTACAAGTTCTGTGCGGCCGTGGTGCAGGTGTTCGGGCCGGAGTACCTGCGGGAGCCCAATGCTGCCGACATGACTCGCCTCCTGGCAATCAGCGAGTCAAGAGGCTTCCCTGGGATGCTCGGGAGCATAGACTGTATGCACTGGGAGTGGAGGAACTGCCCATTTGCTTGGCAGGGGCAGTACAAGGGCCATGTTGGGGCCTGCACGGTCATACTTGAGGCCGTGGCATCCCAGGACCTCTGGATTTGGCACTCGTTTTTTGGCATGGCCGGCTCGCACAATGACATCAATGTGCTCCAGCGGTCTCCGGTGTTCAATAGGCTCTCCAATGGCCTGGCACCCCAGGTGACCTTTGAGATCAATGGTAACCAATATGACAAGCCCCATTACCTTACTGATGGGATCTACCCCACATGGACAACATTTGTCAAGACAATCTCCAATCCCAATGATGAGAAGAAGAAAAGGTTTGCCAAGGAGCAAGAGAGCGCAAGAAAGGATGCAGAGCGTGCATTCGGTGCTCTACAGTCCCGATGGGCTATTGTGCGCCATCCTGCTCGGACATGGGACAAGGACCAGCTGTGGGAGGTGATGACAGCGTGCGTGATCATGCACAACATGATCGTGGAGGACGAACGCGACGAGGGCTTGAATGATCAGGCATGGCAGTTCCGGGGTGAGTTGGTTCAGCCCCAGGGACCGTCCACATTTGCTCAGTTCCTTGACTTCCACCGTGACATTCGTGAGAAGGAGTCCCATGTTCGACTCCAAAATGATTTGGTGGAGCATGTCTGGCAGCACTACGGTAACCAGGGTGAGCAGGGTGATCAGGGGCAGTAGTTCCATTTGATGAACTACGTGTCTTATTTATTTAGTTTGTAATGCATGAAACAATTTATTATTTCTGAAACTGTTTGTTTGTGTTTGTTTGAACTATTTGGATTGTAATAATAAGTACTTGATGAACTATTCGGATTGCTTTTATGAATTGTATTATTTGTGCTATTTGAGCTTATTTTATTGTGCTTGATAATTGCTCAAGTATATATGGCCAAAAAAATGGTCAGAATAATCAAAAACCCTTGCCGTTTGTGGCCCACCTCCCCTATGTATCAATGAAAATGGCCCATATAGGGCCTGCTTACCTGGAAAAAAACAGAGGGCGGACTCGATGCGTCGCCCCGTTGGGGGCAGTGGCCGGAAAGGGGCGGACGTGGGCCGGACATGGGTCCTTTTGGCGACGCAAACGGACCAAACGCGGACCAAACGCGCGTCCGTTTGCGTCGCCCCGTTGGAGTCATCCTAAGCTACTGTATTTCAGTGGTATATATAATCGGCTGGGATTGGTACTCTCGAGCTTTTGGAACGGCGTTGCTGCTAGAGTGGAACAAGAAACCTGAAAGAAAAAAAAGTTGAAATCTCGAGGGCAGGTGAAGAGAGAGAAGAAGGGCGAGGAGGCGGAGGTTTTGGCTTTGGTGCGCAACAGTTCACGTGGTAGGTAGAGTAGCGTCGTGTCGTGTGTGGGTGTGGGTCAGTGGGTGTCGTCTAGTGTGCATCTCTGTGCCGTCCTTTCTTGTGGTTGGCCTGGGGCACTGGGTTCCGGCAAGCGTCTTCTTATTCTGTGGTGTTCCCAACGGCTCGACGGAAAGGTTTGCATGCACCGGATTATTGAATCGGACCCATTGCAGCGTCTTCGCAGCAGTTCTTTAGATAAACATAGCAGGAGAGCTGGGGGTCCGTTCGAATGGCATGGCTGAAATTGGAAATTTGAATTCAGCTACTAATTCCGAATCGCTAGAACTAGAACTGATCAATTTCTGGTCAGGTGTTTGGATGAACAAAAGAATTGTATACCCACCACACTGGTGCTAAGGTCTATTCTGATTTTCATTTGCTTCAACACTGCGTATGTGGCTGTGTGCATCTTAGCTATGCAGAGGCCGGGTGTAATGCTTAAACCTTTTAAGTAATAAAAGCCCTTTATCTAAAAAAAACACTGCGTATAATTACAGTTTGTCCAGACACATTTATGTATTTGTCCATGCGTTGCACGGATACAAGAAAATATGTAAGCAAGTAATATAGACATGTACTGTATAAAACAGTTCATTGTATGTAATATGTATTATATATGCACACAATATATTCATTACACATAACGTAAATTACTAACAGGGCTATAAGTCTATAGTATTATTATGTATTCAATACATCATAAAAATGGATTATTGAGTTTTTCATTTATTTTGTTGTTTCTACATATATGGACTTCTGATTGCAATAACTATATTTTGGATGTCCATAGTATTATATTGTTCAATTATGTAATGATTCAAGCGCAACAAATGTTGCAATCGGAATCCCGTTTCACTCAACGTGCCGCCTGGGCCGTGGCGGCAGCTACCACGTGTCACCTGGCGGTCTGCCGCCACAGTAGATTTGTCAATACTATCGGAATGTGGTCTTTTTTGCCATTTCACTCGGCTAGGTGATCTGTTATGCCAAAAAAATTCGAGGGAAAGGCTTGCACCGGATCAGGAAAGCGAACCCATTACAGCTTTCTACGCAGCATGTTATCCTTTTTGCTAATTCTTGGTCGAGCTCAATTGAGGTGTTTGGATGACAAAAGAATTATATACCGGAGCCGGTGGTAAGAGTATCTCCACCGGCACGCCCAAAGCACTCCAAAGTCCCATCGGGGTCCGGACCGAAGAAAAACACACCCATCGACATCCCCCTAAATGTCCAGATTGTGCCCGTTTTTGTCCGGGCACCCCCTATCCACCCTCCAAACTTGGGGGACCTGCTCGGAGTTGTCAGACAAGGACTCCGATAGCCCCCCCCCCCCCCCCCCCCCCATGTCATACACACATAGCTGGAGAGGTCGACAGACATTTGCCCCCATCCCGTCCTCAAGTTCCCTCTGGAGACGACAAGAGAATCGGCTGGTCCTCGCCGTTCTTTTAGTTGCGCAAACCGAGCTGGACGCCGCTCACAAGCGTGGAGGATCAGAGAGAGGTCGGCTAGCCAACAAGAACCGTCAAACAAAAAATGGCCATGTGTTGCAGTTCAATGACTATTTTTTCAGACCCCGACAAATCTTGGAAATCTTTAATGATGTTCGTGACTATATGATGACAACTTCGAGCTGAAGAAAGATTGAGCCTACCTTTTTGTATTCTCATCCAATTAGAAATGCATGGTTGGGATACTTTGTGTTGCATATGGAGTTCCCGCAAATTCAATTGTTGACTACCTTCGTATGGCTGAGTCTACAACCGTTGGTGCCACATACAAGTTTTGCAAGGCGGTGGGGGCAGCATTTGCAGAGACCTATATGAGAGCACCAAATGCAGCAGACACAACTCGGCTTATGGCAAAAGGCGTAGTGAGAGAATTTCCTTGGATGCTTGGGAGTATCAATTGCATGCACTGGAGATGGAATAACTTTTCATTCACTTCGTAGGGATGTATAAAGAAGGACATCATGAAGCGTCCAGTGTTGTACTTGAGTCCGTGGAAGATTATGATATGTGGATTTGGCACGCATTTTTCGGCATTGCCGGTTCTCACAATGACATCAACGTCCTGCAACGCTCTCCGGTGTTTGCCATACATGCTCAAGGCCAAACTCCGGAGTGCAACTATGTGATGAACGACCATTCATACGACAAGGGGTACTACCTAGCGGATGACATCTATCCTGGTTGGTTGACATTTATGAAGACAATCCACAACCCTTTGGTGAGGCAAACCTTCATTTCGCAAGGAAACCAACCAGGATTGGTGTGGGAGATCATGAATGTTTGTTTTTATCATGCACAACATCATCATCGAAAGTAAGTGATATGTGAACATGGTGTTTAATGAGCCGTTTGACTATCAGGACACTCCTGTCGAGCGTGTCAGCCGAGTTTGCCGATTTTTTTGCCGAGCATGTACAAATTCGTGAAGCGTGCAATGCACTTCTCAAAATATATGTTATACCTATTTTCTTTCAGCTGAGTGTTTTTACCGAGTCACTTAAATAGATTCATGGTCCAACGGTGTAAGGGCGCATGCAACATACGGTCCACTGACATGTCTTAAGAATAGATTAGCAGACGGTGCACCGACCAATGATTCCAACATGACACCAAAAGTTGAGTAGTTTGATATTTTGGTTTTCTTTTAGGTGGACTACTATCCACAGTCATACAATATGTTGCTTTCCTCAATATCCAAATCTTAGTTTCTCACGTCATCATCATTCAATGTTGAGGCGACTAAAGTTATATCTAAGATTGTCCTAAATGTGTCATATGAACATATTAAATGGTAACCAGATTTACTTTTCGAATAATAATGATACAACATGTAACACATAATACTGAGCGCAGCGAAATGCCAAAATATACATGCTCAGAAATGTCAAATCAAATATCTCCCGTACAAAGTTTAACATCCACAAACCACATAACCTGCACAATTATAGATTTTTGATGATACAATCATTAATATATCTATTATATACTAAAAGCAAAATGAGAGAGTTTTCTGAGCCACCAAGTTAAGCCACATCATTTAAATTAATTTTGATAGTTGGATCTAAAATACACGGTTAAGATTTAATACAAGATTAACAACGTAACCTTTTAATTATCAATGTCCAACACGATTCTATTGTCACGTATTTAATGGGATGGGCAGAGCCACTCAATCGGTCAGCTTAAAATAAAAGTCCATTAGGACTCTATCCGGTGTTACTAATTGTTTAAATCGCATCACCGTGTAGTGTCCATTAGGACTCTATCCGCTTCCGTTAAAACAAACGGAAAGCCATATAGACTACCTAGCAAATAAAAGCGACCGAATCCGGCACACCACGTTAGGCAGCAGGCGGAGCTATTGCTAAAGAAAATCAGGTTTCCATAGAAAAAAAAAACAAATAGGCAGATGCTGCTAGCAATCGATAGGAAAGAACATAAAGCCAACTGCTAGCTAGCGATCGATCGAGTTGATCGTAGTAAGCTAAATCGTCTCAGCTCGATGACTCTTCGCCCGAAAACAAAGTGCGTACCATATCATGAATGGCGTATATTAACTGATACTCCCTCCGTTCCACGATGTAACAATGTGATATGTTTTGGGTTTTTCACATTCACACATACACATGTGTATTTGGACACGTTTTAGTGTACATGTCCACTCTTTTTATTTCGAATCTAGACCACATGTACAATACATAAAACTTCTTATATTGCGGAACGGAGGAAGTATTTGCTAACTGATATTCGCTACGTTCAGAAATAATTGACACGTATTTATCTAAATACGGATGTATCTATCAATAAAATATGACATCCATAATTAATCAAATATGTTTCAAATATTTTCAGACGGAGGTAGTACATATCAATATATGTGCATGATTGAGAAGACTTTATAATCACAAGATAAATACTCCATCTGTTTCAAAAATATAACGCTGCTATTTTGTGCTGCTTTTTAAAAGATTTTTTACTTTAATATTGTAAATTATATGGATTGCGAATGTATAAATGGTACCACTAAATTCGTCTTGCAAAATATTTTATTTCATATTTCGCTTGACTACTTTGTGAACATGTTATAAGTATAAATCATGGTCAAAATTCTACGTCGTTGAACAGCAAAATTAGAAGACGCCTTATATTTTGTGATGGAGGAAGAACAATTTTAGAAACATTGAGTACGATGTAGATATATTCATGAGTACACTACGGCCATATATATGAACATTCTTACACTACATCATGCGTTGACGATTTGAGTCGAGTACCTTCGAGATAGAAAAAGATACCACTATTGGCTCGCTGTCGACAAAAACAACGACTCATAATCAAGAGTGTAATCATTTTCAATTATATACATATGGTGCAAATGAGATTTGAAAAGACAAGCCACGAGGACAATTGGTACCGGACCACTGCCGACATGCGTTGATCCATTTGAAAACACCAAGGATTGATCAAATAAGATTTTGTTCTGATATGGATGTATCTATCAATAAAACACGACATCCGTAATTAATCAAATATGTTTCAAATATTTTAAGACGGAGGTAGTACATATCAATATATGTGCATGATTGAGAAGACTTTATAATCACAAGATAAAAACTCCATTGGTTTCAAAAATATAACACTGCTATTTTGTGCTGCTTTTTTAAAGATTTGACTTTAATATTTTAAATTATATGGATTGCGAATGTATAAATGGTACCACTAAATTCGTCTTGCAAAATATTTTATTTCATATATTGTTATACTACTTTTGTGAACATGTTATAAGTATAAATCATGGTCAAAATTCTACGTTGTTGAACAACAAAATTAGAAGACGCCTTATATTTTGGGATGGAGGAAGAACAATTTTAGAAACATCGAGTACGATGTAGATATATTTCATGAGTACACTACGGCCATATATATGAACATTCTTACACTACATCGTGCGTTGTCGATTTGAGTCAAGTAGCTTCGAGATTGAAAAAGATGCCACTATTGGCTCACTGACGATAGAAACAACGACTCATAATCAAGAGCGTAATCATTTTCAATTATATACATATGGTGCAAACGAGATTTGATTATGATAATAATAATAAAAGACAAGCCACGAGGACAATTGCTACCGGACCACTGCCGACATGCGTTGATCCATTTGAAAACACCAAGGATTGATCAAATAAGATTTTGTTCTTTTTAACACCATCTCAATCCTATGATATGTTCAAGAAAATGTCTAAAATATACTTATGAGATAGATTAGTGCCTCTCACATCTCTACGAGACTTTTATCTGTTGTCGAGGGTGAATGGGGCTTGACAGAAACTGAAACAATTTCTTTTTAGTGAAAAAGAACTTAAGAGATGAGAATCGAGACATCATAATTTTTAATGTACGCGTCAACATAATTTTAACTATTCATATCCCAAAAAATTCTACTTTCACATAAAAATATGTTTGATAAGCACAATATGGTAGAGAAATATAGACATGTCAGAAGTTCCCCGAAAACAAAACTTCCGGGCATCAATGTTGCACACCATCTTTTTGTTTGCAGATCATACACAAAAAATTAATATTATTAAACAAGATGAAAACTAACATATCATCATAATTGTGTCGGCAAAAATCACATTTCAATGGATTTTCATAGTTATATTAAGAAAATTACGATCGATACACCATGGTAATTATACCAACAGATAGATCTTCGTAATGTGTTTAAAGTATATATTACAACTTAATCTCTTCACAACCAATAGTTTTCATGAGTTTACTTCAGAGTCATAAGATTTTCCTATGGTGTGATTGAATACACTTTTATGTCAGTCTCCTTGGTTTTTTTTTTCTGCGAGGAACTTTATTTTGTTTCTTATTCTTAAATTTCAGTAGAAGACATCACTCATATTTGCAAAGTTATAGAAAAATTATGAATAATGAGGATGTCAAAACAAGTTAGTGATGTTCTGACATGACACATGCAAATGAGCGACATAGTATAGTAATTGAGTTAAAGAGTGGGTTTGATAGGGAGAGAGTTAAATATGCAAATAAAAATAATTGAGCAAAAGTATTAGTTATTTTGAGGATGCGAAAAAGAGCGATAATAACAGGGTTGTGGTGCAATTAAAAAAATATTTGTGAGATGACCTAGAATAACTTGGTGACTGACTAAATTGTTGAAACTATGCGCCATCCGAATATCTTTTTTTAAGTTAGTATATTACATGAAACTGTGATTTCTAGAGTGTTGTGGTCCATGTAGTCCTTTTAACATGAGGAAAAATGTATCACCGAGAGTACAATAAAGAATGAGTGGTGACAGGAAGAGAGTAAAAATATATATTTAAATAGCACTACCTCGATTAAAAGTAAATGAGCTTATAAAATATGTGACATGATTTTTTTAAATGAAATATCATAACACCTACTCTTCATAAACTGACGGATTACACGTGATATTTGCTACCAAAATTGTCCCAGTCACAAGATGCTCTTATTTTGATTTCCGTATTTTCCGGTTTCTAAAAAATACAAATTTATACATGAACATATTCAACATGTTGAAGATGATGCCCTCTGCTAGTTCAATAAAAAAAATCCATGATTTATAAAAAAGACAATTATCAGAAAAATTCTTGTACTGTAGTAATTTTAAGAACCATCAGAAACAGCAAATATGCTAACTCGTACGAGGAAAACACTCACCTTCGGGTGTCTTTTCTATACTACTATTAAAAGAGCAAACTTGTGTTGATACATTGAATCTGAGCCCTTCAATATTTGGCCAACGGTCCAGATCGCTCCAAAGTTTGACAACTCAACACAAATCCACTTTTGCCTGTTTTACCCTCCCACCAAATCACATAATACGACCAAATTGCCACCGTACTGGTCCAACCGTTATTTGATCCGTAGAGGGAAAAAAGAAAAACATCACCGATGCCCATGCACGTGCGACGTACAAAAAGATGATGCGTCTACGATACAAACTCAGATGATTATGTAAATACTAATAACGCTTATTTGGAAGAATTAGGGTCAAAATCGTATTGAAGAAGGAGACACAGAGAAAACGATTCCTACGAGCATACACGCGTATTAATGCTACGGCCGTCCGTCCAGCTGACGTAGATGACTGGGTTTCCGGAGATTTTGGACACGTACGTTCTGTCAATAGATTAAATCGATTAGATGAACTCGGCGGATTCATCACGATTTTCTCCGGCCGTCCAGCGGCCTCTAGGTTTTCAAGGAGCATTGGCGATCACACCGGCGCATGCAGTCACGCACGCCGCCCCGCGGACGAGACGACTGCATCGCAATCGCAATGGACAGCCTCTCTACCGGTGTTGACTCTCTCGCCCAGGGAAGATTTTCTACCACTCTTCAAGGAAGTATACTATTTTGAACCCAAATCGTTTTGTTTTAGCGTGCCAGAAGGAGTGCGATTGCTCTCCAGGCAAGCTTTACCAATGCTAGCACCAAGAAAAGCAAGATCGGACGGCTGGCGTCATCACTCGGCCACATCGGGAACCATGGGCACAATCAGCAATCTGCGTAGCTTCACCAAGCAATCGGATCACGGCACCACGAGCGTGAGAATACACGCCGTCTCCGGTGATCGGCCCACCGATGAAGCCGCGTGGATTGTGGTTACCGTTGTATGTTAATTGAGGTCGTCGCTGGCTGTGGGGATGCCGAATTATGTCCGTGAAATTCCTTGCAGTACGTACTGATGCCCTCTAGCGAAAAAAGGTAAGAAGATCGTGCATGCCATCGATATGGTTGACACTCAGCTAATCTCTCATCAATACTGATGCAGGTGTCGCTATAGTTTGATGGATGAATTTACAGGTTCATGCAGTAGCTGGTAGAATTTATGAATCAGATCTGTGTCTTTCTTCACACATGCTGGCTTGGTTTATTGCTTGAATAAATGATTTGAAGGCAGGAGTACATTAGAAAACGAACTCCTTGCGTTTCTAATATTTGAATCATATTTCAGATCAATATTCTGTAGCTGGCCACTTGCTACATCTTCCTAGCGGCAGGACCCGTTCAAGGCGCAGCTTCTTCTTTGTGTTGTTGCTGCCAACTGGCCGAGATCAGGACATCGATCGTCTCCCAGCCTGCATGCACATCTTCACGACCAAGTTGCCACGCGATGGCGTCAGACAAGCGGCGCCCGACTGCCATTGTCGACGAGAAGATAGAACTCTGTTTTCTATCGATCCGTTAATTATACTATGACTTTTGTGAAGAATAGGCTAAAGGTTGTCCCTGGCCGTGGAGGGGCCGAGGGGGACGGCCGTCCAGAAAAAACGGAAAGTCCAGCGTGCCTGCCTACCCAGTGCTGCCGCCGCCGGCGACCTTCCCTTGTCCAACGCCGGCTCTCAGATCAGGTGAGTCCCTACCCTGGTACATTGGCGTCCCGGATTTGGCTCAGAACAGGCTGGCAGGAGCTCCCTGAAATTTCCCTATTGGTAGCTAGGAGAGCGCACCCGTCCTGCACGTGAAGTAGGCGAGGTGAAACTGGACAGCTGCTTGCCGCTCTTGGGTTTTGACGATTCTTAAGTTGTGCTTGTGCGTGCCTTCTGTGTGCCGATGCCATGGTGCTATTCTTGGGCAAGGCAAGCGGCGATGAACTTGCACATGAGGGAGAGAGAGGGAAAGTGCTCTACGTGCTGTCCCTGTGTCCATCATTTTCCCGCTCGATCCATCTGATATTGCTATGAGCAATGCATGCCAGTGCAGTGGTGTACTGGTGTCGCTGATGCCTACGAGACGAAGATGAAATATCATGCGTGGTGCAGTCCTTGTGCTTGTGCTCTCGGGCTGGTGAATCGATGGTTTCTTTGATCCCCATAGATTCACATCTAGCTGCTCCTCCTCATCTTGTCGCAAGTGGTCAGATTAAGATGCCCATAGAAAATCTCCGAGTGTAGTTCTGTATACATTGGCCACCGAAAAATAAAGAACTGCAGATGAACACCGCAAAAGAGGCAGCACATAATGGCAGCTTGCAGATTTTGGTGAGTTTAGTGCAGATTGTCGATTAAGTGTTTCAATTTTCATTCCACAATCCTACTGAATGTTATTTCCTCTATTTGGTACTAGAAATAGTAACTGAAATGATGCATACGCTTGGAGTGGCCTAACCACATATTTGGAGAGGCCAAGTTGATCACCTTCCACCGTTGCGAAACATGGGATATACCATATTAAATATATTTGTCCATTTAAGAAGGAAATTAGTTATTTTTTGTATAAATGTGTGTCTCCTTACCAAGAGAATGAGAGAATTTTCACTATTGTGTGCCTACTGCCAGACATTAGTTTCATGTACACTTGATGCATACCGCCACGACTGTCGTGTCGATGATAAGTTATGGTATCACATTGTTGAAGTATTTGTGCTCCTATTGACTTGCACCAAGAAAATTAATCCACATAGGCCATGCTACGTTCTTTTCTACTTTGTAAATTGTCCATATAATTGTTAAGACGTGCGTTGCACGTACATGCCAACTAGTTTATCAAAAAAAAAGAAATTCACTGTTTTTTTAGGAAAATCACCCTAGAACGACGCCCCCACTCACTGCCTCACTATCTTTCTCGTCCCCGCTCACGCCCCGCCTCCCCGCTGCTGTACACGACTTCTGCGGTTCTGCCCCCGCCCCTTCGCCGGCTTCGAGGACTTCCCACCGCTGCCGCCAATTATCTCGTGCCGGTGCACGCCCCTGTTCTTCTCCGCCGCTCGTCGTCGATTGCGGTCGCCGAAGAACCGAGGAGGAACCGGAGACCAGGCGGGAGGAGGAGGAGGCTCATGGTAGGCCAGGTTGCCCAGAGCTAGGCGCCGACGGAGGCGGAAGGGCACTAGGGCAGACCTTGTCTCCACCGGATTCACGGCCGCTGCCACCGCACCTTCGATGGCTCCACAGCACCGGCCTCCTGGTCCGGCGGGTCTAGCTCGAGAGAGCTCAGAGGACGCCCCGCTCCGGCGGGCTGGAGCGGACCGGAGCAGCCCAAATATGGCATGCTCCCGGAGTCTTTAGTCGACGGCCTCCCAACCTCTATCACGAATGGTAATTCCTCACCCACCTTCGTCTTGATTCTGCTTGATGTGTCCTATTGATTTCTTTTTTCCATTTTGCACCTTTGTCTAGACAATTTTTCGTGTTGTGGTGTGAGGGTATAGTGATTATAAATGATATAGGTAAGCAGAACATGAACTGAAAAAAAAAATCCAAAGTGTGACATTGAAAGACCGCACCTTTTCATTTTGAAAGGCATTCGTTCATCTTGGGCATCATGCATAACCTCGTCTGTTTAGCCGTTGCTTACATTGAGGCAATTGTAACAACCCTAGCAGGTGTTTGACCATCAGTGGTACCCGCTTTCTAGGCAGCGCGACGGGGGCGGCTAGATGACATGCTTCGTAGCCTCTTGGAAACCGCGCGTCGGTTCTCCTCCACATCTAGCAGCTAGCGCCGGTTGTCCTAGTCTTTTGTTCTTTCTGCTGTTCCCTACCCCCTGCTTCCCGCGCCCATTGCTTCTCCTAGTTGTTGGGCTTACTTGTGCTGCTGCCCCAGCGCTCTTTTCTTTACCTTTGTCTTCGTGCTTGTGACTTTGTATGGACTTGCTTGGCATGTTGCTTTATTTATAAAGTGGGGCGAAAGCCTGTTTCGAGACCTAAAATAGTGAATACGATGGGAAACCAATGGATATAGGCACAATCTATAGGCATGCATACCTGGAGTGTGCAGTACATCCTGCGAACGTGGGAGAGATGACGAATTTGTTGTTGCAAATGTCGCAGACCCTACAACAGCTGATAGGATTGTAAGAGGTGTGTACAGTAACAATGGCACATAGTAGACGGGAAAGATTGCCTTGTTGATCCGTTGATGGTGTAGGTGCAATACCATCCCTTGCTGTTTGGTTCTTGTGGATCTAATCACCGTCATCATCAGCAGTCATAGTTGGCTCCATGCCCGGAGTAACAACTACACTCGGCGTCCGATGCTGTTGTGCTATTGTCCTTATTGTTATGTGTCCTTTAGTTTCTCCATCCAATTCATAAATCATATTTTTGATTAGCTGAAATCTTTAGGATGTTTGTGGCATTGCTGTTTATACTTGTCCTTCTGTCTTATTACAACCCCTTTTATTTGCTGAATTGTGGAGACGGCTAAGAGAGTTACTTCGTGATATGTAGGTTTGGGCCATACTTCTTCCAACCAATTATTGCTGGGCTAGGAAAAAACGATCAACCATATATATGTACCATGGACTGCATTGGTGCCAAGTATGTATCAGTTTTTCGTCTTTCTGCAACTTTTTTTTGCGTGTTACTTTCTTCTCAAGAGTCTGACTGATTTGATGATTTCAATATGCCTGTGTCCAATGTTTGATTCACATACTTTCATGTATCTTCACGTGCATTTGTATCATTGTGAAGAGTATTTGGCTCAGTCATAATCGTCAGATTTAATTAGTCCTAGGTTAAGATTGATTATTTGTCAATTGTCATCCATTTGCTCCTTATTTCTATCAAGTGTAAACCAAGAACTAAACAAAGGACAATGCTTACTGTAAGATGTATGAAGAATGTCTAACCTGAGAAAACATGAATACTGAACCACCGCGGTCAGAAAACACCAAACTATGGTGTAAAATGCACTAAGAACAAATAAATGACTTAATGTTGGCCTGTATATTACCCCATAGACGATTTGGAAGATTTTATCTTGTTTTAGGGTTGGCTAGGAGCCATATAAGGTTGTATTGTTAATGTAGACATTATGCCAATATCCATTCCCACGTGATTTATAGTATCCTGGAACCGCAGTGCTTTATGTTGAGTCTCTTGAAACATGATAATATTGATTCTTGTGAACCCTAGTATTGGCTTCTTGCTTGGCTATTATATCTGCAGCAGGTAATCTGATAAAAATGTGCTTCCTTTATGCCGGGAACTGGCAAAAGATTTTGTGGTTTGTGGCCCTGCTTGGGAATCATTATATGGTGCTTCTGAGTCCATGTATAAACCAGACATGGTTCGTTGCTTACTTGACATATGTGTTACATCATGGGTATTTGATTTTTTTTTCAGATAATGCGTTTTTTTCTCGAACCCTCGTAAGACCATGATTCTTGCTCTTGCTCGTCCAGATCCCAAGAAGAACATCACTACATTGGTCAAGGCATTTGGTGAACACCCTGGATCGAGAAATTTAGCAAATCTTGCATGTGCCAGTCCTGTGTAGTTTCTCTTGTTGCCTTGATTGTTTATTGCTGTTCACTGGCGGTTAGTTTGTAATAACCTTCTTCTGTCACCAACTATCGCTGCCTGTTCTCCGTCTTGATAACTATTCTTTATCTGCAGACACTGATCATGGGTAACCGTGATGTAATTGATGAAATGTCAAGCACAAATGGAGCTGTTTTGACATCAGTACTCAAGTTAATTACAAATATGATCTCTATGGCCAGGCATATCCCAAGCACCATAAGCAATCTGAAGTTCCAGATATTCATCGTTTGGCGGCAAGAACAAAGGTAGCTAAGTCTCATCTTCCTATCTTGAAATAGTTTGATAGGATCTCTACGATAAGTGTGCTATTGGATTCTCTGACATGGTATCGTAGTTAAGTGATCATTGGATGCTATGGATTTACTGGTAGATATGGTTAAATTACCTGTCAGTACTAGTTATCTCATGCATACATTGTCTCCTTTTTTATTGGCTTTTGGCCTTTTGAATTGTATTTTTGCTTCTTCTTCTTGCTCAGTCTGACCTACAGCAACAAACTGACTTCTACTTTTTTATGGCTTACTCCTATTTTCATACATAAATACATGCTCATTTCAGTTCCTGCTGTTTTCAGGGGGTGCTTATTAATTGTGCTTATATTGAACCATTTGGACTCACCTTGATCGAGGTAACTTCTTCAACATTTCACTTGGTCCTTACTTTATGTGTGGATTGATAATGTTTATGCAATCTTTACACCTTACCTGTAAGGCTGCTGCTTATGGTCTGCCGATGGTTGCTGCTTATGGTCAGTCACTGTTTTTTTTGATTGATTTTTGTTGATACTCTTTTTATTTGCATGTTTTACAGTTGTGGTCATTTTGCTATCTGCAGGATGTTATAGTACCCCGGATATTAGATGATGCCACTATGGCAAGTCTTAACACAATGCTGCTGTTAGTGTTTCAGGCTTTCAGCCTTCACCTATGTTGATATTTCCTCATTAACATCAAATCATCAATCTATAGTCACATGTAACTTAATAATCTGTCTGTAGGTTATTTCGGTACTAGAAGACGATGCTTGCTTTATCCAAGAATTGTTCTCTAGGATGAGATCACCAAATATTTCTTTGGAATCAAAAAAGAGAATTGGTGAGATACTATTATCTCTTGTTATTGATGAGTTGATGGCTTCATCACATGAAATATCCTTTTCATTATTGGATCTGTTTACTGATAGAGATTATTATCAACCCCTTAGCATCGCATCATTGCTACAATGGAATTTAGTTTGGGCGATGTGGTTTTCCCCTCGACTAGTCAGAGAAATGCTATATTTATCATTGTTGCATGTGACGATTAAGGACAGAAATCTGTTGATTTGAGTTATGTTGATGCACTGGTGATGTTTTTGAACAGTGGGACTGCGGTTGACTGCTGGTTAAATTTGACCAGTTTCTTTTCTGTGGGATGTTTGAGTTCTATGTCCTATGTAGGATTTAGAGGAATTCAGATAGCCACCACACAGCCTTGTGCTCACTGCCAATTTTAGTAACCACCTCATCATTTGCAGCATGCGTTGTTTTCAGGTTGACATGATCCAGCTGATGTTTGCTTTTACATGTATATAGCTGTTGCAGTTACTGGAATGTGGAGTTGCAAGTAGTTTATGGTCTGTGTCTTTTCTATTGACAAGGCTAATAGTGTTTCTGGTCTTTTCAGGTCCGGTTCTTGCATGAGTTCTGCACTCTTAGTAAGAGTTTGCCGCTTGTTCAGCAACTACGGTTGTTTCGGTATGTACTTGTTTGCTTTCTTTCTTTTCCATTTCTTCCTATGCCCTCTGGCTGCACTGCAGATGCATAATAACACAACATACCCCTGGTAACGTGCTAATTATTCGAAGATGCAAACTGTGATACTGATACGGCCATGACCTATGTCTCTTGTAAAACTAGTGAAAATAGGGGTTTTCTTTGCGCATGATCTGTCAATTCTGCAACCCTGTCTCAAATAGGTCTCGAATAAGCTCTCTTAGTTCTGCAACTCTTGTTTCGTGGTGTGGCTTGCTATACGCAACTCAAACCAAGGGATAGTTATGCAAATATCAAATGGAGCTTAATCCCGGTTTAAGCTGCTTGTAAGCCCTGTAGTATTCATTACTACTATACCTGAGGATAGCTGCAGTCGCACAGCAGGTAGGGGGTTGGGAGGAACATATAGGTTAGAGGACAAATGAACGAGACTAGACATACTAATGTCACATTGCTTGCCTATGGAATTATGGATGCGAAGGTTCCTCTCTTTATTATAGATGGCCAGCCCCTAACCATGGAATCAAATCCTACCTTCCCTAAGTAATGGCCTTTAAAACCATGGTTCGAAATCTTGTTTTTGCCCACGATCTTAGCTAAATGAAAGTATGCCAATATGTTCCAGAGAACCACACATCTTTGTGATTGGCCAAATTGGTTTTTTTTTTGCTCATTGACAGTTCGACAACACATTGCTATTCATCTAGATGATCTTTATTTCATACTTTAGAAGGCTAATGCCAAAATGGAAGGCTAATGCTTAACTCACTAAATTTTCAGGTGAAAGGAATGGTGACTGACTTTGGTGAGCAAATGCACTGCCAATTTCTGGAAATTCTGCGTATATTGATGGATTCTTTCACCATTTCTGGAGCACATGTAAGTTATGTTTTCTGCTGAAATTGGTGTTACAAGTATGCTGTCTTCACCCTAAAGTTTCACTTAATGATTGTCATCTGAAGTGGACAAAGTTTATCATATCAGTTCCAAGATATCCAAAATCTGACTTGTTTTTAGGCCCTTGTGGGACTAGGGTTTGAATTGCTAAGTGGGAAAAAACTACTTTGTGTGTTGTGCCGAAAAAACTGCTAAAAAATGCTTTGATTGCAAGATTTACTTTTTCCTCGCATTATTTGAGCTTGTATTCCGTTTGATTATCTTCCAAGTTGTGTTGTTACCTCATAAAAATTCTTTGTCATCATAGACTGTTGATTTTGTAACTGTTCTCTCGCATGCGTTGGGTAGTTATTTGTTCTATGAAGTGCAGCTTGTCTTTTCTTTCACTAAACCTTATACTACGGCCAAGTGCTATGTTCTGATGCACTGAAGCAATATGTGATTGCTTAGGAGTTCGTACTCAACTACTTCTTTGCTTTTTGTGATTGTGGTGCAGCAATTGCATATGTGCCTTTCTTTTACATTGTGCTTATTAATTTCTTTATGGATATGAATGACTGAATATCGAGTTGTGTAGTAAAGAATGATGGGACTCAAATAATCTGGAGAGAGAGATGAATTACTATAGTGAGCAAAAACACATCCAAATTTATAAGGGTACTAAAAATCAACTTAACTGATATTCCTGTACATTCAGATTTTAGTAGGAAAGTTGATCCAAAGCCCGTAAGGCAATGGGAAAATTGAGCAGAAGATTAACCCACCAGTGAAATTGTGCTTTCATTTTTTTTCCTTTTCATGTAGCTAGCAATTTCTTATCTGACATCTGAATCACGTGTGGCTTTTTCTCTTCAGTGTTCAGCGTATACTTCAGAGGCTTCCTCTGAAACCTTGCACATAGGCTTTCTCTGAATCCACCTGAACAATGCAGCTGATGGTTCCATTGTTTAGAATTTTGCAATTCGCTACAAGACCTCATAATTCTGATTTCATGTCCAGTGTTAATTGGGGATTGAGTTGTCAACTGCACTTATACTGTAATATCCATATCTTGGGTGCTTGTGGCTTGTTGGTTTGCATTTGAGGGAAATTCTGTCTGTATGAACATTGATGGCCATAAGAAGTTTAGGTGACTTGAGCTTCCTCTATATGAAGGTTAACTTTTCTATTTATCTTTCTGCTGACAGTTACAAGCCCTGAGGTCGTCGGTGACGATCAAGGCCGGCCCACGTTTCGAATAACTGAAAGAGATCGAGATGCCGAGTGATCTGAGGACTGAAGATGTGCACTGTCCTGCTGGTCTCCGAGAGGTGACCCCTTTGGTGCTGATATATTCTTTCCAGCTCTTTACGATCGATGAGGAGCTATCAACTCAACTGAAAGAAGCTGATGCCAGAATTGTTTAACCTCGTGAGTACAGACAGCTGCAAGCTAATTGAGACATAAGCCTAGGTTTTCAGTTGTGCATGTTGTCTCAGTGATGGCAGGTTTTCATGTAAAAAATTCTTGCTTGCTTTTACAGTAGCTAGCTATATGGACCTTGCCCACATCCTTTTGGTTATCTCTCTTAATGCAATAGATTATCCACAAACTTAGCCTCTATATCCACACTTTTTACAGGAAATATTGCATGCTCTTGTTGGCTGCTGCTTTGATTGTCATGGTATGCACACTTCAAATTATGCTATGAACCTATTGAAACATTACCTTGAATGGGAGGTTGGTTTAGAGCTCTAAATTCCTATTGTGCTGGTGTGTGCTTCTGGTAGTGTGAGTGACTTTTCTGCTTCACAATGTTTTCTAATCTCTTTGTTAGCTTTCAGCTAAGATTTATACTGTAGTTATTTTGGGATTTATTGTTTCTGCTACGTTGTGAATTTCGTTAGACAACAGTTTTTCTGAAGTCTACTCATTTGTATACTTGCATTGCTCCATTTGAGGTTTATGAATGAAAAATGACTCATATATCAGGATTACATAGCATCAATTAGACGCATTATTACAGATCAGTTAATGTAGGATGCCTGCTTTGTTCTCTTTAACATTGCAGTACAAGGATCTATTTGGAAGTTCTACTATTTCAGACACCTCTGCCTTTCTGATGTTCTGCTTTGAGCTGTTTATCTTGCTTGCTACCCCTTTGACATTGCCTCCTTTAGGACTTGAATACATCATATTATTATGTAGCATTTGTAGCAAAAAAGGCATTTGTTGCCCGGGCTACATGTATCACTTAAATTTTTTAAACAATATTTCAAAGTTTCAAAAAATTCTAAAATAAATCAAGGTTCACTTTGGCCTTTCTAGAATTTCACAGCCATGTCATTGCTACCGGATGGTTGCAATCAGTAAAATACTTCTGTTCGCTGCAACATCCACTTCAGGTCTCAGTGTGTCATATATTGAATGTGTGCCGCTATTAAAAAAAATGCTCTAGGTTAATTAAAGTAACCATACTAAGGTAACAATTTACAGTTGCGGTGCTATATCAAGTATCAATCCTTCAAGTAACTTTTTAAATCTGACATTTTGTCTCATCTCGATATAGGATTGTTCAAAATCCGACCCCACCTCCTGTCGATGAAGATGGAAGAGGAAGATAGGCTGTTCCTTCGTGTTACACCTTGTTTGTTAGAGGCATATAGTTTTGTTGCCGTTTCCCACTCTTGGAAGTGCCAGCAAGCATTGATGGGAGTTCTCTGCTTGTTTAGTAAAGCACCACGCGCCCTCTCGCTGGTTTGTAATGTAGTCCGTCGTCGATGAATACACCCTGTCGGTCTCCTACATGATGTTTCTTTTGTCTTTGACCTGTATTTGCTGAGAGCTAATTGGTGTTGTTGGCTGAAACCTATAATGGAGCCCTTGTTGGCTGCTTTTAGTTTTGTTTGGTACATTGGGTTGCTGCAGAACTACAACACAGAAATGGCTATCCCTATTTGACAGCTCATCTTTCAGTTTTTCTGTTCTTTTTTGTACAAGGTAGCTTGCTTCAGCAATGGCACACTTATGAACATAAGAACACCTTTTCTAGGATCCTTTCTTACTTTTTTTAATCTTAGGATCCTCTGTTTTCTTCCGACAAGCAACACTGACCTCTGACCTCATACATGATGCACGTACTGCTTTTTTTGTGTGCTGCAGTGTTACGGCGCCTCTGTACGTGTTTAAGACCGCCTTCGCCGGCAGAGTGGATCATTTGAAAATCTGCATGGGGTCGGGCCCTTCTTCGGCACGCAGAGAAGCTCTGCTGATGGCTTTCGTGAGCTGTAAATCTCTAACTGCATGCCAATACTTTTTCTTGCGCTTATCTTGTGTGCCCTTCTTCGGCACGCAGAGAAGCTCCACTGATGCCTTTCGTGAGCTGTAAATCTTTAACTGCATGCCAATACTTTTTCTTGCGCTTATCTTGTGTGAGGCTTTTGTTTCTTTAGGTCCTCTGATTAAGTTATGTTTTCTTTCGACATTTTGTGGAGGTTAACATATATTATTGTGTTATTGACATGGAAGTTGGTCAAAGCAATTTCATGTTCTTCTATCATGGCCACACGATTATGTCCAGTGCTGTGTCTGCTTCGGCTACCGATAGAATTGTAGCGACATGTGTCCATGCTAAAACAAGATACAATTTATTGCTCAAATTAGTCATGATCTTGGCTAATAAGATGGGCTGCTTTTCTATCTGAAATACTGGCAGAGATGGAAAACCCATAAATCTCTCTCTCTACAAAATATACATGCCAAAGACCACAAACCTCTATACATGTTACAACATTACTGTGAACAGAAAATCAGCGGAATCCTACTTGGCACTACTATCCACAGTTGGGTCCCCGAAAGCCGATGAATATCAATCGGGCCATGGGTAGGGAAACAAGATAAAACATATGGCCACAATGCATTCTTACTTTTGGCATTTGCGCCAGTGGCGATGTATAGCTAGGATGCTTTTCTGATCTTAATGGCTGGCGATGTATAGCTAGGATGCTTTTCTGATCTTAATGGCTCTACACTAACATGTAGTTACTTACTAATTATAATCACCTCGCCCTCAAACAAATATTGATACTTATCATCGTATTTACATCCGCTAAACATTCGTTCCATCTATAAACCAAAACAAAACAAAAATCCTTTCACCACAGCCAAAAACAAGGCATTGCATGTTTTTGTGTGTCCTTTCACCATTTTAAAATCCTTTTTTAGTGCATACAGGTTCAACATTTCTAGGTTAGTATCCATATTTACCCGTACCTAATGAGTGTAGAGAAAATGAGTTGCTTGAGTTATTTTCTATTTTCTAATCGATTAAAAACGTTGAAAGCATGTTGAAGATCATATGGCTCATAAATATATCCCTCTAACTAAAAAATATAGATATCAAATACAACATACCTCTATGCATGTTACAAGGTTATTAAATCATAGAGATTCTACTTCGCATTAAAGTATTCGACCGAAAAACCTTGGTGGTGTCATCTGTTTGTAAAATGCAATGTGTCATATCGAGCTGAAAATTACCGCAATTACTTGCCCGAAACCAGCTTAATTTCAATCAAATGATAACTAGCCAAACAAAGAGAGTCTATGGCAACAATACGGTCTTACTTCTGGTAGTTGATCAGTTGCGCAACGGGACATCTAGTGTGGAGAACAAGTCTAGGGACGCCAAAGCCCCAAACGTCGGGCGCCCACGTATGTCGATTACGTTTTTTTTTTGAGACACCACGCATACCATTAATCAACAAATAAGGCGCGGTTAGAGCATCTCCATCGGCACCCCAAATGACCCCAAAGGCCCGATGGGAGTCCGGACGTAAAAAAAAACGTACGACCCCCCCCCCCCCCCCCCCCCCCCCCCCCCCAATATGTTCGGGCCAAGCCGATTTCTGTCCGGCACCCCCAAGAGGCCCTCCCAACTTAGGGGGCTCTTCGGGGGTACCGGACATGCCCTCCGACGCCCCTACTCGCCACAAACAAAAAGCCGCGCCATGTTTATTAGGGGCGTGCCCGAAGCCGTTCTGCCCGATTATCGCTGGGCGGTTTCCCAGACGACGTGACGGGATGGGAGGCGAGGTGACGAGATGGCGGCACGCCTGCCACCAGGTGTCGCTATAACGCTGGCGCCAGCGTGCACGGATGCCCACGCGTCGACGTTCCCACACAATGCATTTACGCCGACATGGATGTAGGCGCACCACTCGCCTCCCTCATCGCGCATATAAAGCCCCCTCATCTCGCCTCAGAACACCACACCCCACCTCGCTTGCATCCCATTTCCCTCATCGCCCGCATCCCCATATCCAACGTCGCCTCCGCTCACAATGGTGAATAACAACGAGACGGACATCTCAGATTCTTAGCGAGCCGGGGCGGCCGCACCATCAACACTGAAGATGTGTGGTATCTCAGGTCGGGTTGCTCGTCCCACTATATTCCCGCCTACCCAAAGGGTGGTGCACATCCACCAACGACGGGCTCCCTGTGTCGGCGCTGCCGGAAACGTGGGAGCAGATCTGTTGTGCCATCGTCCGGCGCCGGAGCTGGCTGTCACGGGAGCAGCGGGCCTCGCCGGAGTAGGACGACAATAACGGAGGCCGATGGCTCCAACGCTTCGAGCGCGAGCTCAACGAGGCTTCGTCTTTTACGACGGTGTGGTTCCGTCGGGGCGCTACAACGTGGAGGGGCGGCACCGCTGGTGGGACGGGACCGCCCACATGGTGGCCTCCGCCATTGAGGCCGCCCGCTAGCATGCCGCAACGGGGACCGTACCCCATTGCGGCTGCTGCCACCGGTTCCATCGGCCCCTCCACGGGGCAACGACCAGGCCCGCATACAATGCCGTAAGGATCAGGCCTGCATCTGCCGGTCGGTGAAGGAGGAGCGGCGCTTACCGCCGCGTCGTGGAGGCGGCGGCATAGTCATCTGCGAACGCCCCGAGCCACAGCGATCCCCACCGCACGGCCGCCTCTACCTGCGCCGCCCCAGACCGGAGCCACTACTGGTGGAGGTTATCCCACTGGACTACGGCGTTACGTCCCTGATGCGGAACGAGCACGACGGCTACAACCCCAGCTTCTTCGCGGTGCTCGCCGACTCGGTGGCCACCATCGAGCGGGACTCGCCGAGACTCATGGCGGCCCTGGCGAGCTCCACGCAGATGGCGGTCTCCTCCTCGCCTGCCGGCGCCTCCACCAGCCGTTGTGCTCCTAGACACGGCGCCTCCAGACGCCGTGTCGCCTCCTCCTCCACCGTAGTGGTCCTCGATGGCGACGACCAGGACGACGACGACGAGGCGTGGTGGGACGAGGAGGTGTAGACCTAGGGTTAGGGCTAAGTGCCGGTGGTGAAATTTCATTCAAACTTCTGTAAATATAATCAAAATATGAATGCAATTTGATTTTTTTCGTTTGTTTGCATCTTAGAGTTTTATTTATTTATTTATTTTTGGGGGCGTCATTGGGGGCAGCTCCCCATTGTGGTAGACACATGTCCGGCACCCCATAGACTTACCACGGTGGAGATTCTTTTACCTTCCACGCGGCAACAAAAAGACATACCAGGAGAAGACATGTATCTTGGAAGCTTTGCGGAAGGACTCGAGGTAAAGAAAATTACAACGAAGCCCCTACAGGTCTCTACACACACCAGCGGCAATCCCCAATCTCCGGCGTCAGGCCCTGGTCGGAAAAGGAAATCAGCGTCCGTAAAAACCTGAACCAAGCAAGCACCCTCACCATGAAGACTTTGTAAACCGATGAACAAGTCTGTCGCAACCGACGAGGCACTTGTCGCTCTGGATTGACGGCTGGGGAACATCCTTGTGTTGTCCTTGGTCTAGATCCGCCGCATCCCGCCGACGGAGTCGAGGAAGAGAGCCATATCCGTCGTTCTCGAGCCGCAAACCCTGCTATAGAAGCACCAAATCTTCCCGGTTGTCGGCAGAATTCGAATGAACTATCTGTCACAAATAAAGACACAAAGCACGCCGCTGCAAGCAGACGGAGAGCACACAAAGCCATTGGCCCCTCGGCGTTGCCATGGGGAGCATCGCCGTGGTGAGGAAGAGACCGAAGCCGAATTATTCGACGCGACGCCAGCCTCACCGTCATGGCGCCACCACACGAAGATCTAAACCTACTAGTAAATACGAACCGGAAGACAAACGGGGTTCAACCCCCCACCTCCAGCCGCCGGAGCAGCAAACAGAGGGGGCAGAACCCAGGGTCTCGTCGGCGTTCACCTTCGGTATCGGTGGTTTGGGATAGCGGCACCACTACCACCTGCACCGGGGACAGAGAGCCCGCTACCACCTGCACCGGGGACCGAGAGCAAGGGTTTCACCACTACGGAACTATGTAGAGCACGTAACACTCCTGTAAACTTTGCTAGCTTTTTTCATTCCAGTAGAACAGTGTAATTTATACTGAAGAGATCAAATATCTGGGCAAGAAATCACGAGAAACATATTTAACTATCACAAAGTAACGTTTATTTCAGAAGACTGCTAATAGTCAAAAATCATACGACACTTGCCGAACCGGCAATAGACAATAAAGTACAGACAGTTTTCTAAATTTAACCACAGTACGACTGATACAAAGCTTCGACCAGCTCTCTACCGAAGATAAATAAAGTCATACCCTATTTACACTGGTAACCAGCATAATGTCTACACCAAAGATGAACAAGACCGACGAATTGCTTGAGAATATCCCCAACAGGTCAAAGACCTAAACTCAATGGCTGTACTATCCGATAATCACACTAGATAAGGCAATCTAACCTCTCCTCCGCCTCGGACCATATCCAATCTCGCAAATTAGGACACTCACACCTGAAAGATGAATGGATAATTATGTGGACATGGATTCCTGCTGACCACCGGACAACCTGGCAAGGCTACCATTACTCTCGGCTAAAGGTGAGGAATGAGGTTGATCGTCTTTAACTCCCGAATGATTGCCTGGAGCATCTAGCTCGTCTCCTGAACTGAGTTCTTCCTCGGACTGGTCAGAAGGGGATGCATATATCAAGTTTAGCAGAGAGTCCCCACAGCCACCCAACTCAATGGAAGGGCAACTTATGCTGCCATCATCATGAGCTGACTCTTGCTGCAACAGTCGTTGTGTAAATTTATCTTCAGGGGTGCTACCAGACATATTTCCCTCGCGCATCCTCTGACAGCAACCTAGGCACAGCTTAAACGGGCATCTTGGGCAGCTTCTCAAGACTTGGTGCACGGACAGCTTACAGTTATTACTGATACAAGAAAAAAATCTCAGATCAGATAAGAAAAATTGCATAGAGTAACTATGCATTTGGCAAACAAAATAAAAGTACATATAAAGGCTTTTGCTGGATAAATACTGTTAGAAATAATCTTGTCATATCTATGCATGAAGCTTCTGGTAGGTCATGAAGTATCCAGAATATGCAGGAGTCCTATTAGGAGTAAAAGTCTGTAGTTATGTAGTAGTTTCTAGAGTACTGTATGACCTAATGGTCAGTGAACAGTAACCGACCTAGATGCCTATATAAAGGATGTACCCCTGTTGTAAGAAAGCCAAGAAGATTGAAAGCCAGAAAAGCTTGGAAGCCAAGATGTAAGCCTCAAGCATATGCATGCAATATATAGAGCATATATGTGGTCTGACATATATGCATATGTGTTAGTGTGTGTGAAGCACAACCTTATTGGAGGGGAGCTAAGTGATTTAGCTCCAACAATTGGTATCAGAGCCTCAACATCTGAGGGCGGCGGCGATGGACTCCATGCGATGTGGAGGACGGCGGCGTGAGATGGAGGTTGTTGGCGGTGCGATGCCGCTAGCTGCTGGTTTCGGCGCGATGCTGCTAGGAGGAGGCGGTGTGATGCTGCCAAGAGAAGCCATAAGTAAGAATGTTTTGCCAAAGCCCCGATTGGAGATTTAAAAACAGGAGCTGATAAAAAGGATTGTCTACGGAAAGGTTGGTGTGAAACCAATGACGCTGGTGTGATGCCATCATCAAGTGGAAGAGTCGGTGTGAGGCCGACGACTGTGGTGTGATGCCACTCAGCCACTGGCACATGGAAGGTCAGTGTGAAATCGAATTGGTGGTGTGATGCCATCTTATATGGAGTCAGTGTGAGGCTGATAAGCACGGTGCGATGTCGTTGCAAGACATGAGGAGGTGTGGCGCATAATCCAGGTGAACTGGATTAGAGAATCTAATCCAGGTGACAAGATTAAGGGGGAGATTGTTAGAAATAATCTTGTCATATCTATGCATGAAGCTTCTGGTAGGTCATGAAGTGTCCAGAATATGCAGGAGTCCTATTAGGAGTAAAAGTCTGTAGCTATGTAGTAATTTCTAGAGTACTGCATGACCTACTGGTCGGTGAACAGTAACCGACCTAGATGCCTATATAAGGATGTACCCCTGTTGTAAGAAAGCCAAGAAGATTGAAAGCCAGAAAAGCTTGCAAGCCAAGATGTAGCCTCAAGCATATGCATGCAATATATAGAGCATATATGTGGTCTGACATATGCATATGTGTTACTGTGTGTGAAGCACAACCTTATTGGAAGGGAGCTAAGTGATTTAGATCCAACAAATACAAAGAAGTCAAATATACAAATTGCAACACAACTACAATTGCTCTTTAAGATCCTTGAATGTGAAAGGCCGCGCAGGGGATCAGGACAACATAATGGATTGTTATGTTCTATATTAGCCATACAAGCTATGTGCCCCGTGCTTTTCTATGTTTACAGATTGAATATTCATGCTTAAGACAACAAACACTTTTTCTCTTAGGGTAATTACTATTTATACAAACCCTTACACTTCATTTAATAGTGTGTCATTATTTTCCTTTCCTAATGGCCAAAATTCTTTGTTTCTTCTTTCATTCATAAATAAGGGTGAGCACTCCACCCCGCGGAGAACTCTGGTTGCGCTTTGGTTGGCTTTCTCTTTTTTTTCGATTTTCTCTGACTTGACTCAGCTTGACCTACTTGACTCAAGAAGATAAGACTAGAAGGCTCAGCAGAAGCTAAACCAGCTAACTAGGACCATGGTTTTTAAGGCGACGCCTTGGCGCCTTGACAGGAGGGGGCGCTTTGGACGCCTAGGCGCCTAAAGCGGCCATTTTTGCAAAGCGGAGGGGGAGCGCCGTCCCTAAGGCGACGCCTAGGCGACGCCTTAAAAACCATGACTAGGACTATGCTTCCCACACCCGCAATTACTATTTATACAAACCCTTACACTTCATTTAATAGTGTGTTATTATTGCATATACTACAAAAGAAGGAAGTTTTCTTTCATACAAAGGTACTTTAATTTGTTGAGGAAATAAAGGAACAGGATATGAGAAACGTTACATGATTGTTAGAGGTTGTTAGCAAGACCATTGGGCCCACCCATTAAAAAATTAGAGAAAGAACGCTGTCCTTTGATGGGGGCGAGGGAGGGAGAAGTGTGATGCAAGCCGGAAGGATGCAGAAATGCAAAGATAAATGAACAGGTGAAAATAAGAAAGCTAAACTTGTAATAATATATGTATCAGATGATTATTAATGTATAGATGAACAAAGAGACCTGTAGCTGTTCATACATTTCAAGAGCAAAGTATTCAATGTTGAGTATATATAAAGATGACAATTGAGGGGTTAATTTGGTCTGACTGGGATACAAGCTACTAGCTCATACATAGATCAGAACAACAACATGTATAAGATCTTACCAGTAAAGTGATCCACTCTGGTCGTCTTCAGCTACCTGGACACGGATATTGGATATTTTTGTTCCTAATTTAAAAGTAGAACAAATCATCAGTACTGAACATGTACTACTTTCTAATGACGGAATGCAATAACATACCTTGTATTTTCGCTTCTATTTCCAATTCATCAAGCTGTTCCTGGTTAAGTTCCAACGGTAACAGCTTGTAGAATTGGTGGTTGCAGATTTTAATCCTGATTAGTTTCCCTAGATCACCTGGTGATTCCTGTAGGTTCAAGGCACAAACAAGAATAATAAATAAATTGACATCAATATATTAACCATCATGCAGTTATCTAGTAAAAACCAACCTTATGCATAGCTCCCTTAGTCTGGCCACGGGTGCACCTCTTACAATCACAGCTGCCACGGCAAACTGGACATTGCATCTTGATATCCTTCCTGGATATCCCAGAATACCTGAAGTGTACTAAACTGTTATGAACGTGGCAGGTGATAGGACAATAGCCCTAAGGCTGGTACGAGATGGCCCTGGACAGATGAGGTGCGACGCCCAGCCAAGAGGGGGCTGCCGCACAACAAGAACAGGGAGAAATCTTTGGGAGGATAATTGAGACTATTTTCTTGCTTGTCTATTGATTGATATGGCTAGGCCTTATATAGCCAGCTTACAAACTTGGAGGCTAAGCCGAACTAACAAACTTTAGGATATAACTAACTTGAGAATAAAGAAATATCTATAAGAGATCTAACTGCCAAAACTAACTAACAATAATTAAGGAATCTATAAAGATAATTTTGGGGACTTTCCCTGCCATGGCCCTTCCCTGGTGTGGCTGCCTTATGCCACATAACATAAACAGTCAGGAAGAAGGTCGACTAGAATAGAATACACACATGCCCACATCGCAACCTAGTTAAAAACTGGATCCAACAGGTCGAACAGCGCGTTCAATATTAATGGAACCTATCACACTACTGGTTCTCAGTCAAGTTATTGCCCAGATTCGATAGCCTTCTAAGCTGAGTGATTACTCAGCAATTAAGCCTTTGTTAAGAGAAATTCTCTGCCCCTCCCACATCAAACAGAAGAAACACTTAAAATGCTTAAAACATACTATTATGGTAGACAACTCTGAAACGAATACATAAAATAGATGCATGCCCTGATCCACAAACAAAAGTGGTCTCTTTAACATACAAAGATTGTACAGAAGATGAATACTAAGACTAAGCCCGTCTATTGCTGCAGAACACTACTTCGTTTGCTAATAAACTATGCTAGATTTTGTGTTACAAAGGAAAATGACTCTTATTGCCAAACATTATAGAAGCACCCGATGTCCCGATATGCATCTTGAAAGTGCTGTAACAACCTAGTTTCTGTAAAGTGGGGTTCAATTCATGAATTTGTAAACAGAACCTGTACCTAGGGAAGTAGGGAACACGTCATCAAGCCCAGCGCTCTACCTAAGTGGAGACCACTCTATGGTTTTGTAAAGTAGAGTTTTTTGTGACATGGCTGGAGCTTATTTGAATTATAGGCGATATCTTGAACCCAGATAGCCAACTTTGAAAAGAAAATAACCAAACAAGAGAAGCAAAGCTACTGTAATAATGTGCCTTGACTCATCAGAATACAAAATGGTAGGAAAATTGCAAGGATTTGTACAGGAGGCATACTAAACTGGGCTCTAAAAGTACAATATGGTACCTAAAAATACAGCAGTAGTATATTCGAAGTTAAAATAATAAATGTTTCCTAAAGTAGTCCACAGCACATAAGTAAATTCAAGTTAAATAGAGAAATCAAATGTGAGAACTTAGGCAAGGACGGCTCCAAACTATACTGAGAATATCTTTGACTTGGGGAAGTAAAAGCACATTTCAAATTATCACTATTGGCACTGACTACTCAAACATCCACAATATAATGATAATCAGCTTTAGACCAAACAGTACCTACTATTTGAAGCAATCACAGAACAAAATCAAATATGATTTTTTCTATCTAGCAGATCATAACACAATAAGCTGCCGTGTATTACTGATAATTCAGCATTAGTGTGAAAAGCATGGGCCTAACACAACCAACGGAACATGATCCAGGAAACTCAACCAAATGTTTGTCACTACTTTTCCTCCGTAATCATTAATCAAATGGTATAGCATGCAAACCTAAAAGATATGTAATTCGTAACCTCAAGCAAATGTATGTCAGTCCCTCAATATCACTTCCTCTGCAACCAGTAAATAACTACACGGCATGTAAACCTAAAACTCGACAACTCATTCTTCTAGATATTTAATTAGGATAGACAAAGTTCTTACTACATGACGGTTGAAAGCATGCAGAACATAATGAATTCAGCAAGGCAACTAAGCAAAGAAATAAAATACTGTTAAACAAAAAAAACTAACCATTTATTGATGCAGCTGTTGCAGAAGTAGTTGTTTTCACAGTTGTTGCACTTGACAACGCGTGCTACCTTCTTCAATCCACAACGGTGGCATGACATCTGTGCTGCATTTGCTTTACTCATTGCATGAGGAACAACCTAACCCGACACAAACGCCAAGAAAAAGAACAGGTTCAGCACAAAACTACATAATGCAAATCGAACCATCAATAGAGAATAATGAAAGATTAGCTAGGTAACCTTCACAGGTCCAACAGGCACTGGATCAGCATTCTTGGAACGGTAGCACCGTCGGACTGGAGCAGGAATATCCACTCCGACCTTTGTTGTCAAAGGAGAGCCTACAGCCCCACTGCTCCCCGGCGAGATTGTCATCAATCCATTCGGGAGATCCTTTGTGGCCTTGGGTGATTCTGGTGTCAGATTTAGGCGTCTTCTCCCCTTCCTCTTGTTCTTCTTCTGCCGTTGGAGAGCCACGGCAAGGACCTCCCCGTCGGCTGGCGGTTTCTTGCCCTTGCTAGCCTTGGCATAGTGATACTCACAGAAGCTGACGGTGGGGAGTGCACGAGCTGAGCAGCGCCACTTCTTACCATCACTTCTGCGACACCGGAGGTGGTCCGGCACCGGTGGTGGAGAGTCGCCGCGTTCTCCCGATTTGCGGCGCCGCCGCCTACGTGGGGGCAGAGGGGTCTCCTCTTCCTCGTCATCCTCAGGAGTCGGTTCGGGTCTGGCTGCCCGCTTGCGGCGGCGGCTACGGGCTGGAGGTGAAGGAGGAGGAGATTCCTCCACAGCATCAGCCTCACCTTCGGGATCAGAATCCGCCATCGCCGCCAGCCTCAGCGGCCTCCTCTTCATCCTCGCCGTCGGACTCAGCGGCTTTCTCTATACTCTCCATGTCCGCCGCAACGGCTTTCTCTTCCTTCTCCCCGTCGGTTTCCTCTGCCTCCCCTTCTGGATCAGCATCCCCGGCATCTGCTTCGCGCTCAGAGTCGCTCTCGTCGGCTTCCTCTTCAGCCTTGGCATCCGCGGCCTCTACTTTGGTCTTCTCCGCATCCATAGCCTCTACTTCGGTCTTCTCCGCATCTGCCCCATTGGCTTCAGGTTCGGCATCCATCTCCTCGGGCTTGGACCCGTCGGCTTCCTCTCTATGCTCCGCATCCATCTCCTCAGCCTTGTTCTCGACGGCTTCCTCCTTGGAATCCTCGGCGTCCGTCTCCTCAGCTCCACTCTCGGAGAACTCCTCCTCCTTGGAGTCGTCGCGGTCGGCCTCCTCCTCGGACATGGCGGCGTCGACAGTCTCCTCTATGGGCTCGGCGTCTGTGGCTTTGGGATTGGCTTTGCCCTTGCCCTTGGAGCGGCGTGGCGGCATGGCGGTGGCGGCGGGCTAGGGTTCCGGCGAGGGATTGCGAGATCGAAGTGGGAGGCAGTGCGGGCTACTGGTTCTGCAAGGGGGGTCATGAGGGGGTGGGGTTATGAGGAGTGTCATTGTGGGCCCACCCTGTCTGATAGCGTCAGCGGGTCGTCTCACGAGGAGCGTCCGCGTCGGATACCAAAGATAGCGATATAGAATGAAGATAATTAATCGGAAATTCGCATTGGCACCCGGGAGCATATGCTCCCGGTATTTTCAAAAAAAAATCAAAATTTTAAAACTTATCAAAAAATTCTGCAAAAAATCATGCATGTACCTGACCATGTTGCGCACCACCGTGTTTTTTTTCGCGCCGAAATGATATCGTATGCGCCCTGTACAAAAATGACAAATTTCCTGTCATTTCTGACGGGAATTTTTTTGATAAGTTTTCAATTTGCTAAATTTTTTCGAAAATACAGGGAGCATCAAAACGCTGCTATCCATATTTAATGCCGTTTAGAGAGGAGGAGGAGAACATCTCGGCCGTTCGATAGCGATTGGACGGGTGAGATCGTATGGCGTGCATTTATGTGCAAGATTTGGGATGAGCTGTGCCTGATCTGGATCGGGTTAACGCTCCATCGGAACGTTGGTGGACTCTAAAGATCTTCCAATTATAGAATCAGCGTCGTTGCTGGGCTGTGTTTCGGTGGGATAGCGCCCAACGCTGACGGAGACTGCAACGTTTTTTTAAGCCCAGTCTATGAAATAGCGGCGCGATTTGCCTAGTATCGCTCCAAAAGGGGCCCAATAAAGGAAGAACAGTTTTCTTTTCCTCTTTTTGCTATTATTAAATATGTTTTTAATCTTAACACATTTCAAATCTGAACATTTTTATGAAAACAATTTTTCAATTTGAACAATTCTTGAATACAAATTTCTTTTCAAAATCTGAACTTTTTTTCATTTGAACAATTTTTGAATTAGAAAAAATTCCAATCTCAACGCTTTTTAAATCAGACAATTTTCGAATTTGGACAAGATTTTGAATCCAAACATTTTTCAAAATATGAACAAATTTTGAATTTGAACATTAGTTTTCAAATTCTAAACTTTAAAATTGAACAAATTTTAATTAGAAAAAATCTCAACGTTTTGAAATTTTGAACAATTTTTTAATTCAAACATTTTTTAAATCTTAACAATTACATAAAACAGAAAATAAATGAAGAGAAACAGAAAAAGGAAAACAAAAAATAAAACAAAGAAGAAAAAGAAACAAATAAAAGAAAAACGATAAATGGGCCTGCCAGTAGGTGGCTCCTTAAGGCGGCGACACGCCTCCTCGCCGCTAACGGGTGATATTTAGGATATACCGAAATATCCTGGACCTAAAAGGATACCGGTTCGAGTTTGGTTTTGGAATAAAGGAAGCCTAGATCATCTTGTGCATCTTTTTTCTTTCTTTGATACTCTTTGCTCCGGAATTGTAGGGCCCCTTAATCTTGTCTAAGTCAAAAAAAAATGTTTAACTTTGATCACGTTTATACTAAAATATCACATCTTGAAAAACATAACTCGTGATAGTTCTAGTAATGTTGGTTTGATTGTGCTTAGAGGATAATGTTATATTTTTTTCATAAACTTGGTCAATCAATCAATGAATTATGATGAGAGCCTTCACGGACTTTCATCAAATCTAGTGTGGGGTTTTAGCTTATTTTATTATTGAAAGGTGTGGTCTTTGTTACTATGCTTGCTACGTGGTCCTAGTGTCATTGTTGTGTATGTGGGTGCCAAGCATGTTTTTGAAGGGGTTAGCAGCAGAAAACAATAATTTTTCTAACTAGCGTACGCCAAAACTAAGCCAAGGATATATCTATTAGTAATGCCATAACGGAGAAGATGTCGGTAACATACCCTTGTAGACCAAAAAGCGGGAATTACGCTCCCGCACAAGCGTTGTTGAAGTAGACGACGTAGCCGACCTCAAGATCGCGAAGATCCTGGCGCGACGAAGATGAAGGTGACATGACGATGACGCCCCCGGTGCCAAAAGTGCAGCACCTCCGAGTACTCACACACGTGCGGAGCTTGACGACGACTCCCGGTCTCCCCGATCCAGCCGGGATTGCGGAAGTAGAACTTTTGGGTGGAATCCCGCAGGACGATGGCGCACTGCGGTGTAGTTGTCTCACGTGCGCGCAGTCCTTACAAGGGACCGCGCTCTACGGGAGATGAAGAGGGAGAAAGGGGGTGGAGGAGGAGGGGGTGGTGCGGTCAGCCTAGGGCTGACCGTGGTGGCCATGGGCCCCATGTGGCCCAGCCGCACCATCCCCTTTGGGGGGTTCGGCCGCCACATGGGCCAACCCTCCAGGGTTTGGCCCATTTAGGTGGGCTGCACCATTTTTCCTCTTTTATTTAATATTTAAATATATATAATTCATTAATTAATATATTTGCATATTATTTTATCTCCCGTAGCTCCGTAACAACTTCCGGACCACTCCGAACTTTCTTCGGTCTCTCCGGAACCCTTCCAGCTTCTCTTCTATATGTGATTTCAATGTTTTCAAAACGATCTCCAAGCGTCGTCAAGACCTTAAGTGTGTTACCCTACGGTTCAAGAATGCTCCAGACATGGTCGAGACCCCTCGCTCGCCAATGACCATCAGGAGGGCCTGGATGCCTATGACGGTCCATGTGCATTCCACGAATAATCGTCGTTGAACCATTAATATGGATATCTATTCCTTTGTTTCCTTCAATACTACCCTTGTCCGAGATACGATCGTTAACATCCTATACTTTGTTTTATCTCATTACCGACAAGGGTTATTTAACTCGTTCCGTGATATTACATCCCCATGACCTAGTCATACGCTGCGCAGCTTTATAGATGTAATATCACCGAGTGGGCCAAGAGTATCTTTCTGTCACGCGGATGAACAAATCCCGCTCTCGATCCATATGCCTCAACGTACCCTTTTGGAATACCTGAGGTACGCCTTTTTAGTCACCCATTTATGGTCTGACGATTGATGCACTCAAAGTACCCTCCGGTGGTAGTGATTAAATACGATCTCATGGTCAGAGGAATAGGCTACCATATTACCTACCTATTGCAACAATGAACTTTGTGACCCGAACCTATTGCAATACTTTGTTGGGTATGTCCATCATCTTATTCCACTAATAAAATGACCTCATTGTCAACCGACATAAATATCCATGATCGGGAAATCTCGATCATCTTTTGACCAATGAACTAGTTTGTATAGAGGCTTACTAGGGACTCTGGTTTGTTTACATACCACACGTGTATTAACAATTCCGATTAATACAGTTATAGCATGGTATAAAACTTATTATAAACGTAATGAGATATTACAATAAATACTTAATATTTATTTGCCTCTAGGGCATATCTCCTACAGTTTTCTTATGTATGTGGGTGCCAAGCGGCTTTCAAGGCAGTGTCTATGCTGCTTCGCCGGTTATTGGTGAGGTCGAGTAGGCGAGTCTCAAGTTCTTGTAGTTTTAGGTTAGTTGTTGAGAATAGTTGTGTTTTTCTCCTTTAATGGCAGACATTGGTTGATAGTGTGTATATTACATATCTTGTCAATTGCATGAATATGACACATTTGTGCGCATGTAACATTTTGACACCCAACGGGAATACGGATGACCCTCGCAAGTGCTTAAATCTACAGTTATTTTGCGAACAAGCTTTAATATCCGCAGAGAAAACAGTAATCCTATCAAAAAAGTTCTGAAAAGTAAAAATTGTCGACATGACCGGCATTGAATAGATTACACTAGCTATCCCAATGCCATAGGCTTATATATTTCCACCAATTATTATCCAAACTCCATCTGCGCATCGGGAACGAACAACAAATTTGCGTCGATTTGATGCCATCCGTTGGCGTTACTGGGTGAAACGGGGACATGTATGGTAGCCCATCCTTCTCCTTATGAGAATATGAGAATGTATCATGTGCTCTCAACTAATTACTGCACCTGGTGCACACACGTTTGGTTGACCACCTAATTTTTTATAAAAATAAATAAGGCTTAGACATTAACACAATACAAATATACATCGTTATAAAAATTTAAGTATAAATTTGAAACTTAACATCTATACGGAAATGACAAATTCTTATCAATAGTGACAATGGACCAAATTTAAAATCCGACTTAAATTTTGCACTATTCATTGTCGGATTTGTACAGTTATTTTCTTGATCTATGTTGCGTGTATCAATTTGAAATTTGTGACAAGTTTGATATGAGTATTACCTATGACTAAATCTTTTTCAGACTTTTTAAAAACAATTTAGGTAGTTCGCCGGAGCTGGGTACCATGTGATTGACTAGGTCGTATAAACAATTTGCTAATTCATGTATTTTTTTATAACACAATGTACATAATGATTAGGATTGATGAGTGGTGATCACGTCGTTTCTTAGTTAGAAAATGGTATCTCACAGTTCTGTGTTAGCACGTATGAAGAACTTACTGAACAAGTAGTGTTGTTGTGTTTTGGAGCATTTTCCAAAGCAACCACACATATGACTAAAACACAAGTTTAGACCTCGCCCGCTGATCATTTATAAACAAAGGCAAAAGTTTTGTCTCATTCATGAATTAAGCAAAACAGAGTTACCCAGTTAATAAACGGAAAAAACCGCTGTGTGGCACCCATATAAATTCACATACGGCCGTCAAGGTCACAAATCTGGTGTCATCGTCATCAATTCTCCCCAACATGGGTCATCGTCCACCCTAAACTTCAAGCAAGCAACACCGACTTCCTGGAAGACGAACATTGACCCAACCCTCATCGTAGAGGTTGTGAGAAATTTCAAGAAGCCTCATGCGATGACTCAGCCACGACTCAAGCCGGCAGTCGGGTCGGGTTTGTGCGGGTCGACCTTAGACAGACCCATACCCGACTAATAAATGGGCAAAGGTCATGACCCATGACCCTACCCATGGGTCTAACTTGGTACCCATGCCCAAACCTGGCGGGTTTTCGTACCCGATGGGTCGCCCATCGGGTTTAACATTATTTATTATATTTACACTCGTGTGACAGGAGCGATGCTGTGATCGGTCACAATTCTCAGCGAAGTAGCCTCTCCGAGCCTCCTTTTATAGGCAGAGCTCCACCACCCACTTGCTTCGCTCGGCGAGGTGGTACTAAAGGTGCGGCTGTTTCACGGTCCTGTGAAAGTGTGAAGTTGCGTATTGCATGGGCTTTTCCCCTTTAGAGGCCCAGCAAGACTAGTACTTAATTTATTTATGGGCTGGAACCAGCATCCTACGGAATATACAGAAGAAACAACACACGTACACTAGCAGTCACCCATCAGGTCTACCTAATGCACATGCACATGCATCGTTAAGCAAGACAATGTGGTACTGTCTAGTAATGAGGGCCCACATGTCAGCTAATCGGGTCACCCATCGGGTCGCCCATGGGTACAATCCTATGCCCATACCCTACCCACGACTAATCGGGTCGCCCATGGGCAAGACCCACGGGCGGAAACAGCGACCCATACCCTGCCCATTAGGGTCGGGTGCCCATGGGCAGACGTGCCCATGGGTCAAATTGCCGGCCTTAGCCACGACTCTGAAATAGAACTATGCAAGGTGGGGGCCGCTGAGTTTCTGTTATCATTAAGTTAGAAGCTCTTTCTTGATGAAAAATCTGAAAATTTGCTCCCGACAAAATTCTTCAAACTTCTGCCGAAAACAATAGGCCACTGTCCTGTTCTCCTACACATAGACTTACTCTCCCTAAACAAGCAAAACGACACCTTATCCTCAGCTGGACTCGCGTGTTATAGTTATCCTTCGGTTCTCCTCTTGTCTCTAGAAATGTGTGCATCCAACTTTTCTGTAGATAGTAGTGGTATGCTTAGCTCAACCATATTGTAAAGGTAAATGCATGGACCAAGAAAAGAGTGCTTTGGCATGCAACTTGCTTGCGCTTTCTCTCTTGAGAGGCATATTTTATGAAGGCATTGGCCTGGATGTAGCCGATCGGTAAAGGTTGGTGAACAAGTTGTGCAAGCAATATATTCTTGTTTTTGTCACCGTGAATGGATAAATTGAGCACCGAGCGCGGCCTTTGAATCTATCTTGCGCTGAAGATTCCACTTCCAATACTGATTGAGATTTCAGACGGGTGAAGAAAAGAGAGAACGATGTGAAGTCATGCTCAAGTGTACTGTATGTGTATCCGTTTGAGTTCTACTTTTCTCCTAACATATATTGGCATGTTATAGAAAGGAAATGAGGGGTCTCGAACTGAAAAGAGCCGCATCCAAAATATCTTTGGATCATGTGACTGTTACTGCTGAACCTGATTACCTGAAGTATGGTTATTATATAACCAGCTCGCCAG
Organism: Poa pratensis; assembly: GCA_947311845.1. Lineage (NCBI taxonomy): Eukaryota > Viridiplantae > Streptophyta > Magnoliopsida > Poales > Poaceae > Poa > Poa pratensis. The sequence goes on from CAMZMU010000128.1 coordinate 33,577,748, forward strand.
CTCGCCAAAAAATAGAAAATATTCTGGTGAGAAAGCATGCAGCCAATTAATAATTCAACCTAAGCTATCCAGTGCAATCTTGCAGATTCGGCGATGCCGACGTTGACAAGCTGTCAGCATCGTTTATTGCAGGTTCTCTGGATTAGTTGCTTTTGGAGACTTCTCTCCTCGCTCCCATCGCCCCTCCCTGGGCGACCGGGGCGCCCCTTCCTCCGCCCCTAGCTCGCCATCCTTCCCTCTCCCCCCACCGCCGCCGCCGGAAGGGCAAAGCCCATGGGGGCCGGCGGCGGCGGATTTCCTTTCCCCGCGCACTAGGAGGGTATGAGGGGGCGGTTCCCGATCTGGCGGCGGTGCGGCTCGGTGATGGGTCTCGACCGGCGGCGCTCTGGCCATGGCGGGCGGCTGGGATGGACGACGCGGGGGTGGCGTGCCGCGGTGGTGCTGGTTCGGCCACCGGCGGCGGTGGATTTGTGCTTGTGTGTGGCGGGCTAGATCTGGGCCCGAGGGCCCCAATCTGGGCCTGGTCGGCCCGGGTTTCCGTGGCAGCCAGGTATGGGGGTCAGTGGTAGGTGTGGAGGCGCCGCACCCACTGTACTGACCGTCCTCCGCCGCCATGCCCTTCCCACTGCCGGCCGTGTTCGGCTAAATCTGGGCCAGGCGGGCTCGGATTTGGTGACCGTTTTTGTCCGTTCCGTGATGCCGGAGACCTTTGGTGCGTGACCTCGGACGCCGGGGTGGCGGCCCCGGATGGAGAGGTTGTGCGCTTGGCTTCGCGGTAGGCAGCGTTGCAGCGGTGGTGGCGCCTCCGTTTGGCTGCAAGGGCAGCGAGGGGAGGAGCGGCGGGTGATCCTGGCGCTGTCGTCGTCGCATGGCGGTTCCCTGGTCTAGTTTGGAGGGCTCGAGCTGTTGGCGGCGGTCCTCCCATCGGTTCGTCTCTGATGACCCTTGGGTGACATGGGTGAAGGTTCGAGCGAAAGCTCAGTGCTTGTGCACCGGCGGCGGCGGCGCCTACGAGCGTCGTATCCCTCCTGGGGGCGTCGTTGTGGAATCCTCACTCTGTGTCAAGCTCCGGGTGAAAACCCTTGTCTGATTCATCGGACTCGGCATTGGCGACGTACCACGTCGTTACCCTCTTGGGGGCATTGTCGTGGAGCTTAGGGTTTGTTTGTCGCAGCTTCGTTCTGGCGTGAAGCTTCGTCGGCTCCGGCATGGGATGGTCTCGCGGGTCTCCTATCTCTTACACGTGACATCATTGTCACCATTCTCGGTCCTCGTTGTTGCTGGCAGGATCGGCGCTCCACAGCCCGGAGCGAGAGGGCAGGCGGCCCTCTCCAGCAATGACTTGGTGTGTTCGGTGCAACGTTGTCCGGTGGTCTTATCAGGAGGCGCGGTTTCGTACCTGCTCGGTAGTTTAGGTTGCTTCTTGCTAGGTGTGGCTTCTCCGGTTTTCATGCTCGACTTGTAGGTGGGGGTGCGCTCTCGTCTCGTGTCGTTTCTTTTGACTAGCTTTGTAAGAGGATTTTTTCATCACCTTGTATCAGTTCGGCCGTTTGTGGCTTTATTTATAAACCTGGACGCAAGCCTGTTTCGTGGGTTCTCTGGATTAGTTGCTGATGTAAAGCAAGTCCCAACCATCATTTTAATTGGTTTAAAGGTACTACGTAATAGTACGAATTTAATCATAGATTCAGCCAGGGATAGAACAACTTAAACATCACGATCACGGGTTCACGACGTTTTGACTAAGAGAGCGTGCAAGAAAATGCGATTTTGGACGCAACGGATGGCACAGACTAATCAAAGTAGTCCAAAGTGGCAGACAGAAAAGCACTTAAAAAGTACAATAAATAAACTACAAAAGCAAGAAAACGGTAGCAACTTGGGGGAAATTTCAATTGCCGATGAGACCGCGTGTGGCTGAAATTAGTGGATACCACGAGACGACCATAGTCCAATCGAGGCGGCCACCACACCCTGCTCGGCTGCTCGTATGAACTTTGTGTACTCCCTCCGTTCCAATTTAATTAACTTGCTATGCACCACAAGTGAATGTATCTAGACTTGTAACATGTCTAGATACATCCACATGTGATACATAGCAAGTCAATTAATTTGGAACGGAGGGAGTAGTTTTGTTGTGCTAGTTAAGTGCCTCCGGGTAAGAGTTTTCTTAGGCTCCGTTTGCTACGAAGGTGACTTTCATATTCACTAAACAGTTGTTAACGAATGATTTAACGGCAAATCTAACTGCGCATGGCCTATTCTGCCGGTCTGCCCCATGTTAGAGCAACTTAGCAAATCCCGTAAAACTCATACTGTAAGAACAGTTTAAGATATACCATAAAACACATTTACGGTATGATGGAGGCTCTCATATCGGATACCGCAAAATCGGTACTCCCTCCGATCGGGAAAGGTTGTCACAGCTTATTAAGAAAGTCTATTTTACAAAAAGCCCCCCGCACATTCAAATCATTACAAAAAATGTTTCAGATCTGGAGGTGCTCTCCGTCACCGTCCATCCTGCACCTGATGAGGATATGATTAGCCCGGATACGACCAAAATTATTATTCCAAGACATAGTTTTCAGGTGATTTCTAATACTAATAATTTGATATATTATTTTAATAATAAAGATAAAGATACAACACCTATTTCTATTGTATGCAGAATTCTCAAGGAGCGGTACAAGCCACGGATAAAAATCATGGAAAAAATAGCGCGCTATAGCGCCGTTAATAGCACGCTATAGCGTTTTCAGAACTGTCTCGCTAAATCAATCAGTGTACAATGTCTCGCTAATAGCACGCTATAGCGCGATATAGCACGCTAATAGCGTATTTTAAGGCTGGCGCTATTTTGCTGTAGCGCGCTATTTTTTTCCTTGATAAAAATGCGACCACAGCGAATTAAGAGAGACGCTGCATATATTATATACGTGTGCTCCTACCCAAGGCAAATAAATCAAAGGCCATCGTATTATCTATTCCATGCAAGAGTTTTTGGTGGTGGGCCCAATGCATGTGCCGTGTGACCATCAAGCAAAAAAGGCCAGGGAAAAGGAAGCCAAACTTCACGTGAGGGCATGCATGCATCCTGAAGTCCAAGGAGGATCGGCCCACGACCAGCATGCACCGTGCGGAACGATTGTCGCCGCCGCCATCAGCTCCTGCCTCCTCGTAAATAAATAGCGAGACCGTCTAGGTTTTAGACTCAGATTTTGTTTAGCTAAAAGACTGCCTAGCGTTTCGCTGAATCTTCGTGATCTTGATTTGTGTCCAACGATCAGATTAAGACCACTACGGAATCCCACATTTTCAATAAAGTTCATCTTATATCCGCAATTCTTGATTGCATTATTAGTTCTTACTTGTTTCTCGATCGCAGGTAGAACTAGACCTATTGGTCAGGCTGATCGTGCTTCTGCAGGATTCGTAACCTCGGGCGATTGGTTTAGCGATTGCATTGGCGCTGCGTACGTGTGCGTAGTAGTCGGATCGCCAAGGTCGACCTCCACCAGAATCGACGTATCTTCATCTCATCGAAAGATCGGACACCTTTGTCCACATCAAGTGGTATCAGATTTCAGGTTGCTCGGTGAGAAAATTTATCCATAGATTAGATTTGTTTTTCATACCTACAGTCCACCAACAAGCCATACAAAAATATTTAGATTAGATCATCCTGTCCTACAATCAGTTTTAGCCTTTTCGCCAGATCACTTAGTTTTGTTTTATTGAATTTTCATTGCATCGTCTGTCGAGTTGCTGGTTTTAATGTCTAGTCCTTTAGAGTTTCGAGTTCTAGTCACATTTTGTTCGCGCCGTATCCACATACACCACCATCCTTTGTTGTCTTTTTCCGCTGCCATTTCCTTTTTTTCAGCCTCCATTGTCGCCATCCCTTTTCTTGCTTGCCACCATCATCCGTTCTTGTTCGCCGCCACCGTCACTACCACAGAAAGGCCTTTCTGTGGCGCACGTTTTTGACTTTCTATGGCGCACCGGGAGGTTTGCTGGGTGCGCCACAGAATTCTCGCCACAAAAATTATTTCTGTGGCGCACCCAGGGCGTGCGCCACAGAAAGTGCAACTTTCTGTGGCGCACCCAGCGAGGTGCGTCACGGAAATAGCTCGGCAGCACCCCTATGCAGAGGAATTCTGTGGCGCACCGTTCCTTGGTGCGCCACAGAAAGTTGTGCGCCACAAAAAAAAAGCGTGCGCCACCAAAATTTGAAACAGAAATACCGTTATTTTTTCGTTTTGCTGTACAAATACAGGTATATACAGGATTATACAGGTTTATACAGAAATACAGGTATATTTGACAGGTATATAAACAGACAAACACATTAATCAATATGTCATCACACATATTACTTAGTGCCCGATCGAGATACATATCTACACATAGTCACAAAAGTGCCGAATGTTTCGTCATTTCACACTACACATTACAAATCAAGTGTTCGCCGCCTAACTATGATCAAATGTAGTACACATCGGCGATGATGGTGAGCAAGAGCGCGCGGGAGCATGCATGATCATGGAGTCCTCTTCTTGAGTGGCGCCGGGAACGGTAGAAAGCCTTCTTTCGTCCTCCACTCCCTGGTGTCATTCTGTGCCTCTAGTCGTTCTTCGATATCCCTCTGACACAACCCTGAAGATGGATTGGGATATATATTGGTTAGTGATATAAATAGAGTATAATTTATTCATCTAAGTAGAGAGGCAAGACAATCAATCAATTGTCATGGTTGGAAATCATATGGCTATCCTATTTGGGTTTCATAGCATAGCATATATATAATATATAACCTTACACATGCACTTCTATAATACCTCTGGGGTAGTGGAAGGACCCTGATTTGTGAATGACATCGTCGAGGATGATCGTTGACAACTGCAGCCGGATGCGATGGAAGTCTGTTCTGTAATCAGCATCGGTGAGAGCATCCGCCATTTTGGTGTATTCTGCGAGACCAGATGGAATCTTAGTTTTCTCGTAATCCCGAACAATCGCTTTAAGGTGATGGAGGGCGTAGTAGGCCTCCATCACGCCGCCATCCAGTTGCTTGATGCAATGGAAGCCGGTCCCATGCTGGAACTTGTGTGTGTTCTCCTCCGTGAAGAATTCCGACTTCTTAACGAAGGGGCCGCCCTTTTGGGCATAGGCCTCGAAAGCGTCATCGAGAACACCCTTTATTCTGGTGTATCATCTCGGCGTGGATTTATTCCCCGAGTCCAAATAAGTGACAATGGACCACCTCGGGGATACGTAGATGAGTGCGCAGTACTTGTCCCTGCTCAACACAATTGAAACAGAATGTTGGACAAAGGATCAGCGATGGAAGAAATGTACAAGAAGGCATAAGATCCGACGGTGGCGAGCGGATGTGTACTTACTCAAAAAAGAAAGACAGAAGAAGGGCGTTCTTCCTCTTGTTGGCCAGCATGACTGTCGTGGGTTTGTCACGCAGAGGTCATGGAGATGACTTCGTAGAGTTGGGGATTAAGCGATCGAGCGTCTCCGAGCTAAGGATCACAGGCAGGAGGAAGACGATGTTTTTTACCCAGGTTCGGCCCCTCAATGTGAGATAAAGACCTACGTCCTGCCTATCCTAGATTGATATTGATATGAATATGGTGTTACAAGGGGTTGGCGATCGAGGTGTCGAGTCGCCTCTCTCTGGATGTATGAGAGCTTTTTAGCTTGGGGTTCTAGGTCCTTGGAGTCCACCTTATAAAGACGATGGCTCGCAAGGTTACAAGGAAACTTCTCTCCCAAGGAAAGTATGAGCCGGAGTCCTACTTGGAGACTAAGTAATATAATTTCGTGTCTTCCAAGTTATGTCTTCTCCTGCCAGATAAGCCTGCGCCAGTTAAGGCTGCGCCAGTTAAGTCTGCGCCAGTTAAGCCGCGACAATTAAGCCTCGCCTGTTAAGTCTGCGCCAGCTTACGTCTTGATAAGTTCGTACGTCGGCTCATACTCAATTAGGTATTCCCCCGAGCTTCCGGGTGATTCGTAGAGTCAGACGGAAGATCTTGACTTGATGTTGATGATTTTGCCGACTTGAGTATGTAGAGCTTGGTGACTTACTGATGATGAGCCGCGAGCGTAGCGGCTTATTGAGCTGCTGATGTAGAAGCGCTGACTCGCATATGTTTGTTGATGTACTATCACAGGCATTCGAGGCCATGCACAAGTCTTCCTCACTTGCTATTTGAACACTTCTGTTTAGTCGCATTGAAGCTACAGAATCGCGATAAATTCTCCACGAAAATTATATAAGGTGTCGGTGAAGCCTTTTGTGAAAACCACATTTTCCTGTTGGATGTAAGACTGAGCTGAAATCATAAGAATAATAACTTATGAGCATCAAGATATATTAGCCAAATATGTATATGGTGCTAAGTCATAGACATCGAAGTAGAAAAGACCATAGGCATAAATAAGCTGGGCAATCATTAGAATAATAATATGTCATGTTATCATGACGAGCCATTTGAGCACATGTTGAATCATAGCGGCTCAAGGGTATATAGCCACAGCCTGTATTAAAAGATTTCTGAGTCACTAGTTTGACTCGCAAATGGATATGTATATTCTCATGTGCTGCAAAAAATTAAATCTACATATAATCATGGTATATGAGTATAATAAAGACCGCCAGATATGCATGGTGGATGTGTAGCCCCTGAGGGCCGGGTTGCATGCTTGATCATGCTGCTCGGGACTCAAAAAATATCTCAACTTAGACAAAAACTTAATTGTCCTAGCCCCCAGGCGTTAAGCAGGCATGATTTCATTATCCTGCTTGATGGCATATCGTTGCAATTTGATCCTGCAACAGATTGAGCAAATATTGTTGCCGCAATTAAACAATAATATTTGGAGTCGGACAAAGCCGCTTATAAACTCCGAACTGTGAAATATTAGTGGAGCTGCTAGGAAAAAAGATAATCCCAGTCAAACTCTAGATATAGATGAAAGAATCATCCTTAAAAATTCCACTTAATGTGGCTGTAGATAAAAGATAATGGTGGTTTCAACAGCCGATATCAGGGAATGATTATCCCAATCATTAAAAAAAATCTGGTCATGCCAGTTCAAACTCATTTGGCCGAGTTATATGTTCCTGAAATTCAAAGGGCAAAGCCCCCGAGGAAGCAATGATATTAACTTGATGACAATATGTTAGCCTTGGTGGCTGGTAATAATTATGATAAAAATTTAGTACTCTGCATAATAGCATATGGTACCCTGCTTGATAGCATAGTATAATCTGCATGATAGCAAATGGTATGTCGCATGATAGCATGTTGTAATCTGCATGATAGCAAATGGTTGCATAATAACAACTTAGTTGCATGATAGCAACTGGTAAGATGCATGATAGCATATTGTACGATGCATGATAGCATATGGTACTTGACTCAGTATTTCCCAGATCTAATGTGTGTTCAGAGTCGAGAACGGCCATGATAGGCATTCAGACTCGATTGACGCCACACGCGGGTACTTTAGTCCTTCTGAATTATCTCTATTACCATTAAGTAGGTCTTCGCACGGCTCAGTATTTCACAGGTAAAAACGCGTGTTCAGAGTCGAGAGCGGCCATGATAGGCAATCAAGCTCGATTGACACCGCGCCCCAGTACTTTGGCTGCATAGTGCAAAGATACTTCTGACTTAAGGCGAGAATAACCAGGATTATTGCTTTTATCGGCTTCAATAGCCGTGATGAGCTCTAATTAGCTTTGATGGTAACCAGCTCTGATTAGCTGTAGATGTGGTACAGCGAGTCATCTGTTTTAACTCAAATATTTGATAAGATAATGATTCATTAATGACTCATAAACTGATATAATGATGAGCTGTTTGCGACTCATAAAATGATATGACAATAAGTCGACGATGATTAATAAAATGATATGATAATAAATCATGAAATTATATAACGATCAGTCATAAATTGATATAATGATAAGTCATAGAATGACAAATGAATCGCCAAATATCAATGCTTGAACATGTAGTAGTGATCTTGATATTCAATGCAAGCTGTAAATAGCTAGACTTTGCAATGCGAGTTATAAAGAACTCTAATTTGACGAATGTATTGAGAAGTAGATGTAATTAAATCTACAAAAGCTGATATGAATTTAAAGTCTACGACATGATTATAATATGAGCCGCAAATACATTAATAAAAGGCATAATAAGCTAGATATGCACCCACCGAGATAAACTCGAAGATGAATTTAAACTTATTGATGAAAGTAAAAGGCTGCGAAAGTTGAGTATAATAGCGACTTAGCTTATTTTTATTCTTCTGAATTTGATATCGCGGTATAATCCGTGGACCGTAGATGTATGTCCGTCGAAGACGAAATAGGGCACGGTGGTGTTGGTGATCAACCACAGCGAGTCAGCAAGCTTTGTAACTGCTGGTCGTCTCGCTGATCGCATCCATGCATGTTGTGAGTCGGACGTATATCCACTTCGGGGTTGCCGAACTGCTGAGTCGTTGTCTGCTGCGTCATGGCCAAAGTCGCGGAAGCGGATAAATAACCGGACTGCTTTTAGCTATCAGCGCACGCATGCCATCCAGATTTTTTTTCTTTCCTTTGATTGATTTCCCTGACACTTGAGTTGGTGAGCTGTAGCATACATCCCAAGATTAGTATCTTGCTGATCGTACTTCCTTGTCATTGCACGTGCAATCCATGTTGGTACGAGTGATGTTTAAATATGTAACAAGCCTGCAAGTCTTCATCCATGTGCGACTCTTTGATCCATGTGCGAGTGATGTTGGTACTTCTTTTCTTTCTTGACAACTCTCTTTGATCCATGTGCGACTCAAGTAGTACTAGCTGGTACGTATTGATTTGAACTGGTGCATGGCAAAATCTTCATGCAGCGGTAAGTCGCAGCTTAGAAATCGGACGCAGCGGCTAAATCCGCATGCAGCAGTAAGTCGCAGCTCAGACCGGACGCAGCGGCGAAATCTTCATGCAGCAGTAAGTCGCAGCTCGGACCTCAGACGCAGCGGCAAAATCTTCATGCAGCTGCCTTGTATATCTACGATCCCCTTTTTCTTTTTTCATCATGGGGAACATGATCACGTGGTGGCCTTCAGAAGTCTGATCCAACTTAGACAGTCTCCTTTATATTGATACGTTAACTAGTACCGGCTGGATTCCGAGATGAACTAAGCTTTGGCTCTGACACGCACGGCCAAGTTTTTCATACAGCTATTCGTGAGTCGGATCCGAGGAACCGTGCACGGAACACTGCCAAATAACTTCGACCTAGTAGACTCGATCAGTCGCATGCAAGGATATTGCTGATGTCCAGTTGCACGAGTCGCCTGGCTGACGAGCACACTAATAGAAACAGAGGCATTGGTGCGCCACTTTAGTACCGGTTGCAACAAAAACCGGTACTAAAGGGGGCATTAGTCCCGGGTCGTAATACGGCCCGGGACTAAAAGTGTTCCGCAACCGTTCGCCTGGCGCGAGAAACCTTTTAGTACTACGGCCCGGGACTAAAAGGACGAACCGTTTGCCTCCCGCGCGCTTTGGAAGTTGTGTTTTCGCGACGGATCAGAGAACAGAGGGCCATTTGCTACAGTACGGGTTCTCCTCTTCCTCTTGCTCTCCTCTCTTCTTCCCCAAATCCTCCACCATGAATCAATTGGTATTCAGTTTACTCATGTGTCAACACCATGCAAGACCCTTCTCGATGTCGCCTACACGAACGACTGCGCTAAGGTCCCGGGTATTCTTGCCGATTTGAAGAAATGGCATGACGAGGATGAACACAAGTTCCTTGGCCTTGATCTCGAGTACACGGCCGATGGACGAGATGTTGCCGTCATCCAACTTGCTCACAAGAACCATGTCATGGTCTTCCAATGGTCAAGGTAACACGAACTTCTTGTAGGATAGGAAAATTGCATAGGATATATATATAGCAACGTGTGGCCATTTGAATCCTATTGGAAAGAGAACATCTTTTGATTCATAGGATAGCAAAATTTCATAGGATAGCAACATGTGGCCATTTGAATCCTATTGGAAAGATAGCTTCTTTTGATTCATATAGGATAGCAAAACTTTATAGGATAGCAACATACGTGTGGCCATTTGAATCCATTTTTTCATATAGGAGAGTGCTTCTTTTGATTCATATAGGATAGCAAAATGTTGCAGCGATGTTTAACATTTGTTCCATTAGTTCCATTTTTGTTGTTGCAGTAGTGTCAAGCACTGTCCAGAACTCATGGATTTCCTTGTCAACAGCGGCATACGTTTTTGTAGCGTTGATATAACGAATGACAAGATCAAGATGATGAGCACCTGGGGTATTGAGATACCAGCTGACTGCCACATTGATCTCCAGGACTTGATCCAGTTTCGGTATCCCTACAAGACTGGGATGGCTGATATGGCAAGAGTCTTGATCGACCCGAAGTACGCTGGTATGAAGAAAAAATTCCCCAATGAGCAGCACAACTTCTGGGAGAAGAACCAACTTGACAGGATCAACCTTGATTATGCAGCAATAGATGCATACGTTTCATTCGAGTTGTACCGCAAGTATTCTTCGGAGGACGAGTAGATGGGTGTCTGTGTCTCTAGTAGTATGTGCATAAACATGTGAATTTTAATTTCTGCCGGAAATGAATTTGAATTTCCTTTTCATTCAACTTGGATGGAGCCAATTTGAATTTTCTTTTTATTCAACATTGCAGATGAATTTACATCGGTAGTAGCGACAACACAACGACGTAGACATATTATTTATCAATTTTCAATTTACGGATTTGTAGATACGAATTATTCAATATTAAATAGAAAAGGCAAAAAAGAATTATTATTTAAATTCAAGAATTAACATATATAGTTTGGTGGTAACCCCTAAATCCATCGTTTTGAAAGGTTAGCAACTTTATTATTTAAATTCAGCACTTAACATATGTAAATCAATGTATTAAACCTTTATGTGATGTGTAGTAATGAAATTCGTCAATTTAATGTATTAAACCATAATACATAGCTCGGGTCCATTTTTATTTAACCATAATACATTACGAATAATATCACAAACTTTTGCTCGAGAAAGTCTATCAGGGTTACAAATTGATGTGGTCCAATGTCTGGCAGCTTCGATTTGTTGTTCCCGCCATCCTTCTTCGAGTTGTTGTTCCCACCATCCTTCTTCAACAGTGGATCTCAAGAATCTTGGGTACCACACCGAACCATTCGTCCTAGCCAATGGTGTGGCTCAGGTTTCCTATGTGAAGGACATGTCCACCAAACCGAAAAAAATAAAAGATAAGCAAAAGAATACATCGTCCGATGAGCCAAAGTGCCACATAGTCTGAAGATTATAATAAGTTTCATGAAATTCCGCCCTTCACAGTGAAAACTGACCCAAGCATCATGTTAAATGATGAAGATTCTCCATGGCTACGGCTCAGAAGAAAACATAAACAATAGTTGGTGATGTTGGTGATGTGTAATAATGTATTAAACCATTATGTAAGGAGCATGTGTAAGAAGCTTCAATCAGCTGCAGTTTTACCAACACAATCTCTGCATTCTCCAAGTGATAGAACAAAACATACGGTTTCCCCTGCCTACCTTCTCCAGTGGCCACTCTGACCGGCAAATCGGCAAATCATCACGTGGTCGTGAGACGGCAAATCGGCCTTCGATCCAAACAGCGGCAAGACTTCTTTGATGATCTGCAACCGTCGAAACAAGTGTTGGGAATGTTGCTAATCATCAAAGAACCTTGCCGCTGCTTGGATCCGACCGAGGGGAGGGTTCCCGGAACCGAATGATATTGTTCGGTCGATGAACTGAAGGATTATGCAGATATATAGAACAGAACACACGGTTTCCCCTGCATACAGCCCAACGGTGGCTCGTGAGTGCCTGCATATCAAAAGAACTACAACCGTCCGGCAAGACATCTCTGATGATCTGCAACCGTTTGGAACGGTCGCAGATCATCAGAGACGTCTTGCCGCTGCTTGGATCCGACCGAGGGGAGGGTTCCCGGAACAAGCGCTCGAAAGACATCTCTGATGATCGACAACCGTCCAGCAAGACATCTGTGATGATCTGCAACCGTTTGGAACGGTCGCAGATCATCACAGACGTCTTGCCGCTGGTTGCCCAAAGATGCCTCCGCCGAGGGGAGGGTTCACCTTCAGCCTTCACTGAGTGCTCTCTGCTACCCGTGTGCTGCCAAAATGAACTACAATGAGTAGACACTGAGTGCTGAACATGTCCGGGAGGGGGGCTATATATAGGATACGTGTGCTTCTTTAGTCCCGGTTGGTAACAACAACCGGGTCATGTGGGTCACGAAGTGGTCGTGATACTACTCATCCAACAGCTCACAATCCCTCAAAAGAAACACACCTCTGATCCAACGTCTCACAAGCGCTAGAAAGAAACACACGATCCGTGTGCTTCTTTAGTCCCGGTTGGTAACACCAACCGGGACTAAAGTCGGGCTCACCCCTGATCCAACGGTTCACAAGCGCTTTAAAGAAACACACGATCCGTGTGCTTCTTTAGTCCCGGTTCGTGAGTAGAAGTGAACAATACATAGGGATGTTATTGGTGATGTGTAATAATGTATTAAACCTTTTATGTAACTGTGTTCTGAAAACTCAGAAGAGATATCAAATGCACTGTTGGACGTATGACGGGAATCTGAATGCTTTGTATTCGGTCAATGAACTGGAGTATTTTGTAGATAGAACAAAACACAAGGTTTCACCGTCATACAGCCCTACGGTGGCTCCGAAAAGATGTGAAAAAGAAGATGCTGAAGTGAACACACACAGTACTGAACATAGGTACTCAAACTAACTTTGACCGGTCCTAAGCCGCGCGGTGCTGAGCCGCGGGCGCTCTGCCTCCAAAGAGCCGGAACCATCACGGGGTCATAGCTGATGTGATAAGGATCCCTCTGAAGTATCGACCAGCGCCTGTTGGTCTGAATCTCCAACAAATGCATGTAGCGACGGACGTGCTCGTCCTCCTCCCTGATACGGCGACGTACCACCTCCTCGGGGGCCGGCTCTCTCTGCACCCTCTGTGGCCCTAGCCGGAACCATCGTTGGACAGTACGGATCGTGTGTTTCTTTCGTGCGCTTCTGAGCCGTTGGATCTGCGGTGTGTTTCTTTTGAGCGCTTGTGAGCTGTTGGATTTTTAGAACCAGTCCCGGTTGGTAACACCAACCGGGACTAAAGAATCACACGGATCGTGTGTTTCTTTCGAGCGCTTGTGAGCCGTTGGATCCGGGGTGTGTTTCTTTTGAGGGCTTGTGAGCTGTTGGATCAGCACTCCCACCACCACCACCACTCCCACCTCATCCACACTCATTCCAACTTCTGCCTATAAATACTCCACCTCCCAGACAGGTACTCACTCATTCCAGCTTAACCAGCTCAAACACAAGACATTCGGATTCCCTAGCTAGGTTTTGGGCATCTTTGGGCAACCAGCGGCAGGAGGTCGCTGATGACCTGCGACCGTTCAAAACGGTTGCAGATCATCAGCGATCTCTTGCCCGACGGTTGTAGATCATCAGAGACGTCTTACCGCTGCTTGGATCGAAGTGGCGCTCAAACACAAAACATTCGGGTTCCCTAGCTAGGTGAATCCCCAAATCCCCACCTCCCCAAATCCCCACCTCCCCAAATCAATAAAAATAGACCCGAGCTATGTATTATGGTTTTATTGTGTTCGTCCTTGTTCACCGGCCGCTCATCTACCTTCGCCACCGAATCCAATGGCTGGATTTAGCCTACCTGCTGGCATGTTCCCTGGCATTATTGTGTTCGTCCTTGTTCACCGGCCAGCCATTGGAGCCACCTCCTGTAGGACGGTGAACAATGACAACACAACGACGCTGTTGGAAACACAAGCCCTCAGGTAGGTTGAATCCAGCCACTGGATTAGGGTGACGCAATGATGAATTGCCGAGGAGGTGGGAGTGGTGGTGGTGCTGGTACGGATCGTGTGTTTCCTTCGTTTCCCGCCACCGTTTCCCGCCAAATTCCGCCACCGTTTCCCGCCAAATTCCGCCACCGGTAGTCTATAAAACCCAGTTGAAGGTAGGCATGGTACTCACTTGAGCGCAACCATGGTGTGCATTGGTCCTTGCGAGAAGTGTGTGTCCGGGTTTCACATTACCGCATCCGAGCATCTCGCCAGGCTTTCGAGCAATTTGAAGGTAGATGGTAGGGTAGTTCCAATAGAAGAAATTTTGCACACTGAGAGTCATCTCGCTTTGCTCGGGTCGAAGCTATGCCGTGATGGGTTTCCGTATAGGACCCCGCTCCAAATTCGTGCAGAAATGCTCAGGCTTCAAGATAAGTTTGACAAGAAAGTTACGAATAGTCCGTTCTACCGAACTGAAGCTGACCGTGATTCGTACGGTCGTTCCTGTCTCTGGATAGTGGACAGCGATGATGACGACGATTTCATGCCATCGTCAAAGGAAAGGAGGGTTGAAGCACTGAGCAAGAAGGCTGAAGCTTCGTCCAAGGGCAAAGGCAAGAAGGCAGAATCTTCGTCAAAGGGCAAGGGTGGCAACACGGCGGATAGGTAGAGTCTTTGTTTCACTTGTGTTGTATCGTAATTTGAAGTTGTACCTTAATTTGTTCTATCCAGTATTTAGAACTAGTGAAATTGTAACGTAGATGTCTAGTTGTATGTTATATCATCTCTGCATAAGACGGTGTTGCCCGAAGTACCTGGCTGAGAAGGAACTGGCGATTACTGAAAAATATCACCAATGGTATTAAATAATAGCAATAAACATCGAACAAGAAAGTATATAAGAGAAAAATGAAAAGAAAGAAAAATAGAAAGAAAGAAAAATGAAAAGAAAAAATAGTATGAATAAAAACAATTAAAAGAAAAAAACAAATAGAAAAAAAAGAAAACGGCAGAAGTTCCTCCACGGCCACACCTGGACAAGTTCGTCCGAGCGCTAGGTAGGTATGGATGGATAGAACGGGAGATAGGACTCACTAGAAGCTGGCTTAGTAGTAGTGATCTCCTTGTCATTTGTATGCGTCTTAGTACTGGGTAGGTACTTCAGAGTTCAGTCTGAACTTTGTGTTAGCAATAGAATGCGCTGGCTAGCTGAGTTATCTGGAGTTGTGGTTTCCTCTCTGCAATGTAGTAGCAGTACTGTTGCTTTGTTAAATTACCCACGGCATTATTTTATAAAACAAAAAATGGTTTTGAATTAATTATTTAAATTCAAACATTTTTCATGTTCAAAATTTAGTGAGATTCAAAAATATGCAAAAGATAAAAGATAATGCATTTTTTAATTCAAAATGGCAAAATGGTTAATAGTTTGTAGAGTTAGAATAATTATTTTATAAAGCAGAAAATGTATTTGGAATACTTATTCAAATTCAAGCACTTTTCATGTAAAAAGTTTTCTCAAATTCATAAGTATGCAAAAACTGTTTCATTCAAATGTTCAAATATTTGAAATTGTGCTAGATCTAAAAAAAAAGTAAAAACCCGCGCAATTTTTGGGCCTTTAGTACCGGTTTTGCATACCAACCGGTACTAAAGCCCGTGCTGCGCGCGGGAACGCGAAAGGTCCTCCCAAACACTTTAGTCCCGGCCCGTGCCTCAAACCGCGACTAAAGACCGCCCTTTAGTCGCGGCTTGAGCCACGGGCCGGGACTAAAGGTCCCTCCAGTACTTAAGCAGTTCCCAATCTGGGACTTGGCCATTTTCATCGAAGAAGAAGGGCAGACCAGAGCAGAGCAGAGGAAACGCTGCCAAAATTTTCCGTCGCCAGCGCGGCCGTCCCCGACGCCGCTGCCGTCTTCGACACGGCCGCTGCCCGTCGCC
The DNA here is from genome assembly GCA_947311845.1 of Poa pratensis. Taxonomy (NCBI): domain Eukaryota; kingdom Viridiplantae; phylum Streptophyta; class Magnoliopsida; order Poales; family Poaceae; genus Poa; species Poa pratensis. The sequence continues at coordinate 33,593,662 of CAMZMU010000128.1, forward strand.
GGCGCCTCCTCTCCTTCTCCACCGAGTCGGTCGTGGTAGGAAGGCCGGAATCCGGCGAATCGCGGCCCCTCCCCCAACTCCGGCCACCGCGTGCGTGCACGATTCCGTCGCCGGAAGACCTCCCCCGACCTCGTCGTCGACTCCATCGTGCTCAGGGTGAGATTTTGCATCCTCCAGTGCCTTCAATTCCACTTATTGCGCCCCGTAGCTCCGCCGCCGCGTTGCCCGTCGTCGGCCGCCGCCAAACATCGTCGCCGGCTTGCTCCGGCGACCCAAATTGGGCGGCGCCGCTACCAAATGGTTCCCTGCAACCTCCTATACGTCGCAGCGCGTTCGAATCATCCAGAAACGCGCGGATTCGAGCAATCTTTGATTAACCCGAAATTTGAAAATAGGGCTTTATAATTCTGTTTCTGTGCTGTAACTTTAATTCAAAATAAAATAGTTAAACTGCATGTTTGTGCAAACCAAAAATCACAGTGATAAATGAATGAGTTTAGAACCACTTCCAATTTGCAAATCTTAAAAATATTAATTTGTGTGTGCTTGATAATTACTGTACTGCCACTGGTATAAATCAAGAACTATTTTTTAACTTGAGAAATATGTATCCAAAATTTGTAAATCCAATTGTTCTGGAATGCCTGTGAGTATAGCTTTCTGTAGAAATTAGCCTCATATGTTTGTGATACATAGTTTTGAAATGGCATGTGTTGGTAGTTTAGACCAGTGGGGTTTTCTGGCATTTAATTAATTTTCTGTGAATAAGATTTTGGACTAAATCCAATTGCATTAGTTTAAAATATTTACATAGAACATAAACCTATCTTTGCATACCTTGTTGATGAACAGAACACCCTGGACTTAATAAACTCTAAAAATGGTGTTTTTTGCCTATTAAAAGTGATAAAATAAATATTTGGTCCTTTATGAAATTGTTGCTATTCTTGTTTGTGAAATGGTTAGCTACTGTAGATCACTACATAATGTTGTTCTTAATATGTTAGTACTGTTAGTAATTATTTAAATAAAACCATTTGTGTAATGAAAACCATTTTATGTTGTAAGGTATGATAATTCATTTAAATAATTCATTTAAATTCTAGGACTAAGTAATTTTTAGTAATTGATTTGTAGTAATAATTTATAACAATTGATACTCATTTTATTTGATGCATTTTGAAATAATATTGTGTGCATTTTGCAGAAACTATGGATCCACCTAGTCCAACCCGCACCCGCAGAGACCTAATACAGGAAGAAATTCTCGAGAATATAATCAACGACGCCCCAGCTGCTGATCCAGGATCTCCGTCGTCGTATCTGAACCCCTCCGGGGATGGAATGGAGGTCGACCAAAGTGAGGATGAAGTCGACGGCTCCGATGATGGAGAAGGCGATAGCTCCGATGATGGAGAAGCCGGTGAACCCTTAACGAAGTCCGGCGAGGTAGATAGGAAGTTCTTCGGCGATCAGTAGATGCATTACTTGAGTTGTATATATATAAATTGACGAATGTTTCTTCTCTTAGGCCTCCACATCGAGCAAAAAGTCCAAACGAGGCCCGACCAAAAAGTTGGCCCCAACTACGCATTATACATTAGAGGTCATATCCGTTACGGGCGAACCGAAGGAACCCAAGAAGGCTGCCGCTGTATTTAGAAAACAATGCGGAGTGCTGGTTAGGGAGCACGTCCCGATCATCGTTCGAGACTGGAATAAGCGCAAAGGGGCGAACGATAGTGAGTATGTCGCCGAAAGGTACAAAAAGGGTCTTTGGAATGACCTCATGGCACATTTCACCCTGCCAGAATTTGAGGATCCTGCCGACACTGCAGAATTGAGGAAGACAGTCATGAAGTGGACTCTTAAGAAGATGGCCGAACTATTTCGGGTGTGGAAGAAAAGATTATGGCAAGAATATCAAGAGAGTAAGACTGCTCCAGTATTTGAAGGCTATCTAGCGAAGCAGGCGGATCACTGGAACGCATTTAAGAAGTACAAGGAGTCACAAGATGCCACTGCGATCTCAGCAAGGAACAAGAAAAATGCTGACAAGAAAAAATATCACCATAAATTGGGGCCAGGGGGCTACGAGACTGCCATGCCAAAGTGGGATAAAAAAGAGCAAGAGCTTCTTGCTAAAGGGATCCAACCAGAATGGATGCGCGACGAATGGGAATTGAGGGCAAGAAATTGGTTCCTTGCGCATGGGGGTTCATACGACGAAACAACAGGGGACCTTATTCCCAGTGACGGGATTAGGGTACCCAGGGAAAATTGGGTTAAAACGCTGAAAGAAATTAAAGAGGGGAAGTTAAAGTTCACTCCCGATAGAGAGAGAGACTTGCTGTCACTGGTCCTCGAGAATCAAGAAAAAGGAGGACGAACACGAGGCTTTGGCCCTTCCGTCCCATGGTGGCTTGGGTTTGCCAAAGACGTAGAAACTTACAGAAGCCGAGCGAGAGCAAAGAAGCGAAAGGAGGAGGAGGAGGGAGCCAAGTTCAACCAGTTGCTTGCCAAATTTAACCACCAGCAGCAGGAGCTTGACGAACTTAGAGCAGTAGTGCCCCCGCAAAATCCTGTACTCGATATTACCGCCGGTCCATCTCAGCGGAAAAGCAGCGTGGGTGACTCGGAGGTCCCGGCTGACGATGCACGGCGGATGATAGATGCCGGTCCCGGCTACCCCGTGGATGGAATCAAGGATGCAATATCTTGTGAGCTCCATCAGCAATTGAAGAACATATCCATGAAGGTGGCGGTCGGATATGCTTTACCTTGTCCACCTGACACACGCTGGCAAGACCGTGAGATTCCAGCTGGCTATGCTAAAGTCGTGGTGGATGAAATCGTACCGGGGTCTCATGCTATGGTGCTTGACATCCCTGGACCTGGAGATGAGAGGACACTCGGAGAAGTTGTGGGTGATACGATTCTATGGGACAAGAACTACATCAAGTTTCCAGGGTCGACGCCAAGGACAACACCGCCTTCGAGTCGTCGCAGGTCAACTAAACCTCCATCACCTCCAAGAAGCAGGTCAACACCCCATGACTACGACTACCACAGCGCGAGTCCATCTCGATCTCCGCCGCCGGACTTGGGTGGTCGACCGTCTTCGCCGCCGCCGGACTTGGGTGGTCGACCGTCTTCGCCGCCGCCGGACTTGGGTGGTCGACCAACTTCGCCGCCGCCGGACTTGGGTGGTCGACCGTCTTCGCCGCCGCCGGACTTGGGTCGACCGTCTTCGCCGCCGCCGGACTTGGGTAAAAGAGCAAGCGGGAGCACATCAGGTGTTAGTGCAAGCGAGAACAGAAGGGACGTTCCCCAGCTCGGGGAACAGGCCAAACAATCGATCCCATCCCTCATGGTGTTATCCGAAAACGTTCCCCAGCTGGTGCTGCAGCAGGATATGGAAGAAGCTGCGAAGTTGGCGGCCTCTATGGGTGTGACTGTTGCTGAATTGCTAGGTTCCCAGGACTTGGGTCGACCGTCTTCGCCGCCGCCTTTGCCCGCTAAGGACAATAAGCGGAAGCGTGCTACGTCGATGAGTACTAACCGACGCAGCAGCCCAAAACGACAAATGTCGCCCCTCCCAAGAGTGCTGAAGAGAAAATCTAGTAACAGAGCAAGCGGGAGCACATCAGGTGTTAGTGCAAGCGGGAACAGAAGGGACGTTCCCCAGCTCGGGGAACAGGCCAAACAATCGATCCCATCCCTCATGGTGTTATCCGAAAACGTTCCCCAGCTGGTGCTGCAGCAGGATATGGAAGAAGCTGCGAAGTTGGCGGCCTCTATGGGTGTGACTGTTGCTGAATTGATAGGTTCCCAGGACGACAATTTACCCAAGGCTGATGTTGTCACTAAATATGTCCTAGGGAAGCCTTTTGTCAGCGAAGAGAAGTTCACACAACTGCCAACACATATGCGGAATTTGCATGACTGGTACTTGCGAGCGGCAGACTCGGGCAGAATAATGATCGTGGCGAAAGTCCCACCTGAGTACTTCTTCCGACCCGAAGAGGTCCATGTTGAGTTTCCAGAACTCTGGCAGTTATACAATTTCGACGCCCTCGACAAATCTCTCATCAGTTGCTATTGTCTGTAAGTTGTTGAATTCATTGTCTACATATAAGTTGTTCAGTTTTTCAGTAGTTCAGTTCATTGCATGTAATTATCCTCATTATATCCTTCTGTACTCTATTATGCAGAATGAGGATGCAGGAATGTAAAAGAAAAAACATCTATAATGTTGGGTTCATTGACCCAGATAAAGTACATATACATTCGCTAACGAACAAACCCAAGGACACGGCGCATAACCTTCTAAGATTCCTAACGGAGCAACATTTCTGTGACCACATACTGTTTCCTTACAACTTCTCGTGAGGGTCTTACTCTGTTCTACACATTTTGCTTACTCGATGTTAAGTGTAATTGATGAGTTACTGACGTATATAAACGTGTGCAGGTTCCACTATGTTCTGCTAGACATTCAAATTGATAAGGGATTAGTTGAAGTCATGGACCCATTAAACAGAGACCTGACAGGGATTAGCAACATGCAGGTCTTGCTCCAGAGGTAATTTTCTATATCGGTCTCTTTCGTTGATTTCATGAGATATCAGGTAATGAATAACTCATTCATTAATTAATTTTCTTTGCCGGGCAGGGTTTGGAAAGAGTTCAGGCGTGTGGTGCAGGGTTCCTTTACTGAGAAGCTGAAGTTTACTACGGTCAAGGTAAGTAGTACGAGATATGTCCGTGCATCTCTTTAATTATAGTTTCAATACAATTATGATGCTAGATTATTATTTTGATTGAATTCTATTCTCGTAAAGTGCGCGAGGCAGCCACCGGGGACGAATCTATGTGGATACTACGTTTGCGAGTTCATTCGCACGTTTACCACTGAGCACAACGACGTAAGCAATACATTCACAACATTATTTTAGTACCGTCACTTTTTGTTATCATGATTGATGTTCATATTGATATTCTTTTCTTATATAGTTCGACAGAACGCGGGAAGAACACCTACCAGAGCAACGCGTAATAGGAATTGCAGAGGAACTGGCGGGATTTTTGATGACAGAGATGATAGACAACAACGGAGAATTTAGTGTGAATAGGCCCTACTGATGATCCCCGGTCGTGTAATCGAATAGACGGGCTCTAGTCCCGGTAATTGTGATCTCCATGTAACTATCAAAATTGTATATATTTGTATATGCTCGATCGTAAGACAAGTTATCTTATATATATGCACGAACGTCCCGGTTTGCCCTTTAGTCTCGCTTGTACTGTCCCGGTTCGCGAGCCGGGACTTTATACGCGATCTCCTCCGAAACCCTGAAAAATGAGCGAAAAGGACAAAAACAGAAACCCTAAACCCCGAAAAATAATCGAAAAGAAAAAAAACCAAAACCCCCCTGAAAATATAAGCAATAAAAGCGTGAACCTTTTGTCCCGGTTTGTATTACAAACCGGGACTGAAGGTCCTCAGGTTTGCGCTCGCCTGTGCGCCCACGTGGAGACCCTTTAGTACCGGTTTTATTTTGGTACCGGTACTAAAGGGTTACCCCTTTAGTGCCGACCCTTTAGTACCGGTTGTGCAACCGGTACTAAAGGCCATCTACAACCGGTACTAGAAGTGGGTTCTCTACTAGTGGCAGTAGCTGCCATTGTTGATGAAGAGGTGTTCGTCCGTCTCCGTCATGAGACTGATGAGGGACGTCAAGTTTGCGCACGAGGGCGATGGTGATGTCAACTCGACGGGAGCTGGCACGGAGAGTTTTGCTAAACTTGATGACGTCGTCAGTGCAGGTTTCACGAATTCGCCCAGATGCAAAAACTTGCCGTGGTGCGCGGCTCGCCGACGGAGATCTAACCGTTGGAATTCTCTCAAATTTGTTGGAGGGCTTCAGGATTGTATTCCGCAGGTTTCCACCGGATGGATCTTCGAATTGATGTCCGAGTCAACCTCGATAATTATTTTCCCAAAGTTGCGCGGAGTCCCGTCAGCTTTCGACAGGGCTTGAGTGTTTGAGTCTCCCACGGAGATCTAACCGTTGGAATACGATACGCTTTGGACATATGCTAGGAAACTCGATTTCGCATCTTTCCACCGAAGGGATCGTCGAGATGAGTTTCGAGCCGCCGCCGGTGATGTCCGCCATGCGGGCGTTGCTGCTGTCCTGTAACCCGCGCGTGAGGGGCGTTGTCGAAGTTGAGCCCCGAATCGCGCGGTCGAATTTCTCCACGCTTCCTACTCAAGCTTGAGGTAGATCTTGATGTAGATGGTGATACCTTCGAATCGTTTAGACTGGCGCGATGTCGAAGTCGCCGAGCTTGAATCGACGACGAGATCCTTCGTCCCTGGCACATATCTAGCGCGGAACATGACGCTCTTGACCGCAGGCCCCACGGTGGGCGCCAACTGTCGTGGGTTTGTCACGCAGAGGTCATGGAGATGACTACGTAGAGTTGGGGATTAAGCGATCGAGCGTCTCCGAGCTAAGGATCACAGGCACGAGGAAGACGATGTTTTTTACCCAGGTTCGGCCCCTCAATGTGAGGTAAAGACCTAGGTCCTGCCTATCCTAGATTGGTATTGTTATGAATATGGTGTTACAAGGGGTTGGCGATCGAGGTGTCGAGTCGCCTCTCTCTGGATGTATGAGAGCTTTTTAGCTTGGGATTCTAGGTCCTTGGAGTCCACCTTATAAAGACGATGGCTCGCAAGGTTATAAGGAAACTTCTCTCCCAAGGAAAGTATGAGCCGGAGTCCTACTTGGAGACTAAGTAATGTAATTTCGTGTCTTCCAAGTTATGTCTTCTCCTGCCAGATAAGCCTGTGTCAGTTAAGTCTGCGCTAGTTAAGCTGTGCCAGTTAAGCCGCGCCTATTAAGTCTGCGCCAGCTTACGTCTTGATAAGTTCGTACGTCGGCTCATACTCAATTAGGTATTCCCCCGACAATGACCCTTACGAGGTACTCCGTGGCCGTTTCCCGTGTCTTTGATCCTTCCACCAGATGGCTGTCGCGCATGTAGTAGGGATCCACTATCGCGACGTACGGGGTATCATCTCTCCTGATCTTCATCGCCACATCGAGCGCATATAGGCGGACCATGTTATAGTCCAGCCGTTGAGTGTGAAAGAGTTTGAAGATGTCCTCGTACGCTATGAAGAACACATCCGCGGGGTCTTCCTGGACGAAGTCCACCAGCTCCTTTGGCACCTGGACCGCGAACGCCGGGTAACTCGGCTGCTTGTCTTTAAGAAGGAGCTCCTCTAGATGCAAGATAGATTCCTGCGAGGCAATCATGGGTCCTTCTGCAAGGCGGAGCAAGTCCCCAGACAAGATTGGTTTACCAGCTTCATGAACTCGGGGGAAGCCATCCGCACGGGGTGGAATCGTGTCTTCAAGACCCCGGATCTTAGGAGCTGGCTGGCTCGCAGAGGTGGAGGATCCTTTTCTCTTCCTGTGCTTCTTCTTGTTCTTCATCTCTGGGGATTGTGGGGGTGAAGTGAACCCCGCTTTAACAGTTTCTTGCAGTGTGTTAGGGCTGAAAATGTTACCTGGTTGAGCTTGATGATCGTCGGCATCCGGAGGCGTGTCGGTGAAGGCCAGGCGTTGTGTGCATGAAGTGGGACGAGCAGGTTGACCGCGGTGGTCGCAGAAGGGTTCTTCATCCACAAGAGGCATGTACATACCATCCATGCAGGCGCCAGTGTTGATGAAGTCATCGACGTTGACATCATCATTCTCCTCCTCCTCATTGTCGTCGTTGCCACCAAGTTGAGGTGCAACGGCTTTGTCCTAAACATATACAATAGCACATCCGTTAGTCGGGAAAGTCGGAAAGTCGGGGAATTCGGAAAGTCAGAACTAACCTTGGACGGTTGCGGTGAAGACGTTCCCAACAACTGTTTGTGGCGGTTGGTGGCGGCGACGACCGGCGGTAGCTTCCGGCCGGTGGTGGCGGCGACCGGCGGTAGCTTCCGGCCGGTGGTGGCGGCGACCGGCGGTAGCTTTCGGCCGGTGGTGGCAGCGACCGGCGGTTCCTTCTGGGTGGTGGCGACGGCTGCTTGTGGCGCCGGTTCATCCGCAACAGCTTTTTGTGGCCGCCTCGACGGGGGCCGAACGACCGGGGGCCGGGGCCTCGAGGTGGCGCCGCCGGTGCGCCCGACCCCATGAAGAACATCCCCAAGACGAATCTGGGTCTTCGGCCATTCCATCATCCACTGCCCGCATTCGCCAAGCTTCATGTGTTTCTCGGCTCCCAGAGGTTGCGTGGGGGGTCGATGTCACGGAACTCAGGCAGTACCTCGCTCACATTGACTTTCATCACGACCTCGCTCATTCGGGTATTGTGCATATCGCGGGTCAAAGGTTGTATGATCTTGGCCGTTGTGACTTCCTTCAACTCGCCGCCGACCCCCACCCTATGCAAGAGTATGCAAGGCATGTCCTGAGAGTCAACACATGTTGGGCACCATGCATGCATGAGATATGGCAGTCATCAAAGGCATATATAGTCATAGAAGATGTCGCGGACAAACTAATTAGTTACCTTGGTGATGGCGTCGAGCTCGGCTAATGTCGAGACAAGGGCGCCGGTGCCGGTGCCGGCGGCCGGCCTATCATTCTCCGGCCGCTCGTGCGCATTATCATTATTCTCTGGCCTTGGTGTATGTTGATCCACGACAGGGAGCACCGGTGGGGTCACCAGGACCGGCGACACGTTATTGCTGGAGGTGCTGCCGGCGAAGCTGGGCACGTGTATCGGCCCCTGTTGACCTCTCGCGTTCCATGCAGCTAACCCCTCCATCAACCCAGGGGGTAACATCGTCCGGAGCTGCTCGTTCACCTTCTCGGCCACTAGCTTGTCCACCGTGCTAGAGTCCACCTTTTCTTTCTCTAGTGTCTCCAGCTTCTTACTTAAATCGAGAACCTCGGCTCTATCTTTAGCCGGCTTCCTCCTCTCCTTTTTCTTGTCGGTGTCCGTGCTGTAGTACTCGATGAACTTCATCGCCGTACCAAAGCCGGTCACAAGGCCAGCTGACGTCGGCGGCTTTGACTTGTCCCTCCCCTTGAAAACGTTCATCGCCCGGTTGAAAGTCGTGTCCCACGGGCCGTCCTGAGCCTCCTGGGACGACGGGCCGGCCTCAGCCTCAGCCTTCAACTCAGCCTCCTGCGGACAAAGGAAATAAACGTGAAACCATGTAGAAATCAATGCAAATGGACTTTGAGATATCCGCGGTAATTAAGTTCCTTACCAGCGTTTTCTCGAAATCCAGCACATCTTTATAGTCGGTAACGAATTCCCCCGTCCCCGGCTTCAGATAGTAGCGGGACCGAACAAAGTTCCTAACTTGCTCGTCCGTGATTTTATGCCACATGTTCTCTTTCCCAAGTCTCGCAACCTCGGCATCCTCCTTGTTCTAAACGGGCTGTTTTCCTGCGTAACCGCCGCTTCCCAAATGGTGGTTACCTAAGTTCAGTGCCTGCATTTTCTTCCCCCACTCGGTCCATTTTTCAGCCTCCGAAAATGCCAAGGACAACTTCAATGCCTCGAACTCTTCTATGTCGATGTACGACTCTTTGGCACTGATCTCTTCCCATCTAAGACCCTTTTCAATCTTCGCCTTCACCCGGCCTCTCCAGCTGGTCAAGGCGGTGTTCATCTTCGTGATGGCGAAGCTGTCCACCTTTTTGTTTCCATCATCCGGGAAAATGTATCGTTCGTGAAGCTTCTTGAGGAGTTGTGTGCGCAAAGCCTCATTCTCCGCGCTCCTGAGGTCATACGTGTTGATCGACACGGTTTCCCGGAGGATGCACCCTAGTTGCATGCCGTACCCTTTTGCGATGTTCCTAGGCTCCTGGGGTAGGCCACTTTTCTAGACCTTAGTTAACGTGTCGGTGACGTTGCCGACCGCTTGCGGTGTCCGGTCCTTCCTCTGCTTCTTAAGCTTCTTAGCGGCCGGGTTACCACCACCACCGCCATCCGTGTGGTCGCCACCCCCGACATCCGTGTGGTCGCCACCCTCGGTGGTGGTGGTTGCGTCCCCATGTCTGTCAGTGTCCTCCGCATCCTCCGCATCCTCCATCTCTAACAGAAAGTCACCATCGCCGTCACGAGCCAGTTCGGCGGCCTCCGCATCCTCCATCTCCGGGTTCACTTCCCAGAACGATTTGTTCTTTTTTCTAGCTTGTTCTTCGACGCTCATGTGCTTAGAAGGGCCGGCCTCGGAGGACATGTTTGCACTGCATTGAAAAAGAGGAAAAAAGTTAGTACAACAAATATAACAAAAGCATCACTTAATTTAGTACTAAGATACCCCGGCCCATGCATTAGCCGCAATACCCCATATGTCCTATTTTTAGCAAAGTCATGCTAAATTTCACGAAAAAATTTGGCATGACCTTTGCTAAAAATATGACATATGGAGTACCCGAATTTGCCGGAATGGAAGTTAATCGACGTCCGGCAATCTCAAGGGCCTCACGGGGTACCTGCAAACATTTCACAAAAAATATCCACATGCCGGCCGGCATCTCCACGACACGATGGTCGGAGCACAAACAACCACGACACGATGGTCGTGGACACATATCCTCATGCACATACATCACCACATCCACATCCACATCGAGGGAGAGAGGAACTACCTCGGGTAGGGAAGGGAGGCTCGAGTCCAAGATCGGCGTGGTGGAGGTGCTCCTCGTGGTGTTGCAATAAATTAACAAAACCATGATTTAGCATCTACCACACACATTTCACAAAAGCAGCTAGCAGCAAAAGCACCTAGCAGCAACTAAAAATGCATCTTCAAAACAATTAAAAAGTACCAACTTTGGAGGCTTACAAAGTTATCAAATCTTGATCATATTTAAAATATACCTTCATGGATCTCTTGTACTAAGTTAGTACTTCATGCTAAACCCCAGAAATATTTTTTTGAATACATCTAAAACCTTAATTGAAGTCATTCTTGTAGGCATGTTAAAACAGTGACAAAATTTAACTTAGCAAAATTTTCAAAAACAATTGGTCTCCAAAGTTTTCCTAACACCAACTAGTGTGTTTGCAGCAAGTATTTGTAGCAAGCAATCAACAACCATTGTACTGAAATTCAAAAAAATTAGCCTATGCATTAACACAAACATGGTGTTGCATGCCTCCAACAGTTAACTAACATGACTTAGAACTGAGAACCATAAATGGCAACAGTTATAGAATTTGATTCCTTGCATAATTCTTAATACAATTGCATGCAAAATGCAGCTGATTTATTAAGTTCCCGAAATGATGGAAGAGATGTATAGCTGTATGTCTGTGTCTACTGTTACTACTCTCTAAGCAGTTTCAGCCCTAATCCTTAAATTAATTATACCAAACAACTATAAGTACACTAACCGTAGTCCATACTATACATCAGATTTTCGATTTTGCTATGTTTGTTACTAGCTAGTACATCACAGACGCATGATGCTTCTTATTTTTCTGCCAACAACAAACAGGCTCCAACACAGAGAAACTAACTGAAGAAGAGATGAATGAGAGGGGAATTTCTACAAACACCTTGGGTGCAGCAGTCGGTAGGGGAGGGAGGAGGGGGAAAGGGGAAGCACCTGGGGGAGGGAAGGGAGGGGAGGTCGTCGAGCGCGGTGTAGAGGTCGTCGCCGGTGCGGAGGGAAGGGAGGTGCGAGGGCGGGAGGTCTTCGTCGGTGGCGCCATGCGGGGGCCGAGCATGCGGTTAGGGCAGGGGCGTTGCGGGGGTGGCGGTGGAGGTGCTCCTGGCCGTCGGTGGCGGGGCGGGTCGAGCGCGGTGGAGTGGCGGCGAGGACGCGGTGCTCGTCGAGCGCGCGGCGGGAGCTGCCGGCGGCGAGGACGCGGTGGTGGTCGTCGAGCGCGCGAGAGGAATTTTGGGTCCTTAGCAGTTTTCGCGAAGTGAGGGAGGCAAGTTGGCGGACCCACATGTAAGTGGGCGCAACATAATTCTGTGGCGCACCGTTGGAGGGGTGCGCCACAGAAATTGAGGATTCTGTGGCGCACCTCCGGGTGGGTGCGCCACAGAATTGTATAGTGCGATTTTTAAAAACCAGTTCTGCTGTATTATGACAATGAAATCTACATAGCCCAATGGATTGCTTCTGAAACTTGTACACTTGGGCAGCCAGGTTCAATTCCTGGCTGTCTCACATTTTTTTGTTTAAAAATAATAATTTTTTTATTCTTTTTTGGTTAAATTTAAAGAAAGAACACACACAAATTTATGAGATACACATATCATAAATTATCTAATTCATGATATACATATACTTTGTCTCTCACACACAAAATTATCCAATTCATAATATATGCTTCCATTGTCTCACACACACACAAATTAAATACACCAAAAAAGTATTCTTCGTCTCGGTTCCGCGAGCTAGATTCTTTCTTTCCCTTCTTGCGGTTGAAAACTTTAGGCCGGTCACCTTGAGATTTCTTCGCGTGAACGGACAACCTTTAGTAGGTAGGGAGGTCTTCCTTCTTTGTGTACTAGTAGTAGGCATGTCGAAGAACTTGTCGAATTCCTCCTCGATCTTTGGCTCGTTGTCCAAGTCTTGCTCGGTGGCGCCTCCTTCCATTCCGATGATGCTCCTCTTGCCCCTCCTCACGACAACACGGCTAGGCTTTGACGGGTCGGTAATGAAGAAGCATTGCTCAACTTGGCTAGCGAGTACCCATGGCTCATTTTTCGCGGAGGCGTTCTTCGATTTGGCATCGGGTATTACCATGGTGGTGAAATACCGGCCTTCTTTGACGACGTCCTTGGCCCATCTTACACGGAACATTGGCACCAACTCTCCACAGTAGTTGAGCTCCCATATGTCCTCAATCCTTCCGAAGTATCTTTCCTTGACAGTAGCCTCCTCATCGCCGTAGGATAGCATAGTTACTCCTGAGTTTTGATATTCCGACTTCTTGTCCTTTTCCTCGGTGTAGAATCTGTAGCCGTTGATGTCGTACGCCTGATAGGTCTTTACGTTGTGCGAGGGACCCCGTGATAAGGAGAATATGAGTCTTTCATCTTCCGTAGATGGTGCTTTGTTCTTTGCTAGCTCCAGTTGCTTTTGCTTGAACCAACGCGTGAAGCTAGAGTTGTGCGCTCTGGTTACGTCTCCCTTCTTCCTCGGCCGGCCCAGTTTGATGTAATGTTGCTCGAGTAAGCATTTGTGCTGTTCCACCCAAGTTTCGATCAATTGTAAGTGTTGTAGCGCGACCCGGTGAGCCCTGTCGAAGTCGTCCTTTCGACCCTGCATGCTGACAAAGGTTGAGCTGGTGCCCTCTCGGTGACCATATCCATTGAGCCTGCCGAAGTGTTTCCTCGTGGGGAGACCAACATCCTGGTTCTCGGTGCTTAGATAATTCTGGCAGAAGGAGATGCACTCGTAGGTTAGAAAGCCCTTGGCCATGCTTGCGTCTGGATGGGACCTGTTGCGACGTATCCTTTCATGACACCGTTCATCCTTTCGAACGGCATCATGTAGTGCATGAACGTTGGCCCGAGCTGCCTGATGTCATCAACGACATGGAGAAGGAGATGCACGCAGATATCAAAGAATGCTGGCGGGAAGTAAATCTCGAGCTCGCATAGTATCAGCACGATCTCTTCCTCTAGCCTGTCGAGCTGCTTCACGCCGATCGACTTCCTGTTGATGACGTCGAAAAAGTTGCAAAGGGCAAGCAGCGTATCACGGACGTGCTCGTCCATTATCCCTCGAATCGCAACGGGAAGTATCTGCGTCAACAGCACGTGACAGTCGTGAGACTTCATCCCGCTAAACCTCTTCTTCGTTCCGTCCAGATATCTGCTTATCTGCCCCGCGTAACCATGAGGAAATTTGACTCCTAGGAGACACATGTAGAATTGCTCGAGCTCCTCCGGACTCATAGTGAAGCACGTAGCGGGAAGCACCACAGTGTTCTTCTTTACCCTTTTGCGGCGACCTTGAGTCCCTTCCGTCTGATCATCATCATCGTCATCACTATCGGGATCTGAAGATCTTTCCTGACACCAAGCCATTTCAGATCGTATCTTGCTTTCGTCCCATCCTTGGACTTTTCCGGCATGTTGGAAAGAGTGCCAAGCAGAGCCTCGGTGACATTCTTCGTAATGTGCATCATATCGAGGCTATGTGGCGTCTTGAGGACCTTCCAGTACTCCAAGTCGTGGAAAACAGACCTCGCTTTCCATACACCCAGCAGCGGATCTACCTTCGGTCGTTTCTTTCCCGGCGCGGGGCACTCCTCCCAATTTTTCAACAGCTCGTCGATTTCTGTGCCGCTCCTCGGGCTCGGGGCTCCTTCGATCTCGTCCTTACCATTGAACAGGTCACCGCGTTTTCTCCACGGGTGATCCATGCGAAGCCACCTTCGAGCCCCTGGGTACACGGTTTTCGAAGACCCGGGATTCCTTGGTAGCTGGAGATGCGGGGTCTTATCCATGCACCTGACACATGCGCAGAATCCGTGGCCTACCTGGGCCGATACATATGAGCAACCAGGATAGTCCTGCACCGTCGTGAGCAACGCGGCTCTCATGTCGAAATAATCTCCAGTGTAGGCATCCCACGTACGGGCTGGCGTCTCCCACAACGTGGCTAACTCCTCTTTCAACAGCGCGAGATACAGATGTATGTGGACACCTGCTTGTTTCGGCCCCTGAATGAGAATACTCATGTGTATGTACCTTTGCTTCGTGCACAACCACGGGGGAAGGTTGTAAGGCCATACAAACACGGGCCAGGTGCTATGCGTGCTACTCTGGTTGCCGAACGGATTGAGTCCATCGGTGCTCATACCGAGCCTGACGTTCCTTGCGTCGCCTCCGAAATTTCCGACGGCGTCCAACTCTTGCCACTGGCTAGCGTCTGAAGGGTGTGTAAGGATCCTGCCCTTCTCCGGATCTTCTTCGGGCTTCTCCCTTTCCGCGTGCCATTGCATGAGCTTTGCTTCCTTAGGGTCCACGAAGTACCGCTGCAGACGGGGAGTGATAGGAAAGTACCATACCACTTTTCGAGGAACTTTCTTCCCACGGCTCTTGTACCGTCCTTGGCCGCACACCGGACATGTGGTTCTGTCCTCGTACTCGCCCGATAAATTGCGCAATCATTGATGCAGGCGTGGTATTTAACGTGCGGTAGGTCAAGAGGGCAAACGACTTTCTTGGCCTCCTCGATACTAGTTGGCAATGTGTTCCCCTCGGGAAGACGCTCGTGAAGAATTGCATGTTCTTGTTGAAGCTCGCGTCGGTCCATTTGTTTCCCGACTTCATCTCCAGAGCATCAAGCGTTACTTGCAAGCGCGTATCCTGTGGCCGGCACCCAGGATACAACGGAGTCTTCCCGTCTATCTCCATTTGCGCCAGCTTGGCTTTCTCTCTAACGGTGCTCGCGTTCTTGAGGAGCAGTTCTTGAACATGAGACTCCATCAAGGCCGACATTAGCGAGCTCTGCGGCGTGTTCGCGTCTTCTCCACCACCATCATGACCATGTCCGTCGGCATCTCCTTCGTCACGATCATCTTGCCCGCCCTCGTCTTCAGGCGCAACATTTGCTGTCGGCGCTTGGTTGAAGCCTTCCATGAAACCGCGCCTGAGCAGGTGTTCCTCCAATTGTCCGGAATCAGGGTCGATCCATCTCACAAATTTGCAACTTCTACACGGACATCGTATCTGGCGCCCGTTGCACCGATCATTTCCGCCTTCGCTTCTTCCTTGTAGTTGTTGATTCGATTGGAGCTCATCTTGATGACCATGGTCGCCTACGCGGTATACATATAGAGTATGTGTTATTAATTAGAATTAATTAACCGCAACATGCACACACACATACAAGCTTCTCATGCGGGAAGTCGGAAATGTTCGACGAAAAAATTCGGCATGACTTCCCCTAAAAGTAGGACATATGTGGTGCAAAAATTTACCGAAATGGAAATGAATCAACATTTCGGCAAACATCCATGCACCACGCCGGCGCAAGCAACAACATGCAAAGATTCATGCAAACCACACACACAAGTTTCATGCATAGATCCGTTCAACAATAGTTTGCTTCATGCAAACCACACACACAATCGCCCGCCGACAAGTTTCTCATGCCTTTAACAAACATCCATCCAACAATACCCACCTAGTAGATCTAGATCCGTTGCCGAGACGTGACCGTGATCGATGAGAGAGAGTGTGGTGATGGAGAGAAAATAGTGGACAAAAAGAGAGGAGGAGAATATATATGGAGGCTCTCCCCAAGCCTCACCAATTATATATCAAATAAAGTAGGTTTAATAACAAATAATGGAGAATAGGATGGTCAAAATGGCATGGGAGAGAGGAGCTCGAGCTAGATGGGAGGATGAAGAAGGTCACATGGGGAAAGGGTGGTGCCACCTTTTTGTAGATCTGGGCCAACTTTCTGTGGCGCATGGTGTTCGATGCGCCACAGAAAGTGAACATTCTGTGGCGCACCGTGGCTGGTGCGCCACAGAAACCCAACTTTTGTGGCGCATCCAACAGCATGCGCCACAGAAAGTGAGTTTCTGTGGCGCACCAGCCACGGTGCGCCACAGAATGTCCCCAGATGGACCTTGGCCCAATGATTGCACGTGGGACCCACAGGAATTCTGTGGCGCATGTGTCTCATGCGCCACAGAAGTCTGGCTTTCTGTGGCGCATCTGTGGACATGCGCCACAGAATGTTGACTTTCTGTGGCGCATGGGCAAAAGATGCGCCACAGAAAGTCTAAAATTTCTGTGGCGCACCAGCATCCATGCGCCATAGAAATAATTCTGTGGCGCACCAATTAATGGTGCGCCACAGAATACCAACCTCCATATAACCCTTTTCCTAGTAGTGCGTTGTTCAACATATTCAAAAAAAAAGAGAGCATTAAGTGCAGATCCGTGTCCTTGGAAATTGATCCTTATCTTGCTTTGTTCTCCAGTTACACAGATCGATTGAAAAGTTTCCATCGGTGCCATATTTCCTTTCCTTCGCCACCAGCGTTGCAATTGTTTTCAGCATCCACTAGTTGGCTTCCTCCTGAACGGCAGGTGCAGATTCGTTTTGATAGCCACACACAAAAAAAAATGTCTGTCTAGGTCTCAGCTGAATTCTCAGTCAGCTGACGTCATCACATAAGTCAACAAATTTCAACGACTCCCGAACGATCGATCGGTCGCTGGTTTCGTGAAAAGCGGCATGGGCCTAAATGCTGCATGCTTGTGTTGGCCGTACTGTTTCACTGCAACCATGTTTTTTT
Source organism: Poa pratensis (assembly GCA_947311845.1). Classification (NCBI taxonomy): domain Eukaryota; kingdom Viridiplantae; phylum Streptophyta; class Magnoliopsida; order Poales; family Poaceae; genus Poa; species Poa pratensis. Next base: position 33,610,981 of record CAMZMU010000128.1, read on the forward strand.
ATCTTTGCACGATACGGTCATTCATAACATGGGCCAACGAGGTGAGAGAAAAAATTAGGAAAAAAATCTAAGTGTGCTGCACGGTGCAGCCATTCATGCATGTACGTTTCGATCAGCAACAATCAAACAAAAAGATCAGCTAGCCAGCTAGCTGTTCGCGTGTGTATTTGATACGTGTACTATTTTTTAATGACTGTATGTGCGTGTGTACGTGTTGGCCGGCCATCATCATCACGTCGAGAGGCCGAGAGGCCATCCGAGTGGTTTGAATATGTTGATACCGGGCTAAAAACCAGCTCTCGTCTGTCGAGACGACGCCCTCCTCAAGCCGGTGGGTATCCCGACAGGCTCTCGTCGAGCCATCAATTATTCCCCAACCTTCCGATTATGGCAAGATCTCTCCGTCCACCCGTCTTGCCCCTCGCCGGTTCTCGGAAGCGCGATGATGCCTCCCATTCGAGAGCTCATCGGGCTGCTCAGACCCTCGCCAGCCGTCCCGACCCTCGACAAGCACCTTTGACCTAGAAAAGCATCACTGACCATCGACAAGCATTGCCGACCCTCGACAAGCATCACAGACCCTAAAAAAGTCTTGTGTGTAGTTCGCTAAGCCTCGGCGATTCACCTCGACACACAACGTGAGTCTTCAACAACACCAATCGACCGGCTTCTAAATCAACATTAGCCGTTGCCCGTTGTCGAGCCCTCCGACTACGTCAAGCTAACACCGACAAGAGCCCTCGGGCCTCCCAACCTCTCGAAATCCGGACACAACCACGGCAACCTAGGCGTACTTGAAGCCCTTCTTCCTTGTGTGTGTCTCAAAAAATACCGAGCAGAGCATCAAGGTCATGAAGAAGCATCCAGACCCCATATCAAAGGTGTCACCCGAAAAGCACCGGAACCCAACTCGGGCTAAGACACTTGAGAATATCTCAATTGCAAGTGTAGTTGTAACTGGCTCAAAACAAAATCAGTTGCAAGTGCAGTTGCAACTGGCTAAAAAAAAATAGTTGCAAGTGCAATTGCAACTACGCCCCCCCCCCCTAAAAAAAACTCAGTTGCAAGTGCAGTTGCAACTGGCCTCCACAAAAAAAAAATACTTAGTTGCAAGTGAGTTGCAACTGGCTCAAAAAAATTCAGTTACAAGTGTACTTGCAACTGACACAAAAAAATCTCAGTTGAAAGGACAAAAAATAAATCTCAGTTACAAGTGCAGTTGTAACTGGTCCAAAAAACTCAGTTGCAATTGAAGTTGTAACTGGCTTAAAATCGAGGAGAAAAACTTAATTGCAAGTGGAGTTGCAACTAGCTTCTGGACAAAAAATAAAAACATTTTTTTATTAAAAGTAACAAAAAATAATAATATAGAAAAAAAATAATTGAAACTCAGTTGCAAGTGCAGTTGCAACTGGTCCAAAAAATACAGTTGCAACAGTTGCAGCTAACCCTCACAAAAAACACTCACTTGCCAGTGCAGTTGCAATTGGAAAAAAAAATCGGTTGCAAGTGTAGTTGCAACTGTCTCAAAAAACTCAGTTGCAAGTACGGTTGCAACTGGCAAAAAAAAAAAAACTCAGTTGCAAGTATAGTTGCAACTGGCTAAAAAAACTCAGTTGCAATGGGCTAAAAAAAATCAGTTGCAAGTGTGGTTGCAACTGCGGTTGCAACTGGCCCCAAAAACATACTCAACTACAAGTTCAGTTGCACCTTGTTCAAAATAACTCAGTTGGAAGTGTAATTGCAACTGGCTAAAAAAAACTCAGTTGCAAGTGTACTTGCAACTGGTTAAAAAGAAACTCAGTTGTAAGTATAGATGCAACTGGCTCAAAAATAAAACTCAGTTGCATGTGGAGTTGGAACTAGCTTCCAGACAAAAGACCAAGACAAAAGGTAACAAAAATAATAATACAAAAAATAAAACAAAAAATAAAAAAGAGAAAAGATCACAACTGAAAACTGGCTTCTAAACTCGTGAATCTCGGTTGCAACTGCAGTTGCGACTGGTTCAGAAAAAAAAACTCAGTAGAAAGTTCAGTTGCAACTGGCTTAAAAACGTCGAGAAAATCTCAGTTGCAAGTGGAGTTGTAATTGGCTAAAAAGATTCTATAAGATCTTAGTTGCAAGTGCAGTTGCAACTGGCTTCCCGAAAAAAAGAGCAAAATCTCATTTAAACATTAAAAAACATAATAACAACAAATAAATATAGTCGACGAATGATAAATAGTCGTCTGCCAAGACAAAAGAATGCATAGATAATAAATCGATCTCTAATGGATGAAAACTCATATTCCTCTAATATGGTAATCTCCCTAGTGAATCTCACATACACCCTATTTATATTGTTGACACAAAAATGTCTTTTGCAAAAACCCTTCTCACACTAGACGGTGCTTCTAAAAAAGGCGGACATCTATTTAAAAATTTAACAACACACATCAAAAATTTAACAACAGAAAGACAAAAAGAAAAATCACCAAAACAATAAAGCCCACAATTCTAAATCATCCAAGCCAAAAACAAATCACCAAAAATTTGAAGGAGGACAAAAACATTAAAAAAAATGAATTGCACATAAATTACTTGTGCAATTGTGTTACCATGAATGTGAAATTGTTATATTAAAAAAACAAATGTATATACCTAGTAAATGAAAACAAGAAAAAATAGTGACATAGTACATATTCGTACAACCAAAGTTTCACTAAAAAAGCACAGCTTACTGCTCCAAAATGTGTTCCTAAATAGATAATATAAAACAGGAAACGCAAAATCTGAAATGAAAACATGAGAAAAACAGGAAAAGAAAAACTAGAGAAACATCCCTCACGTGAGATACAAGTGAAAGAAGGTACAAGATGAGCGGCATAAAAAGTACTACCAGCACACTGCACACTGCACACCTGCATATTCATCTCTTTCTAGAGAGCTTTTCATCTCATTTCCACGTAAAATCAGAACAAGAAAAAACATCCTAAAGAAGATGCCCAAAGGCCCATGCGCAAAGGCTAAAGGCTGACACGACTGGACAAAAGCCCAAGTAGTACAAACAAAAGGAACAGGCTCATATAAGGAGGAGACTAGGCGTCCCCCGGGGGATCTTGGGAAAAGATCACCCGGGTCCCCCTGTCAACACGTGTCCTCCTCTCTTATCCCAAATCCCACCAAATCCCGCTTTTGCTACGGTGTAGCAAATAATCGCCCGCTTTTGCTCCTATGCAGCAAAAAACGGTTCGCTTAGAAATACAGAAAAATAAAAGACTGACTTCGCCGGAGACCTCACCGGAGACCTCGCCGGAGATTTTGTAGCAACAAAAAGTTGCTATTGTAGCAAAATCGTCCCACTTTTGCTGCATTGTAGCAAAAAACAGTTCGTACACAGAACATGAAAGGAAAATTCTGGCCTCGCCGGAGACCTCACCGGATACCTCGCCGGACACGTGGTAGCAAAAAGTTTATGCTATTGTAGCAAAAAAAAAGTTCGATTGTAGCAAAATCAACTTCGCCGGAGACATCGCCGGAGACATCGCCGGTGACTCTCGCCGGAGACCTCGCCGGAGATATAGTAGCAAATTTCTTGATCTATTGTAGCAAAACCAGATAACAATAGTAGCAAATTTTTTGATCTATTGTAGCAAAATCAACTTCGCCGGAGACATCGCCGGAGACTCCCGCCGGAGACATCGCCGGAGACCTCGCCGGAGATATATATAGTATCAATTTTTTTGATCTATTGTAGCAAAACCAGATAACAATAATAGCAAAAATAAAAGTTATATTGCTTCATGTGGCAAAAAATGAGACTTTTTTTTTGCTACCGTAGCAAAAATGGGCTCTGGGGGACTATTTTTTGGACCGAAAAGTTTTTGCTACATGTAGCAAAAATCGGGATATTTTTTTGCTACCGTAGCAAAAGCGGGATTGTGGACAGAAAAGAAGGGACACGTGGTTGGTATGGGACCCGGAGGATGGGAAGCTCGGATCCCCCGGGTGACTACTATACTTTTCCCTCATATAATACCCAGCCGCACTATATCGCACGTACAAGTCTGCCTTTTGCCTGTTACACGGAACAACTAACAAAGTTTATAACGAATCTTAGCACCTATATCCAACGGTGGTAGAGGTGAATGAGATTTAACTAATTCTCACTGAGAATTAGCAAATCCGAAAAAAAATCAGTTTGTTTCGCATATCCGGAATCAGATCTGATTTCCTGCCTATTGTGTTCACGTATTTGTTATATCCTCACTCTCAATATCTGGATACAATTCTCGGATACAGGTTTCCACGGCGTCGCGCCGGGAGGATGAACTCAGCGACCAGGTCGCGAGGAAGGAGGAAGGGAAAAGTAGCTGTCTGCGACAAGCAATTAGATTACAGATGAATGAATGAATGACGACGATGAGACCCTTCCTCGACCTATAGCAGCTAGCCAGCGTGTCTGTCAACGCCAGCGTGTCTGTCCGCGCCCTGGGCCTCCAATGAGCTTGGACCTAGCGGCACTTGGGCCTTGCTCCTCTTCTCAGCCTTCCTCTTGATCGCCAACGCCCGTGACAGAGTCTGGGTCGTGACAGTACCCCCTCCTGGAGTTTCGGCTTGCCCCCAAGCCAGAGCATGAGGGAACATCTCCACCATGGCATGAAGAAATTCCCAGGTACTGCATGTAGCAGGCCATCCAGTCCATTGTACTCGAATCTGGGGAACTTGCTTACCTCCACGCCTGACCATGCGTTCTGCTTCAATGACATTGGGCTGCACCACCATGTCGATGTTCATCAGTGCTATGGGAAGAGTAGGATTTGCAGACTCACCAGGTCGGAGAGCTTTCTTGAGCAGTGACACATGCACCACAGAATGAATGCGGGCTTTATCAAGCAGTTGCAATTTGTACGACACATTGCCCACTCGTTGAAGGATTTTAAAGGGTCCGAAAAATTTGAACCCCAACTTCTGAGATGAGCGATGAGCAACCGTGGTTTGCACGTATGGTTGCAGTTTTAAGTACACCATGTCGCCAACTTCAAATGTTCTTTCAGATCGCTTCTTGTCTGCGTGAGCTTTCATGCGAGCTTGGGCTCGCTCCAGGTTGTGCTTGATCACTGGCATGATTTTTGCTCTTTCTGCTAACCATTCGTCAAGATCAGCATTGCATGTGCTATCAGTGTTTTGGAATCCAAAAGGCCGAGGCTTCCTGCTGTACAGTGTTTCAAACGGTGATCTCCCCAACGCAGAATGCAACGATGTGTTATACCAATATTCTGCCAGTGTTAACCATTTTGCCCATTTGCTCAGGTTATCATGCACAAAACAGTGGAGATAGTTTTCCAAGCACTGATTCAGTCGCTCGGTTTGGCCATCAGTTTGAGGGTGATAAGAAGAACTGAGATTCAACGTGGTGTCTGCAAGCTTGAATAGTTGCTGCCAGAACTGACTGATGAATATTTTGTCTCTGTCAGAAATGAGTACCTTGGGCATGCTGTGGAGACGAAACACATTGTCGAAGAACAGTTGGGCCACAGTTGCTGCTAAGAAGGGATGTTTCAGTGGTATAAAATGTGCATATTTGGAGAACTTATCGACAATCACCAGTATTGTGTCATAGCGATTTGATATTGGCAGTCCCTCAATAAAATCCATCCCCACGGAATGCCAAGCTTCTGGAGGGATGGGTAAGGGCTGCAGTTTACCTGGTACTCTGACATGCTCGCTCTTGGCCTGTTGACAAATTGTACAATGCTGTACATATTGGAACACATCCTGTTTGAGACCTGGCCAAGAGAATAACTGCCGCACTCTGTGATATGTCACACGAAATCCAGAGTGACCGCCAATGCCACTGTCATGCAAGGCTTTCAGAATTGCTTGATGCGCTTCCTTGTGTTGCCCCAGCCAAATACGCCCTTTGTGGCGAATAACGCCATCAGTCAGTGAATAACCTTGCTCATTGGGTGTATGCACACTTAGTTCTGTCAGGAGTTTTTGCGCTGTTTCATCCTTCATGTATCCTTCGACCACTGTTTCCAGCCATATAGGTGTGACTGCAGACACAACTAATGCTTGGTGTGGTCGTCGAGATAATGAATCAGCCGCTAAATTCGTTGCTCCTTTCTTGTACACTATTTTGTACTGTAACCCAAGCAACTTGAAAAATGCCTTCTGTTGCATTGGAGTATTGAATTTGTGATCACCCAAGTGAATCAGACTGCGTTGGTCAGTGTGGATAACAAATGGTTTATGCACCAGATATGGCTTCCACTTCTCCACAGCCAACAGAATTGCTAGGCACTCCTTGTCATAGATCGACATGGTTTGATTTTTCGGGCCCAACGCTTTGCTGAGAAATGCAAGTGGGTGCCCTTTCTGCATAAGCACTGCGCCTACTCCTGTTGCACACGCATCAGCCTCAATGACAAACTCCAGTTCGAAATTGGGCAGTGCCAACACTGGCGCCTTAATCAATGCTTTCTTCAATGTCAAAAACGCTTCATTCACAGTTGGTGACCAGACAAACGAAACATTCTTCTTGAGTAAATTTGTCAAGGGTCTGCATATGATGCCGAAATATTCAATGAACCTTCTGTAATATCTGGCAAGCCCCAAGAATTCTCTGAGTTGTCGCAAGTTCATTGGTTGTGGCCAGTTTTGTACCGCTGCAATCTTTGCTGGATCGGTAGCCACTCCATCACCACTGATGATATGGCCTAGGTACTCCAAGGCTTTTTGTGCAAACGTGCATTTGCTTAGTTTGGGGTATAGTTTATTCTGCTCAAGCAATTGAAACACATGCTCCAAGTGTTTAGCATGCTCTGTCAATGTCTTGTTATAGATCAGTACATCATCAACAAAGACCAGGACAAATTTGCGAATAGCATGAGCAAAGATTGTATTCATCGCAGCTTGAAATGTTGCTGGCACCGATGTTAGCCCAAATGGCATCACCCTGAACTCATAATGGCCACTGTGTGTTTTGAAAGCTGTTTTGCTTTCATCTTCCTTGGTCATGCGGATCTGGTGGTATCCTGACCTTAAATCCAGCTTGGTAAAGAATACTGCACCCGAGAGCTCATCCAACAGTTCATCTACGACAGGCATAGGATATCTGTCTTTGACTGTTACAGCGTTTAGCTGCCTGTAATCCACGCAAAACCTCTAGGTGCCATCTTTCTTTTTCACCAGTAAAACAGGTGAGGAGAATGAACTTTGGCTTGGTTTGATTATACCTTGCTTGAGCATCTCTTTGATTTGCCTTTCGATCTCATCCTTCTGTGAGGTGAGTATCTGTATGGTTTCACGTTGACAGGTTGCACGCCAGGCATGAGAGGTATTTGATGGTCAAACTCTCGTCGAGGTGGTAGTCCTTGGGGTTCAGCAAAGCATTGTTGATGTTGCTTCAGAACATCTTCGATTTCAAATGGCATCTCAGCATTTGCAGAGCTGTCAAGGACTGGACATAATCTGATTAATTGCGCCAGAGCTCTTTGAGAAATGAGTTGTTTCAGTTCTTCCCCAGTGATTGCTTCACAGCTCACCACCTTATCTTTAATTCCCTTCAGAGTAATCCTCTTGCCATGATGGCGGAATCAGAGTATTTTCTTAGGCCAGTCGATCCACATCTTCCCACATTCATCCAACCAATCCATTCCAAGGATTATGTCATAGTAGGGAACATCAAACACTCTGAATGTACCCATGAATTTGTTTTGCTGACACTCCCATTCGAGCTGAGGTACTGCTTCAGATTTTTGTCTTCCCACCATCAGCTACCTGCACAGTAACAGGTTCCACATGTGACACTGCCAGGCCCATTTGTTCCACAGCTGTCTTGCTAATGAAGCTACCACAACTTCCAGAATCAACAAGGATCAGCACTTGTTTCCCATTGACAGTGCCCTGCAACCGTATGCTTCTCGGTGTTGTTGTTCCTGCCAATGCACACTGAGAAATGACACATAAGGATTCATCAGTATCAGACGCATCATTGGCTTCATTTTCACTTTCAGTGTTTGATATTTGGAGTACATCAAGTAGTTCTTCCACCAAATGCAATGGCACAGTTTTACTGCACTTGTGACCAGGAACAAATTTCTCCCCACATGTGAAACATTCACCTCTCGCTCGTCGTTGTGCTTTCAGAGACTGAAATTTTTCACTCCAAGGAGCTTTACTCATTGTTTTGTCTTCCCCTTTCTTGTGATCTTTAGGTGTACTCCCCATGACTCCTCTCCCTGGATACCCTATTTTGTTATAATTGTTGCTGTTATCATACTGAGGACGAGAGTATGAGAATTGGCGCCCTTCTTCCAACAACTCTTCTTGTGTTTCAGCTAAGGACAGAGCAGCATCCACAGTTCTTGGTTTGTGTAGCTGTATTGCTCTTCGGATTTCACGTTTCAAGCCATTGACAAACTTGGTTACAAAGTAAGCTTCATCATAGTGCTTGTTGTGCACTAGTACCTTGTGTCGTAGTGCCTCAAATTTCTGATAATATTTCTCCACAGTATGAGTTTGTTTACATCTTTCCAATGCTTCCAGGAACTTGTAGTGTTTGTCCTTGCCGAACTTGCCATGTATCGCCACACAGAGTTCTTCCCAGTTATGCACATCATGCTCTGCCTCATATGCCTGAAGCCACAGCGCTGCATTCCCCACAAAATGCATTGTTGCGAAACTGGCCCATGTGTCATGTTCCACTGTATAGAGAGCAAAGTACTTCTCACACACTGCTTTCCACCACTTCGGATTATCTCCGTCAAACTTGGGGAAATCTGTTTTTGGTGGTCGTGATCGATGATGACCACTTCTCGACGATGGATATCCACTCTCATCAAATGCACCTGAATTTTCACCCAAATCAAAATTCACTGGAGTGTGAGGAAACTCCCTTCTACTGCTTCCCCTCTGTGGTACTGCAACCTTCAGTGCTGTGGTGAGTAATCCTGGATCAGTGTCTTCGCCTGGTACTGCCTGAGTGCGAGTGTGTGCTGATGCTGGCCGTGCTGTTTCCAATGTGTCCAACCGGGTACCCACTGTCTCCAACGTTTGCTGAATTTCCTTGATGGAATCATCCACACGAGGTACCCAAGTGTTTAGCCCTTCAGTGTTTCATTGAGTGATTTGAGCGTACCAGATGTTTCTGTGAATTGCTTCTGCAGCTCATCTCCCTGCCTCTTCAGAGCTGCCAGATCAGATTGAACCCGCTCCATCAAATCTTCTGCAGAGAACTCCCACGCCGCCGCACCGGGAGCCAACGTCAACCGCCACCGGAAGGACTCGCCGCCACTAGTGCACGAATCTACCGCGGAACCGGAATTTTACCGCTCACAGCAAGGATCTGCGAGCAACCGTACCGCCGCCGTGAGATCTGCACTCGAGCAGTCTACCGCCGCCACACGCCGCCGTAGATCGTCGGAAAACGCCGAACGACCGCTCCGCCGCCGCGAGTTAAGAACGGAGATGGGATTTTACGGGATGTTGCCCAACCACTTCGTCCCGCTCTCGAATTCGCCTCCCTCTCACAGAATTTCTTCCTATCAAAATCGATTTCGCCTTCCTCGTCTCTCTCTCTTTTTGGTGGAATTTTCTGGAAAAATTTCGAGCGTGGATCTAAGATCTACAGCTCTGATACCATCTGTTATATGTTCACTCTCAATATCTGGATACAATTCTCGGATACAGGTTTCCACGGCGTCGCGCCGGGAGGATGAACTCAGCGACCAGGTCGCGAGGAAGGAGGAAGGGAAAAGTAGCTGTCTGCGACAAGCAATTAGATTACAGATGAATGAATGAATGACGACGATGAGACCCTTCCTCGACCTATAGCAGCTAGCCAGCGTGTCCGTCCACGCCAGCGTGTCCGTCCGCGTCCTGGGCCTCCAATGAGCTTGGACCTTGCTGCACTTGGGCCTTGCTCCTCTTCTCAGCCTTCCTCTTGATCGCCAACGCCCGCGACAGAGTCTGGGTCGTGACAGTATTGGAGTTGAAACTTCTGGTCTGGTTGCCTAATTCGTGGGACCCTGATCTGATCTTTGGCGAAGAGAAAAAAAAAGTTACCGATCAGATCGTTTTGTTAGTTTGGAAAGTTTGGATCGGAACGAAAAAAAAAAGGTTCGGTTTAAAAAAAAAGTTCGTTTTAAAAAAAAATCTGCCGACGTTTTTTTTTTTTGCATTTTTCTACCACGTATATTCAACAGAGAACCAAATACACAGTATCCAGTACAAATACAGAAGAGCAATACGTAGGGGGAACCAAACAAGAAACGAGATCGGCAACTTCACCGGCGTCGACGAGGAAGACCACCAGCCGCCACCTTGCCACAGTCAGGGAGACATTTGCCCTATGAGAGACGCCGCCTTGCACGTCCGCCGCGCCGCGGCGGAACCTTTGACGATGAACGACCTTGGCGAGCGCCCCCCTGTCCCAGCGATTCCACCTTGCCGCGGCCGTCTTCGGAGTCACCGCCGGAAGCAACCGGAGAACCCGAATCTTGAACACTTGGAGGCTCCGCCGTCCTCGGAGCTGACCAAGGGAACGACGCCCACGGCACCTCCGCGGAGATGCGAGCGCGCCCGTGGCGGTGGATCGAAGACGACGCTCCGCAGAGCGCCGCCGCCGGAGAAGAGATCCACCGCCCGCAAACACCAGTCGCCGCGCCTCCACCTCCAGAACGCCGGCGACCTGCAACCAAAGAACTCCTACACTATATACAGGACACGAGACGGGATCCCCCGGTCTCCCGCCGCCGAGGCGGCCGGCGGAGGCCGAGGGATCCGACGAATCGAGCCGGCGAGGTGGAGAACTCCGGTGGGATTCAAAAATCGAGCCGACGCTTGAGCTGATCGGTTTGTCTCTGATATTCCTGGCCATACGTTGTGAAGGTAGAGAGTAGAGACGTCATGGCGCACGTTATGTACAACATCTTAATTGTTATTCCTTTGGCATCGTAACGTCACCATCAATTACTTTGGTGAGAGTGAAGGAGCAGGTCACTATATACTTATTTTTAATGTCTTCGAGCTTTCACATGATAGTCAGATACACTGCCACCGGGATCTATTTCGGCCGTGTTCCTTCGGCTTTGCGCCATCGACGCCGTCCGCATTCCAGCATTATCTACTTTTGCCCTTCGTTGTCCTTTCCAGTTCATCCATACGATCAGTATTAGGTCTATTTGTTCCGTTCACGTGCGAGTGATTTCATTTGTGTCTTAGAGCATATCCAGCAGACGCCGGAAACGGAGCGCGCGCCATATAACAGAATTATCCCGCGCGCGGGGCCATTTCACGCGCTCCATCAGACGCGGAAAAAAACGCGCGCTTCCGTTTTCCAACGCGCTACGTTTCGCGTTAAATACCCGCCCCGCAGCCAGCGCGCGCTCACTCCACGCGTCTCTCCCTCCTCTCCCAACCGCTCTCTCTCTCCCGCGCCCGCTCGGAATCCCTACCGCCCGCCACGATGCCTCCGCGCCGCCGCTCCCAATCCGGCTACCTCGGCGTCCGCGAGCGCCCGAACGGGACGTTCACCGCCGAGATCCGGTCCGGCGACAGCCGCGTCCCCCTCGGGACGTTCGGGACCGCGACGGAGGCCGCCCGCGCGTACGACGCGGCGGCGTGGAGGCTCAACCGCCCGCGCCGCTCGATGAACTTCCAGGACTGCCGCGACGCGCAGGAGGCGGCTAACCTGGCGCCTGAGCCGCGCCTCGTCACCGCCGAAGACCGCCGCGAGCACCGCCTCCGCGCGACACTCCGCCTGGTCGAGGAGCGCGACCAGCGCGCCGTCGAGGAATGTACCGGAACCACCCGCGCGAAGAGCGCGCCGAACTGGAGTTCTGGAACACCCGCGCGGCCGAGCGGGCGGAGCGGCGCGCCGAGCGCCACGATTGGCGGCAGGAGCGCCGCCGAGCGAAGGAGCAGGCGGAGGCGGAACTGGCGGCAGGCCTCGCCAACTGGCCCGCCTGGCTCGCGCTGGAGGAGGAGATTTCGGAGAACACCAACTCCGATTCCGATTTCTCCTCCGACTCCGAGTTCCAGTTCATCGAATCGTAGTTATTTAGGATGTAGTTATCGAATCGAGTGTTTAGGGTTTAGGATGTAGTTATTTAGGATGTAGTAAATCGAATCGAATCATGTTCGTATTCGCCTGTTCGTGTAATCGAATCGTGTTCGTCTGTTCGTCCGAGTTCATCAATATATCTATATTTGCAGTCTATTTTACTGTATTTTTTTGATTTGGTTTCTTTGCAAAAGAGTGCAGATCTAGGTTTACGGCGTGGCATTTTAGCGCGTATGCTAAACCATCCCGTTTTCGCGCGGCATTTTAGCGCGGCTGCTAAAGCAAAAGTGTCGGCCAGCGCGCTAAAACGTATTTTGGCGCTGCAAAAAAAATTTAGGACGCCGGCGCGTTGGGCGCCTGTTGGAGATGCTCTTAGGCTCGCGTCTCTAGCACGGTCTAGCCTAGGACCAGCACTTGACTACTTTGCACGGATTTTCAGCTTTACATTTACTAACGTGGTTTTGGTATTTCTCCACATATATATAAGCCTACCTACAGCTCCACATATTTCTACTCCGTGCACTACGTTCGCCTGGTAATCGCTTTGTCCAATTTTCGGAGTGCTGATCTTTGTGGTTGCCGTGACGCCCTCCTGTGTGGTAAGGACCTTGTAAGAGCTTTATATTTTGCTTGACGGATTATGCGACTTGCCACCACATACTAGTAGTTAATAGGAACATATACTTGTGATTTGTTTCTTGTTTTCTACTAATCATGACAGGTTCTGGGGTTAGATCTTCTTGGGCTTCGGCCATCGTTGGAGATTTGTCACCACCTACAACAACACAACAGCCACGGCGTGAGGTACAAACACATAAAAAGGCACATGATCAGATTACTATTTCTATGCCTCCTTTTGCGGGTCGTTATAGACCTGAGTTGTTTATTGAATGGGAAATTGAGATAGATGCTATATTTGTGTCCCATGATTTTTCTGAGCATCAAGAAGTAAACACTGCAATTAGTATATTCACTGATTTTGCTTCTGTTTGGTGGAGTGAATATTGTCGTTTATATCTTGATTCTATACCTACTACTTGGCATGATTTGAAACTTGCTATGCGACATAGATTTGTTCCATCATATTATACACGTGCCATGGTTCGGGAATTGGATAATTTAAAACAAGGTACTAACACTGTAAAAGAGTATTATGATGATTTAGAAACCACCTTGTTGCATTATTTTTTTAGAGGAAAATGAAGAAAATTTCATGGATAGATTTTGGGGAGGTTTAAACCATGATATTCAGGAACTATTAATGCATGAAAATTGTTCTCCTATGGATCGTTAGTTTCGTCTTGCTTGTAAAGCTGAACAAAAAATAAAGAGACGTGTTGCCACTAAGACAAACAAGCGTGAGGTGCATAATCCCTGAGTGGAGTCGTTTGTTCCTGTCACCACTACCATTGCACCTATTATGGAAACCACATCTGCTAATTTGAGCACTACCCCACCTCCAACATGTGAACCATCGTCACCGACAGTACCTACACTATCTGAGAAGGACATATACGGTAATAATAAAGGTACTGATGATATCACTCGACATGAGATTAATTTATTTCCTGGAGATTTCAATAATTCTTGTGTTAAGTTGCATGCTGATTTGGTCACACCACTTATTTCGAGGATAATATTGCTTTGTTGAATTTACCTTGTGATCAAATACTTGATATGCCTGCTGTTTTGAGTGCACCTATTGCTGATTTTAATTCTTCTAATTATATGACTGCACCGGTTGAAATAATTGCTGATGAGAATGAACCTTGTGGATTGACACATAACTATAATTTGGATCATATAAAATTGATTCGGAATGATGAACTATTAGCTAGAATTTCTCATGATAAGACTTTGTTTTCTGTTCCAATGGATCCATCTATGTCTTTGTCACATGCTAGGAATAAAATTTCTGAAATCACATGCTTGCTTGCGTTGAACAGCGTTTATGCCCCAGATTTTACCTTTCAGTTGATTGGCGATTATGATATTAATGATGAATTCTGGGTGCATAGAATTTGTATCACGTGTGATGACCTTGCAGTTTTAAAAGAAAATAACTTGTTGAATATGTTCACTCATTTTATATGACCTCCAACTATGGTAATTATTTTACACCAAATAGCTTGTTGACTGATTACTTATCTAAGCAAGTTGTGGTTAGAATTTTTTATACCTCGGATTTTTATTTACCAATGTTGGGATGGTTTAATGATGGGCATTGCAATATTAATGTTATGAATAAATGCGTCACTTATATGTGCAAACTGAGTTGCAATAGTTTCATGTGGTTAAATTCTCGTGATGATTCTTTGGCTTCATATTTCACAATGCATGGCAATCACCTCCGGATAAATATGTCATATGTGCAACAATTGAGAGAACTAAAAATGGATGACCTATACATCTATCATGTGTCCACCTTGTCTTTTTTGTTATCCCTGTTTCAGAAGAAACATCACCGACGACGGCTTAATTTTCAGAAAGGGAGGATGATGAGGACATGATTAGCCCGGATAGGACCAAAATTATTATTCCAAGACATAGTTTTCAGGTGATTTCTAATACTAATAATTTGATATATTATTTTAATAATAAAGATAAAGATAAAACACCTATCTCTACTACATAATATGTCTTCAGGTGATGATCCATTTTTCACTTTTCGGTTTTACCCCTGCCTTAAATGAAATATACAGCCATGCCACCGCATAAGTAAACTGACCGGTTTGATTTTTCTTTCTCATCCCCTTCCTCACGCGTTCTCTGTCCTCCCATGTGTCCTCTCGCATTTCTCCGAGTTATTAGCATAAAACCATCACATTTCAAGTCAAATTTCGAAAAAACCACCACTTTGCGTTTTGATCACAAAAAACCACCAGTATTCGCGACATTTGTTGCAATTCACGCTAAAACTCGATTGAACGCGAATTGACACGATTTCTGACAGGCGGGACCCACCGGTCAGAGTCTACGTGGCAGCACATGTTGACTTTTGGTGAGGTGGCACCATGGGCCCACATGTCAGACAATGAAAAAATCAAAAATATCTAAAAAAATTAAAAAAATTCAATATTTTATCTAAAAAAATAAAAATATCTCCAAAAAATATCCCCTCCATTTTCGTGCGGCCATTGGATTTCTACAAAGAATTAAAAAAATAAAAAGTAGCAACCATGGGCTCACTGTCACTAGGAGCAAGCAGATTGATCCGTGCGGCCAGTCCAGATCGGCGTTCTCAATCTTGGCCGCCTACGCCATTGGATTTCTTTGTTGCCGTGAGGCTGCTTGGTGGGGAGGGAGAAGGAGGTAGGGAGGCGGGTATGAAGGGGCTGGGCGGCGGCGCGGGGTCGCCGGGGATGGGGCAGCCCGGCGGCGGCGAGCTGCGGAGGGGCCCCGGCCGGTGGAGGGGAGCGGCGGAGGTTCCCGACGGCGGCGTGCCGGGTCCATGCCAAGAACGGAGGATGTCACCTCCGCAAGCTTGCCCTCGCCGTCCTCGAAGTTGAGCAGCACGCCCTTGCCGGCGTCGGCTACGCGCGCGCACCCATGCCTCGGCCGCGGCGCAGGCCCTGCCGCAGCTGGTCGGCGTAGGTGTGCTTCCGGAGTTGGGGTGCGGCACCACTCCCATGAAACCGCCACGACGACAAAGACGACTGCGCCGACACCGGCCGCGAGGTCACGGCCTCGTCGGTGACAACGATGGGCAGGCTCGGCGCCGTCAGCCTCGACGGGCGCGGCAAAATCGGGCGCGGGCACGGCGAAATCCGGCTTCAGCCTCGGCGAGGCGCGGGCGACGCAAGGAGGTGACGGGGGCGGCGACGCGGCGGCCGGGGCGGCGCTCGGCCTGGTGGCGGCCGTGCTGGAGATGTCGCCCTGCATGGAGGCCGCGCTGGAGCTCCGGGCGCGCGCGTGCTGCAGCTCCAATTCGAGGACTGGCGACCACTGGGCAGCTCCAATTCGAGGACCGGGATGGCCGCTCTCGACGCCGGCCTCGAAGGGGATCGCGCCCGGCATGGAGGCGCCGCTCGTTCCAGGCTCGCACGCACCGTCGGACGAGCAGTGCAGATGCAGGGGAGGCGGCGAGGTTGCAGCGGCGACGGCCGCGGCGGTGCTGCGCCTTGAGTCAACCACCCCGAACGGCTGGCAATTTTTTTTATTTTTTTGAGATATTTTTTATTTTTTATTATCTGACATGTGGGCCCATGGTGCCACCTTAGCAAAAAGTCAACATTTCTGCCACATAAGCCCTGACTGGTGGGTCTCACTTGTCAGAAATCGTGTCAATTTGTGTTCAATTTATTTTTAGCGCGAATTGCAACAAATGTCACGAATATTAGTGGGTTTTTGTGATCAAAATACAAAGTGGTGGTTTTTTCGAAATTTGACTTGAAATGTGGTGGTTTTATGCTAATAACTCCCTTTCTCCCGTGCTCGCCCGGCAGACCGACGGCGACACGCGCGCCCCCAACGCAGTCGGCCGACACACCGTCGCTGAACTCTTCCGCCGTAGCCAGATTCGCGTGCGCCATCGCAGCCGTCTACTCCTCCACGACCTCCCCTAATCCCCTCCATGGCTTCCGGCGACTGGGACAGGGAGCCGCCACTCTCCACCGTATCTCCGCGTGGGGCAACCCGTCCAGTGGTCGGCGCCCACTTTCCTCCGCCAGCTCCAAGAGCGGACCGACTCCGGGAGCTCCCCCCGCGATTCGTTCCTCGGCAGCTCTATCCCGGAGACAGCACTCCCCTTCCTGGCTCCTCCATCTCAGTCAGTCGGAAAAGCATACCAGTGGGTGGCTGGATCGCGAGGAACGGCAGCAGCTGAAGGCGGCGACGCGACGAGCAAATGCAGTGTACTGGACCCGCGGCAGCCTATTCGGCCTTGGAACTAGGCAAGCAACCCGCTCTCCAACCACTCCGTCCATCGTGTACCATACGTCGTCCTCAGTCCTCACCAATCCTCGCCGACGCGCTCCTCCATCTCCATCTCCTCCAGCCGCTGCCTCACCCGCTCGCCGCAGTCTCCTCCCACTGGTACCGCTCCCTCCCGACCAACGCCGCCGCCACCAGATGTCGCCTCCTCTCCTCTCTCAAGCCACCCAGCCGGCCACTGGTACCTGCTCGATTACCTCAACAAGTCATGGATGCAGTTCCACGCCACACGTATGTGAGCCGTCAAAGTGTGAAACGCTTATATCCGCTCTATGCTGCTGCTGCATATCCCAAACACCACATCAAACTGGGCAGGTCATCTCAAGGTTTGCGTGCTCGAGGCCATGAACCTGTTCGATCCTATCCCCCAATGGAAACGGGCGCACTTCTTGGTAGTTGACATTCTGGCAATGCATTGGAGCTGTTCGATCTTACCGCTCACTGCTGCTAGCTTGCGAATTCTGTGCATAAACCATGGACCTTGGCGTTCATGAATTGTTAGTACCCCCGGTTTGTGTACTTCTGGTTTCCATGGTTTCAGCTGAGGCCAAGAGGCAGCTGGTCATCTCTAACGTTTGCATTAATAATGCACGGTTGCACCAAATGAGATAACATGGAACAAAAAAGGTTGATTGCGAAGAACTCAGTACCACTCATTTGGTGTTCAGATTTCGGCATTCCTCTAGAGTTTGGCGAGTCATGATATTTACCAACGAGCCAGAACTCAATTCATTTTATTGGCATTTTTTTTTACTGATGCATGGATGCTTCACATATCATTCATATAATCATATGTGCTTCTTTTCAATCATCAACCTCTTCACTTGAAATGGATACACTTTTATGTAGGGATGAAACAAAAAATAATTCTCATAAATAAGTTTTTATTTTTGCTGCACGTTTACAGGGCTCTAGAGGTTTTTCTTTGTTGAAGTGTTCAAACAAAGGTTGTTAGTTGTAATTATGCTACAACACTGAGGAATGATGAGAATAGCAAGTAAAATACAACTTAGAAATATGTGGATTTTTTTATTATTAATCTAAATAACTCTTCCAATTGATAAAGCCCGTAGCAACGCACGGGTATATTTGCTAATATATATCTTTTCTCTATCTCTACTATATAATATGGCTTCAGGTGATGGTACATTTTTCACTTCACTTTCCAGTTTTACCCCTCATCGTTAGGCTAATTACGCCCTTTGCCACCGCCTCGTTAGGCTAACTACTTCACTTTATGTAGGGATGAAACAAAAAATAATTCTCATAAATAAGTTTTCATTTGTGCTGCACGTTTACAGGGCTCTAGAGGTTTTTCTTTGTTGAAGTGTTCAAACAAAGGTTGTTAGTTGTAATTATGCTACAACACTGAGGAATGATGACAATAGCAAGTAAAATACAACTTAGAAATATGTGGATTTTTTATTACTAGTTTCTATTGTATGCAGAATTCTCAAGGAGCGGTACAAGCCACGGATAAAAATGCGACCACGGCGAATTAAGAGAGACGCTGCATATATTATATACGTGTGCTCCTACCCAAGGCAAATAAATCAAAGGCCATCGTATTATCTATTCCATGCAGGAGTTTTTGGTGGTGGGCCCAATGCATGTGCCGTGTGACCATCAAGCAAAAAAGGCCAGGGAAAAAGGAAGCCAAACTTCACGTATGAAGTCCAAGGAGGATCGGCCCACGACCAGCATCCACCGTGCGGAACGATTGTCGCCGCCGCCATCAGCTCCTGCCTCCTCGTAAATAAATAGCGAGATCGTCTAGGTTTTAGACTCGGATTTCGTTTAGTTAAAAGACTGCCTAGCGTTTCGCTGCATCTTCGTGATCTTGATTTGTGTCCAACGACCAGATTAAGACCGTTACGGAATCCCACCTTTTTAATAAAGTTCATCTTATATCCGCAATTCTGATTGCATTATTGGTTCTTACTTGTTCCTCGATCGCAGGTAGAACTAAACCTATTGTTCAGGCTGATTGTGCTTCTGCAGGATTGGTAACCTCGGGAGATTGGTTTAGCGAATGCATTAACGCTGCGTACGTGTGCGTAGTAGTCGGATCGCCAAGATCGACCTCCACCAGAATCGACGTATCTTCATCTCATCGAAAGATCGGACACCTTTGCCCCATCAGCACCTGCCCGTCACCGTCTTCCGCCGCCCGTCGCGCACCTCCAGGTGTTCTCCTCCGCCGTCTGTCCCGCACCTGGAGGTGCTCTCCTCCGCCATCCGTCCCGCACCTGGAGGTGCTCCCCGCCGTCCCCAGCACCTCTCCTCCGTCTTCAGGTGCTCCTCTGCCATCTCCAGCACCTGGAGGTGCTCTCATCCACCGTCCCCAGCAACTCCAGGCTGGTTGATCTCCCCAGCGTGCTCCTCTGCCATCTCCAGCACCTGGAGGTGCTCTCCAGCGTCCCCAGCACCTGGAGGTGCTCTCATCCACCCCAGCAACTGCAGGCTGGTTGATCTCCCCAGCGTGCTCCTCTGCCATCTCCAGCACCTGGAGGTGCTCTCCACCATCCCCAGCAACTGGAGTCTTGCTGTCCCTGCTGCTCCCTGTTCCCTGCTGTTGTGCAAGTCACCTCTCCTCCTCGACCTGGTCAGGTGCGCGCCGGCGCTGAGCAGTACACCTCGCCAGCATGGTACTCCCAGACCTTAACTTCGCACTGCCTAAAGAAGGAGTACATGAAGAAGAAGTTGATCAAAATGTAGAAGTTGATCCAAATGCAGAAGTTGATATAAATGCAGGTATAATCTGTTCTTATCATGAAAAGCTCAATGCTAAATGCAGCTCAATGAAAATGAAGCTTAAATCATGCATAACTACTTTGCATCTCAATCTAAAATTAGCACCAAGTAATCTGCAACGTGACTAGGTTGTTGATCCAGAAGCATAGATACAGAAATTCATATAGTGCTGATGGCAAGGCATCACTGCGCACTTATATAAGCAATGACATGAAACCAATTTTTCAAATGTGAAAATCTGTCATCCCAGTTATTCTAAAAACATGTGCAAGGTCACAATATGATCATCCAACTGTAGCTAAGAAGAATTTTAACCTCGTCGTTGACCACGCCCAGCTCGCGTTGGCGCCAAGCGGGGAACAGAGCAGTGGGGAAGCCACCCTGGCGTTCGCCCTCGAACTTCTCGTCGATGTAGAGGCGGATGCGGGTCGGCTTGCCGTTTCCGCTGGCCGCGAGACACACGCTTGATCTCTTCCTTGGTCAGGTACCACGAAAAGATCTGTCACCGACGCCCCGAGATCTGTCACCGCCGCTACCGGATCTGTCGCCGGCGCAAAAAAATCGGACCTTTGACCTCGTTGCTCTCTGCCGAGTGCCACGGGACAGAATAAGGCGATGGCGGTGGCGGTGGCCAGTGGGGGAGAGAGGAGGACATGGTTGCGCTTCCGCGGCGGCACCGGCCAATGGAAGAGAGGACGGAGGCGCCGCCGGCGGTGAGTGCGAGTGGGAGAGAGAGAGAGGGGGGACGGCTGCGAGTGTGTGTGTGTGTGTGTGCAAGTGGGAGACGACGACGGTTCGATGGAATGCGGGTTGATGCCAATCAAAGTGAGAGGGTTTTTTTGCAAAATTGCGTCTGCGACAACCTTTTCGGATCGGAGGGAGTACTATAAATAAAAATCTGCCTTCTAGAGTCTACATGTCTGCATTGTTTTTTTACTCCTTTCTTATTTTTCCTGTTCTTTTGCTTGTTACTGTATGGCTCCATCGCGTCAACCCCAAGCAATTTGACGAATCAAGAGTCCAACCATTGTCCAAAACAACTTGAGATCCTTGATCTGTGAGCTAGTGAGAATGGATGGGTAGGATGTTCGGGGTAGGCCCCGTTGATGACGCCACAACAACACACGCTGGATATCCCGGATGGCGAGGCTGAGTCGATGCATCGGCGAGAAGCATAGCCTGACGCGGGTCTACTGCGACGCGGGCGTGAAGGAGGCGAACCCCGCGGCGTTAAGGATCAGTCGGGGCGTACCTGTTTGTAATGGACATGTCGGGCTCGGGTCCGGCAACATCAAGGCAGGGACAGAGCTGCCTTCGAGGAGGTGGGGTCAGCTGACCCCAATGGCAAACACCAAAACCTTCATTAATTAGCATTAGCTAATGATTAATTAGAGGATATGACCCAAGTCAAATAGAGGGAATATTAGGCATGACCCCATCGCCTTTTTTTCCTAGCTTCGTCGCTGCATCCAGGTGAAGTGGAGGAAGAGAGGACGCCGGTGATCATCAAGGGAGGAGAAGGAGTACGCCATGTATGTGTGCACGGAGCACCTGATGCACGAACGGAGTGTTATTTTTCTTGTGCTCCGAATCCTAATCCCGTTTTACCATATATGGAGTCCTACCGGAATAAGTCATGTCTACAACTCCGTTTCGTGTCCGCCAAGACAGAGAGTTGTTTGCCCCCGAGAGAGATCCACCAGATCCATAGCACGAGAAGGGTTTGTCCTCTCGTGCATTGTAATACTCCTCCCGATTATAGTGATACGCCTTCGTGCGTTCCGTGGTTTTTTCCCGTAAGGGTTTTCCACGTTAAATCTGTGTTCTTGTTCTTCGTTTGATCTACGTTTTGCTGCACAGTTTTATAACAAGTGGTATCAGAGCCGAAGAATTCGGCGATCCGCTGGTTCGGGAGACTTTCCGCTGCGCTCCCGGGGCAGCACCGTCGCAGCGTTCGTTTGGATCAACAGCCGCAGGTTGTGGCATCATATGCAGCTGAAGCATCCTT
The DNA here is from genome assembly GCA_947311845.1 of Poa pratensis. NCBI lineage: Eukaryota > Viridiplantae > Streptophyta > Magnoliopsida > Poales > Poaceae > Poa > Poa pratensis. Next base: position 33,632,727 of record CAMZMU010000128.1, read on the forward strand.
TGTCAGAACAGATCCGAGATAAAGAGTTTCGTCGGCGCGTCTCGTGCGCCGCCTTGGCGATCCGTCCGTCTACAGTTTGGATTGGTCGCGTCTTCGATTCTGGTATGATTTCCATCCGCGCTTAATCGTGCCCTCTAGTCAGTATTAATTCTGTGCGAGGAGTTGCGCGTGAGAATCACTTTGGAGTACCAGATCGATCTAGCATCAGTCCCGAGCCGAGCGGCAGTACGTTTACAGTTTGGATTGCACACGTCAAAGTTTTCCGATTCAGGTCTTCCGATCCATCTACTTGTTGTCCTCTAGTCGGCATATTCCGTACGAGGAGTTGTGCGTGGATCAGCTCTACTAGTACCAGATCGATTGAAGCATTCATATCCCGAGAAGATAAGTGCTATGCGTTGATGCTACTTGACGTGAAGATAAATAATTCCTTGATCTTTTGTCTCTTATTGCTATGTCCACTCCAACCAGCTACCAGGTGCAGTTTACCTCAGTTATTTGCTCTGCAATTTAATTCTGCAAAGAATATTCTTTGGCTTGTACTACTTGTGCACAGGTTATCTGCTCATGACTATGGAGTATGATTTTTTTTTTGTTGGACCGTGACACAAGTTTTACCCTATGGCAAGTTAAGATGCGAGCATTGTTTGGCACAAGCCAATTATGAGATGCACCGGTTAGTGTTCTGTTTAAGGTGGAGTTCATCTGATCATAGTTTTGAAGATATTATGGATGCATATTTAAGATATTTTATTGCTGCAATTATATGGAGAACACAATTCGGAAAGAAAAAAAATATATTATGGAGGAGTTAATTATTTAAGCCTGTTGGTAGCCAGCATATACTCTTTTCTCTCCAGTATTTTGCTGTTATGCATGTGAAGGTTTTATTCAGTTCGTGATGAGGATCAGTTATGGTTCAAGGAGGTTTGTTTTCTGCTAGATACTACAACATTTAGTACTGTTCAGCTTTCGGTACAATTCAGTTGTCTTTGCTCTTTTATGAGGGGTCTATTGCAGAGTTGATACTCCGTTGCACGTTGAGGAGATTCTTTTCATCCGACAGTTGTTTTACAAGGACAGTTTTTGACCATGTCATGGATTTTTCATTACCGTCGGCAGTTTTTTAGTATACGTGATGTCATCCGTACCATATGCTCTCGCATGAGTATTATTTGTCGAGGTTTGTGTTTTGTGGCACGTTCAGATTCCATGGGATGAGTTCTTCACATTGTTATGTGCACCAGATGTTGCACTATTGAGCTATGCGCTCGTTCAGGCACCACAGGAGATATGATGACTTATGTCATTTGATGATTGAGCAGTTTCAGTTTTGGAGGTCAGTGGCACAGACTCAGACTTTTATTGGGAGATCCAAGTTTCGTTCGTCTGCTTTGTTGACAGCTGTGTTTTTTTTTCCGTACGACCTACCGTTGATTTGCTCAATTGGACTTCGAGAGAAGTTTATTCGTCCTATGGACGTTTGAAGACACAAGGTTTACTTGTGCTGACTTTAATTGAGGAGTTGATACTATCTATGACTGTTATAGAGAATTCGTCTCAAGGTGGAGTGTTATTTTTTCTTGTGCTCCGAATCCTAATCCCGTTTTACCATATATGGAGTCCTACCGGAATAAGGCATGTCTACAACTCCGTTTCATGTCCGCCAAGATAGAGAGTTGTTTGCCCCCCATATATAGCTAGAGTTAGTCATAGAATAGATCGTGAGATTGAGAGAGATCCACCAGATCCATAGCACGAGAAGGGTTTGTCCTCTCGTGCATTGTAATACTCCTCCCAATTATAGTGATACGCATTCGTGCGTTCCGTGGTTTTTTTCCCGTAAGGGTTTTCCACGTTAAATCTGTGTTCTTGTTCTTCGTTTGATCTACGTTTTGCTGCGCAGTTTTATAACACGGAGGTGCCTTAGAACAACTACGTAATTGATTCGAAGGCGGACATTCGTTTGAGGCTTCAAGCTAGACAACAAAAATGGTGACATTATTGCAATGGACGTCTATCAGATGTAGAATTCTATTACAATTAAAAAATGTTTACATTTGTAGCCTGCATTTTTTTTCATAATACTCATTTATATTAAAAATCCATCGAGCATGTGAAGAAGTAAGGGCACCTTCAACCGTGACCCGCAAACGGACACCAAAATCGGACCAATTTGGTCCGTTTGGGGCGGACCGCGGACAGATTCTGGGCCTTTATCCGTTTGGGAGGGGGGGGGGGGGTGCCCCAACGGCCGGCCGCATTCTGTGCCCTGGTCCGGCATATGTCATTTTTTTGCTATTTCAAAAGAAATTTGTACATCACACTAAATATTGAACAAATTAAAATATGAATCGTTCACAAATAAGTAAAAAATATGGTCAAATTTTACAATAAAGTTCGTAGATTGGAATAAATAACATAGTCGATGCAATGAAAATAAAATGAGGAGGAGGCCACTATTGGTTTCTCACATGAATCCACATATGCTCTACCAAATTATTCTGGAGACGTTCGTGTGTAGGCTTATCACGCATCTCATGATGCACGTACATATACTGCTGGAACGTCGCCGGTCCAGGCGTAGGCTCAACCAACTCACCCTGAAATTCCCATCCCTGGTCGAATAGCCTCGCATCGTCACGCTCATCCTTAACGATCATGTTGTGCATGATCACACAAGCAGTCATCACCTCCCACATGACCTCCTTGCTCCATGTTCTTGCAGGGTGCCGAACAATAGCAAACCGAGATTGGAGTACACCAAATGCTCGCTCCACATCCTTCCGGCATGCTTCTTGTTGCTGAGCAAACCTACGAGCTTTCTCACTATCAGATCTGCGGATGGTCTTCACAAATGTGGACCATGAAGGGTATATACCATTAGCTAGATAGTACCCCTTGTCATATGCATTCCCATTCACCTCAAAGTTGATCATTGGAGCATTGCCCTCGGCAACTCTGTCGAACACTGTTAATCGCCGAAGCACGTTGATATCGTTGTGAGAGCCTGCCATGTCGAAGAAGGAGTGCCAAATCCACACATCCTTAGATGCAACCGCCTCAAGTATGACTGTGCACTCTCCAACATGTCCCTGGTACTGTCCCTGCCAAGCAAAAGGACAGTTCTTCCACTCCCAATGCATACAATCTATGCACCCAAGCATTCCAGGAAAGCCTCTACTCGAGTTCATCGTCATAAGATGGGCAATGTCTTCAACATTTGGCTCTCTCAAGTATTCAGCACCAAACACCTGAACTACAGCTTCGCAAAACCGATACATGGAGTCTAGGCAAGTTGACTCACTCATGCGCAAATACTCATCAACGAGATCACCAGCTACTCCATATGCAAGCATCTGTATAGCTGCAGTGCACTTCTGATAAGAATAGAAACCATACGTACCAAGTGCATCTGGCTTGGCCTCGAAGTAGTCATCATATGCCCTCACTCTTTCGAGTAAACGCATGAACACAAGCTTTAACATCCGAAAGCGGCGATGAAACTTGTGGGCCGGATATGTTGGCTTGACAGGGTGGAAGTAATCCTTCCAAAGTTGGAAGTGACCCATTTCCCGGACACGATCCAACGCCGGCGCCCTACCAACGACCGAGCCGACATGCCGAGGTAGTGCGGCCTCGTTGAAGTTGTGGATGAGAGTTGTCACGGCCATCATTATTTTGGTATCATCATCGGATGACTCGTCCAACGTATCGATGAAGGTGTTGTAGAAGAACTCATCACCGCTATCGATCTAAACAAAAGGAACGATCAAAGTATGCAAACGAATTTGTATCTAGTTTGCAAAACGAAGAGAAGGAGTCTCCTCTACCTCGCGCGGGTTGGTAATCCATCGAACACCTTCCGGGCAGTGGACTTCGCGGCCGAGTCTGAGCCAAAGGCCGAGCCTATAGACCTATCCCGGCGAGAAGGTTGTCCTTCGACTTCCTGATATGTCTCAAACGTATCTATAATTTTTGATGTTCCATGCTTGTTTTATACCTATTGCTACATGTTTTATATACACATCATAGCGTTTTATGCATTTTCTAGGACTAACCTATTAACAAGATGCCACAGTGCCAGTTCCTGTTTTCTGCTGTTTTTCCGTTTCAGAAAACCTGTTAAGGAAATATCCTCCGAATTGGACGAAAATCAACGTACCCCAATATTTCACCGACAGGAAGACGAAGTCCGAAGGGCGCACGAAGAAGCGACCCAGGGCGGCCACACCACACCTGGACGCGGCCAACCCCCCAGGTGCGCCGAGGTGGCGTGTGGCCCCCTCGGGTGCCTCTAGCCGCTGCCCTTTTGCCTATTTATTCACCTCCTCCTGAAAACCCTAAACACCCGAGCAATTATCCACGAAAAGTTCCACCGCCGCCGCCGTCGTCAACCCTAGTTCGGAGGGTTCTGAAGCTCTTCTCGGCACCCTGCCGAAGAGAGAGATCATCACCGAAGGGCTCTACATCACCATGCCCGCCTCCGGAGTGATGCGTGAGTAGTTCATCCTTGAACTACGGGTTCATAGCAGTAGCTAGATGGTTGTCTCTCCACTTTGTGCTATCATGTTTAGATCTTGTGAGCTGCCTAACATGATCAAGATCATATTATTGTACTGCTACATGTTATGTTTGTTGGGATCCAATGAATAGTGATGTTATGATCAAGATGTTTATCAATATATCTACTGTTTTATTTATGTTCTTGCATGCTCTCCGTTGCTAGTAGATACTTTGGCCAAGTAGATGTTTGTGACTCCAAGAGGGAGTATTTATGCTCGATAGTGGGTTCATGCCTCCGGTAATCTGGGCGAGTGACAGCAACTTCTAAGGTTGTGGATGTGCTGTTGCCACTAGGGATAAAATAACCGATGCTTAGCTTAAGGGTACGTCTGTTAGGTCTAATATATTTGTTTACATTACACACTTTACTTAATGCAATAATCTGTTGTTTGCAACTTAATACTAACAGGAGACACAGATGCTATCCCGGAAGTGGATTATTTAGGCATGGATGCGGCTGGTAAGCGGTCCATGTATTATGTTGTAATGCTCAATAAATACTAGTTTGGAAGCCCCGAGAAATAAGCCGGGCGGCTTATGAGTGAAGCTGGGGGAGGGGCAGCTTTTCAAATAAGCCACCAAAAGAACTGGGCCTAAGTTAACTTAGCGGTGGCAAATGGTGTAATTATTTACTAGATCAGCCTAGCGATGAGGGGTAAAATCGGAAAGTAAAAAACGGACCATCACCTCAAGACATATATGCCTTCAAGTGATGGTCCGTTTTTCTAAATTCCCAATTTACCCCTGCATCAGTAGGTAGAGTTAAAACATATTACGGCTTATGCTACCGCCAGGTGATATGGTTGGTTCGGTATTCTATCCCCGTGACTTGAGTTCGCCTGGCGGGACGGCCCACCCCTGCCAATCTTCTTCATGTCCCAGAGAACGCCTGGGGAGGAGGTTGTTGTGCGGCCGTGCGTGAGCCTTCCGTGACTCCTGCTGTTTTAGCCACGATGAGGAAGACCAAGTGATGGCGGATTTGGACCTGCACTTCCGGCTCGACCTAGGTAATCTGACCTGGCGAGCGTGGATGGCTAGCTCCACCTCCACACATACAGCATGCGCCTGGAGGAGGACATCAGGGGGATAGCGCGGCATAATCAGACCGCATCCTCCACTTCGTACCGTGCCGCCGCCGCCAAAGGCCACGCCGACCGCCGGCCTCCGACAGCGCCACCCCATGCCGTTGCCGTCCAGATCCATAGTCCTCCTCTATGCCGACGACACCAAAGGTGTGGTGGCTTCTAATTTGGCATGCACCCGTCGGAAAGTCAGCTACTCCTATTTGGGGGTTTTAATTTTTTTCCTTTTTTTGCACGGTAAACTGATCTTGCTTCACCTTCAGGCCTGCGCGTTTTCCTTCGTGTTCAGGAGGATGGCCAACAGTACACTCTGAAGGTTCAGGCTTTCCGACGCTCTGAAGATCGACATGCTTACACGTGAAAGAGCAGTAGCAACCAGGAAGTTAGATCACCCGTTTATTCAATGGGATGGGACACTCGACAAACAATTGCCAACTTAATTCCTTCAGGTTACCACCAGGTCGCCTTTCCGAGTATTCCATATCAACAGGGACCTCAACGGAGTAGCTCGTGGTTGTGCGCAGCAGGTGCTAAGGCATTCCTTCAGCTGTATCAACTCAGCTCACAGCTCAAACCATTGTCGTGTGATTTCTGTATTGCAAAATTACTTTTCCCAGGATTTACTGCAGCTCTATTCAGCTGAGATGAAGTTGACACCTCCGGACTCCGGTGTCTCTCTTTGTTAAAAAAAAGGTTTGTTTGAGGTTGCTCCATGCTACGCCAATATTTTCTTACTCTGAAAATTCATTTGGTTGTGGATCATATAAGATAATGTGTTTGGGAATATGCGTGATACCATAGTATTTTATGCATGTAATAATTGATTTTTTGCTGCCATAATTTCATACTTTCGGATACTCATGATGTATACAAAGAAGATTAGATAATAAGTGGTGACTTTTCTTTCATCTTTTGCGAGGATTGTTGTATGATTGGACATGCATGAGAACTAAATCTAGGAGTAAGACAATGTCCTTAGAAAAACAATCATAAAACCAAAATAAAAATTTACTTCAAACATAAAATGTTTGATTTAGTTTAGACCCGTTGCAACACATGATTGTTGTATAATGCGACATGCAAGAAAATTGAAATATAGGATAAAGCCAATATACTATTAGAATATAGAACCAAAATCAATGTTTACTTCAAATTCAAATATAAGATGTTTGATTTAATTAAACTCGTTGCAACGCACGGGCAATTTGCTAGTAATATACTAAAATAAGTCCCGCTCCTACATTGGCACCGTCCCCGCTGGCGCCAAGCCCAAGGTCATATTCCAAATTAGTTTCGTGAGGCTCGGAATTAGTTTTGGTAAGAGGCCAAATTTGGCAAAAAAAAAATACTTGGATGGTGGATCGCTCGCTGAAGAAGCACTCTTCAGTCTAGCTCAGAGCAGAGCAGAGCAGATCTTTCTTGTCTAATTCAGTACACTATGCAAGCGTCGTAGGTTGTCCTTATAAACAAAAACTTGATTAATTAGCCACACAACTGGTTCAAGCAACTTTGTGCCCTAAAGTTGAAGGTGGGGAAGTGCAGATCCCTTGTCCCTGCGAGCAGTACTGTGGCCAGTACTACTACTAGTACTACTAGCGCATTTTTTATTTTTCTTGCAAATACAAAGCTTTATATTTACTGATAGCTCCTGTACTAACATGATAGTAAGTACTAGTGCACTGTAGCTGGGAGTCTGAGCCGAATTTTAATCTGTCTTAACTTGGGCAAGTATTCTGTGCTGCTAATGACAGAGTTAGACTCAGAGGCCATCCTTCAACAATGGCAGAGCAGGGCAGGGCAGGGTTTCTTCTTTTGCGGATACCAAAACACACACACACACACGGATGGCCACTCTACCTTTTCCCATCATCTGCTGCTTTGGATGGATGGAGCCATCCTTTTCCTCAAAGCAGTCCTCTCAAAGGAAGAGAGATAGATTGTTCCCTGTCACTGTGACACACAGCCAAATAAAAAGAGAGGCCCTTTTCCATTCCAAAACTCCCCAGCACACTCGAGCTATTTTTTTTGAGGAATCTCACACTCGAGCTATTCACAGGTGAGAGCTTCACTTTTCTCAATGTCGCTCAGCCTCCAGCGCACCGCAGCCTGCCTTGCCATGAAAAAGACAAGCACTCTGATGGATCTATGGGTTGGCAGCAATGGCAATCAGTCAGGACTCAGGATCGCATTTTCACCTTGCAACAGCTGCACGCACGCTTTTTTTTTTTTTTTGAGATTACAAAGAGCTTGATTACAGGATGGTGTCGGGATGCAAATCATTCAGAGCAAGCTCTCTGATGGAGTTGGGGAGATCGCTGTGCAAGATGCGGTCCCCATCAGAGTACGCCATCTTGGCTAGGCCATCGGCGACATGGTTGCAATTCCTGCTGATGCAGAGCACGCACGCTTCAATCGCCGGCGGTTGTTGATTATCGTGCATGCGCCATGGAGCTGTAGCAAGCGTCCAGCGCAAGATTAACCACTGACTAACACTAGGGACGTGTTTGGTTCGCGGTTCTGTAACGTAACTTGATTACATCGGTAAACGATTCCTTTAAAACATGTTTGTTTGGTTCAGATCTCCCGTAATTAGATGCCCTGTAAACAGATTCCACCCCTATACAAACCTGATACCGGTCAAACCCCTGCGGTAACAAATACGTTACCACGACCTCCATCGTCTCCTCTCCCGATTGGATCTCGTGGTCTTCATCCCGCCTCTCCTCCACCTAGTCCCGCCGGCACCATGTCTTTTCCTCTCCTCCACCTGATCCCGCCTCCGGCGCCATGTCTCTTCCTACCTCTGCCATTACCGATTACGTTACCGATCTGTGAACCAAACACGTCCTAGGATGTGCGAAACAAGTCTGAAGAAATAAAGGTGACAGGAGCAGGTAGCTCTAACTCTGAGTAATAATCCAATTTAACTCCAGCACGCCGGCTGCCAGAGCCAGTGCAACGGCTGTGGCAGCAGCCCCGCAACCGGCGGCGTGGCGTCCATCATATCCAGCGACCTCTTCGAGCGCTTCCTCCTCCACCGCAACGACGCGGCGTGCCAGGCGCGTGGGTTTTACACGTACAACGCCTTCTTGGCCGCCGCCGCCGCCTACCCGGCGTTCGGCACGACGGGGGACTTGGACACGCGGAAGCGGGAGGTGGCAGCCTTCTTCGGCCAGACCTCCCACGAGACCACCGGCGGGTGGGCCACCGCACCTGATGGCCCCTTCGCGTGGGGCTACTGCTTCAAGCAGGAGCAAGGCAACCCGCCGCCGGTCTACTGCGACGGTGACACTCAAGACTGGCCGTGCGCGCCCGGCAAGTCGTACTACGGCCGCGGCCCCATCCAGCTCACCCAGTAAGAAACCATGCACCAAACTTGATCTCGTCATGTCAAATTTAACCAAATTTTAATCATGTTGGATGGATCCTCCAGCAACTACAACTACGGACCGGCGGGGCGCGCCATCGGGTGGACCTTCTGAACAACCCGGACCTGGTGACCGCCGACCCGACGGTGGCGTTCAAGACGGCGATCTGGTTCTGGATGACGACGCAGTCCAACAAGCCGTCGTGCCACGACGTGGTCACCGGGGCGTGGACGCCGACGGCCAGGGACAGCGCCGCCGGACGGTTTCCCGGGTACGGCGTCATCACCAACGTAATCAACGGCGGGGTCGAGTGCGGCAAGGGGCCGCAACCCGAGGTTGCCGACCGGATCGGGTTCTACAAGCGCTACTGCGACATCTTCCAGATCGGCTATGGGAATAACCTCGACTGCTACAACCAGTTGTCGTTCAACGTCGGCCTCTCGGTCTCACCTGGGCTCGCGGCGCAGTGATCTATGCATGTGTGGATATGATCACCGATAAATAAATAATCTTGGGAGTAAATAAATGGATGACTAGACCTCCCATTTGAAAGAGTGTGTGTGTATATGTATGTGTATTTCTCGATGCACCATAGGGAAGCAGTATCGCCACCTAAGGGGGCTTAGTCGACTGAGAATTACTCAATTCTCAGTCGATGCCGGTATACGTACATAGTCTCTCCTAGGATTTGCCTGAAGCTGCTGTTAGTTTTGTACCCGGCCCAAGCTGTGCATTTTTTCCTTTTTCCTTGAATCTTCCGTGAACGTGTGTGCCTTCCGTAGGTGGCCAGAACCTCCGTCATGGCCCATTGGCTGGTGGGGCCTAGACTAGCGCATAAAACGATACTGGATTAGATACCTAGACATGCGTTGGCTAAGAAAAAACATCATTCAAAGATAATAAATCGAATTTGAATTGTATTTTAAAAAAACACATAGACGTAGCACAAAGTAAAACAGCGGCCGCTCTGAAAAATCTCAGTTGCAACAGAACCGCAACTCGTAATCAACACAAATTTCACAATGCAAAGATTAATATTTTTCTAAGTTGCAAGCCACTTGCAACTGAAAAGTTCTCAGTTGCAACTCACGTGCAACTGAAAAAATCTTAATTGCAACACACTTGCAACTCATAACCAAAATGTAGCTAACACTAATCACAACACAAAGATGAATTTTTTCTCAGTTGAAACCCACTTGCAACTAAAAAAGTCTCTTGCATCACCTTGCAACTAGAAAACTCACCTGCAATCCGCTTGCACCTAGAAAAATTCACTTGCGGCCCGCTTGCTACTCACAACCAACACGCAATCACACACAAATGCACATTTTCTCAGTTGCAACCCACTTTTAACTGAAAAAAACTCAGTTATAACACACTTGGAACCGAAGTTAGCGAACACTAATCACAACGCAAAGATAAAATTTTCTCAGTTGCAACCCACTTGCAACTGGAAAAAGTCAGCTTGCAACCACCTTGAAACTGGGAAAACTCACTTGTAATCCGCTTGCACCCAGAAAATTCACTTGCGACCCACTTGCAACTCACAACCAACACGCATCACACAAAAATGCACATTTTCTCAGTTGCAACCCACTTGCAACTGAAAAAAAAACTCAATTACAACCCACTTGCAACTGAAGAAAACTCAGTTACAGCCCACTTGAAACTAGAAAAAAAACTCAGTTACAACCCACTTACAACTGAAGAAAACTCAGTTGCAGCCACTCTAAATGTCAGCTATAACCTTCGGCCTAGCACAAATAACACATCCAATAATTGAGGAGTCGATCGGGATCTAATTTTAATATTTATCTACCAAAAATCCACAAAACCACAAAAAAATAGGACAACACAACAAAGGGCACAAGATAAACGTACACCAAGCTGGCAAACGTACAAAAATAGAAAAACTCAAATATTCAAATGACATACTGCGGTGCTTCTAATTCTTTTGTACAGAGGGACAATTTTTCTTTTTTGAGAAAATGTACAGAATGACAACAACCAGAGCCCAAAGGTATGTTCCGTGTTAAAAAAAAACAGGCCCAATAAGTTAAAAGGTTGATCCGCACTAGGTGAAATAACAGGCCCAACAAGAGGCCACAGGAGGACGCTGGACGCCACACGCCACATGCACGTCGTGCGATAATCTGATCGTAAATCTGCTTCTATAAGCACGAATCTGATTACAATTGAACGGTTTTCACGTCGACTGAGAACTGACTAATTCCCAGTCGACTGAGAACTAGCAAATCCGTTATAAATATTCTCTCGTTTATGCAAAATTGTGTGCACAAACTTGGTAGTACTTGGATGATTGGATCATGATGAATTGTGCTTAGATATGGCAAAAAAAATAGCAACTGTAATGCTATGTCTTATTTTAGGGCCACATGATTTTGCCATCGATATGTCGTGTATTCAAAACATCTGTATGTACTCTCCATGTATCCAGCCCAATCGTCAACGTCCAATCCTGTAGAAAAACAGTACCTAGATAGATTAGAACAAACGGGATGTAAAGTGAGAGAGAAGAAATTTCGTAAGGAAATCTAGTACTCCCTCCGTTTTTGTATACAAGGTCACTATCAAAAATACGTTTTTGCTTCTATACAAGGCCGCAAACAGTAATCGAGGCAAATTAATGACCTTTTACACTGTTAACAATGGATATTAATTGCCCAAATCCAATCAAACACTACCGGAAAATTTGTCTTTGCCGTGCGACATAATCTTTGCCGAGCGCCTACAATTTGCGGAACACGGCACACACAGCTCTGCCGTGAGGACTTTGGGAGCACGCCCAACAAAGATAACATCACGGCAAAGCCCTCCGCAACACACGGCAAAGAACAAGTACACGGGATATCCATCCCCAGACACACGGCCTCGTAAACGCACTCGGCAAATATTTCTCGGCCGTGCCACCAGTTGGAGGTGCACGCAAACTGTGGGGCCTGTGCGATTTTCCGTTTTTGCCAATTTACCCAATATCCCGCGCTCCACCAATTTTGGCGGGAACAAGACTATGCCGTGTGCCTTTACTAACAAACATGCCATATATGTTTTCTCTTTTTTTTTTGTTCAGTCGGCTGAAATTAAAATGTACGCGGCCTATTTCCGGCGCTTGAAAATAATGGGCGGTAAATACTTTGCCGTGTACTGGGAGCAGAAGCGCACGGCAAAAAAGATATGCCGTGCAATGGGAGCAGAAGCACACGGCAAAGAAAGATATGCCATGTGCCCTTCAAAATGTACACGGCATATTGCAATTTTCCCTTATTTGCCTTTTTGTTTTCCCTTTTTTGGATAAAATGGCCCCAACCTTGGTAGGTTCTTCACAAAAAAACTCGTATTTTTGGACATAAAATGTGATCTAATATTTTTAAATTTTTACTTGATACAAATTTGAAACAATTATTTGGTAGGTTCTTCACAAAAAACCTCATATTTGGTACTCGGAAAATGAAAAATGTTTTTTGTGTTAAGAAAATGAAAACTTTGTTCGACAACCTACCAACACACTCTTATACATATATTGGGAACCCATGCAAATTTTGGTGGGATTCCGACGCTCCGGACCCCCGCTATGGCGAAACCCTACACCCGCTGGAAAAAAGTTCAACCTGTCGATCTACCCCTTTGACCGGCACCGAGAGGGGTAGACGCATGGACTTTTTTGCTTGGTTATGTTAGGTTGGTACATAGGACCATGGGGAACCAATATTTCATGTGGTCCGTCGCATGATTCCGTGCCCGGCACCCGACACGGGAGTTTTCACCTCTAAGTGTCGGAACTTACTACGGAGTAATCGGGGTTGGTGAAGCGGGTCGCACCTCGGAGCTGTATCATGGTTCCCAAAACCTACCAACACACTCTTATACATATATTGGGGAACCCATGCAAGTTTTGGTGGGATTCCGATGCTCCGGACCCCCGCTACGGCGAAACCCTACACCCGCTAGAAAAAGTCCAACCTGTCAATCTACCCCTTTGACCGGCGCCGATAGGGACAGACGCATGGACTTTTTTACTTGGTTGTGTTAGGTTGGTACATAGGACCATGGGGAACCAACATTTCATGTGGTCCGTCTCATGATTCCGTGCCCGGCACCCGACACGGGAGTTTTCACCTCTAAGTGTCGGAACTTACTACGGAGTAATCGGGGTTGGTGAAGCGGGTCGCACCTCGGAGCTGTATCATGGTTCCCAAAACCTACCAACACACTCTTATACATATATTGGGAACCCATGCAAGTTTTGGTGGTATTCCGACGCTCCGGACCCCCGCTACGGCGAAACCCTACACCCGCTGGAAAAAAGTCCAACCTGTCGATCTACCCCTTTGACCGGCGCCGAGAGGGGGTAGACGCATGAACTTTTTTGCTTGGTTGTGTTAGGTTGGTACATAGGACCATGGGAAGCAACATTTCATGTGGTCCGTCGCATGATTCCGTGCCCGGCACCCGACACGGGAGTTTTCACCTCTAAGTGTCGGAACTTACTACAGAGTAATCGGGGTCGGTGAAGCGGGTTGCACCTCAGAGCTGTATCATGGTTCCCAAAACCTACCAACACACTCTTATACATATATTGGGAACCCATGCAAGTTTTGGTGGGATTCCGACGCTCCGGACCCCCGCTACAGCGAAATCCTACACCCGCTGGAAAAAAGTCCAACCTGTTGATCTACCCCTTTGACCGGCACCGAGAGGGGCAGACGCATGAACTTTTTTGCTTGGTTGTGTTAGGTTGGTACAAAGGACCATGGGAACCAACATTTCATGTGGTCCATCGCATGATTCCGTGCCCGGCACCCGACACGGGAGTTTTCACCTCTAAGTGTCGGAACTTACTACGGAGTAATCGGGGTCGGTGAAGCGGGTCGCACCTCGGAGTTGTCATATATTGCATTGTCATGCGCTTATTATTTGTCAATTGCCCAGCTGTAATTTGTTTACCCAACATGCCTGTTATCTTTTATGGAGACACCACTAGTGAACTATGGACCCCGGTCCATTCCTCTACACTGATAAAACAACTACTGCAATCATCTGTTCTCTATTATTTTCTGCAATTATTACTCTCCACACCATACGTTTAATCCTTTGTATTCAGCAAGCCGGGAAGATTGACAACCTTCCTGTTTCGTTGGGGCAAATTAGTTTTATTGTGTTGTGTGCAGGTTCCACGTCAGTTGTCGTAAACGGTGCCACTGACAACCTTCTGAAGCACTTTTGACTCCTAGCGGATTCGATAACCTTGATAGATATCAAGGGAAAATTGCTGCTTGACTACATCATACCTTCCTCTTGGCGTCTCCCAACGAACGTGTGTTTTCACGTCATCAAGCACATTTTCTGGCGCCGTAGCCGGGGAGTCAAGAGGCTACAGCAAGGGAGTCTCACACTTCCAATCTCATTAATTTGTTTTTGTCTTGCTTAGTTTATTTTATCTTGTTTGCTTTTAAAAATAAAAAACACAAAAAAAATCATGCATTAAGTTTATTTCGGTTTGTTATTTCTGTCTTGTTTTAATTTTGTTAAAATGAGTAATCCTGAGAACACTAAGTTGTGCGACTTCACTAGCACAAACAACAATGATTTCATATGCACACCTATTGCTCCACCTGCTTCGAAAGCAGAGTTTTATGAAATAAAACCTGCACTGTTAAATCTTGTTATGAAGGAGCAATTTTCTGGTGCTAGTACTGATGATGCTGCTGCTCACCTTAATAATTTTGTTGAACTATGCAACATGCAAAAGTATAAAGAGGTAGAAGGTGATATTATAAAACTGAAACTTTTTCCTTTCTCCTTGAGATGACGTGCTAAAGAATGGTTGATATCTTTGCCTAGAAATAGTATTGATTCATGGACTAAATGCAAAGACTCTTTTATTGGAAAATATTACCCTCCTGCTAAGATTATATCATTGAGAAGTAGCATTATGAATTTTAAGCAATATCATAATGAACATGTTGCTCAAGCTTGGGAAAGGATGAAAGCAATGTTAAATAATTGTCCCACTCATGGACTGACTATTTGGATGATCATCCAAACCTTTTATGCAGGATTAAATTTTTCTTCAAGGAATTTGTTGGATTCGGCCGCCGGAGCGACCTTTATGTCCATCACTTTGGATGCAGCAACAAATCTCTTAGATGATATGATGGTGAATTATTCCGAATGGCACACCGAAAGGGCTCCGACAGGTAAGAAGGTAAATTCTGTTGAAAAAATCTCTTCCTTGAGTGATAAAGTTGATACTATTATGTCTATGCTTGCAAATAATCAAGTTCATGCTGATCCCAATAATGTTCCTTTAGCTTCATTGGTTGCTTAAGAAGAGCATGTTGATGTGAATTTCATTAAAAATAATAATTTCAACAACAATGCTTATAGGAATTTCATTAAAAATAATAATTTCAACAACAATACTTATAGGAACAATTTTGGTAATAGTAATTATAATTGTCGTGTCTCATTGCACGGACACCGGGAGTATAGGATACCCCTTTTAGGTTCGGCAAGGGGCGCGAAGGAGGCTGAGATTCGTCTTCTCGGGCGGAGTCTTGATCAAGCTCTACTCTCCACGATCAAAGCATGCAACCAAAGGGACACAAGGAGCTACCCAGGTTCAGGCCACCCGAAGGCTAACAGCCCTACTCCTGCATGTCTGGATTGATGGGTTCTTCATAGTGTAGCTTACAATGGAACCTCCCAGGCAGGGTACCCGGAAGGGTTTTGGCAGGAGGTAGAAGAAGGACAGATCCTGACCCGGAGGAGATCACCTTCCTCTCTACCTTCGCAGCCCTAGTCTAGTCTTGCTCTGGTTCCAGCGTGTGTTTGTCCTTGGTTCGACCTCTCCCTCCTCCGTGCCTTGGTCCTCCTTTTATAGGCTAAGGGGTTGCCACATGGTCACGTGAGGGGTGTGAGGGTCCTTCGGGTGAAGGACCCTCCTCATCTAGTTTAGGAGGAGATGTGGCCTCTCCACAACCTAGCGTCTCCTTTGGGTTAGGTGGGAGCGTCCGCCTTGGGGTGGACAGGAGCTGACACCACCACGTGGGCGTGCTTCCCGCCCGCGCTGCCTTCGCCTTACTTCCCAAGTCTTCCGTGGTGAGGTGGAGAGCTTATCCACAGGGACGCGGGGTGGTACCCGAGAGGGAGCCTGGCCTCCTGCCGGGGACTCAGGCTCTCGGGTTCTTCCTGGCCTTCTTGCTTGGTTCGGGGACCCGGAAGGTCCCCAGGACCGGAGCCCTTAGTCGATGTAGGCCATGCGCGTCTTGACGGTGAACCCGCCAGCTTGACTTGAGTCTTGGTCTTGTCCACCTTCATCTTGGGCCCACATGGGGTGGAGCCACTTTGGCAGTACTAGGGGAACCTCATGTTCCACTGCTGCGACAGTAGCCCCCGTGCATGGTCCCGGCGGCTCTTGCTCCAGCTGCCGGGCCATGGCCTAAAAATAGGTCAAAGTGGGTCCCCGGGCACCTGGTCTTCCTTGTTCAGCTCCGTTGGGGACCCGTCGAGGCGAGGTAGAGACGAGCCCCCGGGTTCCGTTGACTGAATCGTGGCGAACGTTGCGATTCATACGGATCCCGTGCTTATCTTGGGACCCAATGGGCGAAACAAACAAAATGGGACAGAATCTGTCCAGAAAAACAGCAGCAGCAAAACGTATTTTTCTACCCTACCAAACTTTCTCGAAAAATTCCGAAAAAAATCATGCATACATAGGATGAAAAGTTTCAACTACAGTTCAAATATGAGCTCATTCGGAGTTACAGAATAAGAATTAAAAATCATACCGTGCACTGATTCGTGCAGGAATAAAATCTCCGAACGCTATAAGCAACTTTTTCAAACCAAAAAGGGTAAAACTTGGCAATTTATTTAAAACTCTAGAAACTAAACTAGGCACAAAGTCTCTTGTTACAGCAAGAGGACACAAAGAAAAATCACACACAAAAATAACCGGGTTGCCTCCCGCAAAGCTCTTTCTTTATAGCCATATAGCTAGGCTTCTTACTTGTTGTTTATCGAAGATGAAGCTCATGAGGAAGCTTGAATGATGTGCCCCTCTTCCTTGGGAAGTGTTCCATGCTCTATACCAGGGTCCCATGTTGCTCTCAAGCCAATGAAGATAATAGTCAAGTTGAAACCTGGTAGAGAGAGAAACAAAACACAAAGGTAATAACAACGAAGTCTAACCTTCTTTCTATGCATTGGCATTTTGTATATGAATGAAGTTTTCCAATGCATATTAACAAAAGTTACTTGCAGCCCATAATTATTAGTAGCATAAAGAGGGTTCTCATAACCTCCTCTCTCATAATAGTTGCAAGTAATAGAAGTGTATTCAACCATATAACCAATAGGATCTTCCAATTTAGATAATTTATGCACATAAAGAGGATCATTAACGTTATTTTGGAATTCATTAGCATGCTTCCCTCTTTCAAAATAGTTATTAAGATCAATATCAAGTTTAATATCATGGTTGCAACAAAGATTTAGAACTAAAGATAATTGCAAACCACATAAGTATTTCTCCACATAAGCAATTTTCTCCTCTATGGTGTAGATAGGAGAATTCAAGAACATAGCAGGGCTCTCATGAGTAAGAGTACTATCATGAGCAGCAAGTATATCATTTTTATCCTCACATAATATAGTAACTTCCAAACATGTAGGATTATCAATAAGTTTACTAGCAAAAGGTTTTTGAGTTTGAGTGCTACTATCATATGTTGATGGTGAAGTTGGGAGATCCAACTCTTCATTCTCCAGTTGTTCTTTTTCAGCATCTTCTTGAGATTGCATGGGCATCCCCAAGCTTAGGTTTTTGTCCTCTTCTTCCTGTAAAATATTAGTTCTTTCCATGGCAGCAAGAGTTAACTTTTTACGTTTAATAGCATCTGCTCGAGAAAAGAAATCATCAGCTTCTTGTAATATTTCAAGTTCCTCAAGTGTAAATGTTGCAAGTTCCTCAGGTGTATAATCAAACAGAAAACCCATAGCAAAAGTAATGAAGAACTTACACCCAGACAAGTTTAAAGGAACCTCCCCAAGCTTAGATGATTGCAAGATATAAAACATGTTAGAGAAACTTCCCCAAGCTTAGTCTAGTGCAGACAAGAATAGAAACTTAAGTGCTACGCTCCCCGGCAACGGCGCCAGAAAAGTACTTGATAACCCCCAAGAGCAAGGGATCACTGTAGCACCTCTCAATGTAGAAGTAAGGTATCGATCCGCAGGAGCAAGAAGGAAAAGTTATCTATTCCCTACAACTAATGTGTCACAAGTTTTAGTTGATTATGCACTAAACAAGTTTGGAGAACAAGGTGGTTGATGGATGGAAGTAACCAAGCAAGGATGTAAAAGTGTCCCAATCCTCTTCAATGCA
Organism: Poa pratensis; assembly: GCA_947311845.1. NCBI lineage: Eukaryota > Viridiplantae > Streptophyta > Magnoliopsida > Poales > Poaceae > Poa > Poa pratensis. The sequence continues at coordinate 33,651,152 of CAMZMU010000128.1, forward strand.
AGAGGACAAGACAAATGGTAGCAAGCAAAAGCTCTCAAAGAGAGAGAAAGCCCAATCCCCTATGCAGCAAGAGGACAAGCTCAAGTTTGTGTTTCTCTTATAGGAACAATGGACATGGGTTCATGGTTTCACTCATCCTCTCTCCCAATCTATGGTGGTGATCATGTTATAGATAATAAAAGTACACACAATTGTCATGCATTCATGGTAAACTTCTATGACGGCTACATGTTCTAAAACACATAGTTGGAAGAAAATAATCATTTGTGTTGCTATGTCACCCTCGTAAGGCTAGCGTGGTTGCTGTCACTCCCACATCATACTTCTTCCTTTTTACCCCCAGATAAAGGATGTTGGACTGTATTGTGTCACTCAATACATATGCCGTTGTCACACCGGCCATCCCGTACCTACATACATCATATTTCATAATGGACAATATTCTAAACACTAGTGCAATGATTCATATTTCGTGTGTATGACCACATCTCTCTCATCTATCCATACTTGGTGTTTCAATCACCTCATGACAAGGATAAACAAGGCATTACGCATAAATCAAACCATCACATGTATCATAGAATATCTCCAAAGTATGACAAGTCATAAAAGATCCAACACAACGGTAGATGCATAACAAATATCATCTCACACCACAATATCCACCATAGGAATTACATAGATGACCGTAATCATGTTCGGCAGCTCATACGGTACTAATTAGTGAAGCTCAAAGAGAGGAGATACATAAGTTACCACCACAAACCCAAATCCAGGGTGGACTACTCCCCATTCATCATGGTGATGATGGTGGAGAAGATCTTGCTGTAGATGTTGATGATGAACACACCGGAGGGGGGTGGAGCCCTCCAGAGGTGATTTCGGCGGCGTTTCCCCCCTCCGATCTTCTTCGGCGGCAGCCTTCTGTCTCTCTGTTTCGTGGTTTTGTGTTTCTCTGTCGCCCCCTCTCCGAAGAGCCTCGGGACTATTTTTATAGTCGGTTTTAGGTCAAGACAAAGTCGGTGGAGCTAAGATCAACGGCAACGGAGCCTCGAGGGGAAAAGAGGTGGCCCACGTGGCCAGGCAAAGGAGGCCGCATGGGACCCTCTATTTTCCAGCCTGTTGGGCTTCTGGTCTTCAACTTGAGCCCATTGCGTTCGTCTCGAAAATTCTGAAACGTGCTCTTTGACCTTGCCCTTTTTGGAGTCCCGAAGCTCCCAGAAAGTCTGAAACACTAAAAAAGACGTTTTCTGGAAAACAGGGTTAATTCCAAAAAAATAGGGGAACTTGTGAATTATTCCCAATATCATTATAAATCATTGATATAACCCTTATATGATGCAAATATGATTGGAATATGAATAAAATAATGCAAAGTTCATGTATGCATTTTACATGCATCAAATACCAATAGTGTTCTCCCTTTGGCGTGCACCACCAAGAAAGTTCTACGTTATGAGGCAGGCCATGATGATCGGGTGTCAGACATGTTTGCACAAGCGTATACGCTGAAGGTTTTATGGCGAGCCTAGCATGTACATATATGGCCTCGGAACACGGTGACCGAAAGGTTAAGCATGAGTCACAGAGTTGTTGTGATTGACATATCGATGTCTACCTTTGAAGTTGTGTTGCCGGCTCTGACGATGAGGGGTAGCATAATGGATGAGGATCGTGTAATCACTAAAACGATTCGAGGGATATTCGTTTTGAGTGGGAGTTTGGTAGTTTTATTTTATTAAAACTTGAACCCATATTTATTATGAACAAAGTCTTTATGTTTTGCAAAACCTTTGTAGATATTAACCATGTAATAGCCCTCTTTAAAAATTAGGCGCATTCCTGCGATTGAGAAACTTAAAAGGTTGGGTCCAAACTTCATAGTTTTATACCTTATCTTGAGGATACTCCTGTTTAAACCTTTAGCTCTATATGATACAATACCCGTTAGGAGATAAACCCGGAGATTCCGCTAACAAAAGGATAATTTGGATTATCAAGTTTTGTGCGGATAATACATCATAGTCCAGTGTATGCTATGATCTCTACCATAGAGAATAACTGTGGGTGCGAGTTGTCAGATCGTGAACATATGAGATGGTCGCTAAACTCGAAATACACCGCAAGTTGGGTTGATGAAGTTTATCAGTACTTTGACTGTCTTTCTTCTCGACCCAGATGGAAGAGAACACTCGCATTAAAGGAGCACGTGGCAGTCATACTTGATGACATTGGTCATACTCGATGACATTGGTCATACTTGATGACATTGAGACACCTCGCTCAACTCGATCACTGGATGACATGCATTGCCAGATGCAAATAGTTTGTCATAGACTATGTCATGCAAGGGAATCGTTCACCTTCATGAATTCTTGTTTGTTGAAGAATCAAGAAGATGAAACAGATCGCCGGGAAGTCATCAATGATGATGGTGTATATATGATATACACGTTATGAATGTTTTACCTAAACAAGTACTGCGCAGTGACTAAGTTTTGATACTGTCATATTTTATGAAAACCAGATTTTCTGCTTGAGTAGCTTGGAAGGATGGGAGACAATGTGTGTTGATGATGGTAGACAATACGTTGTGATGGCATAGACACTCTCCCCACATCTACCATTTGAATAAATTCTTTTGTGATCGCTGTTAGTATGATCGTTATAAGTGTGTCTCCTCTAGCGAGACGATTATTCATATGTTAGTGACAAAATTGTTGTCCTATATTTATGAAGTAATGATCATACGCCGATTTGAATTTAGATGGTAGAAGCTCAACATTATAACATTAATGCCAATGGATACAAACTTAATAAAGACACCACATTCTTGTGGCACTAACGTTTTAAGTCACGTCAATGTTATATCATGAAGCTCCATACAGATGGATCTCGAGTCCTTAGATTTGATCTTTTGACACTTGCAAAATAACTAAGACACCGTTTTCTGGAAACGGGTATAACTTATTGAAATCACATATGATGTATGGATCAATGAAGTAATTAACGTATAGTGGAAATCTTTATTTCGTAAACTTCACAAATGATTCGAGTAGATATGGATATATCCACTTGATCAAATGTTGGTCTGAAAGGTTTTGATTTGATCAAACAAGTTCGAAGTGAAGTAGAAAAATAAACTTAACAAGAAAATCAAATTCCTGCGATACAGATCGAGAAAATAAAGATTTGAGTTATAAGGTTGGCATATCATTGGAAGACTTGTGAAGAGTTCCACAAATTACGCGCATGGAACACCAAATGTTATGGTGTGTTTGGACGTCGTAATCACACTTATTGGATAGTTGTGGTAAATAAAATCTCTTATCGAATTATTGTGATCATTGGAGTCATATGGTAGAAACAAAACATTCACGTTAGATAATAGGGAAACCATCTAATCCGTGGAGGCAATACCATATGAGTGATGGCATGGCTTTTAGCCTAGATTGTCGTTTCAGTAATTTAGTGTTTCGATGTGATCAAACCTAAAATGGATAAATCTTTGTAGTGTACCATACCTAAAGAATTAGTTGGGTACATGTCTCACGACATAGGCAAAATCGTTGCCGGAATATACCTTGCAAAGAAATAGTTTCTTGTCCAAGGGTATAAGTGGGAAAGAAAGTAGAGCAAGACAAAGTTAATGAACTTTCTCTCCAGACATCAGAGTGGCGCAACGGAAACTGTTTCCGGTGTCGTCCTCCTCAACTGGAAGGAAAATGATAAAGATCATGATGCTCTGAGCTCATACTAAGACCGTAGGCGTACGAGGTTGTGTTCCACATTGTGTGGTACGACAATCTTGTTGTGCAGGTCATGTTAATAGAACATGACAGATCTACGAACTACGAAGACGAGATGGCAGACCTAAGTCCGAGAAATGACTATGAGTCATATATGATCCTAAATAAAATCCATGTACAATTACCAAGTAACGACTTGGGAAGATTTCTTGATGGCATTCAGGCCGTTAAAGAATATGGAATTTTATGAGAAATAGACACTGATAAGGATCGATTTGTTGCAAAACAGTTTCGACAATTCAAAAGTTGACCACAAAGAATTTTGTCTCAAGTGGCGAAGCCTAAGTCTATTCAGGATCGTTTAGCAATTACTATAATTTCAAATTGAGAAATTGATAGATGGATAAGGAAACCATGTTTCTTAATGGTAACATTAAGAAAGAGTTGTAATTAGTACAATAAATGGTTTGTTGATCCTAAGGATGCTAAACATGTAGCAAACTTCAGCTGTCCATTCATGGGCTGAAGCAAGCATATCGGAGCTGGAATCTTCACTTTGATAATGTGATCAAAGGATTTTGGAGTCGTCCAAAATAGTTGAAGAAACCTGCATTTACAAAGAAGTGAGTGGGAGCTAAGTAGCTTTTCTTGATCTTATATGTGAATGGCATATTTGAGTGGGAGCTAAAAGAAATTCCCTGGTCTTATATGCGGAAGGCATATTTGAGTGGGAGCTAGGTGTCATTCCTGATTTTATATGTAATGACATATTTAGAATGATACAGATCCTCTAGTAAAGTATAAAGATTATTTAAGTGATTAAATTTTCTTATGAATGAAGTTAGGAGTATTAGGCATCAGGTCTATAATTGTATAGATCAAAAGGGCTTAATAACATTAGGTCGGAATATTTTCCTAGGTTAAGATTCTGAAGTGTTTCAGAATAGAACAAGCGAAGAAAAGGTTCTTGCTTGTATGACTAGGTAAAATATTAAGTTTATCTTGGCGTTTCAGCGATAGCTAATGAAAGAAAAGGATGTTCGACATCCTCTATGCCTCAGCCATAGATTCTATCAGACTGAAAGCTCGACTTGGTGTGACCCAAGTTCTTGGTTGAAGAACGGGTTCTAGAGTGATCCCTGGATGGATCAATGAACAAACGTTAAGTATATTCTTCAGTGTCTAAGAGAACTGAAGATATGTTTTCTGGTATAGGGTAAGAGTGAAAAGACAACTTGCCGTAAAAGGGTTACGATGATGCAAGTTATGACACTGACCCATACGACTAGAAATCTCATATAGGATAAGTCCTTTGTTTTGAAGAAAGACATGGTTAGCTTGCGAAGTCGCATATGAATGCACTGTCGCATAATCTACATAGGTATAGGAATATATGGCAACTTCAGAAGTAGCAAGTGTGATTGGACTGAGCGGTTTTCCGAGCATGTGTGGTTCCCCTTAATAGATCTCTTAGACTTTTAAGGCCCATGCTACGCGAAGGTTCGAGTCTCACTCCATCGACTAAGATATATTTCACCGTTATCATATGATACGGGATGATGTCAAACGAGTTGACATAGAAATGTTGCAAAGTACATAAGATCTCAATGTGGGAGATCCGTTGACTAAACTTCCTCTTCCACGAGACAAGCATGCACCAAGTTGCTATAGGTGTTTAAGCTTTTACCAAAGTGGTAAACTAGATTAAGTGTTACTCTAGTGCAAGTGGGAGACTGAAAGAGATATGCCCTAGAGGCACTTAATAAAGATAGTTTATTTGTCATATCTCAATTGTTCATAATATTTTTTACCATGCTATAACTGTATTAAGCGGAAACATTAATACACGTGTGGTAGATAACAACCAGGTCCCTAGTAGCCTCTATTTAACTAGTTCATTGTGCAATCGATGATCGAGGTTTCCCGATCATGTGACATTGGTGTCAGTTGACAATGGAGTCATATCATTGGTAGAATGATGTGATGGACATACCCAATATTTGTAGGACGTAGTCATTACGCCTTTGACCGTGAGATCAACTCTTATCGCTATTCCTGAAAGATACTTTGATTGCATCAAACGTCATATCTTATAGTATGACAATAACGGTGTCCCTCTCGGGTATCGGAAGGGAGTATGTTGAGACGAGGGATCAAGAGCGGGATTTCCCAATCCGCATAGCAGGATAGATACTCTGGGCCCACTCGGTGAGATTATGTCAATGAGCTTGCAAGCATGTGACTAGGTCACGAGGACATAATATCACGGACGAGTAAAGAATAGTGTTGTCGATAACGAGATCAAGCTAGGTATCATGATATCTAAGAACGAGTCTCGGACACACTAAGTATCGCCAGGCAAAAGGTTTAAGACTCGACGTTAGGTTCGAACGACAAAGTTATTCGTTATCTCACAGGGATTAATTCTGGGTATCCAAGGTCCACGATTAATCATTAATCGGAGAGCGTGTCTCGATTATGTCTAGCGAGATCTCGAACCGCTAGGGTAACACACTTAAGGGAGATGACAAGTATAAAAGGTTGGAAATGAAAGAGAAAATAAAGAGAGCACCGGAAGTGTTCTGGGAGAGTTCCGATGGAGATCAGGGAGCGACGAAATAGATTTTGGAGCCGGAATAAATTAGATAGTATGTTTTTAATATTAATTAGTGTAATTAATAATTAAATATATTTTATTTAATTAATTTCTAATTTTAAAGGCTGTTTTTATAAATGGGCCTTAGAGTCCCATTAGGGCCGGCCTAGGTGGGCCACATGGGGCCCACATAGGGGCCGACGCACCTTGCATGGCCGCTGGTGTGGGTTTAGTCCCACACCGCCTGGCCGGCAAGCGTGGCGACCTCCCTCCTCCTATATATATGGGTGCCCCTTGCCTTTGAAATTGCACCATTCTCTCTCTCTCTCTCTCTCTCTCTCTCTCTCTCTCTCCCGTTTAAGTCGTGACTCCGCAATTGGGGCCGTGCACAGGTTGAGTGTTTCTCCACCATATGCACACCGCCGTGCTGCTGGTCTTTCGATCCTTCTACTTCCGCTGCCCGTCCCTGGATCGGAGCCCGGAGGTCGTCATCTCCACCGTATGTGTGCGACTCCCTGCGAGGCACCACACTTGAGGTGCTAGGAGGTGTTCATCTCCACCACCATGAGGCCGGCGTCGCCATCATCATCGCCATCTTCGTCGCGCAAAGATCTTTGCGACCTCGAGGTCGGCTACGTCGTCTACTTCGATAACGCTTGTTGCGGGAGCGTAATCCCTGAAGGAGATAATAAAGATAGTTTATTTATCATATCTCATTTGTTCATAATATGTTTTTATATCATGCTATAACTGTATAAAGCGGAAACATTAATACACGTGTGATACGTAAACAACCAGGTCCCTAGTAGCCTCTATTTAACTAGTTCATTGTGCAAATGATGATCGAGGTTTCCCGATCATGTGACTTTGATGTCAATGGACAATGGAGTCATATCGTTGGTAGAACGATGTGATGGACATACCCAATATTTGTAGGATGTAGTCATTACGCCTTTGGCCGTGAGATCAACTCTTATTGCTATTCCTGAAAGATACTTTGATTGCATCAAACGTCATATCTTAATAGTGTGACAATAACGCTGCCCCTCTCGGGTATCGGAAGGGAGTATGTTGAGACGAGGGATCAAGAGCGGGATTGGCCAATCCGCATAGCAGGATAGATACTCTAGGCCCACCCGGTGATAATATGTCAAATAAGCTTGCAAGCATGTGACTAGGTCACGGAGACATATTATCACGGACGAGTAGAAGACAATGTTGTCGATAACGAGATGAAGCTAGGTATCTTGATATCTAAGATCGAGTCTCGGACATGCTAAGTATTGCCAGGCAAAAGGTTTAAGACTTGACGTCCAGGTTCGAACGATAAAGTTATTTCGTTATCTCACAGGGATTAATTCTGGGTATCCAAGGTCCACGAATTAGTCATTAATCAGAGAGCGTGTCTCGATTATGTCTGGCGAGATCTCAAACCGCTAGGGTAACACACTTAAGGGGTGATGACTTGAATAATAGTTCGGACATGAAAGAGAAAATAAAAGAGAACACCGGAAGTGTTTCGGGAGAGTTCCGATGGAGATCGGAGAGCAACGTAATAGTGTTCGGGCCAAAATAAATTAGATAATATGTATTTAATATTAATTAGTGTAATTAATAGTTAAATATATTTTATTTAATTAATTTTGAATTTTTAAAGGCTGTTTTCTTAAATGGGCCTTAGAGACCCATTAGGGGAAAATCCCCAAAAAGAAAAAGGTGGGGAGGGCCAACCGGCCTAGGTGGGCCAAGGGCCGACGCACCAGCCATGATGCGGCTGGTCATGGCGAGGCAAGCAAAGTTGGCTGCCTCCCTCCACCTATATATATGGGTGCACCCCATGCCTTTGAAATTGCACCATTCTCTCTCTCTCTCTCTCTCTCTCTCTCTCTCTCTCTCTCTCTCCCCGTTTAAGTCGTGACTCCGCAATTGCGGTCGTACACGGGTTGAGTGTTTCTCCACCATATGCACACCGACGTGTTGTTGGTCTTCCGATCCTTCTACTTCCGCTGCCCGTCCCTGGATCGGAGCCCGGAGGTCGTCATCTCCACCGTATGTGTGCGACTCCCTGCGAGGCACCACACTTGAGGTGCTAGGAGTTGTTCGTCTCCACCACCATGAGGTCGGCGTCGCCATCGTCATCACCGTCTTCGTCGCGCCAAGATCTTCGCGACCTCGAGGTCGGCTACGTCGTCTACTTCGACAACGCTTGTTGCGGGAGCGTAATCCCCGCTATCGGTCTACGAGGGTACGTATATCGATCTCCTACTGTATAGTATATCTGCATAGTATAGATCCTGGCTAGTATAAGGTTATCGTTGTTAGGAATTTTTTTGTTTTCTGCCTACGATCCCCTTCAGTGGTATCAGAGCCGATCTATGTGTAGATATAGCTATGCGGTTTTAGAACTCATGTTTATGAGGGCATCGTTCATTTAGTTGCTATCCTCTAGCGTGCACTTGCAATTGCCGGCGGCATCGAGTTGATGAAGCTGCCCGGACCGACTTTACGTGTACGCTTATGCGAGACTGGTTCCACAACTGACATACGGCTTGTACCGTATATGTGGCTGGCAGGTGTCTGTCTCTCTCTCTTTAGTTGGCTTTGCATTTTCAATGGAGGGCCCGAAAGGGATACATAAATAGCGACTATTTGATCTTTTTTGTGGTCATAGGTTCGTAGGTATAAATCGTTCTATTTGCGAAATCCCCAAGCCACGTAAAATATGTAAAAGATAAAGTAGAAAGCGTCTAACTTTATTTTGCAGGGGCAATGTGATATGGTCAAGATAGGTTTGATAAATTGTTTATAAACTGTGGGCGCGAAGGAGACCATCGGCGCAAGGACTATATCACGTCGCATTTCATTTTGATGTTATGTTATTAAGTGCATCTTATATTGTGTGTGTGTATATATATATATATATATATATATATATATATATATATATATATAGGTACGAGCTATTCTACAACCGGTTGTAGAATAAGGATCTACAACCGAAATTGTACTGCACTTCTGTTCTACATGTACTGCTCATGTGATCGAGAAGTACAAGTTCCGTATTTTTGAATTAGTTTTCTAACCGTTTGTCGGAATTTAGCAAATAATATACCGTTGAAAAGCTAATGAAATTCCGCATCTTTATATCTCACGTTGTTTTTCCAAAATAATTACGGTTTGAAACTATTTTGAAAATACTCAAATCTGAAAATACAACAGAGAGCGTATTTTTTGAATATTTTTTCAACCGCTTATCGGAATGATGCAAATGATATGCCGTTGGAAAGCTATTGAAATTCCGCAGTTTTATTCTTTTACGGTTTTTCCAAATTCTTCATCGTTTAAAAGTAATTTTAAAAATACACTAATCTGTAACGTGTCATATACGGGCGGACAGTAAATTGTCCGGCGTTTCTCAACCGCTTATCGGAATGATACAAACGATATGTCATTGGACAGATAATGACGATACGTAACTTTTTCGTGTTGATCGAATTTTCAAATTCCTTACACTTTAAAAGTAATTTTAAAAGTTCTAACATCATACTACCGGTGTTTCACGGGAGTGGCGAGATCAAATTGACGAGTCAAGCACTTTAATTCGGCATGAAATGCACTAATTATCTCAATTAGAGTCATATTACACCATATGAAGCCTTGGCTACTGACATTTGATGCGTACAAAGCTCAAATCGACGAGATTAGATGATATTTCCGCCCCGAAAAAAAGGGTACGTGAACTTCTCTCGACACGTACCTGAACTTCTCGGTTGATTCACGTGTACTGCCACCGTAATTTTCGTGATTACCGTTTAGTAAAACAGTGATAACTTCCTCATATGATCTTCATTTCAGCTCTATGACCACTCAAAATGTTCGGACTAAAAAGACGCACCTATTAAATTTACCGGTAAAACCGGTAACGGAAATCTCAAAAATCGATTTCTAGGTGGGCTTTTTTGACGGTCAAAGTTCGGTCAAACCATTTTTACACGTTTGATAAATTATTTGGCAACCCATCCGACCTCGGAATCGGGTGATTCTTGTTGTGTTGGAAAGATTAAGTCAGTGACTATCTTCAAAAAAAAAAATGAAAATACAAATAAAAAATATGTGTAGAAAAATAGCGACTATTATTCAATAAAACTTACACATACCACACTTGTACTTCCCGAATATGAGGTTTGTACTTCCCGGATTATCTATGTGTACTTTTAGGATTTATATTTACCGTTTCGTTAAACTTTTCGGTGGGATGTGAAATTCATAAACAAAATACTTGTACTTTCCTAGAAACATACATGAACTTCTCTGTTGATTCGCTTGTACTGCCGATTATTTCAACCCTGTACTGCCTTATTTTGTGTCATCGTTTTGTTTTTCTAGAACAATATAACGGGTTCGCTAAGTCGTCGTCGATGCGAAGGTAATAAAAAGAAGTTCGATTTATTATTATTTTAAATATAATATTATGTCATGTACATGTACTTCATGTGCTTAAAGTTTGTACTGTCTACGGTGGCAATACTGTACTGCCCTTTGTTTTGTGAGCCTAACTTGTGATTATTTTTTGTGACTCCTGTTGGTTTTGTGCATCGCCTATATGTGAAGGTAACTAATTCACATGTTTAATTTTTCACCAATTAATGGGAGAAATGTCTAACCCATGGTGCGTTAGCGATTGACGTGCGATGAAATCTCCGAACCCTAACGCCACCGAGGCTGAGTCCGCCCGTACGCCGCGGAAGCGGCGACGGGCGACGAAGCCGAGCCGTTGGATCAACAAAATCCTGTAATGTGTATTCATTGTGACTTATGGTTGGAGGTGGGGGTGTAGTAATCCCAAGTTATATATCTTTACATAGGAGAGATTTAAATCTAATTATTTTGTAGAATTAGGTTTATCGAGGCTAAGACGCCGTCGACGCTGAGCCCGTTATATTGTTCTAGCATGTTAACATTCATTATTTGTTTTTAATATATTTTAGAACTAGTAGTGTTGTCATAGTTCGATTTGTTATTATTTTTAATATAATATTATGTCTTGTACATGTACTTCATGTGTTCAAAGTTTGTACTGTCTGCGTTGGCAATACTGTACTGCCCTATTTTTGTGAGTCTAATATGAATATGTGTTCAAAGACCGGAACTGACACTTCTTGATACCAAAGCTTGCACTTCATAATTTAAGCAGTTGTACTGCCTCTACATCTCAAAAATGAAAAAGTTTACTGGCTAGAGGGAGACAACCGTACTGCTCCAACAAGTGTGCTGGTACTGCCTACGATAATACAATTGTACTGCCCACGGGATATTTTCGCGACTAGTATACTCAGTAGAAACATTTTCTACAAGAAATCAAATAGAATCAGCACGAGTACGTCCCGAACAGTACAAGCTTTTCTTTAGCACAGTTTGCAGTGCTGCTGCAGCTGCAATTCAAAGAAAAAAACAAATGATTGAGACTGAGATGTAGAGGAACACGAAGCTAGCCGAAGAAAAATAAATCCCTCAACAAAATTACCAAAGAAAGCAAGCAAACATCTCTTTTTTTATCGTGTGGTTGTACTTCTTTTCTATACTGTTTGTACTGAGCAGATTAAAAAAGCATTACATATAAGAGAGGACAGAGAGAACAGAGTAGAAGATAAGAAATGACAGACAGAGAGATGATAGAGCTGGGCCGATTTGGGCATGTGGCCGACGGCGCCGTTGCGAGACCGACTAGCCGCACGCAGTATTTAGTTATTTACATCCACAGTTTTCTTCAAAAATTAGCTATACTTCAGGGGTGGAGAGACAGAGCAAAGCATCAACCACAGTATCATACGCACACAAGCACTCATCAGATCCATCCAATTGGTCAACCACAGTACCACACGCTGGTTTAGAGCAGCAGCAGTGAAAGCGTTTCACTGGAATCGCCTTCGAGCAGGTACAGTCGATGCGGAGGTAGCAGCAGCAGTGAGAGCGGGGTTGAGAAGAACCACAGACGCCCGCGCGAGGAAGCACACACACATACCAGAGGCAGTACAGTCGACGAGCAGCGGAACTGGTATTCGGCGGCGGCGGCGGGAACTAGGTGGCTGGGCGCGGGAGCAGCTCGCCGGCAGCAGGAACTAGGTTGCCGGGCGCGGAAGCAGCTCGCCGGCGGCGGGAACTAATTACTGGAACAGTCCCAGCTCAAGATTGAGCGGGGTGTCTCCTCCATGCCTTGATTAAGCTCATATACCGAATTAATTACTGGAACAGTCCCACACCATTAGCAGATTGATATCCACAAATCCATGGCGTGAATGCAGAAAGGACGTGCAGGCGTATGTGCTGCTCGGGGAAGTGCAGCCCCAGCTCCCCAGCTTAGTCCCCAGCAGTACAAGCTTTCACTCCCAAGCAGTACAAGGTTTTTTTTGTTGCACAGTTGCTGCAGCTGCAATTCAGATTTCAGAGAAAAAACAAAAATAATTGAGACTCAGATGTAGTGGACACGAATCTAACCGAAGAAAAGAAATCCCCTCAACAAAATTACTGAAAAAAGAACGACAAGGAGCTCAATTGACTGAAATCGTACCCAAGCACTGGAACAACCTCTTGTGGCAGAAGCAGACGGAGCTCCATGGCCATGGGGAAGAGAGAATCACGAGCAAGATCTAGAAGCAAACCAAGTTCAACTTAGCTAGTTCTTCTTCCAACTGTACTGCAATTCATTTTCTCATCGCCTTTGTACTGCCAAATACGACCGGTTTCTGCAGAAAAAATCAAGTCCCCTCACCGGACGTGGGAGGCTGCAGAATGAAGGCGGGATGCAGAACGTAGGCGGGGCGGCAGGTCGAGGTTGCCCGGAGTGGAGCCGGACCGGCGGCCGCGAGTGAAGCAGGAGGAGGGGAGCTGCGGCCATGGAGGCCGACCGAACCAAGTACCTGACCGAACTGGCCAGTCTCGCCGGTGGAGGGGAGATGCGCCGGTTGAGGGAGCCAGCCGGCGATGGGGGATATGGAGACCAGCGGCAGCTGCAGCCTGTCGGCGCGGCGGTGGGAGGCCCTGGTGGAGGTCGGAGCGAAGGGGATCTCGGCGGGAGCGCCGGTGGCGGCGGCGACGCTAGCGAACACCGACGACCTCAGGGCCTGTGGAGGTGGCCGACGACGCGGGCCAGGGATAAGCGCAGACCAGGGGGACCGGATCCCATCGGCGGTGCGGGTGACCAGGGGCGCCGCGGCGGCGCGAGGCGCGCACCGGAGGGATGTGGGAGGCGGCGCCCTGCGCGGGGAAGAAAGCGCCCTTGGGCGTGATGTGGATGCACGGATTTTTTTATTTAACGGTGGCGGCCCGACGCCGGAGTATAAGCTGGTTACGGTGGGCATGGTGCCGTGTGCGGGGCGAGCGAGCGAGCGGCGGCGACAGGAAGAAGGTCTTCTTAATGGGGAAGGACGACGAGGTGGGTTTGGTTCGGGTCGGGTCAGCGCCCTATATAGGAGACGCTGATTGTACATCCTTATTTTACAATCAGTTATAGAATATACCTGCCATATATATAGGGACGCGCTATTTTACACCAGGTATAGAATAGTTATTCTGCACCCGTGCCCGTCCAACGCCACGATCCGCGCCCGGCTCGACCGGTTCGTACGTGCCCGCAGCGAGTCTCCAATCCCGCGCGTCGTAAATTGAGTTGCATGCGGCATAAAAATCTCCAGCCCCGCGTATGTCCATCCACCCAAGCCAGGACGTGCGCTAGTTGCAAAAAAAAAACGCTAAGACGTGCGCCTCCTTTTATTTTTCTGAGAGCCCCGAAGTAAAGAAACGGTCAACGACAGTAGGAAATTAGGAGGCAACGTAAACTACGTAACTTGCATGCGGCGTAAGAAAGCATGCGTGACCTGCATGTCAGCTGCAATGATAAGATTAAAAATACCATAAGAAAGTTATGTCATTGTAAGAAGGTTGGAACTCATTCTTTCGTTATGAATAAAATCAGACATTTCAGTTCCTATTCGATCTGATTTATGTCGTAATATTCTGGTCAATAGTACTGTCACGTGTTGAGCAAACGTAAGAAAGCTACTCCGTATTAGACGCGTAAGAAAAGTGCTGTCTGCATTCACTGGCAATCGTGATAAAATATTAGATAACCTACACCTAATCTAATCGAGCAATGTCCAAGAAGCTGCCAGGACAATCCACAACCTGTTCGTGAAATTACAGGCAATGTAAAAGGCTGAAATCTGTAGTCCATTATTTTGTCATAAAATTGTCACATAAGTTGTTGAAATCACATAAAACTTCAACATAAGAACTCGACATAGCTCGATGCATCCTTAAAAATGAAACAAGAAAATTGGTGGCATAATTACACCACATAAGAATACGAATATGGTCAGTAATTTCTATCCAGGGCTTATACTACAAAGTTACACCATTTCACATATATGAATCAAGATGTAAACTGTCAAGAAATATTTCAATTCATGTAATCATCTGTAGAGCTTTAATTGATTTCAGCTAAAAGTTAGCTTCTGCCTCTTGAATGATAAGGGTGTAAACATCATGCTGGCTTCTTCCCAATTGCCAAGTCATTTGTCATCTCGATGGTGAGTAGTTTGCTTTTGGTGCCTGAAACGATAGATAATTATATTACACAAGCATCCACAAAAGTTAGTAAAGCAAAACGATATGAGGGGATTAGTATATCATAAAACTACATTTAACCAAATGGAGCACATACAAAAACAAGAATCATATGCCTAAAATGGAAGAAGTATACTTCACTTGAATAAAATGCATAACTGAAGCTACTAGCTCTTTATAAGCAAGTGGTAGATGCGTGCTTCTCACTAGGCCGATCCAGTAAGATGCTAAGCGATGTAAATTTTCATACACTGAAGATAAGACATTTTACAGTACATAGTTGCGATTACAAGAAGCAAAGATTGCACATGTAGCTTCAACAGAAACACCTCAAAAAGGGAATTGAATAATATTCAATTTATCATTTTATCCTCTGAATAAGAACATACAAGGTGAGAAGAAATCATCATATCCTACCAAGCAGCTCTAGCCGAACCTAAACTGGCACACCAAATTACTGCATGCAGAAAGGTAAGCTTCTGAACAAGATAAGCAAACCTACCGCTGAACACAAACCGTCAAAATATAATGCGTAAATGACTACTCTACATAAACTTTGAAACATATCTCTTGTTGCCCCCGCCATAAACGGTAAAGATGCACATGAGAAGCAGCTACATAATTTAAAAAATTACCTCACCAGGTAGCCTACCACCACTGTAGGGATCATTATAACAATGAATATGGGGGCTTTGCCGATGCCGCAGAATAACTAATTTTACATGCCGCGGAATAACGAAATTTAGAGTACAATGCGTATTGTTGTGGACCGCATATAACATCGATCAGTTAAAAACTAGATCAACTCGACTTAAGTACTAATGGTTGCTTGTTCTTGCCAATCCTTTCTAGACAAATATATTTTTAATTTTTCCCCAATCCTTTCAGTATGACCAAGAGATGACCTGAAACCTATATAGATCTAATTATGCATACGTTTATCATCTTATATCCAATCTCGTATTGCTTAACCTAATAATGAACATTTGATGGGGTCAGAACAGAAAAACAAATGGAGCTCTCTAGAGACACACAACAGTATTAGTAGCTATGTTTATGGTAAGACAAAAAAAATATTGGTAGTAGGATTGAGGCAGCCGTAGGTCTAATCTGGAGAGAGTTCTATTTCAGTCGTTTCCTGACATCTAATATTGTACCTCGCGGACCAGATCACCTCAAACTATGCAATTTTTTATTCAGACTTGGCTGACATAGGAATAGGTTCACATATCAGATCTTGTGGAGGCCACGATAAATTATGTGCACGCAGATTGAAACAAGCAAAACTCCAGATACCTATCAAGGGGATGCGAAAATTCGCGTCAAATCTTGAGGCTGAGTTGCCGCCACTCGCCGGCCGCTCGTCTGCTTCGGCTCTGATGAGAGTCAGTTCTGTTGGAAACACAGGTGTGTCATGATAGAAGCGAAGCACACCACGCCGCCATTGCCCGCCGATTCTGCCTGAAGAGCACGCTGCTACCGATTCGGCCGGAGTACCACCCGCTCATCGCCGCCGGACTTGCTCGTTTGGAGACCTAGGAGGAAAATAATCAGTAGCGGCTGGGTAGTGGGCTAGCTCCCAAATCCCCACGACCGTACTCATTTTGAGAAAGAAATCCCCAGAACGTACCTTGACGTCGAAGCCCTTTGTCGTTGCTCTGCCCGCGGCAGCGCCGTGGATGCCTCCCGCTCACCACGGCGCCGATGCCAACCAGCGCCACCCGCAGCCTGTGGCTGCGCTACCAAACAGGAGGTAGCACGCAGTGGAGTCCACGACGGCACTGTCGAGAGCACCTCCGCTAACCACGATTCGAGCCACCCAAACCCCAAATGCAGATGCCCGCCGCCGGCCATAATCTCCCGGTGCAACCGCTCGCCGCTCGCCGCCCGCCCCAAACCCCAGCAGCAGACGCTCTGGGCCAACCGCAATCGCCCAGTGCCGTCGCTCGCCGAAATTCCAGAACCGCCGGCCGCACACGATGATGTGGATTAGACGATGGGCCTAGCTCATAACGATAGTGGTGGGGAAAAGAAACCGTCGCGGTAAAAGAAAAAAATAAACTACGGGGCCGTGGGCGTGAGCGAACGAACCGGGAACCAGACGCCCAGGGTGCGTAATATATACTCCTATTATATACTCCCAGGGGTATATACTCCCACCTGGTTACCGGGCATAGGCTCGTACGATGTACCCGTTAGCTCGTTCGCGAAGAAAAAACGAATGGATAAGGTTTGACCAGCGCCCGATGATTGCTCCTACTGCATGTTGGGAGTGTGCAGCTGGACGTCCTTAGAAGCAGTGAGTAGACGTGCATACAGGATTGAATTTTGGAACCTATCTCATACATACGCCTCCACTTCTCCTTTAAAACGGTACAGGTAGTACTTTCAAAATGAGTATGTACGGCACCATTTTTCTAAAGACCTATATACTGTTTTTTTGAAGTGAGTATGTACTTGTTTTTGAAGGAGTATATACTAATTTTTTCTGAAGGAGCATATACTAGATTTTTGAGAAGTATATACTGATTTTTCTGAAGGAGTATACACATGCATGTGACAAACACTAAATTATTTTTCATGCTGGAACGAAGGTGGTACACAGGTATGGAGCATGTAATATAATGGTACATATATTCTGAAAAGTATATACTGCTTTGCAATCAAAGAAGTATATACATTTTTCAACAGAGTATATACCTTTTTTGATAGAAGTATATACCTTTTATTACCAATAAAGTATGTTCATCTAAAAATAGGAGTATATGTCCGTCACAACAGAGTATATCCCAGGAAAAAAACATAAGAGTATATTCATCAGAAAAATATGAGTACTATACTCATCCAACCATAAGGGTGCACTGATATAAAAAATAAGAGGTATATACACATTTCAAGTTGGAGTATACATGGTTATCATCCAAAGATGCCTTGATCGATTGCAAGGATAAAAGGCAGTTGCTAACTATTTTTGCATATACCTACTAGCCAGCTTTGCAATGCATACAATACACATGGTTCTATTCAGAATATGAATCCAGCAAGCTAGCTAGTTATATACTGATATTCGTAAGGCGTATATACTGATTCTTTCAAAGGGTATATGGTATATACCACATTTTTTCAAGAGGTATATACTGATTTTCCAAGGGTATATAGTAGTTTGAAACGAGTATATACTGCAAAAACATTCTGGGAGTATATACTACATTGCTTTGAAGGACAACATGATTTATACTAATGCATGCATTGCAAGTTTACAACCAGGCTGTAGGCATGAAATTCCTCGACGTGCATGTGGATGCATCGGACGAGCATGCACCGTCTCGTGTCGTCTCTGTCACCGTCGTCGTCAACCGCCGGTGGCCGCATGTTGTCGTCGTTGAGCGGAGCCGCTAGCGGCCGTGTCTTCTCCGTCGCCATCACCGTCGATGCATCGTCTCCTTCTCCCAGTTGTCACGCGTCTTGCTGGAGCACATTTTTTTGTAGAAGAAGTATATACTGATTTTTTGTAGAAGAATATACTGTTTTCCCGAAGTGGGTATGCACTTTTTTTAAAGAGTATACCCTTTTTGTAAGGGTATATACTGCATTTTTCAATAGGTATATACTGCATTTTTATATTGATTTTTTGAAGAAGAATATACTGTTTTTCCCGAAGTGGGTATACAACATTTTTGTAGGAGTATACCCTTTTTTAAGGGTATATACTGCATTTTTTGAAGAAGTATATACTGATTTTTTGAAGGTGTATATACTGATTTTTTGAAGGTGTACATTAATGGATCAGATCGGAAGTATATACTACCCAAGAACCAAGAATAGAGTAGTGTCCGTAAAAATAATGGAGTAGTGTATACTAGAAATCTCATGGATTACTCAAACGAAAAAAAATCTGTAGATCAGTATGGTGTATACTGATTTTCTGTAAACCATATGCTTGAAATTTTAGATGAATATACAGCAGATCACAGATCCAAGGGAGTACATGCGGACCAAAATAGGAAGAGGTATGAAAAAAAAACGAAAAAGTATATGATCTGCAGGGAATCTGGTGCCATGCGCCTGTCGACGCACTGTGACACCACTTATCCCGTCGTCCGCCGGCAGCATCTCCTCGCCGAGCCGCCATCTGCCGGCCGCATGCATCTCTTCCGTCGCTGAGCCGCCATCGGCCGCATGCATCTCTCGTCTCCGTCGCCCGAGTCGTCTGGCTGCCTGATTTCACCACCGTGACATGCAACAAGAGAGAGTATAAAGACATGAACGAGGGATCCATAGAGATTTGCATGAATGAATTAATAAAAAAACTTACGTGATGCGGCCTGTAGGCTGTAGCTTGCCATCGAAATTATCCATGCCCACACATGAGACTGTTGCATCGGCTACCACAGCGCAGCACTGTGGGTGAAATAATGAGCTGGATGGATTCCCTTCCGTTGACGGACGAAGTGCACGCTGCCGGTCTCCGGTCTCGTCGATGCCGCCAGAAATTATGTTGGTCTGGTATGACTAGCTGCTGGGCTGGTATTTAAGCGAGCAAATAACGCGGATCCCAAATCCCTACTATCACGTAACAAATTTTCAAACGGAACCTTATCCTTGCATGCAGATTTACTAGGTAGTTATTATTTTGTTTAATTAGATAATGGTTAACGGGCATGCGGAGCGTAGCATTTCAACGAGCATTCGGTGCTTGGAGTATGTACTCCTAGGTGTACCATCTCATTTTCCTATATATATATATATATATATATATATATATATATATATATATATATATAACTCAACAAAAAAGGAACCTATTCCTGTTTAAGCTAAACATGAGCTTTCTGAACCTTCTCGTGAGTGTTATGTGAACCTTCTCGCGCATGACATGTGAATCTTTAGACGGAACATGAAGTGAACTTTTTTCCTGAACATTTTTTCAGAATGAACTTTTTTTGCAATTGTACATGAACTTTTTTCTGTACCAAGTGAACCTTTTTATGAATGAAGTGAATTTTTTTTAACGGAGTGAACTTTTTTTCTGAACTTTTTTTAGGAATGAGGCTTTTCTGAACTTTCTCGCGAGTGCTAAGTGAACCTTCTCGCGCATGACATGTGAACCCTCACAGGGATCATGAAGTGAACTTTTTTCCTGATCATTTTTCCGGAATGAACTTTTTTTCGCAATTGCACATGAACTTTTTTTTGTACCAAGTGAACCTTTTTTATGAATGAAGTGAACTTTTTTTAACGGAGTGAACTTTTTTTCTAAACTTTTTATTAGGAATGAGGCTTTTCTGAACTTTCTCGCGAGTGCTAAGTGAACCTTCTCGCGCATGACATGTGAACCTTCAGACGGAATATGAGGTGAACTTTTTTCCTGAACATTTTTTCGGAACAAGGTGAACTTTCTGAACTTCCTAGCGACTGCTATGTGAACCTTCTCGCGCAGGAGATGTGAACCTTCAGACGGAACTTGAAGTGAACTTTTTACGTGAACATTTTTTCGAAACGAGGTGAACTTTTTTCGCAACTGCACTTGAACTCATTTTTTCTGTACCAAGTGAACTTCAAGAAAAATCAAGTGAACTTTCTGCTGCCCAGCAGATGCAGGGAGCGACGCTAGGAGCAGAGAAATGTGCGAGGTCGAGGACGGAGGCGGGGATGGTGCTGAGGAAGAAGAAGCCAGGGGCCTGCGCGCGGGATCCGTCGACGGTGCGGTGGGAACTCCGGGCGACGTGCTGGAGCGGCCTGGAACCAGGGAGGTGCGTGGTGGAATTGGCCATGGCGTCGGCGGCGTGGGCGCTCGGCCCGGGCCGCAGAAGCGCGAGGCCTCGTCCAGGGCCACAGACGCGCAAGCCCTTGGCCATGGCGGCGACGGCACGGGCATCGCAGGTCGGCGGCCGCGCGGGGCCTCGACCAGGGCGGCTGTGGGGCGGGCCCTCGGCCATGGCGGGTCTGGGGCGGGCCCTCGGCCAGGAGGGTGGCGACGAGGGCAGTGGCGGCGTGGCGTAGGAGGTGGTCTGGCGTCGGGAGGAGGCAGGGCGCAGCGGTCGCCGGCGGGGGGAGGGGCGCGCCCTCGGCCAGGAAGGTGGCGGCGCGAGCCCTCGGCCAGGGCAGCGGCGATGTGGCGCAGTAGGTGGTCCGGCGTCGGGAGGAGACGGGGAGCGCGGCCGTCGGTGGGAAAGGGGCGCAGAAGGTCGGGATAGGAGGTGGTCGGGGGCGTGCCGCGCTGGCAGAAGGTGGCCGGCGACGGCGCGCCATGGAGGTGGCGAGCGTGGTGGTAGGGGGTGGGTGGGGGTCGTGTCTAGGTTAGTGGGAGGTTCGGTTTAGCATGGGAGGTTAGCAGTAGCCACAGGTCGTGTTGTGTCCTAGATTAGGAATAGTTCCTACTTAACCTAAATAGGAACTCTTAAGGTAGATTCATGTTTAGTCCTGCCCTATATATATATATATATATATATATATATATATATATATATATATATACTAGTTGAATGCCCGTGCGTTGCTACGGCTCATCAAGTTTTTTCTTCGAATGTGTATGTGAAAACTCACGTGTGTATAAAAGAATAGCGACATAGTATTGTAAAAACATTGAATATCAACTTTACTGAAAAAGTGTTGAGTTCCCACTTCACCGAAAGTGTGAATTTTAACAAAGATATAATTGAATGTCGTATGCACAACTACTCATCTAGTAACTAACATCTACTCTCTTACACGCTTTTGATATTTTGGTATTCTTATACAATGTCAGTATTGTTGGTTATGTAAAATTCAGCATGTTTTGCGACAAATTAAGATACCCCATTACTTTTTTTAATGTAAAACTCAGCAACTTTTCAATCTCTTAGAACTACGTTATTTTAGAGCCTATCTTAGTGTCTCGATTTCTGAAGAAAAGCATAGAGAAAAAAGAATAACAATTTAACCGTGAGATAATCAACCAAATGAATCGAGGCATTTCGAAAATGCATTCAGGTGCAGGGTACTTTGTAAACACGATACTATTACATGAACTAACTACAAGCGAAGTTAAATTAAATTATCAACATCTCCAAAAATCCAACTTTTAAACAATTCACCAACCACAATTTTATTTTCCTATACAAATCTTCCGAGAGAGAATGATATACCCTTCTTTTGTAAGTTATCCAGTATTCTGAACGCTACTTCCATTAGCAGAGAATTATGTAATCTGATTCATAACCTGAAACATCAAACATATCGACTGAACTCAGTCGGCACTATTCATCTATAAGAAAGCAAGGTTGCAATCTCACGGGCAAAGTAAGAATTAGAATATCTCATTTTGGATTAACGTGCAAATATTCTAGCAAGACAAAAATAATACATGACAATCACGTGTGCCTCAAATGCTCAGAATCACATGCTTTTATCCTGGAGGCACACAATAAGCAAATGCTTGTTATTTATGCTAAAAATGTATTTATTGAACAAACTACGATTTTATGATGGAACAAGTAGTACAGAAATTCAATTTCAGGAACAACACTTCTGCTAGGTTAACTCAAATGACTGAGTCGACCTACTCCCTGATACCACTTGCTGCCATTTCTCTACTGAAGTAGCAATCAGTGAAGCAGAAAATAAGCACGTAAAGCAAGCACAAACTAAGGTAGAAAAAAAATCAAGAAGGTAGCATTGCACTTGTGATGGCACAAAATACCCTGCACCACCAGAAAGTACATGTAGTTAGAAGCTGGAAGGAGCTAAACAAAAGATGACTTTACAGAATGTGCTTCCATGGAAATGCAGACAAAAAACGGTTCAAAAAGAAATGCAGAAAAAATGCATCATGGATGAACCAGGATGATATGTATAGCTATAATCTAGCTTCATGTAATTTTCATAGAGCAATACTCACCTGATCAGATGGCCTTTAGAGTGCGGGATACAGTTGTACACACAAACAAAATGCACTCAATTACCTCACTTTGTTCTTCGTGATCTCCTGCACTCCAATCCTGAAATTCCCATGAAAACCTAAACCAAAAATAGTAGGGGCTACATGACCTTGCTTCTTTTTACTAAGGAGAAATGAAAAAAGGTCTATGAGTTTGTTTGTATTAACACGAGATACACATGATAACAAAGTAGACAGAACTGGTGTGTTGTGGCACAGATCGTAAAGTGATATATGGACATAATTTACTCAGTGGTAGAAAATTATTTAATCTACAAAAATGAATTAAACCTAAACATATCGTAAAGTGATATGAGGTTCTATACACCAAATTATATGCAAGTGGCCAATTTATAACGTCGTACCAATTTTCATAAGATGGCTTAAACTATTCTCTTATGGAATTAACATCACTCCAATATTTTCTTCTTATAGTGACATGATACTTCAGATGTTAACTCAATAACATGACTTTATTGTCCATATAATCATCTTAGCGAGAAAAGAGAGAATGAGGTAACAGATAGGGCTACATTAGTCAGTCGCAAGGATGATGCAAAATTCCAAGCATTATCCTTACTTGACACTGACTCTCTAATGGGCAGTGACAACAATGCATACTCACAGTACTCGATTTCTCTTTGAGCTAAGCTCTGATTTCATTCTCAAGAAAAAACAGTCGAAATAGGATAATGCTTTTATATGTGCACTGCTAGCACAAACCAAAGTGCAGACACCAAAGGAAAAGCATTTACTAATTTTTCGTTTTACAAGAGAACATGTAGAATAAATCCACAGTAATAATATCAAATTTTCATCTCTAATCTTCCATGAACTTATAACTTTTCAATATTCAAACTGCAAGCAAGAAGTCCAACAAATAAGTACCTGCTTTTGGTACACAAAGCTCGGGCATAGAATGCATAGTATGATTCTAGTGATCTCAGCAAGAAGTCCACCCGTGTAAATTTGTCTCCAATAAACACATTAATGTGATATCAAGACGTTAGGCGGCTGTACCTGACAAACATATAAATCTGCAACGTCAAAAATGAAAATGCTGAACAGAAATCAACTCAATCCATAATCGGGGCAAGTAGAAAAGAAGAAAAAAAACAGTTAATTACCACGAGGGCAGCCTGGTTTCAGGAGGCGTCAATTCATCAGGAACTTTCATGTACTTGTCATGCAAAGTAGGGGCATTAGAGGAGAAATCATCACTCATGAAGGGGGAGATGGCGGCAGCAACCTGGACTGGAGGCATCGTGGTTCTGGAACTCCTAGAGCTTGATGGCAGCCTCGATGGATGGGTTGCC
Source organism: Poa pratensis (assembly GCA_947311845.1). Taxonomy (NCBI): domain Eukaryota; kingdom Viridiplantae; phylum Streptophyta; class Magnoliopsida; order Poales; family Poaceae; genus Poa; species Poa pratensis. Next base: position 33,675,353 of record CAMZMU010000128.1, read on the forward strand.
CCATAAACTTGTTGAACTCCTCTTCCGACCTCTAGTCCACGGGCTAGCTCCGCCACTGAGTCCACCTCTCTCTGCTCCTCGGTGTTCTTTCTTCTCCCCTTCTTCACCATCACCTCCTTCCTGGTAAGGGCAGGGCTGGGAGATCTCGTAGCTACGACGGGGTGCTCTTGGAGATGGCGGCGAGCTCGTGGCTTCGGCTGTGAGGTGTGAGCAGGGGAGGGGGCGGACACCTAGCGGCGGAAATAAAAGGTAATCGATTTGTGTGGCAGCCGTACTGCTTGCGCCGTCCTCCCCTCCCTCCTCCAGACCCCCTCCTTTGGGTCGGCCATGGCCAGCAGGGCGTCCGGCTCCACTGCCATAGCGAGCAGGGCGTCCGTCCCCACCTCCGGCCACAGCAAGGGGGTCCCCTCCTCCGGCCACAGCAAGGGGGTGGCCGTCAAGCGCCGCCGGCTGGGCGTCCCACGTGGGCCTCCTCCGGCCACAGCAAGGGGGTGGCCGTCAAGCGCCGCCGGCTGGGCGTGCGCGCCACTGCCCCGCCGCCGTCCCGTGCCGGCTGCCTCGCCTCCGAGCTCCAGTTCCCCGCAGCCATCCACGACGGCGCGACGCGAGCTCACTGCCTCCAGCCTCGCGGCGACCGCCGCCACCGCGCCCCACTGCCGCGGCGAACACCGCCGCCGCCGCGCGCTCGACCACCTCCACTGCCGACGACGTCACCGCCCCGCGCTCGAGGAAGATCCAGCTGGCGCACCGTCGGCCGCCCCGCTTCCCCACGCCGCCGCGGAGCTCCCGGCTGTGGTGCTCTCCGTCCCTCGCCCCCGAGCTCCACGCCTCCGACCGCACCACCTCCGTCCCGCGCATCCGTTGAATTCGAGGCAGAGCACCACGGGTCGCACCGCCGCCATCGGGCGCGGTCGTCTCCTCCAACACAAGGATTTAGTTTAGTTGGCGGTGGCAACCATCGTAATATCTCTATCTTTGTAAGGGTAGAAAAAACCGGTATGACTTATGGGTGGCATTGGTGGGTAATATGTGATTTGGTGGAGGGTAAAATTGACAAAAAAATGACGTACCAACACCTCCTCAGGCCATATTATATAGTAGAGATATATGGTTATATATTAGTTACATGGCGGTAGTAATATAAGATGATCCCTCTAACATACCATTAGTGTTCTCCCTTTGGCGTGCACACCAAGAAAGTTCTACGTTATGAGGCAGGCCGTGACGATCGGGTGTCAGACATATCGTCGTTTGCATACAGTGGGTGTAAGACATGTTTGCACAAGCGTATACACTGAAGGTTTTTATGGCGAGTCTAGCGTGTACAGACATGGCCTCGGAACACGGTGACCGAAAGGTTAAGCATGAGTCGCAGAGTTATTGTGATTGACATATCGATGTCTACCTTTGAAGTTGTGTTGCCGGCTCTGATGATGAGGGGTAGCATAATGGATGAGGATCGTGTAATCACTAAACGATTCGAGGGATATTCGTTTTGAGTGGGAGTTCTGGTAGTTTTATTTTATTAAAAACTTGAACCCATATTTATTATGGACAAAGTCTTTATGTTTTGCAAAACCTTTGTAGATATTAACCAGTGTAATAGCCCTCTTTAAAAATTAGGCGCATTCATGCGATTGAGAAACTTAAAAGATTGGGTCCAAAATTCATAGTTTTATACCTTAGCTTAAGGATACTCCTGGTTTTAAACCTTTTAGCTCTATATGATACAATACCCGTTAGGAGATAAACCCAGATATTCCGCTAACAAAAGGATAATTTGGATTATCAAGTTTTGTGCGGATAATACCATCATAGTCTAGTGTATGCTATGATCTCTACCATAGAAAATGAACTGTGGGTGCGAGTTGTCAGATTGTGAACATATGAGATGGTCGCTAAACTCGAAATACACCGCAAGTTGGGTTGATGAAGTTTATCAGTATTTGCATCATATAAGGGTTATATCAATGTTTATAATGATTTTTGGAATATTTCATGATTTTCCTATTTTTATGGAATTAACCCTGCACAGGCAGAAAACACTATTTCTATATTTTAATGTTTCAGGGACCCAAACGACGTCCAAATGACCTGCAAATTTACGAGCGTCAATTTTTAGAAGGAATAATACTTGCGAGCGAAGGAAGCAAACAAGCGGAGACCCGGGGGCCAAGATAGGTGGGCCCACGTGGCTAGGTACATGGGCCACGTGGGACCCCTCCTTTTCGGCCTCGGAGCTCCGTTGCCATCGATCTTTCCTCCACCGACTCGGTTTTGACCTAAAACGCCTATAAAAATAGTCCCCCGAGGAATTTCGGAGGAGGCGGCGGAGAAACACAAAACCACGAAACAGAGATCAGAAGGCTGCCGCCGGAGAAGATCGGAGGGGGGAAACGCCGCCGGAATCACCTCCGGAGGGCTCCACCCCCCTCCGGCGTGTTCATCATCAACATCTACAGCAAGATCATCTCCATCTCTCCACTGTAAACTCTTGGCAAACATGATATATGATGCAACATATTCCCTTGATCTATTGTGTCTCCCCATCTATGTTTGAGAAGTGATTTGTTCATGGCAATAGTGAAATAGTTCGTTGATTGGTTGCATACAAGTTTTGTTATCTTTTATGATTGTCTTGATGTACAATGTATGAGTGCACGCATATATTGGGGAATGCATGTAAGGTGATCACCGTAGTGTAATGGATTGAGTAGGACGGGTCGGAGTACTAAGACAGAAACCGTGGTCTGAGACTTGAAGTTACATTATGGGGGATATATATGGGGGACCCTAGAACTTAAGGCTATGGTGGGACAATTATGTCTTAATAATTCTTGTGCTGCACATTTACTTGGCCATGAGATCCATCATAAGAGTTGTGTAATTTGCTCATTTACTTGGCTACACCTATTTATGGCTCCTTCCTAGAAGAAACAATTAAGACTGAAACATGTGCTTCACTAATTGTGACAACCACACGAATGAAATAACAATTGCTAGAACATTTGCTCCCTTGAGATATTTGCTACTTGAGATATTTGATACTTGCTACTTTGAGAAACTTGCTTGAGAAAACTGCTGAGAGAAACTTGCTCTAAGAAACTTGCGTTTGAAACTTGATTGAGAAACTTGTTACTAGATAAACCCATTCCACATCACTTGCTTCCATTAGTTAGTTCCTTTCATATTTAAATTTATTGCTTTGCATAAAAGGCCATATAAGAGGGTTATAGGGCTTTAGAGAATAGATAGTTTACCTTCAGCTCCTCGTGGGTTCGACACTCAAATACTTATCGAATTGTGCTACAGTGATTCCTTGCTCTTGGGGATTATCAAGCACTTTTCTGGCGCCGTTGCCGGGGAGCGTTGTGCTAAGCTTTTATTCTTGTTTGCATTGCATACTAACATATAAATCTAAAACACAAAAAAATTATAAAATGGAAAACAACCAAACAATTATAGAATTGTATAATATCTATCTTGAGTTAGGACATGAAGTGTTTGAGGAGAAAATTAAATTTTATTTGCATAACAATCATGTTTGTGGTAGTACTAATTCTTTGAACACCTTTATTGCTAATGCTAAGGAAAACCTTAAGCTTGGGGAAGTTTGTTTTGATGAATATGGTATTTTTAGTCCCCCTACTATTGAGGATGAAAGTGATTTAATTGAGTTTGATGATCCATTATGCTCATTAGATGATAAGTCTTTATGTGGTGATTCTATTCAAAACTATGTGGTTATGTTTAACTTTAATGCTTGCAACTATTATGAGAGAGGAGAGATAAGAATCCCCTTTATGTTTCTATGTTATTTAAAATGCAAGCTATTGATTATTATATGCATTGGTTACCTCAAATTTGTTGTTATTTATTCATATATAAAATTCCAATGCATAGGAAGAGAGTTAGACTTAAAAGTAAATTGTTTAATATTCTGTGGTGTGTTCCTTATGCTTTAACTTCCTATTCGGTTTGAACACACCTTTATATCTTTACAACATGTAAAATATCTTTACCTACTGTTTTGTGACAATTAGTTTAAGATTTTCATTTTATATAAAATTTGGGAAAGTAAATGAGAAGGATGAGTAATGGAGAAGTTGGGGTCGACCTTGAACATGTGTTGTTCATGCCAATGGAACCGTTGCAAAGTCTCTATCATTAAAACTTTTCCCAAAGCTAAAACCAAATAAAAAGAGTGTTTATGTTGTATATATTTGCTTCTTCTTTTGCCTTTTTGCTAAATCAAAAACAACAAAAATATTTTCTTTCTTCTTTGTTTGTTTCTCTTGAACCTTTCTTGGTTTTGCTTTTTTTGATTTCTTCAGTTTGATTTTCGGTTTTTGAGTCAAGGTGCTTGTTTACTACTGTAACATCACCTTTGTATCTTATTTTTCATATTTATGGAAAGAATAACCTCTTTTGAGAGGTAGGATCAAACAATAGTAATTTGCTGTCCAGAAAACAGATTCCTAAGCTTTACTGCGAAAAATGTTAAAAATCACAGAAAAGGAATTTTGACCTGAAATTTCACGTCAGCAATATTCAGTTATTATTACACATTTCATTAGTTCAAAGTTTTCTGATTTGAGCAACGTAAGTGCCTCTGAAAATTCACTCTTTACGGGCTGTCCAGTTTTTGACAGATTCTGTCTTTATTTTGCATTACTCTCATTACTTGTGTTTTGTGTGGTTCTTTGATCAAAGAACAATACACAACCATAGTAACATTAGTTAATGTTTAGAATCAACTCATGATATGTCTTTTCTGTACTTATGTGGATTTAATTTATGGAGACACTAACCCCTCTAATCAAGTTTTATGATGAGTTTTGTGTAAAGAGAATTTTCAAGTGGAAGAGTTGAGGGTGATGAACAAATATCAAGAGGGACAAACACTCAAGCTTGGGGATGTTACCCCTAGGCTCACCCTACATATATCAAATAAGTACAAGAATTTAAGCTTGGGGATGCCAAGCCACCTCACTCCAACCATCTTGATACCAAGTAAGCCTAGCTATATGGCTATAAAGAAAGCGCTTTACGGGAGGCAACCCGGTTGTTTTTATTTGTGATTTTCTTTGTGTCCTCTTGCTGTAACAAGAGACTTAGTTTTTAGTTTAGTTTCTGGAATTTTTAATAAAGTGCCAAGTTTTACCCATTTTGGTTTGAAAAAGTTGCTTATAGCATTCGGAGATTTTATTCCTGCACGAATCTGTGCACGGTATGATTTTTAATTCTTATTCTGTAACTCCGAATGAGCTGATATTTGAACTGTAGTTGCAACTTTTCATCCTCTGTATGCATGAATTTTTCGGAATTTTTCGACAAAGTTAAGTAGGGTAGAAAAATACGTTTTGCTGCTGCTGTTTTTCTGGACAGATTCTGTCCCATTTTGTTTGATGCATTTTTGAACTTTTAACTTGAATCTTTTTATCCAATTGAGTTTATAAGTAGGCATACAACATTATACACTTTCTGGACATTCATATGAATTTTTGTCTAAGGATTATATGCAGCAAGAAATCTATTTGTCTATCACTACTAATGTCACCCCACAGAAAAGAAATGGGAGAAACGGTGTTTTGAAGTTTTTTCACAGGGATTAGAGGAGATGCACCAAGAGCTATCCAAGGATGGTGAAGACCATAAGCTTGGGGATGTGAAGACAACCCCACTGGACCTACACACTCTCGGTTTGCACACGTCTAACTTCTGTTTTTCGATCAATGCACCTTATCGCATAAACTTGGAGCGTCTTTTTGTTTTTTTTTGGTTTGATTTTTATTTTGTGAGACCACCACATCATTTATATATGAAAGAGGTACTGGAAATTTGGGTTGAATTAAGTTGGATGCTATTAAAAGATTGGGAAAGGGATGTTTAAGTTGATTCAAAAAGATACATATAGTTGCATGATTCATATGCTTTGTTAATGAGTAATATGCAAGTGTTTTATCAAGAGCTATCTTTTATTCATGTTTTGATGCTGAATGTTACTTTACTTTGTTTAACATGGATTGGTTAGTTCTATGGACACTCATGCATGCATTTAGACGGTCAACTTTCTCCCTCTTGCTAGCCCAAAAATTCCAACAAGTAAAAACTTGTTTCCAACACCTTCAACCAAAGTTTTTCCAGTGAGTCCACCATATCTACCTATTAGCTTTATGCTATTCCGAGTATGTTTATCATGATATTTGTGTTATCTATACCTCTGAATGAAAATGCTTATGTTGTTGATTGTCATGGGAAAAGTTGGTTATAGAGCTCTCACGAACTTGATGCACACTTTACTTTTATTGCATTAAATAAACATGACCCATTGTGATTAAAATTATGATGTTGTGGGCTTGACAAATGTCTTGGTTGAGAGTTAGCTCATATGTGCTGTCACATGGCAAGCTTTCAACATGCTCTTCATTTATTTAGTTGATATCATGTACTTTTGTTTATGGATGCTTATCATGGGTGAAATAAATGTGGAAAGAAAGTTTAAATGAGTTTGTATAAATGGTTAGAGAGACGCCTGGGCCGCTAATCTAAGCCATGCATCATTCATGGTGGAAATTTACTTACATACTATGGTGAACCTTCAGTGATACACCTTACAATAAAAAGCTATCCAATGGTAAATAAAAAGGGTGTTGAGATTGTTCATTTTGTTTGTTTGTCTTGTCATTTTGATATGGGCTTGTTCCATATCCTGGGACAAGAGGTACCCCAGTTGACGCTCTTAATGATGCTATTATTACTTACAATGATATTTAACTTTTGCTTTGTTTCCCAAGTTGAGTAACACATGGTGTAGGTACTTGTATTCAAGGGGCATGAGACATTCAACCTATACTTTGTCAAGCACACTACTCATATTTGCTTTCACTTTAAACTTTAATCATTCAAGATGCTATGATAGGGGTAATGAGAGCTTGACACCAAGGATTACCACATTGCAATCATTAACTTAAGTAGAAGAGTTTGGAAGTTAGATGAAACTTATTCATGCTTTACCTCTACTCATATATATCTTTCCAAAGTGTCCACCTTTTATATTCAGATTTTCATGAATACTCTATGACCATTATAGGATGTTCTTACTTTTCATTATGCATACATGTGGTCCATAGTACTTTCTTTATGTTACACTTTGTGAATTATCATTGAACATCCTTGCATTGAATACTTGATATCACTTCATAATCTATCTTGCATATTGCTACTCCTTTGAAGAATGAATCATTTGACTCTATGTAGCAATAGTAATCATCTTTGATATCCATTGATAGTATTAAAATGCAAAGTCCATGTTAGTTTTATCACCTTCATACTCGAGGACGAGTATAGGTTAAGCTTGGGGATGTTGATGCATGTAAAATGCATACATGAACTTTGCATTATATTACTTATATTCCAATCATATTTGCATCATATAAGGGTTATATCAATGTTTTATAATGATTTTGGGAATATTTCATGATTTTCCTATTTTTATGGAATTAACCTGCACAGGCAGAAAACCCTATTTCTATATTTTAATGTTTCAGGGACCCAAACGACGTCCAAATGACCTGAAATTTACGAGCGTCAATTTTTGGAAGGAAGAAGACTTGGGAGCGAAGGAAGCAAACAAGCGGAGACCGAGGGCCAAGATAGGTGGGCCCACGGGCCAAGTACTGGCCGCGTGGGACCCCTCCTTTTGGGCCTCGGAGCTCCGTTGCCGTCGATCTTTCTCCACCGACTCGTTTGACCTAAAACCGCCTATAAAAATAGTCCCCCGAGAGTTTCGGAGGAGGCGGAGAAACACAAAACCACGAAACAGAGAGTCAGAAGGCTGCCGCCGGAGAAGATCGGAGGGGGGAAACGCCGCCGGAATCACCTCCGGAGGGCTCCACCCCCCTCCGGCGTGTTCATCATCAACATCTACAGCAAGATCATCTCCATCTCTCCACTGTAAACTCTTGGCAAACATGATATATGATGCAATATATTCCCTTGATCTATTGTGTCTCCCCATCTATGTTTGAGAAGTGATTTGTTCATGGCAATAGTGAAATAGTTCGTTGATTGGTTGCATACAAGTTTTGTTATCTTTTATGATTGTCTTGATGTACAATGTATGTGCACGCATATATTGGGGAATGCATGTAAGGTGATCACCGTAGTGTAATGGATTGAGTAGGATGGGTTGGAGTACTAAGACAGAAACCGTGGTCTGAGACTTGAAGTTACATTATGGGGATATATATGGGGGACCCTAGAACTTAAGGCTATGGTGGGACAATTATGTCTTAATAATTCTTGTGCTGCACATTTACTTGGCCATGAGATCCATCATAAGAGTTGTGTAATTTGCTCATTTACTTGGCTACACCTATTTATGGCTCCTTCCTAGAAGAAACAATTAAGACTGAAACATGTGCTTCACTAATTGTGACAACCACACGAATGAAATAACAATTGCTAGAACATTTGCTCCCTTGAGATATTTGCTACTTGAGATATTTGATACTTGCTACTTTGAGAAACTTGCTTGAGAAAACTGTTGAGAGAAACTTGCTCTAAGAAACTTGCGTTTGAAACTTGATTGAGAAACTTGTTACTAGATAAACCCATTCCACATCACTTTTTCCATTAGTTAGTTCCTTTCATATTTAAATTTATTGCTTTGCATAAAAGGCCATATAAGAGGGTTATAGGGCTTTAGAGAATAGATAGTTTACCTTCAGCTCCTCGTGGGTTCGACACTCAAATACTTATCGAATTGTGCTACAGTGATTCCTTGCTCTTGGGGATTATCAGTACTTTGACTGTCTTTCTTCTCGACCCAGATGGGAGAGAACACTCGCATTAAAGGAGCACGTGACAGTCATACTCGATGACATTGGTCATACTCGATGACATTGGTCATACTCGATGACATTGGTCATACTTGATGATATTGAGATGCCTCGCTCAACTCGATCACTGGATGACATGCATTGCCAGATGCAAATAGTTTATCATAGACTATGTCATGCAAGAGGAATCATTCACCTTCATGAATTCTTGATTGTGTTGAAGAATCAAGAAGATGAAACAGATCGCCGGGAAGTCATCAATGATGATGGTGTATATATGATATACGCATTATGAATGTTTTACCTAAACAAGTACTGCTGCAGTGACTAAGTTTTGATACTGGTCATGTTTTATGAAAACCAGATTTTCTGCTTGAGTAGCTTGGAAGGATGAGGAGACAATGTGTGTTGATGATGGCAGACAATACGTTGTGATGGCCGTAGACACTCTCCCTCTACATCTACCATTTGAATAAATTATTTCGTGATCGCTTGTTAGTATGATCGTGATAAGTGTGTCTCCTCTCGCGAGACGATTATTCGTATATGTTAGTGACAAAATTGTTGTCCTATATTTATGAAGTAATGATCATACTTAATAATGATACCACATTTATGTGGCACTAACATTTTAAGTCATGTCAATGTTATATGCATGAAGCTCCATACAGATGGATCTCCGAGTCCTTAGATTTGATCTTTTGACACTTGCAAAATAAGTAAGACACCGTTTTTTGGAAACGGGTATTTAACTTATTGACAATCGTACATAATGATGTGTATGGATCAATGAAGTATTTTAACGTGTAGTGGAAATCATTATTTCGTAAACTTCACAAATGATTAGAGTAGATATGGATATATCCACTTGATCAAATGTTGGTCTGAAAGGTTTTGATTTGATCAAACAAGTTCGAAGTGAAGTAGAAAAATAAACTTAACAAGAAAATCAAATTCCTGCGATACAGATCGAGGAAATAAAGATTTGAGTTATAAGGTTGGCATATCATTGGAAGACTTGTGAGAAGAGTTCTACAAATTACGCCGCATGGAACACCACAATGTTATGGTGTGTTTGGACGTCGTAATCACCTTATTGGATAGTGTGTGGTAAATAAAATCTCTTATCGAATTATTGTGATCATTGGAGTCATATGGTAGAAACAAAACATTCACGTTAGATAATAGGGAAACCATCTAATCCGTGGAGACAATACCATATGAGTGATGGCATGGCTTTTAGCCTAGATTGTCGTTTCAGTAATTTAGTGTTTCGATGTGATCAAACCTAAAATGGATAAATCTTTGTAGTGTACCATACATAAAGAATTAGTTGGGTACATGTCTCACGACATAGGCAAAATCGTTGCCGGAATATACCTTGCAAAGAAATAGTTTCTTGTCCAAGGGTATAAGTGGGAAAGAAAGTAGAGCAAGACAAAGTTATTGAACTTTCTCTCCAGACATCAGAGTGGCGCAACGGAAACTATTTTCGGTGTCGTGCTCCTCAACTGGAAGGAAGCTAATGATAACGATCATGATGCTCTGAGCTCATAGTAAGACCGTAGGCGTACGAGGTTGTGTTCCACACTGTGTGGTAGGACAAAATCTTGTTGTGAAGGTCATGTTAATAGAACATGACAGACCTACGAACTACGAAGAAGAGATGGTAGACCTAAGTCCGAGAAATGACTATGAGTCATATATGATCCTAGATAAAATCCATGTACAATTACCAAGTAACGACTTGGGAAGATTTTCTTGATGGCATTCAGGCCGTTAAAAGGATATGGAATTTTATGAGAAAATAGACACTGATAAGGACCGATTTGTCGCAAAACAGTTTCGACAAATTCAAAAGTTGACCACAACGAGATTTCGTCTCAAGTGGTGAAACCTAAGTCTATTCAGGATCGTTTTAGCAATTACTATAATTTCAAATTGAGAAATTGATAGATGGATAAGGAAACCGTGTTTCTTAATGGTAACATTAAGAAAGAGTTGTAGTTAGTACAATAAAATGGTTTGTTGATCCTAAGGATGCTAAACATGTATGCAAACTTTAGCTGTCCATTCATGGGCTGAAGCAAGCATATCGGAGCTAGAATCTTCACTTTGATAATGTGATCAAAGGATTTTGGAGTCGTCCAAAATAGTTGAAGAAACCTGCATTTACAAAGAAGTGAGTGGGAGCTAAGAAGCTTTTCTTGATCTTATATGTGAATGGCATATTTGAGTGGGAGCTAAAAGAAATTCCCTGGTCTTATATGCGGAAGGCATATTTGAGTGGGAGCTAGCTGTCATTCCTGATTTTATATGTAATGGCATATTTAGAATGATACAGATCCTCTAGTAAAGTATAAAGGATTATTTAAGTGATTAAATTTCCTATGAATGAAGTTAGGAGCATTAGGCACCAGGTCTATGATTTGAATACTTAATAACATTAAGTCGGAATATTTTCCTAGGTCAAGATTCTGAAGTGTTTCAGAATAGAACAAGCAAAGAAAAGGGTTCTTGCCTGTATGACTAGGTAAAATATTAAGTTTATCTTGGCATTTCAGCGATAGCTAATGAAAGAAAAGGATGTTCGGCATCCCCTATACCACAGCCATAGATTCTATCAGACTGAAAGCTCGACTTGGTGTGACCCAAGTTCTTAGTTGAAGAATGGGTTCCATAGTGATCCCTGGATGGATCAATGAACAAACGTTAAGTATATTCTTCAGTGTCTAAGAGAACTGAAGATATGTTTTCTGGTATAGGGTAAGAGTGAAAAGACAACTTGCCGTAAAAGGGTTACGATGATGCAAGTTATGACACTGACCCATATGACTAGAAATCTCATATAGGATAAGTCCTTTGTTTTGAAGAAAGACATGGTTAGCTTGCGAGGGCACATATGAATGCACTGTCGCATAATCTACATAGGTATAGGAAGATATGGCAACTTCAGAAGTAGCAAGTGTGATTGGACTAAGCGGTTTTCCGAGCATGTGTGGTTCCCCTTAATAGATCTCTTAGAGTTTTAAGGCCCATGCTACGCGAAGGTTCGAGTCTCACTCCATCGACTAAGATATATTTCACCGTTATCATATGACACGAGTTGACATAGAAATGTTGCAAAGTACATACAAATCTCAATGTGGGAGATCCGTTGACTAAACTTCCTCTTCCTCGAGACAAGCATGCACCGAGTTGCTATAGGTGTTTAAGCTTTTGCCAAAGTGGTAAACTAGATTAAGTGTTACTCTAGTGCAAGTGGGAGACTGAAAGAGATATGCCCTAGAGGCACTTAATAAAGATAGTTTATTAATCATATCTCATTTGTTCATAATATGTTTTTGTATCATGCTATAACTGTATTAAGCGGAAACATTAATACACGTGTGGTACGTAGACAACCTGGTCCCTAGTAGCCTCTACGTGACTAGTTCATTGTCCAATCGATGATCGAGGTTTTCCGATCATGTGACATTGGTGTCAGTTGACAATGGAGTCATATCGTTGGCAGAACGATGTGATGGACATACCCAATATTTGTAGGACGTAGTCATTACGCCTTTGACCGTGAGATCAACTCTCATTGCTATTCCTGAAAGATACTTTGATTGCATCAAACGTCATATCTTAATACTGTGACAATAACGGTGTCCCTCTCAGGTATTGGAAGGGAGTATGTTGAGACGAGGGATCAAGAGCGAGATTTGCCAATCCGCATAGCAGGATAGATACTCTGGGCCCACTCGGTGAGAATATGTCAAATAAAGCTTGCAAGCATGTGACTAGGTCACGGGGACATATTATCATGGACGAGTACAAGATAGTGTTGTCGATAACGAGATCAAGCTAGGTATCTTGATATCTAAGATCGAGTCTCGGACACGCTAAGTATCGCCAGGCAAAAGGTTTAAGACTTGACGTCCAGGTTCGAACGAGAAAGTTATTTCGTTATCTCACAGGGATTAATTCTGGGTATCCAAGGTCCACGAATTAGTCATTAATCAAAGAGTGTGTCTCGATTATGTCTGGCGAGATCTCGAACCGCTAGGGCAACACACTTAAGGGGAGATGACTTGTATAATAGGTCGGACATGAAAGAGAAAATAAAAAAGAACACCGGAAGTGTTCCGGGAGAGTTCCGATCGACGAAATAGTTTTCGGGGCCAAAATAAATTAGATAATATCTATTTAATATTAATTAGTGTAATTAATAGTTAAATATATTTTTATTTAATTAATTTTGAATTTTAAAGGTTGTTTTCTTAAATGGGCCTTAGAGACCCATTAGGGGAAATCCCCAAAAAGAAAAAGGTGGGGAGGGCCAGCCGGCCTACGTGGGCCACATGGGGCCCACCTAAGGTCGGCGCACCAGCCATGGTGCGGCTGGTCATGTGAGAATAGTCCCACATGGCTAGGCCAGCAAAGTTGGCTGCCTCCCTCCACCTATATATATGGGTGCACCTCATGCCTTTGAAATTGCACCATTCTCTCTCTCTCTCTCTCCGTTTAAGTCGTGACTCCGCAATTGGGGTCGTGCACGCGTTGACTGTTTCTCCACCATATGCACACCGCCGTGCTACTGGTCTTCTGATCCTTCTACTTCCGCTGCCCGTCCTTGGATCGGAGCCCGGAGGTCGTCATCTTCACCGTATGTGTGTGACTCCCTGCGAGGCACCACACTTGGGGTGCTAGGAGGTCTTCGCCTCCACCACCATGAGGTCGGTGTCGCCACCATCATTATCGTCTTTATCGCGCCAAGATCTTCGCGACCTCGAGGTCGGCTACGTCGTCTACTTCGACAACGCTTGTTGCGGGAGCATAATCCCCGCTATCGGTTTACGAGGGTATGTATATCGATCTCCTACTGTATAGTATATCTGCATAGTATAGATCCTGGCTAGTATAAGGTTATCGTTGTTAGGAATTTTTTTGTTTTCTGCCTACGATCCCCTTCACCTCCATCGACTACATCTCCCTCGACTGCATCAACCGCAAATTTCGTGCCGTTTTCGGTCGCGGGAGCCGCGTCTTCATCGACTGCTTCACCAAGTTCTGCATCGACATCCCTCGACTCTTCCGGCGAGGTCGACAAAGAAGTCGAGTCCGCTTACCAGTACGACAGCAATGAACCTCGCATACTATTCGACGTCTACGTCGACTCCGACACCTCCACCGACAACTGCAGCAATGGCGGCGGAGGCAAAATCTCACACACCATCCCCTTACAGGTCTGCATGGCTCTGGGGAACAACGGGACAGATCCCGAAACATCCGAGACTGCCGCCCGCCGCAACGCTCCAACCTACCCGATGACGGTAACCATGTCGGACGGATGGACAACACTCATCATCACAGCGGAGGCGGCAGCCAAAGCAAACAAAGCCATCAGGGAGTGCATCATGATGTCGGAGGACTCGACACGCGAGGAGATCGTGACACACCAATACCTCCTCTGGCAGGAAAATCTTCGGCTGAAGAACTACCAGGCGACGCTCGATGAGCGCAGGAGGCAAGCTAGCATGTCGAGTGCTTGGAGGGCGGGGCTATCTGTCCACTCCACGGGAAATACAGACCCGAGGCACCGGAACAGAATGTTCCGCATCCCAGAAGCTGAAAGAGCGGAACTAACCCGCAACCTGGGTCTCTCCTTCATGACTCATGATGAAGAAGGGATACCTATCCCCAAGACAGCCGCAGGAGCTCTGCTCTCGCTGGCCACATACCTCAGAACGACACAACCTCCCGAAGGCGACCCCAACGCAGCCCTGCATCGACAACAGATAAAATCGCTCAATCTGGCGGCCGCAGCCATCAACCCCGAAGCTGAGACTGCCGAGGGAAACAGAAGTCGCCGCGCGACCAGCCCGTGAAGAGAGCCACCGGCGCCGTGACGAAGACCGCCCCAGACGGGATCGAGGGCAGCCGAGCACTCATCACCTCCAAGACGGGGAGGACGCACGCAACGTCATAACTCAGCGCCGAGTCAACAAAAGTCGCTCGAAAAGATCTTCACGCTCCCCTAGCAGCGACTCATACTCTGATGACGAGTTCGAGCCCTGCGGGTCTTTATGCTTCACTCGACGCATCCGCGAGACTAGGATGCCCAAAGGGTTCAGGTTAACATCTGAAACACCCAAGTTCGACGGCTGCCAAGAACCATCATCCTGGCTGGAGGATTACAAAATAGCAGTCTTCTGTCAGCGGGGCACAACAACAATAGCGATGCAATACATCCAGCTGATGCTTTTGGGTTCAGCTCACGACTGGCTCAGAAGCCTACCCAACAGGTCATACGACTCATGGGATCACTTCGAGGAGGACTTCGTCAAAAACTTCGCCGCAACATGCGATCGGCCCGCGACATTCGAAGAGCTGCGAGCCTACAAACAGCGATCGGACGAGTCGCTGCGATCGCACATCCGGCGTTGGACTACCATACGCAACTCCGTGGGCGCGGTATCAGAGGACAAAGCAATCGATGCTTTCACCCGAGGCCTTGCCAGGCGAGACTTCCAGGAAGCACTTGGACGCGAGAAGCCGAGCTCCATCGCCCAGCTCATGAAGGTCGCCAACGAATGGGCAGATGGAGAAGATTCGGTGCGCAACGAGCGCCACGGGTCACCACACCGTGACAACGACGCTGGCAACTGGAGTCACAAAGATGGCCGCGGCAACGATCAGAGGCAGAAGCGCAAATCTCACCACTACGACAACACAGATGGCGCCAACCTGGTGGCGGCTGGATATGTCGACACACGCGACGAGTGCGGCCGTAGCGGAAGCCGCCAAGACAACCGCAGCCATGACTACGGACATCGCAGCGATGGGTACCGCAAACGGGAGTGGCGGAAAACCAGCGATGACTCGCAAGACCGGCGCCCAGTCGCAGAAGAAATAGAGGAGGAGTGAAGGTTCCACATGTTCAAGGGTGAGGACGGAAAACTCCACTCAAGAGACCTGCTAAGAGATTGCAGAAAATTCACACGGTTGGCAACTGAGTACGCCCGACGCTATCAGTTGGCTCCCGCCACAGCCGCAAACGCTGCCCCTCCTGCAGCAGCACCAGCAGCCGGGAACATGGCGGGTGTGATACATCACCAGCCACGCATAGAAGGCTCCGGAGCGGCAACCGATCAATATCCCGAGCCTCGTGGACAGATGAACATGATCCAGAAGGGACGACCCTCCAACAGGGAACAAAAGCTGATAACTCGCTAAGTTAACTTGGCCACCATGGCACCCCCCGCTGTACCCGAGTACCTGAAGGGGTCAGAAACTAGCATCACATTCTCTTGCGAGGATCACCCGCCTACCGTGGTTCGTCCAGGGCACGCCGCCCTGGTACTCTCCAAATAGATAACTCTTCGCGTAGAGGCAGACATCTCCAAATTTGGTGACTAGCTCTAAAGAGGAGATGCACAAGACCTGCACGGAAGAAGTTCTTTGATTGGACCTCCACATGCATGTCATCGTCGCCACTCTAAGGTATACTTGAGAGATCATAGCAACTTCAACTTCACAACACGACAAGACCAACATGAAGACACTCAGACACGTCGGAAAGGAAGCCGACTAAGAAGGTCTTGCCACGACAAAGTCGTCACTCATCAACGTCGTCGTTTCCTCGCAAGCAGCCCGAGGGAACCCCAACATCACCAGTTGTCCATTAGCCAACCATGATTTCGTGAAAGTCCAGCCCCGAGAAAGCACACGTGGGAGCACAATCTTCTAGGACGACGCCCTCAGGATGGGAGCGACGTGGATCGACGATGTCTTCCCACCCTGTGTAGCAGGGTCAAGGCTTTTCACCCGAAGATGTGACCCAAGGCTGAAGAGAGCGGGGAGCTCCATGACGGCCCCGTAGGAGGAGAACGACGTCCACGGATGCCGCGTCGCCAAGCTTTCCTCAGGAGCGACCCAAAACTCCTCATCTTCATGCAACCGGCCAAAGGTGGCGAAGACCGCGATACTGCCCTGCAAACTCCCTAGCCCAAACGCATCTAGCGTGATGGCGGCGCCACCATCATAGGATCCACCTTCCTCGCCACCATCCAAACCGAAGCGGGCCAGATCGGAACTCCGCAGCATCATCGTCGGAGCTACGAACAGCTGGTAGGCCGTCGAACTGCGCATGCGGATGCAAAGATTAGGAGGGGAGGCCACCACCCCACCCCGACGAGCAGGAGGAGTGGATGCGGCCTAGATCAACGCCGTCACACCGATGTAGAGGAAGCCGGAGCTCCAACACCGGAGGCACTGCAAGTGATTTCTCAGGGACACGAAGGAGGCCGCCAGACCACCGGGAGGCGTCACGTCGTCCTCTGCACGGCCTTAACCCGACGGAGTCATCTGGCAACGACAAAATTAGGTTCCCCCGTGACGTCCCTAGAGACGGCGCAGGGTCCGGGGCGATGAGATGTAACAGCGATGGACTTAGTTTTGTCTTTTTTTTACTTCATCTTCCACCACGTACTTAGTTTTGTCTTTTTTCACAGAACTAGTCCTATGAATTTTTGTAAACATCCCACGATGAGTTGAACCTTTTCTTGTCCGCGAGACCGCGCCCGCGCGTGTGTTCTTGTTGCTCGAACTCGGAGGGATCTATGAGCTGAACTGGTCATGCAAACAAACCAACCCACCTTATCCGCTCGGCTACAGTAGAGAGAGGCGGAAAAGGAGGCGACCGCGCGAGCTCGGTTTCCGCCGGCGAATCCACCGCTCCCCTCCCGCCTCCGGTCGCCGTCGAGGCACCGCGAGGTGGGGGGGAGCTCTGGTTTTCGTCCTGGTGTGTAGATAGGTTCCTATCTAGGTGTGAGTGCCTCCTGACGACGTCGAAGACGGGGCGATGGAGTCGGTGTGTTGGCTGTAGTCCTTCCCCTCCTTCTCCGTTCCGGCGGCCTCGTCGCCGGGGAGGATGTGAAGGTGGTTCGTCAGGTGCGCTTCTT
This sequence comes from Poa pratensis, assembly GCA_947311845.1. Lineage (NCBI taxonomy): Eukaryota > Viridiplantae > Streptophyta > Magnoliopsida > Poales > Poaceae > Poa > Poa pratensis. Next base: position 33,693,144 of record CAMZMU010000128.1, read on the forward strand.
CGTCCTTGTTCCTCAGGCCGGCCGTGGTGGCGAGGTGAGGGCTCGGTGGTTGTTGGCGACCTGCTTTTGTTGGTGCTGGTGGAGGTGGTCTTCGTCGACGGTGCTGCTCCGGCCGGCCTTGGTGGCGAGGGGAGCGGTGTCTGTCGGTGCCGGCGTGCTGGTGGTGGTGGTCCTTGGCGTTGGTGGGACGGCTGGAGGATGGGCGGAGGCGGGAAGATGGCGCTGTGGCCGGGCACGTTCAGTGAGTCTAGATCCCGACGCTGGCGGCGGGTGGCTCTTGCGGCTGTCTACAAAGCGTGGTGGTGCTGTCTTCCCGGCGGTGCGTGGTACGGCGTCTCCGGCGTCGCCTTGGAGCTTTGGGCGCGACGATGGATCTGATCATGATCTCTCCTGATAGCTTGGGGTGCTCTCTGCACTTTACCTGGATCCGTTTGTAATTTCTGTTTTTCTTTTGGACTGTCTTGTAAAGTGTACTGAGCTGCATTGTATTTGGATCGGATCCTTTCCTAAAAAAAACCATGAACTGGAATTGGAGCGACATGTCGTGTGTCGTGGACGTGGATGTGTAGCCTGTTCTGTAGAGCCGCGGTCTATAAAGCAGAGTTGCTGCAGCTGGCACCTCATCCGCGTGTGCATCTTTTTTAAACAAAGGAAACGCAACGCCCAAGGCAGTATAAACAAACGTACTACACTACAGGAGGTGCCAACCGTGCAAAACAAACTCAAGTGTTGGTGTACCGTTTGCACATTTTCTCCATGGCACGGTTCAGAGTTCACGAGGCTGGCTGCTGGACAAGGAAATCCCAGCTTTCCTTTTGGGTCTAGTCCTTTGTGGCGACTGCCCCTGTGGCGAATTCCTCCGCGTGAGGCTCTCCTTGCTCTCTTCCCCGTGTTCCCCAGCCTGGGCTTTCTCCCCTCGTCACCGCGGCGGCCATGGTGGCCGGTGGTGGGTGGGAGGGAGCCCCGGTTCTTGTAGTTTTAGTAGGCTTGGCTTTATGCCGTTTAGGAGTTTCGTCCTGGCGTATGCGAGCTGCGTCGGGAGGCTGCTGGACGTCTCCCATGGTGGTCTTTCATGGTGGAAGGTGGCGATGGGAGGTGGATCTGGTGGAAGCTCATGTAATAAGCTCGGTTGCCCGGCAGTTTAGATCGGCGTGGCTCCTTTTCCTCTCCCTCTTCGTCGCCATGGTGGTGGATGGAGGTAGGGGTCGGGGTGGGCTGGCGACGACTGCTTGCGGATGGCTGGCTTGGAGTGGTGTTCGTGGATGGTCGGTGCAGGCCTCGTATCCCTCCCCCGTCGGAGGTTGGAGGCGAGGCTGGGGCTGCGGCTGCTCGGAGGTGTTCCTCCGCCGATGTTCGTTCAAAGAGTTGTTCGATTCCGGCGCTGTGTCGGATGGATCTTGCGGTAATCAACGCAGCTTGGCTGCTATCGAGCTCCGTCAGTCCTTGGGATCGTGGTGCTCCGGTCTTCTTTCTCTTCGGTGGAGCTGCGGCGGCGCCGGGGATCGGAACGGCCGGAAGATTGGGATGTTGTGCAAGAGGACGTTGAGGGGTTTCGCTACAATTTTTTGCTCCTTGAGGGCCTTTTTGCACTTTCTCCAGGACAGGTGTCCTTCTGGATGTATCCAGCGTGTGCGTGTATGTATGCCTCGTGTTTCTTTTCTGGTTTGAACACGTACCTGTTTGTCTCAAAAAAGCTTTCCTTTTGGAATATTTTAGCACCATTGGAAGGACTGCGGTCCCATGTCGAGATCCGTGAGCCAGTAGGCCTGTCGTTTCCCTAGGGAGCTGCGTAGGATCAGGTGACGGAATGTCCCTGGGAGGGATCAATTATTTTGTCCCGTACCGTACCGTACCGTACCGGGTCTCCTCCACTCTTGGATCATCCGCCACCCAGGGTCGCAATGGCTCGGAGGAAAGTGACCATGGAAAGGAAAATTCTCTACAAGAACATGTGAAAAAGGAGAAAAAAAGGATAATTACGGGATCTTTCGTTCTTAAGTAATATATCGTGCATATATCGTACGGAGTACGTAGTACTCCGTATATGTTTTGTTACTGGAATGAGGTATATGAGAAATGGCATTCCTTCGTGTGCATTGGAGACATAAAACATATACTCCCTTCGTTTTTTAATATAAGATGTTTTAGATGTTGCACATGTTGTCTAGATACATACTAAAGTGAGTGAACATGCACACTAACATATGTCTACATATATTTGTGTACATGTGCATGTAGACAAATGCTAAAACATCTTATATTAAAAAACGGAGGGAGTACTTGTTAGTTTAGCACTCCTGCGAAAGAGAAAACTGCACATACACCAAATTTTTTGTGCTATTGTTGCACAAAACACATAATCAAAGCCAGCTTTGTAGCTGACCCTAGTTTTTCACTTAAAACATTGCAGCTAGTCCAAATAGAGAGCTTAGGGGCTTAATACGTACCTGACATGTGGGGCCACGTCTATGTATTGTATCCGGTTTGTAGAGTTCACGGTTCTCTCCGTTTTGACCTAGACGAGAAAAATACGAGACTAGAAACTATCATAGAAACTAGCAGTGAAAAGAAGAAAAACTGACGAGATCAAGTCTCCATCGAGCACGGACGGGAGCGGAACACGAGAACGATCAGTCTCAACGCACCGGGGCGTGATACATGGCAAAGGCCGACCACGAGGTTGCTGAATTTTGACCCACAGGAGAAACAGACGAGAGTAGCAGTGAAAAGAAGAAAAACTGACGAGACTAAAGTCTCCATCGAGCTTGGACGGGAGCAGGAGATGAGAACGACCGGTCTCAGCGCAACGGGCCAGGAGACATGGCGTTAGTGGCCGCACCGATGACGGGGGAGGTGGTAGAGGGCCGGCTGCGAGGTCGCTGGATTTTGACCCCGCCTCGTTCTCTTCCCCACCCGATCGCGGAGCATGCCACACGCTACCCGGAGACGAAGCCCACAGGGCGCGGTGGTTCTATCGTCTGTTCAATGGGGTATAATCTCTGTTTTCTATCGATTCCCGCCGAGGACGATGGATTTCTATTCAAGGGTATAATCTCTGTTTTCTACAGATTCTTACGAGGATCTTGGATTCCGATCAAATATTTTAACATATATAATTTATAATTTCTACCGTTCTGCTCAGTATGGAAATACAGCCCACATGTTAGATACACTTTTAAGACACTAAACTCTTTATTTACGCTTGCTGCAAAACCGGTTTCGATTTTGCTGACACCAAAATTTGGTGTTATGTACAACTTTCTCCCAAAGAAACCACTCTGGAAATCGATTAATCATCAGCATGCGAGCCCCACCGATAGGAAAAATCACACCGTTTCACTTTTGGGCATATCTATACTACTATTAAAAGAGCAAACTTGTGTTGATACATTAAATCTGAGCCCTTCAATATTTGGTAAACGGTCCAGATTGCTCCAATGTTTGACAACTCAACACTTCTTTTCGTTTCGTGATAATAACGGGATTTGCCACCGCTAAAAACAAAACGTTCTTTCTAGTCGGCTTCTCTCCCTCCTGTCGCCTGCGAGTCAGGCGGGGCAAACGAGGAGACGGCCGGCGCGGAGGTGTGCAGGGAAGAACGGCTTCTCTTCCTCCCACCGCCTGCGAGTCAGGCGGGGAAGGCGGGAAGACGAGCGTCATGCGACCACGCTCTACTCGCAATCCCAGGTACATCGGCCTGCTCAACTTCTTTGGCCGGCGCTAGCAACCCCTTCCTCTGTCTCCCCGCCGACGGAGGCGGTCGTCTCCACCAGATCACGGTCAGTGGCCATGGCTCGAGCCGTTGGAGGGATCCGCATAGTCTCCCGTAGTGGATGCTGATTGCTGATTCTCCTCTATATCATTCCTTCGGCCAGAGGATACCATCGACAGCTGTATGGCCTGGATGTCTGAGCCCGATTGTTTTTCCGGCCGGGGAACTCCTACGAATGCTGCTGAGTCCAGCCGGCCACAAGCACAACCACTCTTCCTTCACCACAAGTAGGAAAAGGTTCAGCTCTTTCTTCTCCTCGATCGACCAAAAGCACATCCTCCTCCATTGACACCGCCGCCGAGACGCGCCGCCCAGACTTCGACCTTCCACCACTGGCGCCCCTTCCCACCCTCCAGCACCATCGGCCTTCCTCCCCGCCCCCCAACACCACTGGATCCCTCATCCCTCCCTGGATTCCCTGCCTTCCGCCGCAACAGTGCATGCCATGGCAGGGACGCTGCATTGCCTCGGTTCTGAAGCTGATAGGTCCCTGTACTGCGCCAGTTCTGAAGTTCCTAGATTAGAGGTGTTCTATGATTGTTACATACTACCACATATCTTTGTCTGTTCACAATTTTAGTTACAATCTGTGAATATCATGGTTCAACTAAGTACCAGTATGAAATCTAACACATATTGTTGCCTATTTATTTACATGTACATATGTGCAGAACATTCAGATTAAATCACCTGAATGGAAACGATATGCTATTTATATTTCCTCACTGAATCATGTGTGTAAGACATCAAGAAGAATCAAGTCTAGATTTACATGACAAGTTATCTGTTTGATGTTCCATGTGGGTTCGATGCACTCACTGTTGAGGTTCTAACCTTTTTAAAACTGTTCATCAAGGACAATGTGTTCCTGAAATTTGAAACTGCGTCTTTTGTGCTGTAGGTATATGCTTTAGATGGAAGAGAATTGTGTCTGTCAATGGAAAAGATAGCCAGGTATCTTTGTAAATCTTCAAAATTGCATGGTGTGGATACATTACGACTGAGATGATAATGGTAAAATTTTAAAATGATTTTGATCGAGCAATCCTTGTTGTAAAGTACATATAAGTTATAACTGCGATTTAAAATTAGGAATTTTACGTACAGTAAGTATTATATTTTTGCAAAGCTCGTACAATTTTGAAGATCGATTTAGTCAACAAAGAATCCCAAGCATGGTAATTGTGCAAATCCCTAATTTATTCATTTCATGTGCCTACGATAAGTTGACAATCAACCCTTATAGATGAAAACATTGTGCAAATAATTGATTTTTTTTTTGGTTTAAGCATTATTTGTGTTCATCAATATTTATTAAAACCAGACTAATTTTGTGTATGTATTAGTCGGCACATACATTGGACGTGCATTATTTTCTACTTGTAAATTGCCCATTTAATTATGAAAACGTGTGTTGCACGTACATATCAACTAGCATACATTTAAAATTCAAAACTTGGATGGAGTACAAGGAAAAGAATTACGCTCCGGTTCGGATCACAGCTGGCAGTGGGCCCGCCCGCCCGAACCCAATAGAAATGGCCGCTCCGCCTCTCCTCTCCTCTCCAGACTCCAGTCTCCCACCTCTCTCTCTCTGAGTCTCCAGTCTCCACCCACCCACCTCTCTCTCTCTCTCCGCTCGCCACTTGCGATTCTCAAATCCCGATGCCCTCTAGCAATTAAGTCCTCCTGCGACAGACAGACAGCCTGCTTCCAACCCCGCCCTCCGGGCTCGCCGCCGCCGCCCATGACGTCATCCTCGTCGTCGCACCACCACGACGGCTCCTCCACCAACTCTACCCCACGAGCCGGGGCAAGCAGCGGCAGCAGCTACGGCAACGGCAACGGCAACGGGAACGGCGGCCATGGCAACGGGAACGGCGGCCACGGCAACGGCAACGGGAACGGCGGCCATGGCAACGGGAACGGCGGCCACGGCAACGGCAACGGCAACTACCACCACCACCCGCCTCCTCATGCCTCTTCCTCACAGGCGCTGGCGCTAGCACTCGGGGGCCCATGCGTGCGCCTCATGTGCAGCTTCGGCGGCCGCATCCTGCCGCGCCCGGGCGACCACCGGCTCCGCTACGTTGGCGGCGAGACCCGCATCGTCTCCGTCCCGCGCACCACCTCCCACGCCGTCCTCACCGCCGCGCTCGCCAGGCTCGCCCCGGCCATCTTCGCGCCCGGCGCGCCCAGGCCCACGCTCAGGTACCAGCTCCCGCAGGACGAGCTCGACTCGCTCATCTCCGTCTCCTCCGACGACGACGTCGACAACTTCATGGACGAGATCGACCGCGTCCACAGCCTCGCCGCCACCGACATCAAGCCGCCCCGCCTCCGTCTCTTCCTCTTCGCCTCCTCGCCAGACCACGCCTCCGCGTCCGCCTTCGGCGCCATGCTCTCCGGTACCGGTGGCGACGCCTCGACCGACCAGTGGTTCGTCGACCAGCTCAACGCCCCGTCGCCGAGCTCGCTCGAGCGCGGCCGATCCGAGCCTCGTCGATCGTCTCCGAGAACATGGACCCCTTCGGCCTCGAAGCCACCTCCGACGACCCCAGCGCTGACACTCCGTCCGAGGCTGCGGCTGCGGACCCCAAGGCTGAGTCCGACAAGGAGATGGCGCATGGCGACGACGACGACAAGCCGGCTCCCGTGCTCCGAGACCGCCCCGTGGCCACCACATACGTCGCGGAGGCCGCCCCGTGGCCCGCACCACCGCCACAGTACATGCAGCACCCGCTGTACTTCTACCCCCCGCGCCCGGTCCACTACCTCGACGCGGCTGGGCGGCAGTGCACCTACATGCCCGGGCCGGGTTACCACATCGTCGGTGGGGGAGGAAACCAAGTCCAGGGAGATGTCTACGGTTCTGGGAGCGTCTACGGCGGCCCGCACTCCGCCATGCAGCAGCCATTCCGTCATCACGTGGTCTATACGCCGCCGATAGTCGCTACAGAAGACCACTCAAAGGAGGGGAAGCCCAAGGAAGGTGGGTCTCAGTCTCACTCCTCCTAGGCGCAAGGGGGACTGTTCCTGGAGCTGGTTACGACCCTTGATTCTGATGATTGCTTATATCTGAGCTAAGAATTTTGCATTGCGTAGCGGAAAATGTTTATTGTTTTCTGCTGGTTTCTGCGGGTAGCTGTAAGATGAGGGGATATCACAATTTTCGTCGACTGAAATAGATTCTCGAATTGTTATAATAATACTCGTAGTATATCTGTGTCATTAGCAGCAAGTTACTGTAATGCGGGATTCATATATTCTAGATGGTTTCTATCTGTGAACACAAGTTTTCTCCATTGGTGATCATAAACCTCGTGCTTGAATCATCATGGTCAATGTTCTATTATCATGTCTATCTTGATGTGATTGTCTGCGTCTCGTGTGTGCTTAAGCCTAATTTCAGAAGATGAAATGATGTGCTGAATTCACTCTAGGTTTGATCGTATTTGTCAATTTCGTTTGTGTTTGCAGGCTTTTCATATTTTGATTGTTTCATTTGTTCATGTTTTTGCTTGGGTTAATCCTGAACTGTTCATATCCTGGCATTAACATCTCTGATAATTTAGACCTTGGAATGGCATGTGACCTTCTTCTGAACAAAAGTAGAGATAATATTTCATGTTGACTTCGAATGGCATGTTGACCTTCTTCTGTACAAAAGTAGGGAGAATGTTCCATTTGTTGACTTGCACAAAAGGAAAGTCACATTTCAACGTCAATGCATGTGAGAAACTAGATGAGGGAGGTGGAGGATGGATATATATCAAAATTTCCATCGAATGCAATAGATTCTTGAATTGTTATTATAAGGGTACATTTAGTTGTTTAATTACTCTAGCAAGTCACTGTAATGTGGGACCGGGGAATTCATATATAGGTGCTTTCTGTCTCCCAAACAACATTTTTCTGCATTTTGTGCTCATATGCTTGATGCTGGATGCATCATGCTCCATGAATATCCTATATGTCTACTCAAGCTTTGATGTGAATGTTTGTGTGTTTCGGCAGTGTGAAATCTTAATTTCGAATGAAATAGTGTACTGTATTCTCTCTAGGTTTGCTCTTATTTGTTAATTTCTCGTGCTTATGTTTTTTAATAACTTGATCATTTTGATGCTCGAGGTTTATGCTGAACTGCACATCTCCTAACATTAGCATCTCCTGATGATTCAAAACCTGGGCTGTTCCTCGAGCTGGTTATGAACCCTTGATTCTGATGATTGCTTATATCTGAGCTTAGAATTTTGCATTGCTTTGCGATAAAGGTTTAGGCTTGTGCTTCCATACACCCCCAAAGACGAAGGGGTATCATAAGCAGAAACACAAGGACGATCAGGATTTAATCTCAGTTCGGCTCGAGCCGAGCCTAGAAGGCCGGAGTTGTGTTAAGCCGAGCTAGATTTGAGCCGAGCCTGACAGTTTAGAGATTATCTAGCCGAAATGAATCGTGGTAAAAAATATGAAATTTGTGGCCACCAGGATTCGAACCTGGGTCTCTCAGGAGACACGCATGGAGCAGAGCCAATGAGCTATTCTCTGTTTTTGTTTAGAGTATAATCAAAACCTATTTAAACGCACCAAGCCGAGCATTTTAATAAATACGAAAAATGCGAAAAATAAATTGCAGGGGCAAGATTCGAACTTGCGACCTGCAAGCAGCACGCAGGGCAGTGCGGATGGGTTTAACCAGTTGGCGCGATACTGCTTTCAATCATACTTATACACGTAGGGATTAAGTATATTGAATTTCCTCATAGATTATTAATATTAATTTATACTATTCTATTTTTAAAAACCGGCAAAGAAATCGAGTGAACCGGCGGTTTAACCGATGAACCAAACTACGGACGGTACGCGATTGCGATAAAGATTTCAACCTTTTTTGACTCTGAAATTTAGGACCAGATTATTCAAAACTTATTTTAAGAAATACCAACATGAAATTGAAATATAGATTAACCCATTTTTATGAAAAACTTGCTAATTATAGCAAGTGATTTTTCCTACTCGAAATTTTTCTACTATATTATGACAAAATTAGGCAAACTTGACAACTACTTTTATTTTGTGACAAGTCTACATGGTTTGTTGTTATAGGTATGTATCTGCTATCTTTGGTACATGTGGAACTAAATGCAATCCCCTAGCCATATTAACATGCAAAATTATACGATGTATCCAGTGCACCCAGACAAACTGGTGCAGACGATACACCCACCTCCGGTTAAACACCAATTTTTTTTAAAGTAATCTAAAAAATGTTTAGGCATAATAAAACTCATATCTAACATGTCACAAATTTTCATAGCACAGATCTAGAAAATAAATAGACAAATATGATAATGAATAGTGTAAAATTAAAGTTGGACTTTGAAATTGGCCCATTGTCACTATGATAACAAATTTGTCATTTTCTATGTTGATGTTGCGTTTTGAATATAACTTTGAAATTTTGTGACGATATATATTTGTGCTATGTTAGTGTCCAAACTTTTTTTCACATTTTTTTATAAAAACTTTAGGTGGTCAACCGAGGGCGGGTTTACTGGGTGCACCAATTAACTTGGTGCATATGATACGTTCTCTAGGTGCAGAGCAAGGTGCGGTCCCACAACACAACATAGATAGGCGTGTTCCATATGGGTCCACATGTCAATCCAAGGTAAACAACGCACGTCAGACAGATTTGAACCCATAGACACCACGCTTTTTGGCCTAGCCATCTTGACCCACCTATGTCGGATTTAGAGATGTGGACCCATATACACCATCCTAGCCATTTTGTCCCGCCCATGTCGGGTTTAGAGATCTGAATCCATGTGTGTCTACATATACTGAACTTGATAGATGTAAACCTAGCGTTAGGAGTATTGCATGTGGGTCCACATGTCCCAAGGGGTAAGGTAGACCGATATGGCCACATAGAAGTGTTGCATGTGGGTTCACATGGCCCAGAGGTGGTAGATGTGTACATAGATAAGTACGAGTGTTGCATCTGGGTCCACATGACCAAAAGGTGGCAGAATAACCATCTACACTCATAACATGCAACCCTACCCCTAGATGTGACAACATGCAACCCTAATGATTTTGATGGTCCCACAACATACAACATAGATAGGCGTGTTGCATATGGGTCCACATGTCGATCCAAGGGGAAACAACGCACGTCAGACATATCTGAACCCATAGACACCACGCTTTTTGGCCTAGCCATCTTGACCCACCTATGTTTCAGGTTTAGAGATTGGACCCATATACATGATCACCCCTATCCATTTTGACCCACCCAAATGTAGGGGTTTAGAGATCTGGATTGATGTGGGTCTACCTGTTCTCAAGCTAATAGATGTAAACCTAGCGGGTTTGGAGTGTTGCATGTGGGTCCAGATATCACAAGGGTGGTAAGGGTAGAACAATATGGTCACATAAAAGTGTTGCATGTGGGTCCACATGGCACAGAGGTGGTAGACCTGTACCTATATGAGTAGAAGTGTTGCATGTGTCTACATGGCCCATAGGTGGTAGAATAACCATCTACACTCACAACTTGCAACCCTACCCCTTAGATGTGACAACATGCAACCCTAATGATTTTGCTGGTCCCACAACATATAATATAGAAAGACGTATTGCATGTAGGAGTGTTGCATGTGGGTCCACATGTCCCAAAGATAGTAGGGGTAGACGTGTGCAGGTCCACATGTCCCAAGGGTGCTAAAGGTAGACCAATCTGGTGTGATAGGAGTGTTTTCATGTGGGTCCACATGCCTAAAAGGTGATAGATGTATACATATATGGATAGGAGTGTTGCGGTGGAACGACATATATCCCAAAGCTTGTAGGGGCAGAACTATATATCTCGCAAGGAGAGTTGCATGTGGGTCCACACATTTCCTAAAGGTGGTAAGGGTGGACCTAGCGGGTCAGATAGAAGTGTTGCATGTGGGTCCACATGTCCCAAAGATAGTAGAGGTAGATGTGTGTAGGTCCACACGTCCCAAGGGTGCTAAGGGTACACCAAACTGGTGCGATAGGAGTGTTTTCATGTGGGTCCACATGCCCAAAAGGTGATATATGTATATTTAGATGGCTAGGAGTGTTGCGGTGGGACGGCATATATCCCAAATGTTGTAGGGCAGGCATATATATCTCGCAAGGAGAGTTACATGTGGGTCCACACATGTCCCGAAGGTGGTAAGAGTAGACCTAGCGGTTAGATAGGAGTGTTGCATGTGGGTCTAAATGTCCCAAAATGGTAGGGGTAGACGTGTGTGAGTCCACATGTCCCAAGGGTGCTAAGGTTTACCAAGCTCGTGTGATAGGAGTATTTTCATGTGGGTCCACATGCCCAAAAGATAGATATATACCTAGATGGCTAGAAGTGTTGCGGTGGGACGACATATATCCCAAAGGTTGTAGGGCAGACCTATATATCTCGTACGGAGAGTTTTCATGTGGGTCCACACATTTCCCGAAGGTGGTAAGAGTAGACCTAGTGGGTCAGATAGGAGTGTTGCATTCAGGTCAACATGTCCCAAAGATGGTAGGATTAGACGTGTGTGGGTCCACATGTCCCAAGGGTGCTAAGGATAGACCTAGCTGGCGTGATAGGAGTGTTTTCATGTGGTCCCATATGATCAAAAGGTGATAGATGTAAACCTAGATGGGTAGGAGTGTTGCGCTAGGATGACATATATCTCAAAGATTGTAACGACAAATCTATATACTCGCAAGGAGAGTGGCATGTGGGTCCACACATGGGATTAGACATGTGTGGTCCACATGTCCCAAGAGTGATAAGGGTAGACCAACCTGGCGTGATAGAAGTGTTTTCATATGGGTCCACATGCCCAAAACACTAGTAGAAGAATGCCTACCATAGGTGGAAAGGTTTCGCCTACTGTTGGCTCTCTAGCGCCCGCCAGTACAGGCTAGCGATAAAGCTACCGCTGGCCAACATTGTTCGCCAGCGGTAGCGTTACCGCTAGCGTGCATACTCATACACTCGCCACTAGTAGAAGGCATAGCAGTGGCCGGCTTTCATGGATGTTCGCCAGGAGTAAGATTTAGAGGTGGTAGGGACAAACCTAGTTGTTTAGAGGTGTTAAATGTGGGCCCACATGTATAAAAGGTGCTAGGGGTAAGGTGTTAGGTCTATCCTGTACCACCTTTGGCATATGAGGATCCATATACAACACTTCTAACCATACAGTTGAACATTTATCACCTTTGGGGCATGTGGACCCACATGCGATACTCCTACCCATCTAGTTGTACATGTGGCACATTTGGGGCATGTGGACCCATATTAATCTATTGTAGCCAGCTAGGTTTACCCATGCCACCATTTTGACCTAACGCATCGGGACATGTGGTCCCACATGCAACACTCATAGTAATCTAGTTGTATATGTACCACATCTGGGACATGCGGAGCTGCATGAAACACTCCTTGCTATGTTTGCATGTTGTGGGACCCACATGATAATTTTAGGTCAAACCTATCTAGGGCTGGTGCATGTGCGTCCATGTCTAGTAGATAATATAGACACCTTTGTGACGCGTGGATCTACATACAACACCCCTAGCCATCTTGACAATCTAAGATATGTGGACCCACATGAAATACTCATAGCCGTCTAGTTGTATATCTACCACCTTTGAGACATGTAGACCCACATGCAACATTCCTAACTATGTTGCATATTGTGGGACCCATATGATAATTCTAGATCAAACTGTCCAGGGCTCGTGTATGTGCGTCTAGATGTCTAGTAAATCATAAACGCATGTCTCTACCACCTTCAGAACATGTGGACCCACATGCAACCGACCAAGCCATCTTTCCCTAGCACATCTGGGACATATAGACCCACATGGAACACTCATAGTCATCTAGTTGTATATCTATCACCTTTGGAACACGTGGACCCACGTGCAACACTCCTATCTACGTTGAATATTGTGGGACTCACATGCTAGTTCTAGTTCAATCTTCTAAGGATGGTGCATATGGATCTAGATGTCTAGTAGGTCATATAGATATGTCTAACCTTTGAAACATGTGGACTGACATGCAACACCCCTAGCCATTTTGACGTAGCACTTCTAGCTATGTTTGCAATGTTTTCATTTTTTTTAAATATTTCCATAAAAAAATGCTGAGAATAATGGCAAACTGGAATTCTATGAATTTGGAGGTTCGATGTTGTCTCCTCAAATTCACTCCACACCTACACGCGAATATTAGGATCAAGTCTAACTTTTTGACTGGTCTCGATGCATAATATCAAAGATTCTTGACGAACCGTGAATATCTCTCTATCGTGCGTTGTCTATCCCTTGGAACATCATCGAAATGGGTTGACCAATTGGCTTTTCACATTGACTGTGTAAGGCTAGACCATAGAAGCACGTGCGTACCTAAAATGGAGCCTCACTTGTCGCTAGATTCGCTAAAATAATTGGTCATTTTTTCATAGATTCTTGACCTAAAATGCACTTTTTCGAAACATTTGTTGAACATGTGGGTCCACATGTCCTAAAGATCATAGATATATAAATAGATGGTTATTAGTGTTGCATGTGGGTTCACATGTCACAAATATCCTAGTTAAGATGGCTAGGGGGCTGCATGTGGGTTCACATATACCAAAGGTGGTAACTACATACCTATAAGAACTACTAGACATTTAGACCCACATGCACCAGACCTAGACTACGAACCATTTAGACTTGTCACAAAATAAAGTACTTTTGTCAAGTATGCCTGATTTGATCATAATATTGTAGAAAAATAATGGGTCATTTCTAGTAGGTTCAAAAAACCACTTGGTATAATTATCAAGTTTTTAATGAAATTGGGTTCATCTATATTTTAATTTCATGTTGGTAATTATTTAGAATTAGTTTTGAATAATCTGGTCTAAATTTCTGAGTCAAAAACGGTTGAAATCTTTGTCGCCGTCGCGTACCGTCTGAACATAGTTTAGAAAACCGGACCGGCAACCAAACCGGTGAGGGTCTCGGTTCAGGTTCACCGGCTAAACCGCCGGTTCACTCGGTTCACTTTGCTCTCTTGGGGGAGTCGTCAACTGAACTCGATTGGCTGCTCTCACCCCCACACTATACTGCACTGTACTAGGCTTCGTCGCTCGCGTGACGCTGCCAACATCAACAGCAGCCACTCCATGTTTATTTTCCAAACCACCTCACTCGTGTTGTATCTTTTTCCCAACCAAAAGCGATGGAGCGGTCTCATTCGTCTTACGTTTTCGCAGAAAAAAGCTGCGGCCGGCTAGCTAGCAACGATATGACAATGGAGATAATTTGAACTACTCAAGCAGATACGCTAGAAATGGAACAACTATTTTACAACTCTATCGACATCAATGTCGGCAATGGAAAGATCGCTAGCTTTCGACATGCACCCGCTCATGGCTTGCCGGTTTTTTAAAAATAGAACAGTGCAGAAATAGTAATAGTATGTGAGAAAATGTAATGTATTTAATCTCTAAGTGTACTAGTATGACAAAAACTAGCGTAACACAAAGTGGTCAGCCCAGCTGCAGTGCACTCGCCTCCTGCAGGGAGGTCGCAGGTTCGATTCCTTCTCCCTGCAACCTATTTTTCGCGTGGTAGCTCTTTTCGCGAGCATGAGGGACTTCTTTTGGTGCAATCAGCTCGGCTTGGCTTTTCCGTGCGATCGGCTCGGCTGAGCTGAGTTGGTACGTTTATGCGATTGTGAAAAAGGGTGTATGGAAGCACTAGCCAAAGGTTTATTGTTTCTGCTGCTTTCTGTGGGTAGCTGTATAGATGAGGAAGGTTGAAGATGCATGGATATCACAATTTTCGTTGACTGAAATAGATTCTCGAATTGTTATTACTAGTAGCCGTGCACGTGCAACGCACGTCTTCAAAATATAATTTGTCTTTTTAGTTATCAGAGCCATATTTTTAATTTTATAACAATGTTAACATAAAATGCATGCACGATTGTATCACTTAAATCCACAAATCATAAAATAGTAGTTGTCACTTACAGAAATATTACAATTTAACACCAGTTCAAAGCTATACATCTCTTTATGTGACAATAATTTCTCGTTCCACGACAAGAATATTGTATATCGCCAATGTTGAACAAAATACCTCCCGTAAAGTACTCCATAGAGTTTAACATCCACAAACAATAAGATGACCTTCGTCGTAAAAAAAAATCACATGATGACCTACGTCATTACAAAATTTAATGATACAATTTTCAATATCGTTGATTAACAATTATCAACGTATTACTCCCTAGAATATATAAAAATTTACAAGCAAACATGATGTTTAATATCTTATCATTAACTGGACCAAATGAAATCCCTAACAATATTATTTTTTCTGAACTGAAACAAGAGATATTTGCATTTGGCCTATTTCTACAAGCTTCAAATTGATAATCATGCCGACCACGAAGAGGTAACTGGAGAAGAAAATAAAGGAGAGTTGATGTACAAGGTAGTAGGTGCCATGAACACATCGCTCAGTCCTCTCGAAAAGAAGAAAGAAAAAACCGATGTGTAGAAAAAACCAAATCGGACACATCAGTCAATGCTCAGTCCTCACCAACCTACTCTATCTCAAGCTCCCTCTCTCCTCCAGCCGCGTGAACCGTCCGCTCCACTGCCTCCCTGCCGCCGGCACCGAGGGCCGCCCCTTCCACTGCACCCCCGCGGCCGGCGTGACGATCTCTCCACTCCCTGCCTCCCCACCCGCCACCGCTATTGCGAGCCTGCGACGGCCAACACCTTCCCTGCGTGCCTCCCTGCTGCGGCGCTGCCTCGCCCTTTCTTGATGCCGGCGGCACACAACTGTTCTCTTCTTCGCCATATTCGTACCTTCCGGTCATATAAGATCCCTATGAGGAACTGGAGATCCTTTGGAGAGCAGATGGCGCCAAGCTCGGCATGCTCGCGGCAGGTCAGACGACCCCGAGCTAGAAGCTGACGAAGGTCTCCATCGGATTCGCGGCGGCGGCCGGAGGGCTCCACGGCGCCTGCCTCCTCCTCCCGGGGGAAAAGCGCCGGCGAATCGTAGCAAGCGCAGAGAGGTGCCGGCGAGGATGCATTGCTCCGGGTCCATCGCTTTCACGCCTCTTCAAGACTTCAACGGTAACGCGTCTTCAGAAGGTTCGTCAGTTCTGGTTATAGCATTGTTAGATCCCCTTAATGTTCTGGCTTATATTTGAGATCAGAGAACTATCTGTAAGAATCATTTATTTTGGGCAACCAATAGATAGTGTTGATGGTTTCACCAAAATATGCAGGAAGTCAACGTGACCAGTCAACGGTTCTTCCAAGACCAAAAGTCAGGCCACAAGGTGCAGAGCATCCTATTCAAGCAGCTAAGTGCCAACTACAAGCCTAGATCGAACTTGCTTGTATAATATTGTGCTACTGCATCTCTCTTGCTCCTGTATATAATTGATGAGCAGAGGCAGCAGATTGATTGTGCTTTGTGCCTTTTTTTAGAATACATGATGTTTTTGCCGGGAGAGTCAGGTGCTACCTTGGATCCAAAGAGTGAAAGCAAATATGGGGCATCCTGGGTAAGTAGTTGGACCTTAGTGTAATCATTGGGGGTTGTAAACACTTGACTGTAAAATTAACGTGTGAAGCAGCTCCTTCTGAAGTTATCAAGTTATCATTGACTCCACCACTGGTGATTTTGTGGCAGGTACAAGGATGGCCAGACCCCTGAGCATGCTCTCCTTGCTTTCGTCTTGGTGTCAGGCAGAGGACTTGCTGCTACAACACGGTATGATTTCAGGAGTTATATGTTGCTTGTTTATCAATTAATAGCACTGCTCCTTTCATGTTAAAATTGGTAATTTTGTTATTTTGAAATTTTAGACAGCGCAAACGTGAGTATAGGAGCACCACATAGTAGGGCAAACAAAAACCAAAAAACATGAGAAACAAAAGTTAGCCCATGCTTTATAATCGAAATAGTAATCGTTAATTCTGTGATAATCAAAGACCGTAAAACATCCCTTTACAAGAATGACAGTAGAATTTGGCATCCCCCTTGCTGATTTCCTTGTTCTTTTCCTCCAGTCCTCTATGCCAGTTCCATATATCTGTCAGTAGCAAATGCATCATAAAAATATAATTGAAAGATCATGAAAAATTATCGAAGATAGTTTTTCTTTTATATGCCGAAAGAAATAACTTGTCATGAAAATTTAACATGAAGTAATGTTCTGTTTTTATCTTAGTATCTATGTGAAGTAGATCATGAGCAAGAAAGCTAACACTGTAGCTTGAGTGAGCGCTTGAGAGTTTACCAAGTAAAAGAATTCATAGTTTTTATCTTACCGAATACTGCAATTAGAGCAGCTTCAGTATACCACTAACTTTGGTTTATTCTAGTACAGTCTTGACTTCTTGCCTCTAAATTTGCCGATACTGAAACACCACAAATAAATAGAATGTAAAAGCTATGAAGATGTTTCTCACTAACGTAGTTGCACACAAAATGAAACCAGTACGTACACATTGATCAATATCATTTGGGTATTTGAAATGCATACCTGACCGCTGATTACAAATTGATATATCAGTAGCAAGCTACTTTGGTCAAACCTGCACAAGAAACCATTTCATAAATAGACAGAAATAGCTGTATAGATGAGGAAGGTTGAAGATGCATGGATATCACAATTTTCGTTGACTGAAATAGATTCTCGAATTGTTATTACTAGTAGCCGTGCACGTGCAACGCACGTCTTCAAAATATAATTTGTCTTTTTAGTTATCAGAGCCATATTTTTAATTTTATAACAATGTTAACATAAAATGCATGCACGATTGTATCACTTAAATCCACAAATCATAAAATAGTAGTTGTCACTTACAGAAATATTACAATTTAACACCAGTTCAAAGCTATACATCTCTTTATGTGACAATAATTTCTCGTTCCACGACAAGAATATTGTATATCGCCAATGTTGAACAAAATACCTCCCGTAAAGTACTCCATAGAGTTTAACATCCACAAACAATAAGATGACCTTCGTCGTAAAAAAAAATCACATGATGACCTACGTCATTACAAAATTTAATGATACAATTTTCAATATCGTTGATTAACAATTATCAACGTATTACTCCCTAGAATATATAAAAATTTACAAGCAAACATGATGTTTAATATCTTATCATTAACTGGACCAAATGAAATCCCTAACAATATTATTTTTTCTGAACTGAAACAAGAGATATTTGCATTTGGCCTATTTCTACAAGCTTCAAATTGATAATCATGCCGACCACGAAGAGGTAACTGGAGAAGAAAATAAAGGAGAGTTGATGTACAAGGTAGTAGGTGCCATGAACACATCGCTCAGTCCTCTCGAAAAGAAGAAAGAAAAAACCGATGTGTAGAAAAAACCAAATCGGACACATCAGTCAATGCTCAGTCCTCACCAACCTACTCTATCTCAAGCTCCCTCTCTCCAGCCGCGTGAACCGTCCGCTCCACTGCCTCCCTGCCGCCGGCACCGAGGGCCGCCCCTTCCACTGCACCCCCGCGGCCGGCGTGACGATCTCTCCACTCCCTGCCTCCCCACCCGCCACCGCTATTGCGAGCCTGCGACGGCCAACACCTTCCCTGCGTGCCTCCCTGCTGCGGCGCTGCCTCGCCCTTTCTTGATGCCGGCGGCACACAACTGTTCTCTTCTTCGCCATATTCGTACCTTCCGGTCATATAAGATCCCTATGAGGAACTGGAGATCCTTTGGAGAGCAGATGGCGCCAAGCTCGGCATGCTCGCGGCAGGTCAGACGACCCCGAGCTAGAAGCTGACGAAGGTCTCCATCGGATTCGCGGCGGCGGCCGGAGGGCTCCACGGCGCCTGCCTCCTCCTCCCGGGGGAAAAGCGCCGGCGAATCGTAGCAAGCGCAGAGAGGTGCCGGCGAGGATGCATTGCTCCGGGTCCATCGCTTTCACGCCTCTTCAAGACTTCAACGGTAACGCGTCTTCAGAAGGTTCGTCAGTTCTGGTTATAGCATTGTTAGATCCCCTTAATGTTCTGGCTTATATTTGAGATCAGAGAACTATCTGTAAGAATCATTTATTTTGGGCAACCAATAGATAGTGTTGATGGTTTCACCAAAATATGCAGGAAGTCAACGTGACCAGTCAACGGTTCTTCCAAGACCAAAAGTCAGGCCACAAGGTGCAGAGCATCCTATTCAAGCAGCTAAGTGCCAACTACAAGCCTAGATCGAACTTGCTTGTATAATATTGTGCTACTGCATCTCTCTTGCTCCTGTATATAATTGATGAGCAGAGGCAGCAGATTGATTGTGCTTTGTGCCTTTTTTAGAATACATGATGTTTTTGCCGGGAGAGTCAGGTGCTACCTTGGATCCAAAGAGTGAAAGCAAATATGGGGCATCCTGGGTAAGTAGTTGGACCTTAGTGTAATCATTGGGGGTTGTAAACACTTGACTGTAAAATTAACGTGTGAAGCAGCTCCTTCTGAAGTTATCAAGTTATCATTGACTCCACCACTGGTGATTTTGTGGCAGGTACAAGGATGGCCAGACCCCTGAGCATGCTCTCCTTGCTTTCGTCTTGGTGTCAGGCAGAGGACTTGCTGCTACAACACGGTATGATTTCAGGAGTTATATGTTGCTTGTTTATCAATTAATAGCACTGCTCCTTTCATGTTAAAATTGGTAATTTTGTTATTTTGAAATTTTAGACAGCGCAAACGTGAGTATAGGAGCACCACATAGTAGGGCAAACAAAAACCAAAAAACATGAGAAACAAAAGTTAGCCCATGCTTTATAATCGAAATAGTAATCGTTAATTCTGTGATAATCAAAGACCGTAAAACATCCCTTTACAAGAATGACAGTAGAATTTGGCATCCCCCTTGCTGATTTCCTTGTTCTTTTCCTCCAGTCCTCTATGCCAGTTCCATATATCTGTCAGTAGCAAATGCATCATAAAAATATAATTGAAAGATCATGAAAAATTATCGAAGATAGTTTTTCTTTTATATGCCGAAAGAAATAACTTGTCATGAAAATTTAACATGAAGTAATGTTCTGTTTTTATCTTAGTATCTATGTGAAGTAGATCATGAGCAAGAAAGCTAACACTGTAGCTTGAGTGAGCGCTTGAGAGTTTACCAAGTAAAAGAATTCATAGTTTTTATCTTACCGAATACTGCAATTAGAGCAGCTTCAGTATACCACTAACTTTGGTTTATTCTAGTACAGTCTTGACTTCTTGCCTCTAAATTTGCCGATACTGAAACACCACAAATAAATAGAATGTAAAAGCTATGAAGATGTTTCTCACTAACGTAGTTGCACACAAAATGAAACCAGTACGTACACATTGATCAATATCATTTGGGTATTTGAAATGCATACCTGACCGCTGATTACAAATTGATATATCAGTAGCAAGCTACTTTGGTCAAACCTGCACAAGAAACCATTTCATAAATAGACAGAAATAGCTGTATAGATGAGGAAGGTTGAAGATGCATGGATATCACAATTTTCGTTGACTGAAATAGATTCTCGAATTGTTATTACTAGTAGCCGTGCACGTGCAACGCACGTCTTCAAAATATAATTTGTCTTTTTAGTTATCAGAGCCATATTTTTAATTTTATAACAATGTTAACATAAAATGCATGCACGATTGTATCACTTAAATCCACAAATCATAAAATAGTAGTTGTCACTTACAGAAATATTACAATTTAACACCAGTTCAAAGCTATACATCTCTTTATGTGACAATAATTTCTCGTTCCACGACAAGAATATTGTATATCGCCAATGTTGAACAAAATACCTCCCGTAAAGTACTCCATAGAGTTTAACATCCACAAACAATAAGATGACCTTCGTCGTAAAAAAAAATCACATGATGACCTACGTCATTACAAAATTTAATGATACAATTTTCAATATCGTTGATTAACAATTATCAACGTATTACTCCCTAGAATATATAAAAATTTACAAGCAAACATGATGTTTAATATCTTATCATTAACTGGACCAAATGAAATCCCTAACAATATTATTTTTTCTGAACTGAAACAAGAGATATTTGCATTTGGCCTATTTCTACAAGCTTCAAATTGATAATCATGCCGACCACGAAGAGGTAACTGGAGAAGAAAATAAAGGAGAGTTGATGTACAAGGTAGTAGGTGCCATGAACACATCGCTCAGTCCTCTCGAAAAGAAGAAAGAAAAAAACCGATGTGTAGAAAAAACCAAATCGGACACATCAGTCAATGCTCAGTCCTCACCATCCTACTCTATCTCAAGCTCCCTCTCTCCTCCAGCCGCGTGAACCGTCCGCTCCACTGCCTCCCTGCCGCCGGCACCGAGGGCCGCCCCTTCCACTGCACCCCCGCGGCCGGCGTGACGATCTCTCCACTCCCTGCCTCCCCACCCGCCACCGCTATTGCGAGCCTGCGACGGCCAACACCTTCCCTGCGTGCCTCCCTGCTGCGGCGCTGCCTCGCCCTTTCTTGATGCCGGCGGCACACAACTGTTCTCTTCTTCGCCATATTCGTACCTTCCGGTCATATAAGATCCCTATGAGGAACTGGAGATCCTTTGGAGAGCAGATGGCGCCAAGCTCGGCATGCTCGCGGCAGGTCAGACGACCCCGAGCTAGAAGCTGACGAAGGTCTCCATCGGATTCGCGGCGGCGGCCGGAGGGCTCCACGGCGCCTGCCTCCTCCTCCCGGGGGAAAAGCGCCGGCGAATCGTAGCAAGCGCAGAGAGGTGCCGGCGAGGATGCATTGCTCCGGGTCCATCGCTTTCACGCCTCTTCAAGACTTCAACGGTAACGCGTCTTCAGAAGGTTCGTCAGTTCTGGTTATAGCATTGTTAGATCCCCTTAATGTTCTGGCTTATATTTGAGATCAGAGAACTATCTGTAAGAATCATTTATTTTGGGCAACCAATAGATAGTGTTGATGGTTTCACCAAAATATGCAGGAAGTCAACGTGACCAGTCAACGGTTCTTCCAAGACCAAAAGTCAGGCCACAAGGTGCAGAGCATCCTATTCAAGCAGCTAAGTGCCAACTACAAGCCTAGATCGAACTTGCTTGTATAATATTGTGCTACTGCATCTCTCTTGCTCCTGTATATAATTGATGAGCAGAGGCAGCAGATTGATTGTGCTTTGTGCCTTTTTTTAGAATACATGATGTTTTTGCCGGGAGAGTCAGGTGCTACCTTGGATCCAAAGAGTGAAAGCAAATATGGGGCATCCTGGGTAAGTAGTTGGACCTTAGTGTAATCATTGGGGGTTGTAAACACTTGACTGTAAAATTAACGTGTGAAGCAGCTCCTTCTGAAGTTATCAAGTTATCATTGACTCCACCACTGGTGATTTTGTGGCAGGTACAAGGATGGCCAGACCCCTGAGCATGCTCTCCTTGCTTTCGTCTTGGTGTCAGGCAGAGGACTTGCTGCTACAACACGGTATGATTTCAGGAGTTATATGTTGCTTGTTTATCAATTAATAGCACTGCTCCTTTCATGTTAAAATTGGTAATTTTGTTATTTTGAAATTTTAGACAGCGCAAACGTGAGTATAGGAGCACCACATAGTAGGGCAAACAAAAACCAAAAAACATGAGAAACAAAAGTTAGCCCATGCTTTATAATCGAAATAGTAATCGTTAATTCTGTGATAATCAAAGACCGTAAAACATCCCTTTACAAGAATGACAGTAGAATTTGGCATCCCCCTTGCTGATTTCCTTGTTCTTTTCCTCCAGTCCTCTATGCCAGTTCCATATATCTGTCAGTAGCAAATGCATCATAAAAATATAATTGAAAGATCATGAAAAATTATCGAAGATAGTTTTTCTTTTATATGCCGAAAGAAATAACTTGTCATGAAAATTTAACATGAAGTAATGTTCTGTTTTTATCTTAGTATCTATGTGAAGTAGATCATGAGCAAGAAAGCTAACACTGTAGCTTGAGTGAGCGCTTGAGAGTTTACCAAGTAAAAGAATTCATAGTTTTTATCTTACCGAATACTGCAATTAGAGCAGCTTCAGTATACCACTAACTTTGGTTTATTCTAGTACAGTCTTGACTTCTTGCCTCTAAATTTGCCGATACTGAAACACCACAAATAAATAGAATGTAAAAGCTATGAAGATGTTTCTCACTAACGTAGTTGCACACAAAATGAAACCAGTACGTACACATTGATCAATATCATTTGGGTATTTGAAATGCATACCTGACCGCTGATTACAAATTGATATATCAGTAGCAAGCTACTTTGGTCAAACCTGCACAAGAAACCATTTCATAAATAGACAGAAATACAATACAAGCAGAAAATATTGTTAACCTCAAATTAGGTGCAATGAAAAACAGAGAAAGAATAACGCACCTGGCTCATCCCTCTAAAACATCTCTGTATACAATGTTTTTGGTGCTTTTCCCAGATTTGTCAACCTCGTTGTTAGGCTTTGCTAAAATCCGCGTCGTCTTTCTTGAGACACCCCTTGACAATGCAACATATAGTTGTCCATGTGAGAACACAGGTTCGGGAAGGTAAATACCGACGTTTGGGATGGTTTGACCCTGTGCCTTGTTAATAGTCATCGCGAAACTCAAGCGTATGGGGAACTGTTTTCTCTTAAGTTTGAAGGGAAGTGAGGTGTCCTCGGAGGGCGACATAGGGATCCTAGGTATGAACACCCTTTTTCCAGCATGCTGACCACCAACAATCTCCGCATCGATTGCATTATCCTGAAAGGCTCTGATCATAAGCCGCGTTCCGTTGCATAGGCCATTATGAGGGTCGAGGTTTCGTAACAAAATGACTGGGCAGTTGACTTTTACTTTCAAAATATGCGGGGGCAAGCCATTTGGTGTGATTGAGTTCACAAAGTCAATCGTATAATTACCCTGAAAGTCATCCTCGATAGAGTCGAAGCTATGATATACCTTTTCTTCGCCCGGAAACCTAGAGATCATCTTGTCATTAAGGTCATCCACATGCTCATTCTTGGTCGAGAGAATTGCACGTGTACTCATGTACTCTCTCGACCTAGCATTGGCCTGCAGGGATGGGAAGACATTTTCGATGAGTTTGTTAATTGGTTCTTCACCCTCGGTATAACCAATCACAATGTCTTCAGGGAGACGTACATAGTCGTCGCCAATTGTTTCTTCTGTCCCGTTGCCTATCCTTAGGAGGTATTCGGAGAAGGAAGGGTCCGCTTGTGCCCTCATATTACGCTTGAGGCGTATCTTGCGGATCTTATTCCACAAATATGACCTTAATAGTGTAGCATCTGTGATTTGTGCTCTTGTCCCCCGTGTCACAACGGGGAGGACCTGCCTGAAGTCCCCACCAAAGACGACAACCTTTCCACCAAACGGCAAAGGACATTCCATTATATCTTGTAGCGATCTATCAAGCGTCTCAACTGCTTGACGCTTTGTCATAGCAACTTCATCCCAAATTATCAGGGACGCTTGTTTAAGCAACTCTGCTGTACCACTCTGTTTTGTGAAACTACACATGCTGTTGTCAGTTAGCTTGATTGGAATTTTGAACCTGGAGTGTGCAGTCCGACCTCCAGGCATTATCGATGCCGCTATGCCTGATGTAGCAGTTGCGATCGCTATTAGGCCCATCGAGCGCACCTTCGCTAGCAATGCCTTGTACAAGTACGTCTTCCCGGTGCCTCCTGGACCATCAACAAAGAATACCTGACTTCTTTGGTTCGTCACATGATCCATTATGTCATTGAAACCAGCCCGTTGCTCACTGTTCAAACAACTAAATAGATCTAGGTGTTCTTTGTCTACGGTGACTTGCCTCTCCTCAGTTACCTCTCTGTACTCGGCGTAGCAAGAACCATCAGTCTCAACCAGATCCGGAAGCCCGTAGCTTGTAATATCCTTTCCCATGGATTGCAACATATCCCTTATATCTCTAAGCACCATCTGCTCAAGTGCTGCCTCGTTGGATTGATCACGACGGTAATCCTCAGACATCGATGCTAGATGTTTGTCCCACATCTGTCTGATTTCTGTTGCCTCGCAAAATACCAGTATAGTCGCAAACAACCGTCTCAGGGCACATGGCATCTGAAATGTGGCTGCCTCCGTCATGCAATCATCAAGTGTCCTGTCGTGTTCAATAAGGCCTAAGTGCTCACACGCCTCTCTAAAGGAACCGCATGACTTCCCATTTACTGTTTTTAAATCATTAAATGAAGTGGCACCTCGGACATGACTTAAGAGTACACGCAGGTAATACCTCTCTCCTTCAGCAGGGTGTGCATACACAAGTCTTCCAATTTGCGATCTCTTGTTTCTTCTATTCTGCCACTTCTTATTTCCTGCTATCCATCTATAATGTTCTGGAAACTCTCTATACAACCATTTCCGTGCCCCCGGAAACTTCCTGTTCATCTCAAAGTACTCGGTAAGCATGGATTTGGAAGAAGATGGTCGGGCGACAACATCTTCCAGATTTTCATAAGCCTTAAATGCGACTGTATGCATGTTTGGCAAATGAAGCTGGAGCTGTAACACAGATGGACTGACACCGAACATTTTAAAACCACAAATCCTGTAAATAGACTCTGGAGGAGATACAAAACGTGCATCCCTATATTGTCGAATTTCATTGATAATTCCCCCATCATTGATAATGTCCTGCTCGAATGCAAATGATGTTTTATCATGCCCTTTGTAGATGTACTTGAATAAGTACTTGACTGCCTTTATGCTCGAGCATGCTTCAACATTAATGTGACAATTGTATGTCATAAGCAGAAAGGGGTTGTAAGGTACCACCCATCTATTGTCTAGATCTGATCCTCTGATCTTAACTCGAACCCCATCTTCCCTCCTTCTATATATGGGATATGAGTCTTTCCCTTGTAATGTAGCATCACAGTATTCTCGTGGGTAATGAAACCGACATTGCCCATCTATCATGCAAGGGCATTTTTATTGAGCACACCACATGGTCCGTGCAACATGTGTTTGACTACCAGTTCGTGCAGAATAGGATATTTATCTTTATCAGGTAACTCTGCAGATATCACCCGATCATAGTCATCTGGGGTCCTTAACTTGCTATTTGCTTTCATAATTAGAAGTATATGCTCATGCGGGAGACCTCGTTTTTGAAATTCTGTGACATGTACATAAGCTGCGACTTCTCCAAAATGCTTACCCTTAGTCAGCAAGTCCATCATATGTCGCTGTTTAGCTTTGTATACTCTTGCCACAAGGTCTGGACGGTCTTGTGGCAGCTGTCCAGGCAACAATTCTGCAGTTATCTCTTCCCAGTATGGGTTGCATGTCATCGTGATAAAATAATCCGGTTTACCCCAGCGCTGAACTATCGCCATGGCATCCAGGAACCTCCGCTGCATGTCACGGTCACCACCAGGAAATGTACGTGGAAGCACGATTCTCTTGCCAATCCGATCACCACGTGACTCGCCAGCAATGACAGTGTCAACAAGACCCTATAAGTGGCACCAATAATTCACGCCAATTAGTATAGAAGGTTTTAAGCAAAGAATGCGACATATATAGTGCATTTGTATTAGAAAAACACAAGCATGTTACCTGGTAGAGGTCAGCGCGTATAGCCTTCTGATTTTCTGGCTTTGAGTACCAGTCAAGTCTCATTGTCTCAATCTTTATGTACATGTCAACAGCCCACTGTTGGAAAAGACGTCCCCCGAACAAGACGATGTTAAAAAGCTTCTTCCGGACCTGTAGTTTGAAGCAATAGTATTCCCTCGCGCTAACAAATTTTCTGGACTGTGTTGCATTCATCTCATTGTCACCAAAATCCTCATCTGGGTCATCCTCGTGGTTGTCTAAAAAATGATTAATAAATATTGGTACGATAGATTCCTATTTGCATTTTAAAAATAGTAATGAGGACCAATACCTGTAGCTAAATCTGGTGTCTGGTCTTCATGCTGTGCGGTATGACCAATTTGTTCTGTAGTAATGTTATCTCCTGTAAGATGGATGACTGTAAGTATTCCACTAAATAACTATATAATTCAGTAGTGAAAATCACACCTGATGGAAAATCAGAGGCTTGGTTTCCTTGTCGAGATGTTGTCTGGTTTTCATGTTGTGCGGTAGGACCAATTTGTTCTCTAGTAATGTTATCACCTGAAAGATGATGACTGTAAGTATTCCCATAAATTGTTAAATAACTATATAATTCAGTAGTGAACATCACACCTGATGGAAAATCAGAGGCTTGGTTTCCTTGTTGTGCAGAATTATCCACTGAATCTTGGGTCATCTCATCGGGGGGGTCAGTATATGGCATCCAACGATTCCAACCGGTCTCCCCACGTGGAAAGAATAGCGGATATGACAAAGGGTCGTAGCATCCATAATATGCTCTAATATACAGGGGTTTGTCTCCTTTTCCATACACGACAACACTCCTATCAAAACAATTTTGTGGGTCGCTCCCTTCAACCCATATTGCTGCCACCTGAGAAGCTGTTGGAGCATTGTATCTTCTCTGATCGAGGTTGATATCCGTGTTTAGTGATATCCTATACTCATCAAGGTTCGGAACAGCACCAAGGCTCTTTAACACTTGAGCGTAAGGGTTATCCTTTAGTATTTCCAGAATATTCTGTATGAGATCTATGCGTAGATTTGGAGACCTCTTAACCCTATGTGACAAGTTTTCATCCGTATCATAAATATAGAGCTGCAAATGCCGAGGCCCATTAAGAGAAGCCACCAGTTCATCAAGAGCGTGGTACAACCCCCCACATGCACGGAATGTATATACGCCGGTTCCTGCCGCGGTGCTGACTCGACGATCAAGTGTGACCCCAAGACTGGTGAATGAGAAGTGGGAGTTGAAATAACGTATATTGTCTCTAAAATATTTAGCATCCTCGTCATCTTGACTTGTGAACAACCTTTTCAACTCTTCTGGAACCTCTGGAGTAAATAAATCCACTTTCCCCTTTCTGCAACAAAATGCAGGCCCCTCAAATTGAATCCGCAATGCATCACAATGGGGGCAGTCGGGCATTTTTTTGAGTACATGGTGCTTTTTCGGCAGGTTCATGTAAACCCTGTCATGAGGATCATTTGTGGGAGTTCTGTTTACAGGATGTCGCTCAACTCGGTAGGTTTCAAATTGAACATCTGCAAAGATAGATGCATTAATTAGCCCTTTTACAGAAACAACACTATTGTATTGATTTAGTATTGATAATCCATGATATGAATAATCTACCTTGTTGGGCGAACATCCTGGTTTCTTCGTCAGGCTCAGCGTATCCATCTTCTTCTCCTTGGTTCCCGTCTCCCAAGCAATCTGGTAGGCAAGATATTAAATGATGCATAAGTTCTTCTAGAACGGGGGCATGAAACATTAGATTTATTATGCATACCATCAATGTTTTTCGTGTTGACATCGGGCTCGAGTATTCCATACACATCTTTGATGTGGTCGTTGCCTGATAACATTATTTGGCAAAATTAGTAAGTACCAGATTTGAATTGTAGGTATAAACCCAATGGGTAATATAAATCAATATGAGAGTAAATACCAATATGTTTCTGTCCAGGTGCCTCGCCACGTGATGTGGGCATAGGGTTGACAATAACACTTATTGGATTCTGGGTGGTTTGACCATCATATGGAGATCGTTCCAGTACAGGACTCTTGTCATGCAGTTGGGTTGTCACAGGTTCAGTGGAGCCATTAAAAGGCTGTCTCCCTGAATGCACAACAAAATCACCCAAATTATGGTAAAATAAGTAGAGATTAGAATTCAGCACTTACCATAATCGATGAACTGATAGAGGCAATGTTGGATACGTGTGTTGATGAATGTACCGAGTTCGGGGTTCTCAACCACTGACAGTTGTGTGAGCGGCACTGCAGTGTGCTGTGTGATCATGGTGCCATCTCCTTCTGTGCAACATTCATATGTCAAATAAAGCATTGGTATTGGGAACACCAAAATACATAATATGTCAAATATACCACTGCTTGCGTGAATCATTTTCTCGGTAGAGCACGCCAAATGGGATCGTGTTGATTCTGTTTGAACACTGCTTGTTACAGAGGCTCCAGCATTCTTCTTCTTTGTGAGGTAATAATTTCTTTTCTTTTGTCGTAGTGTCTCCATTTGGTCAGGACTCATAGAATAGTATCGAGCTCGTTCACGCATCACTTTTACTTCCGAATTGCTTTGTTGCGTACTCTCTGCTTCAGCATTGTTTCCATGGAAATGTTGGACTGATGACATAAGCAAGATAACAAATTATACAATAGTTTACATAGAACATTATATGGGCAACTAATACTTAATGGAAACCAAGAGAAAATGTTTGCCTGGGCTCCCCATTGCATGCTGAAAATATGGAAGCAAATTTCGCCCAGAATACGAAATTTGAGAAGCATCCATTGGAGACTGAACAAATTGGGTACCCATTTTTTGAGAAACAATATCCATTGGAGAACCACCCATCGGATACTGATACAATCGGGGTACCGCACCTTCAAAATTATACATAGGAGACTGAAACAATTGGATATCTAATACGTAATAGAAACCAAGAGAAAATGTTTACCTGGGCTCCGCATTGCATGCTGAAAATCTGGAAGCAAATTCCGCCCAGAATAAGAAATTTCCCCAGCATTCATAGGAGACTGAAACAACTGGGTGCCCGTTTTATGAAAAATGTCCATAGGAGACCGAGCCTCTTGGAAACTGACATTTGTAATCTGAGTTGTGGCTGGGGAAGAATCCATAGGCAACAGTACAGGCACAAAATTCTCAACAGCTTCTTGATCAGATCGAGTGGCAAGAGCCTTTTTCTTATGATAGCTGTCACGTCTCTTTTTCAGATATGCCTCTTTTTTTTTAGGGTCCATATTTGCATACCAGTCTCTGGAACGCTTATTCGAATCGTCTACAATGATGAATGTTTGCAAGTAGTTCATAAAAACAGATTATTATAATTATGTGGATAGGAAAGTTCGAACACAAATGGTGTTTGAACTTACCTTGTGTAGAATCTGAACGATGGATGCATACATTTGTAATATCGCCTAAAGCTGGTCGCAGCGGTGCTGCAGATAATATTATTGACGAATGTAAGCCTCAGAACTCATGTCCAGTAAAACATATTTGATAGCAGTATATGAAGCTGAAAAGTACCTTGTGTTATATTGGACAATTGAGTATTTCTGTTCGTAATGTCTCCAAGAGCAGCATGCATAAGATTAGAGTCTCCAAGATCTCCTCGTACATGTTTTATTGAATGAGAAAATTGAAATGTGTGTAAATCAGGCGTTGAAATTTTCATTACATTTATATTGTGTTCTAACCTGAATTTTCTTTCCGCTGCACAGATGTTGCAAGACGCTGGTGTGGCGGATTCGACATGATCGGCACCTGAACTGTGCGGCCTCTGTGGCGGCGCAATGCAAGGGTGTTGCCGAGGTAGTGGACCCGGAGAGGTCGTTCTGTTGGTCGGCGTCCTGTTCGTGGTCCTCCTCCTTGTCGATGGGACGTGTGGCATGGATCTCAGACGGCGAGCCTGAGAGCAGACGTCCTGCTCGTCGCCGTCGTGTGCGTGGCCTTCCTGCTCGCCGTCGTGCTGGTCGTGGGCGAGAAAGGCTGCATGAAACTCAAATGGCAAAGGGCGATTGTTCTCCCTGTAATTTCGGATTGTGTTGGGTGCGGGCACTTATTGTTTTCTTGTGTGCGTAATATGGTAGGCGTGAAGTGAGGAAATTTACTGTGTATATATATGGTAAGCGTGATGCGTGGAATTGAAGAGGGGTGGGGAGAAGAAATGTCTGAGGGCCGTTGATCTGTTTGCACGGACGGTCGAGATTTTATTTTCCTGCCATGTTTGCTTGTTTATTAGTAGTGGAGATAATACTAGAATATCTGGTGTGATTAGCAGCAAGTTATGTAATGTGGGATTCATATATTCCAGATGGTTTATATCTGCGGAACACAATTTTCTTCATTGGTGTTTATAAACCTCGTGCTGGAATCATCATGGTCCATGATTGTTCAAATATCATATTTATCATGTCTATCTCTCACGTGAATGTTTGCGACTCAGTGCGTGCTTAAGCTTAATGTCAGAAGATGAATGATGTACTGAATTCACTCTATGTTTGATCTTATTTGTCAATTTCGTTTGTTTGCAGGCTTTTCATATTTTGATTGTTTCATTTGTTCATATTTAATTGTTATTTTTTATTTTTTTATTTAATTATTTATGCTTGGGGTTAATCCTGAACTGCTCATCTCCTGGCATTAACATCTCTGATAATTCAGAACTTGGCATGTCATGTTGACTTTCTTCTGAATAAAATTAGAGAGAATGTTCCATTGTTGACTTGGGACAAAAGGAAAATCACGTTTCAATGTCAATGCATGCGAGAAAGTAGATGACGATGGACATATATGAAATTTTCATCGAAATGCAATAGATTCTTGAATTTTTGTTATAAATGTATATTTAGTGTGCTTATTACTCTAGCAAGTCAGTGTAATGTGGGGAATTCATATAGTAGGTGCTTTCTGTCTCCGAAACACATTTATGCTGCATTTTGTGTTCATATGCTTGATGCTGGATGCATCATGTCCATGAATGTCCTATATGTGAATGTTTGCTTGTCTCAGTGTGCGCGTTAATTTCGGATGAAATAGTGTACTGAATTCTCTCTAGGTTTGCTCTTATTTATCAATTTCTTGTGCTTGTTATTTTTGAGAATTAGATCACTTTGATGCTCGAGGTTTATGCTGAACTGCTCATCTCCTGGCATTAACATCTCTGATAATTAAGAACTTGGAATGGCATGTTGACATTCTTTTGAACAAAAGTAGAGAGAATGTTCCATTGTACTTGGCACAAAAGAAGAGTCACATTTCAATGTCAATGATTGTGAGGAACTAGAAGAGAGTTGGAGGATGGATAGATCTCAAAGTTTCCATCGAATGCAATGGATTCTTGAATTGTTATTGTAAGGGTACATTCAGTTTTTTCATTACTCTAGCAAGTCACTGTAATGTGAGGAATTCATATAGTAGGTGATTTATGTCTCCGAAATATAATTTCTCTGCATTTTCTGCTCATATGATGGATGCTGGATGCATCCTGCTCCAGGAATGTTATATATGTCTTCTCTAGCTTTGATGTGAATGTGTGTCTCGTGTGTACGAAATTGGAAGCTTAATTTCGGACGTAATAGTGTACTGAATTCTCTCTTGGTGTGACCTTTTTTGTCAATATCTTGTGCTTGTTTTTTTATAATCTGATCATTTTCATGCTCGAGGTTTATGCTGAACTGCTTATCTCCTAGCATTAGCATCTCCTGATATTTCAGAACTTGGAATGTCATGTTGAGTTTCTTCCGAAAAAAAATTAGACAGAGGATGTTCCCATTTTAACTTGGTACGAAAGGAAAATCTCATTTCTTTGTCAGTGTACTTGAGCAACAAGCCGCTAGATATAGGATCACACGAGCTTAAGGCTTTCCAGAAAGAGATCGACTCTTCATTACCATTTAGAAACGATCCTGCAGATATGCTATTTTAGCTCTTGAATTCTTCAGATTGCTATCTAGGTGTCCAGATTCAGGAGATACTATCATCTACTCCAATCTACCAATTGAGAAATTAGCCACTATATATAGGATCACATGAGTAGTGTGCTTGTAACATTTCCAGAAACAGATCGATTATTCATTACACTTTTAAAACAATGCTGCAGATACGCAATTTTAGCTCTTGAATTCTTCAGATTGCCATCTAGGTGCCCAGATTCAGTAGATATCCTTCAGGTTCGACCATCTATGAAAAGAAGGTATATATCTTGCCAGATTCAGAGTACTCAAAATGTGATATATTCAGTTAAGAAGTTTCGGTTCTTTCATACAATTGTATACATACATATAATTGGATACAAGAAACAGGCGCACTCATAGCATTGTTCTCAGGAGGCTATATATGGCTGATCACAGAAGTGAACATTGCTGTTGGAACCTGCGTTGCTTATTTCCACCATGGGTTCTCGCCGGTCCTGAAGTCGGTCTCGACCCACGGCACAAAGACGACCTTGCCATCGTCGACGTCGGCGTGAACCAGGGCCAGCGACTGTTTCAGAAGAACAATGCAGATCACGTCAGTTTGGTTCAGTTCAGTAAGCGAACAGAGGATCCTTCAGTTCAGCAAGGATTCAGAATCAGAGGCATGAAATTTGCAAAGGGGGTATTTCTTACCAGAGGTGCCGGTCCACGGACAACCTTGCCCTGGTTGTTGTACTGGGATCCGTGGCAAGGGCAGAGGAACTTGTTCTCGGCGGCGTTCCACGGCACGACACAACCAAGATGCGTGCAGACGGCGTTGACACCGTAGGTGGCGAGGGTCTTGTCAGACTCCACGACCAGGTAGGTAGGATCACCCTGCAATACACATGATTTCAGCAATCAGCTTCGTCTTGCACCTACAACTTCAGAATGATCATAATAAGTTCATAACAAAGAGAACATATAGTGCCCTGCTAACCTTGAGTCCCTGGGCAAGTGTGCGGTCATTGGGGCCGTGCGTGTTGAGCCATTCGGAGACGAGGATGTCGTTGCCGAGCTTGTCCTTGGCGACCACCCCACCGGCGTTGCTTCCTGAGCTGTGGAACAAAACTAAGCATCAGCAGCTGCCAGTCAATAGAGAGGCGGCGAGCTTGTGAGCTCAGGAATGGGACTCACCCAGCTGGGACGAGGAAGGAGCCGTAGGGGACGAGCATGCCGAAGGTCGGGAGCGAGATGGCGCCGAGCAGGAGGAGGTTCATCGTCTCCCTCTTGCTCATGTCCGGGACGCGGTCGGCGGAGATGCTGCCGGCCATGCATGTGATGTTCCTCGGGATGCGCTCCCGCCCGATGCCCAGGCCCTTGACGGGCTTGCTCACCACAGCTCGGGACCGGCAGAGCTGCGCTCACCACCGATGCAAGAACATGTTTCAGTTGAATTTCGTATGCTAAATCTGAATGGTACTAGTGCTAGACTGCCAGCAGTAATGTTCTGAGCAATTACAAGGCAGCACTATATTTTTTCTACGGCCATGGATCATGAGAGTCCATTGCCTGATCTGCCGCACCAAGCATACTCTGTCGCACACCGAAATTACAACGCAATCCCGC
This sequence comes from Poa pratensis, assembly GCA_947311845.1. NCBI lineage: Eukaryota > Viridiplantae > Streptophyta > Magnoliopsida > Poales > Poaceae > Poa > Poa pratensis. Next base: position 33,727,200 of record CAMZMU010000128.1, read on the forward strand.
GCAAGGACAGACAAGCAGGAAATCCGATAAGAAATATCTCGAGACAGAGCAGTATAGGAGCTCACCTGGGTGGCGTTGGAGGCGGTGGAGAGCGCGGTGGACGCCATGCTAGCTGCTGCAGGGCGGAGGCGACGATCGAGCGAGCTAGCACTGCCTGTGTCCACAGGCTTGCAGATGAGGCACGGGTTATATGTCCTTTTGGGAAGTGGAGAAGGTGATTGGTTGATGCGCAGCGAACCGGCTCCGAGAACCACATGTCGCGCGCGTTGTGGCTAGGCTGCCACACGCCCAACCGCGGACTCACGGTTACCGGGCCTTATCGACACAGGGCAAGCGAGAGATTCACGAGTCGAGAGGACGAGGAAGTATCTCTGCCTCACTGGTTTGAGTGTGGCGTTGTTTACCGTTAAGCTGGTTTGGACCAGGTTTCTGGTTCAGTTGGGCGTGCTTTGGTTGGTCTGTTTGTTTGTCTGTGCGGCATTGCGTTTCTCGTCCACACGAATCTTAAAGCATCCTGCAGACATGCCCTAAAAAAACGGCCGACCAGAAGCACCCTCTTTGAATGCAAAGTGGGGGAACGCGGTGCAGAACTCGTGTGAGCTTGGAGATGGCGCAAATGAAAATACGTCCGAAGAAATTTCGTCACCGCCCGCCATTTCGGTCCCCCTATTACACCTCCTTCGGCTTAGCGTCAAAACTCGCGCCATTATTTTCCCCCTTTGATCTCTCCCTACCGGCAGTGAAGATTTCTCAACGACGAGCAGGTAATCTGCGTCATCTCCTCCTCCTGACATGACATGACAAAGTCAGAGGCTAATCCTAACATGAAAAGTAGTTGATTTATATGTTTTACGAGAGGTAACTAGGAAGCACAATGGCGAAAATGTGGTGAAAAGGCTTAACCTGAGAGGGTGGTCCGAAAAGAGAATGGATGACATATGTATTGTTGTTGCGTGATGTTACAAGGGAGAACAATAGATAGAAAGAGAAATAGAGAGAAGGGGAGGGAGGAGCAATGTGAAACAAAATGTGTTCTTCGGATTGCAACGGTGACGGGCATGACATGTAGTTTTAGTAACCCAAAGTGCACTCTCCTGTGGATGGTGTCGACACTGATAAATATTGACTAAAAATATGTCTTTGTTGCATCTTAAAATCATCAGCAATATTCTTTTGCACTATGTTTACATTTTTCTTTTTGAGAAATTGTGCAATATGTATGTGTGACAAGAAATGAAGCTTGTAGGCCCGTAGCATTGCCATTGAACATGCATGCTGTTTTTTCTAGAACTAGCTTCTGTTGCAGTTATTTTTGTTGAGGGAACTTCTGATGCAGCTAACCAAACGAATTTTTTTTTTGGTAATGACGTGGGCTGGATTCCAATAGCACATCGAAGGCATCGAGTCAACTGGGCTGCTATTGGGCTGTTATCTAATCTTTGTGTCCCGTTTTGCGTGTCTAGGGACAGAATTTGCTGCCGATACGCATCGATTTGCGCACGGAATTAGCAACCAGCGAGGAGATTGCGTCGGAAAAGTAAAAAAAAAGAAAAACCCATCTCGGCAACACTTTGCCATCGCAAAAGAAACTACTCTCCTCTTCTCGCCCACGATGGAAATCCCGAATTTTTTACAAAAGAGCCTCGAGTGCATTGCCAAAAAAGACCATCTCACAAATAAATTGTCAAAAAAGACCACATTTACCGTGGTGGCAGCGCCGCCAGGCGCCACGTGGCACATGCCGCCACAGTCGCCGGCGGCATGTTGGTGCGAACGGTTTCCGTACCACCAGAAGAAAAAGCACGTAAATGTGTGGGGCCAGCCGCCTCTGTGCATGGCGGCACTGCCGCATTGCGCACAGCGACGAAACCCGCCCGCATGCATGCGCCTGGCCGGTGCATGGCTCGCATTTTCGAGAGGAAAAAAAACGAGGGAATGCATGCCTAGCGCGCATGGACGAGGTCAGGTACAGTGTGATGTTTTGGATGTATGCATGCATGCAGTCGGGGCCCAGAAACGCTGGAAAACCGTTCAGGCCAACCTGTCGGCGCCGACCGTGCCGACATGTGCCTCGTGTCGCTTGGCGTCCCTGCCGCCACGGTGAAGGTGGTCCTTTTTGACAATTTATCTGGGAGGTGGTCTTTTTTGGCAATTCACTCGAGCAGGTGGTTTCATTTGTCAAAAATTCGGAAATCCCTAGCCCTAGGCACCAAATACCTCGGCGGCAGCAGCGGAAGGCGGTGCTCCAACCGGCACATCCGCCATGTGAGTTGCTCTATTTCTCGGACCATATTCTCGGCGGGGAATAGTGCAGAGAGGTCTAGGGTCTCAGCTTCTCGGGTGACTTGCGCTGCGGCCAGAGCTGGTGCTCTCGCCCTCTAACTTCCCAGTAACCTTTCGTGATCTCGTCGGTTCTCGTGCGTTGGTACTGAAAAACTCTGACGACCTGTTTCCTCTATATCTCTCTTCCCCAGCATCCGTCGGATCCGATGAGAAGATCTCGGCCGGCCATTGTGGCTGTGTCACCATTTGAATTAGCCGTTAGGGCTTCTACCGATCTTCTCGGTCCTGGGCTCCTGGCGTCCTGTCGCATAGGGGCGCCGGCTCGGTGGCTGCTGGCACTGTAGGTTGGTCACCTTCCAGTGCCATGAGGGAGGTGAGGATGACGCCGGCGAAAGCCTTGCTACTTCTGGTGCCCTTCGGTGCCGACTCTGAACGATGCTTGTTTCCCTCCATGGATGTGTTGTCGTGGAACATTTGTTTCTTCCTCGTCTTGGGTTTCTGTGTTCTGCAGGGATCTTGGCACCGCTACTGATATGCTAGTTGTTAGTTCACCGAGGATGAAGATCACAAGCTTCGACAATGCTCTTATTTTCATCTTGTCAAATGCTTGGAATAGTTGTTTTCCTTGTTTGGGCTTCTCTGTTTTGTCTTTAATGCTTTGAAGCCTGGCTGGGAGCTTTTTCTCATAAAAAAATATTACTTGGTTATGTTTCAAGTATGTTCACCCGTGGGGACTCATTCAGGGGGTCACTCTGTCACCTGGAATCGATGACACATCAGATTGACCCTCTCTACCTCTGGGGTTTACTCGGCCAAGTCCTCCTACAAAGCACAGTTCATCGGCGCCTCCTCGTGCTCATTCATGGCCGTGGAAACATGGGCACCACCGAAATGTTCCTTCTTCGCTTGGCTTGCTGATCAGAATCGCCGCTGGACGTCTGATCGACTGGCTATCAGGGGTTGGCCACACCAGCCCGTCTGCCAGCTCTGTAGATGCCAACCTGAAACAGGGCGGCACATTTTGTCGAATGCCGCTACTCCAAGAGGATCTGGAGCATCCCTTTGGCTAAAATGCCCTGCACTCTGGCAAAGCCTCGGATCCACAAACCCACTATATTTGACTACTGGAAGGAGATTGCCGCCACGCCATCGGCCTCTCGCAAGGGCCTAAAAATAGCGATCATACTAATCACATGGGTGATTTGGAAGGAGCGGAACGAGGGTCTTCAACAACAAATTCACTATGCCATCTTTACTTTTTCAACGCATCAAGAGAGAGCAGGAACTGGATTACGGCCGGGGCGAAGAACTTGGCAGAAAGCGTGGGGTAGTAGACTATAGGTAACCTCTTTTTATTTTGGCTTCGGCCTGGTTGTCTTTGCTTCTACTTTATCAATATAAAAGGCAAACCTTTTGCCTTCGTTTCAAAAAAAATGTTTCAAGCCTGGTTGGAAGCATCCAAGCATGTCCATTGTCCATTGCCTATTTCGTTTATCCATCACATCACCCCTCTCTAATCACAACAACAATTAAGTTGACATAGCGATTTTGGATGCATTGTTTATGTAACCTTTTAGCTAACTCTCTGTTTTGTCATAGGCACTGGTTTAACTTGATTGTTTACTAAAATGTAATTAAATATGTACGATACAAAATATGTTTCAGGACGGCAATCAATTCTTCAAGACATGAAATCAGGATTGGGTTTTGCATGTGTAGGCCCGATGCAGAAAGTGAAGAAGAGAGGTTGAGATATAAGTGTGAGTCATTCATTTGAGCCTTGTTCCATTTGTTGCACACACTAATATTTGCTATAACTAATTCACGATGCACTCACTGTGGTGGTTTATCATGCTATTCTACAATTAATTAGTTGGGAAGGCTCATCATGACGAGATTCGTGATGAAGAGCAGCGATTTACCGAAAGCCTGCCTCGAGCTGATGATGTCTTGAAGGAAACTACTTTTGAAGAGAAACCATTTTATGACAAGACCAGCGCTGCCGATTTTTTTTAATTCAGATGTTAAAGATTATAAAGACAGTGTTGTATCCATTGCTTTGTTCCATGGTGATTATGCTGCTATATGCTTGTGAATTTTCTCCAAATTTATATTCAATCCTTACCACACTCCTCACTTGTTTCTCACCACTTCAACAATTAATGATTTAAGTCACTATCTTGTGCAGGAGACAAGATGTTATTTGCATGCTCAGGCACAACTCTACCACGAGGGAGGGAAAGACTGCGTGTTGCAAGATTTTGACTTCTGCACGTTTGAGCACAGAATTTAATTTAAAAAAAGCAAAGATGATAATTTGAGTGTTAGTAATGCTGCTCATCATTGTTAATTATTCATATGTATAAGCTATATTAGACTGATGCTTACCTCTATCACTATAGATTCAAGTGTGGTTTCCTGATAACAGAATTACTGATGGATTTCTGGGTCTTTATGATGGCAATATTGCTATTGTATCTGCTCTCCTCCTCTCATATGTCCACCCTGTGGATCTTGATGGCAATATTGCTATTGTATCTGCTCTCCTCCTCTCAAAATGTGAGCCTACTCACCTGATAGCAGCTGGGCTGGCGACTCAACATGCTCTAGTTTGATGGTCACAGGAGTGAACACTTAGTATTGGGCAGAAACGTCCACGCCGTCCTCGCGGTCCTACCCTTGTGTCAGTTTCTTGTGATATCACAGAGGTAGAATTTTATGCCTGCCGTGAAGAAAAAAATCATTTTTTCCTTTGTAATCTCTGTTACTTTTCAGGCTGGACTTGGAGGGCCAGTTATAGCTTTTCGTCCTGGTACCAAATTTGAATTCTTGGCTGGGGTGATCATTGGTCATGACTGTAAAAATAAGGTGGCCGATTACCTACCAACCAAGGCACTTTGTCGACGCTTGAAGCATTTTCAGATACTCACGTAAGTCTACTTAATTTCTGTCTATTGGCTTTTATATATGTTGCATATCCTCTCTCCTGTCCCACTTTTCCCGCTCTAGGGTAGGCCCTTCTTTTGGATATATATACTAACAACATGGAGGCTTAAGAGTATTAACATGATTTTTTGTTTGGTTCTTGCTACCTATACCACATTTTCTATTTCTAATTTAGTGCTTTGACTGAATGTTGAAGCTAGTATATTTGTCAATGAAGAAGAGGAGTGGAGAAAACGTAACTCAGTTTTGTGACGCCAGCTATATTTTCATTTCTTTTGTTGTATACACTGTTTCTTTTCTACTTGTCTTGTCTATTCATTATCCCTACGACTCTCTACTGTGCTCCACTGCAGAGCTAAAGCTATCAGCTTCCGAGGATATTCGTTGCCTTCAGGTGTACAATGCGTGATCCCTTCAGGTCTGGTATTATCATACAAGCCATCATTCTAAATGTTGCATATTGTCCTTTGTGCACACAATATCATCTCAATGTTATCATATATATAAGTGAGCACTCATATAATCACCTTGTTGCATCAGGATCGTGGGTTTCCGTTCAGAGATTTAAATACTTGGGCTATCCTCCACCACCACCACTGGTTTGGGAGTGTAAGTTTCCTTGCCTTTGATATTGTTTTTGATTTTACAACTTCCTTGTGCACGCCTTCATTGTAACTTCTCTACATCTTTCATTGACCGGTCGATGGGGAATTGGTTAATACATTCGAAGAGGATTTTGGTCAGCTTCTGGCTTGGAAAGGGTACCCTTTCACTGTATCTCAATGTGGTTACGGGAGGACTTATGGGACGAACTTCCGAAGGAAGTTGTTATGAATGTATCCCAAAGTGTTGTCTCACTTGCTTCATTCAAGGGTGATTTTTCACAGCTCGTTACTTCTCCGTGCTAGTATATTATCCTCAACTAATGATCAAATTATGATGTGTAGGAGACGTGAGGCGCTTTGCATGCACAGGCTTGCTTATAAAGTGGCATGGAAGTCAAGAAATACAAGATGTCGTCCTAACTTCTGCCAGCTTGGTTAGAACTGATGGAGACAAAATTGATGAGAACTTGAGGGTTGGTGCTCCTAATCATATTTCTTTGTTTTAAGTTAGACGGTACAGAGTAGTCAATTACTGGGCTCACTCTGTTGTTGCATTACAGATTGAGGTGCTTTTCCCTCCAGAACAGCGCGTGGAGGGGAAATTAGAACTGTATCATCAGATAACATTGCCATCGTTAGTGTCAGAGGTAGTCTCAGTGCTATTTCTCCACAAGATATCCTGAGACCGCTGATAGAACCAAAGTCACCTGAAGTGGTGGTAGCGATTGCGCGTAACCCGAGTAAAGGATTATTAATGGCCTCAAAGGGTAAAATGGAGCCCCGATATAAGCATTGCAAACTCAAGTGCAAGTCCTTAAGCTGTCAACTTGCAAATCTCGAAGGTACAACAATGAATTTCTTGTTATGTTTTCACACGGTACGGTGATGTACATAGTTGCATCGTAATCTACTTGATTTGTCTCTTCAATCCGACACACTGCTATATCTAAGGTTTTTTGTATTAGGCTGGGATTGGAGGCCCCCTTATTGATTTTGATGATGGGAGTTTAGCGGGCATGAACTTTTATGACGGAAATAAAACAACTCCTTTTCTACCAAGGAGCACTATTCTAAATGTCTTGGAGAGAGTGATTGATCTCCCGTCCGATAGGTATGTATGTTTAGTTATATATGTGTTCAGCAAAGTTACATATATCTTGGAGCACAAACTTACATAAATATATGTTGGAGCAGAGGATTGACGGGTCCCATCACCCTGATGAATAATGTTGCAAATAAGAACTGGTAATGTTTCTATTATGCAGTGCCATCTGTTTGTCTTAGCATATTATGTTAATTCGATGATCACCTTAATTGTATCCTGAAAAGTTCTATTGGATGACAGGTGGCCTGTGCCAGAGGCATATTGGTATCATGGTGAACTTGATGTGGATAAGAGTGTTTTGCGACATGTGCATGTCGGAAAAGTTTACCAATAGAGAGACCCGTAGAAGATATTTTGTGATTTGGATTGCTCTATGTAGTATTGTCTATCGTTGGAAGCTTGAGAATTATGTCTCCGGCGACACACAGATAAAGTGCTCAATTTTCTTGCCAAGTGATTGTATCGCTCAACTAAGAAATGCTCATTAGTCATCTTGTAGTCATAAAAAAAATTCTCCATAACACAACTCACTGCTTGTGTCTAAGACCCCAAAATTTGTCTCGAGCAGATCCCATATGTCCTTGCCATTAACAATGGAAATATGCAAGTCAACAATGTTCTCGTAAAGAATATTAAGAAGAGCTCCCATAAAAAAGGCATCAGCTTTCTAAAAAACTTTCTCCTTTGCAGGAGTAAGATTTCCCTCGGTTTTGCCTTTAGAAGCATTAAAGCATCTCATGATTTTGAACCATAGAGTTTCTCTGGTACGCGGTCTCTTTTAATGCACACTCTCTTATGGATGAGGCCTCAAAGCACTAGTGAAACCAATTGGAGAAAATAGTCTACTATAGGGTTTTTGGATTTTGAATATATTAGCAATTTTCCATATAATTGAATCCAGATAAATGAAAGATAAAACACGACACTTACAATAGTCAAGAATAAGGGATCGCATTAAACGATGAAGCTATGCACATGATGGAACAAGATACATAGAACATGTCCAAGCCGTGTGCATTGCTCTGATGCAGAGGCTAGGATTTTCCCCTTTTCTAGTAAAAACATAGAATATGTCCAAATTTCTCTATGTAACTAGTAAACGAACTTAAATTTTAGAAGAAGGGGTAGGAACACGTACGGTATAGAGGAAGAAGACTTGTTCGTGATGCGGTCAGTAGCAAACATGTCGTTGAACATGTTGTTTCTGATGTCGAGGAGGTAGTCCTCGTTGGGGAAGTAGGCGTCGGTGTTGGACAAGTATCCATCAGTCACACAAGGGCACTCCCGACAATCCGATCACCTCTCTCCCATACATAATCATGAAAATCTGGGTTTCTAAGACCTATTGTCCCATCTTGTGGAGTGTATTACGAAATATCGGAAGGGGATAGTGCAATGAATTGGAAACTGTGTTGTGGCACGTCTCTCACCATTGAAGAACGTCCTTTTTGTAGACATGGTAGGAGGAACCAAATAGTCTGAAGCCGAAACCATACAATCTATGAGATGGTTTGGTTCGTTTTCCACTAGTCCGTATGACGTATACCGAAATATTTCAGATTTTGTGCAACCGTTCATACTCACCATGACCGAGTTTTTCTAGATTTTTTGCGACCGTACAATCGAAGCAGGCCGCGGCGGAGGACGAGGAGCACACGTATAGATGTACGCTTCTCATGCTTATACAAGTGGTAGAATAACTCCCCTTATAATTGTTAGAATTTAGGCCCATATATAGGGTAGCCCAATAACAAATTTTAAAAATCTCAATGGCCCATGTCTGGCAATAGGTGGGCTGCTACCATTTAGTCTATACTATTATTAAAATAACAAACATGTTCGGGATACATTAAATTGTGCCGTTTAATATCTGATTAATGATCCAGATCGCTCAAATGTTGACAACTCAACACATCTTTTCGTTTTCATGCAAATTACCAGGATTGTCACGGCTAAAAAGAAACGATTCATGCCTGTGTGACGTGTAAGCTTCGCCGCGCCACCCTCTCGATCTTCGACCGACCGGCTTGCTCTTCCCCAACCTGTCGAACACCGGCGACGAACGAGCGCTGCTGCTGTTGCTGCAGCTGAACGCCAAATCGAGACCATCGGTCGATTCGCACGGGCCGCCGCCTCCGATCGATTCCAGCTCGAGGTAGCTTCAGCGTCAAGATCATCCCAAATTCCCAATGCAGAGACGGTCACCAGAGCGGACCACACGGCAGCCTCAGCCCATCGTCCCTCCTCCCGACGTGGTCCTGCATGGCGCTTGGCGCATGATCTGCGACACCAGTATGCACGGGTACAGCGGCGCTCACCACTACGCCAAAGCACTGCCTCTCAGGCATGGCCCTCGCTCGCCCGACTCGCTCGCCCCTACAACTGACGAGTTGTGTGGGCACGTCAAATCTAGCGGCACGATGTCGGTATACCCTAAGCTCTGCCCAAGAACCGGATGAGAGAGCAGAGGTACAGGCAAGAGAATCTTATCATTTGTGCCATTGTAATTGAATACTCCAAAAAAAATAGAGATAAATCTCTACTTATATGTTCAGACCCTAGGTTAACAAAACCTCGCGATGTAGCCATCTAACATACTGCATTTGACAATAAAATCACCATGCTCTTTTGACTCCGTAACTTCGCCCTAATACTTATTACAATGCTTTAAACCTTATTATTATTTATTCATATTTAAACTTCAAATTTAGAGCAAACATATATGCTACACACTCATGTCTTCCAAAATTGCATAGTAAAAATTATGCACCATTTAGATCATGTGAATTTACAATTTGAGTCCCTAAATCTCATGCCATGACTCCTTTCACCCGTCCACACACTTACCCTAGACGGTCGTGGAGGACTGTGGATCCGACGACGCCACACATGTGAGCTCTCCCAACGAGGCGTCCCCAGCTCCTCTCCGGTTGTGCGCTTTGCTGAGATGCCAATGTCTTCGGCACCTGGGCGTGACGATACTGTCAACAGCGCTGCTCCAATCATGAGATTTGAGCCTAGCAATAGTTGACTAACGCTTACTCCGTAGCGGACACGACTAATTAAAAATAAGTGCTAAACACGCATGCATGCGTAGCCGTGCAGGAAAGAAATACCGATAGCAGATAAATCACCGTCCGGTCGGACCAACGTGATTAGAGACGAAGTCAATGTAGTGAAAAAAACTTTATTTTAGATGAAAAGAAAAAACGATAGAGAGAGGAGACAACATATTTTGACATATACCGTTGGATGTAATGTCTTAAAGTTGATGGAAGGTCAAGCTGACATGCATACACCATGAAAATACGATGACCTAGCATGGAATCATTTAGGTGCGTAGAGAAGGTGTTCTTTATAAAATATGAGCACAAGCTACAATGGCTTAGATATATTTTTCAATCTTTTTATTATTCAATATAGAAGTATAAGAAGAAAATTCGCAATTAGAAAAGTTAGGTGGGAGAGAAAAGTTGGGTACAAAAGTGCATCTTTTGTTAATTCAATATGATTCACAAAAACAAAGCTTAATTAAATCTAGCCGTGCAAATGCGCGGATACCCTGCTAATTTTTTATTTGATAATTTCAAGATTGGATACAGTTTGTTTGTGTATATGATTAATTATGTGGTTCATGTATTTTCTTATGGAACTGGTCGGTTCCTTCTCAAGATCTACAATTGGAAGGCAATTAAATATCCGAAGCAATTTATTCTAAAAAAAAGTTAAATGTTCTCCAAGATGAGAAATGTTTTTTTTGAAATGTAAGGTGCATGCTACAAAAGTTTGAAGGACTTAAAATGTTAGCACCAATTTTGAAGCAACCAAACAGAATGAATGGTGTGCGATAAGACAGAGAGCTGAACGAGGTTGTAGACTTACTTTTTCGATAAAATCGATCGAACCTTAGGATCACTAACGGCGGAGAACCGGTGAGGCCGTGGTGGCGCTCGGAGGAAGCTCATGGTGGAGGACCGGTTAGGCGCGTTGTAGAGGTTTCTCAGCGACCAATTGTGTGACGCGGGGTAGAGATGAATGGTCTTTACTACCACTTGTAAAGACGTGCGTTGCACGTACATAACAACTAGTCTATATCTATACTACTATTAAAAGAGTAAACATGTGTTGATACATTAAATCTGAACCCTTCAATATTTTGTCAACGGTCTAGATTGTTCCAATGTTTGACAACTCAACACACCTTTTCGTTTTCATGGTAATTACAGGAATTACCACCGGTTAAAGAAACGGGTTGGTAAAAGGCAACGAACCAGCGATGCCGTCCATCCTCGCTGCCTCCGTCTCGGTCGCCACCGCTCACGGTGGGCATATTACCCGAGACCCGAACCCCGAACCCGAGAAACCCGGACCCGGACCCGTTTATCCCGAACCCGAGAGACCCGAGTGTGTGATCGGGTATCACTTTCTGAAACCCGAAATTAGTTCAGGTAATTCGGGTAACAGCCTCTAAAACCCGATTATCCCGATTACCCCGAATATCCCAGCCCAGCCCACACCGTGACAGCCCAGTCACGCGTGACAGCCCATGAGCCCAGCTTCTCGACCACTCCCTCACGCTCACGCGTGAGTCAACTCCCCACTTCCCCAGCCTCGACCTAGCCCCCCGCCGCCCGCCGCCCGCACCCAGCTCACAGGCCACTGGCACCGCCCCCGCCCGCCGCCGCCCGCCGGCAAGAACTCGACGCGGGCACGCCCTTCTTCTCCGACGCGGGCACGCCCTCTCTCCTTTCTTCCCCGACGCGGACACGCCACAGCCACACCTCCATCGAGGCCGCGACGACGCCGAGGACGGCGAGGAGAAGCGACAGATCGACGGCGTCTTCCGCCGGTCCGTCCTCTTCTACTGGTGCAGCAGCTCGAGATTGACGGCGTCAAGCTCTGCAGAATCGTCGACCAAGGTAACTTTCGATCCAATACTCCTTTTCTCCCCTTAATTCATGTTCGCCCTCTTCTACTGGTGCAGCAGCTCGAGATTGACGGCGTCAAGCTCTGCAGCAGCTCGAGATTAGTGTGTACTGCATCAAGAGGAAGGCATCAAGTTGAACTGCATGAACTGTGTGTGCTCAGATGTTGAACTGCATCAAGTTTAGAAATTTATCTTCAGCTTTTATTTGTAGCCTCTACAGAATTTTCGGGTATTACGGGATTACCCGAACCCGGACCCGAAATTACGGGTACCCGAATTGTCGGGTTTGAGATTTCTAGGGCATTTCTCGGGTATCATGTTTGGAAACCCGAATTTGTTTTTACCCGAAAAACCCGACCCGAAATTTCGGGTAAACCCGAACGCCCACCGTGAGCCACCGCCGCCGCCTTGCAGCTCTAATCCCAAACCACGCGAAGAACCCCAGACCCCAACCCCTCCCATGGCTCCCCTGCCCCTCCCTCTCCACCCGCCCATCGCCCCATCCCCGCCCATCGCACCCATCCCCGCCCCTCGCCACGCCCCTGCGCGAGCGCCGTGACCGCCTCTGCGCGCTCATGGTCCGCCTCGGAGCCGACGGCCACTTCGACCGCCTCCTCCACGCGCAGGAGGACGAGCAGAGGGGCGCGGCTGACGACGACGAGGACCGGAGGACGCCAAGCAGATCCAGTACCCCTTCCTCACGGAGGGCATCCAGGAGCTGCTACAGGCGCGCGTCGACATCGCGCAATACTCGCTGCCTCGATCTAAGGCCAGGGTCGACAGGGCCAAGTGCCGCCTCGCTGACCCTCTATGGAGGACATCGTCGCCTCCCCTGCTCCTGGGAACGCCAGATGTCGCCATGCACCAGATGCGCCATTGCTCGTGCGCTGTGGCGCCGCTCAACCTCCTCGCCTAGCTGCGGTCACCCAGACTTGGAGGCCCCAACGCACCTGTATCCGTTGTCATGCCGTCCCAGTCTGTCCTAGCCAGACTGGGGCGTTCCCTAGGTTACGCGGCCATTGCTGATGCGATTTGTGGCATGCGGCCATCACGGCGACGTACGGAAGGTCGAAAGGAAAATTGGGGAAATCACGGTGAGTGTCCTCCAACGGTCCTACCCATTGTGTTCCTCCTTGTGCTTCATTGCCCCAGTCCATCACCACAATAGCTCCTCGCCTCAAGGAAAATGCGGAAGAGAACCTGGTGGCGCTCGCTCCCACATCATAGCCGTCCCGCAATTAGAGATTCGGACAGTACACAAATATATCATCAGTATTTTTGTGTATCAGTGCATAGCAGGTTGTGTATTTCAGTTCTCCGTTTAATGAGGTGGGTCCTAACATGTTGACAAAATTGACCATGGTAGTTAATTCTGGCCAGTTATTGCATCAGCCAATTAGTACAACTAGTACCTAATTAATGACACGAGTAAAGCCATGCAATTTTCTCTCACACGAAAAATCAAAACTTAATTTTTCATATGGATATTCAGTTGGTTGCAATATTGCTTCCGAACAAAACTTGAAAAACCATTTCGCTGTATTTTTCAAAATAGACATTCCTCCTATAGTTTTTTTAGAGTACATTTCCCCAATAGTTCAAACATTATGTTTTACTGAATCGAACATTCTAAGACTTCAAACAAGAAATTCTCCATTCTTGTATCCAACATTTTGCATACTATTTTCTTATATTTTCCAGAAGGAATATTCTATTATGTGTTGATCCAAAGATTGTGTTGTAGTTTTAAACATTCCTCCAAAATTCTTTGTGAGAAATGACCCAACATTGAGAAATTAACAAAACACAAAGATCAAGTTTGGATATTCAAAATTCTGAACAGATCTGCGAAGTTCCACGGCGTGTCCGCCCATTGGTTATGAATCTACATGGTGCTAAGCTTAGTTTGAAATCCTCTTATGCATATTCATGAACCAGAAGTCATTAGTACCCTCCTAATGCGTGGTGCTAAGCTTAGTTCGAAACGCTTTCAATATTGTGGGCTTATATTTTGGTACGATTGGAGCATTTGGTTGTGTAAAACTGATTTAATCACATGTTTACTATTTAATAATGCATTACTGAAAAGGCCGCACAGGCCTCAACTACACGTACTCCTAATGCGTGGAGTAGACATTTTTGTCTGAGATTTACTACACGTAGATTTGAATAGATGAACATATCACTTTAAATGCTACTGGAAGCTACAATCAATTAGAAGCGTACGCATGTGGTCCCAAACCTGTCACGGCCATATTCATTCTGTATAACAAAGTTAGAGGGATCGTATCTCTGAAAATGATAATTACTCCTTACTCTAGCATCGGATCTCAAAGCATCTGCATGCGGTCCCGATTTGGGCAGCGGTCGCCACCATGTTCACCAAATTCACGTTCAATTACTTGATGATTTGTCTTACTTTGCGCGTCCAGTATATGGTTTCCAGGACAGTTCAGCATTTATCTTCGGCACCACAAGAGGATCAGACCATTGTACAATGTACTGCTCTTTTCAATTTGAATTTCTACTCAGAAGTTGCGTTTTGTAGATTTTGTTTCCTAATAGTTGATTGCTCTGTACTAGACTGGACGTATAATCTTCTGGAGAGAGGCAGGAAGCTTAATATACGCATGGTATTGTAGTACAGTTTTCTGATTATGGCATACTGTCCCTCTGTTCTTTTCATCTGTTTGGAAAAAAAGTTGACATTTTAACCACATTGCCATAGTGTGGTAGATTCATGTAAAGATTCTCACCTTGTGGTTTAGTCAGTTACCTTATGAAGTGTCTAAAAAGAGAGAACCCATATATTATTACCAGAATGGCCGATCTTTTCATGTCCAGCAAATTCTACTTTTCTTTCAAAAAATGGAACCCACATGATCTCCTGATCATGCCCAGACCCTCGGTCGCTGCTGGTGAGCCTCGCCGGATGAAGCAATCGTCGAATTTGCATCAGCCAAAGTCCTCTCTTTTTCTGATCAGGAATTGATTTCTCTGTTCCTTCTGAACATGAACATGTCGTTCAGTTCTTTGTCGTGCATATTTCAGTTAGCCCACTTTATATAAAAAAATTAGTTAGCCCACCTATCATCCCTTTTCTCCATGAGCCCAATCCAATAAACACCACACGCCAAGCCAAAGCCTAGCCCGTCAATTTTAAAGTACTCTGTGTGTAATATTATTCCTAGACAAGGGAGACAACGTCAACACAAGCAACACTAATAATCATTTTATTTATGTGAATTATTTCATTGTATTGCGATTAAGTTGTATCAAATATTGTATAAACATTATGTCGTATCAAATGTTTGTGTGTCTAAAAGAAATAGGATGTCACACCTCATTTTAATATTTGAACCCGTTGCAACGCATGTGCACTTTGCTATCTTCCTACATCGCGAGTATGTTGATTTAGTTCCGTTCGTTCGCTGAAGGACCGGACAACATTCTCGACGGCTCAGACGGTGATCCGTGCCGCTGGACGTGTGTCACCTGCTCCGGCCATTATTTACGGATTGTACGTTGCTCGCCAATGATATTAAATTATGTCCATAGATATTTGAATTGGAGTTTTGGACTCATGATTTCTCTTCTGCATGTATCTACTGCTTGTAGAGAACTAGGAAACAAGAATCTGTCGGGGAGACTGTCGTCGGCCCTGGTTGAAGACGTGCGTTGCACGTACATTCCAACTAGTATTATTAAAAGAGCAAACTTATGTTGATACATTAAATCTATGCCCTTCAATATTTGGCCAACAGTCTAGATTGCTCCAATGTTTAATAACTAACACATGATAATTACGAGAATTACCACCGAAAAAAAAAACTGCCCCAATCTCGAGCTGCCCGGCCCCAGTGACGGCGTGAGCTTGTACATCGGCGGCGGCCGGCTCCGAGGTCGACGAGGCGACGGCCTACGGGAAATCGGCAGCAGGGTCCCTGGTCCGCCGGCATTCGTGGCTTCGCTCACCAGCGCGCCCCATCCGCCATCCATGCTCGGCGCGCTTCGCCCACAATCCCACGGACGACAAGATGCAGCCTCGCTGGCGGCTGCAATACGAATCCTTCTGTATTTGGGCGAGTCAACGAACTGCCGGCAGGCGGGCGGCGGATCCCTTGCAGACGGAAGGAGGCTCCGATCACCTTGCCTGATAAGATGCAAGCCGCCAGACGGGAGCCAGCTTCATTCGGCACAGCAACTGTCGACGCGTCTGCAAGCTGGGCGTCGCCAGGGAGAGGAACGGGGGAGCGGCCGCGACTTCATCCCCTTCGCGTCGTCCACGGTCCACAAGTCCAGGATCAGTAGACGTTGGTCTGGTCGGCGAGCTCGTCGCCTTTGTTCGGCCTTGATGGGGATTGGGGATAACGCCCGTGATGGCGGCGGCTGATGCGTAGGATGAGAGGGCGCTTGATCGAGAGCTAGAAGACAGAAAGGCTGGGTAGTGGGGGGAGTGGTGCGAGGCGGAGGACTCATCGTCGTTTTTTTCTCCTGTTTGATTGTAGATGCCTCTCCTGACTTACCCATCTCGATCAATGCGCACTGAGTAATGTGAATAACAGCAGACCTTCAGGAATTAGTCTGCTCATAGCTAATTCAGGAGAAGGTACATATATCCATCTTATTTCTGTTAATTTACATATAGTAAGCTATGTCATCCTGTGTGTCTGCAAAAACATGTTGTCTATGTTAGATTCTATTATTTCTCAAATTGTGATACACTGATAACCGTAGTAGACATGAGCTCTAAATAGAGTGGAACTGTAGCAACGTACAAGGGATAACTTATTGCTTCTCTTTATCAGATCATATTCGGAATGCAGTAAAGTGTTAATTTATGCCTGCTCAAACCAAAACAAAATTCAACCAGAAGACATCAGGCAAGGTTCATTTCTGCCTCTTTCAGAACTTCAGATCCCAAAGCCACGCTACTGGACATACATTGGATCACCGGTTCACATTCTAAATTGTTGCAGTGAATAGTCTCAGTTCCTCAGTGCTTAGCCTTAAGAATCTTTTATTTACTTATGTGTTGAACTGAATATAAATATTTAGAGTGCAGAATATTTAAACTCCGGTTGAGAAGCATGATTATTTGAATCAGAGATATGTAGCGGGAAAGGCCAAAGGCAAAGTTGACAAATTGATGTTTTGCAGGTCGGGGTACGAACGTGTATAAAACTAGATGATACCCCACGCATTGCTGCGGAAATATTTGATATATCTAAAATATAATAACATATGAAAGAAAATCATAACTTACAAAGGAAACGATGAACCAATGTATGAGAACACCACAACATTAGTCGTAGCATAACTTTGTATACAAACGTTATAGGTACACAATCAGAAACCAAAATATGTTAGAGATGATTCATAACTGAAATACAAATCTTGGGGACCAACATCAACTATTGTTTCATATATCTATATAGTTGTAACAAAGACATTTCTGAAGTATGTAGCTATTGCTATTCGTTGCGGATCCTCCTTCGATTAACCACTTGACTAACCAAAGTAGCATAAATTACCATTTATACTGGAGATTAGACAACAAATGGGACTTTCCTGAAAACAGAAATTAAGAAAGCTGAATTATTAGAAGACTTCATGAAGTCGAAGCATCCATGGAGAAATCCGGAATGCATAACTGGTTCCCATTGGTCATCCTAGTGGTAGGTCAACAGCGCATCAAATTCAAAATTCTTTTGACCAATGAAAGTACGAAGAACTGAAAAAAGGGAGGACATTCAACTTTACTGAAATTATGAAACACTTGCTCTATGTTGTTCTGCCGATAAATCAATGAAGATTAAACACGTATATAACATTAAGCATGTTTCCACTGCCATCCGGACGAATTTTTTGCCCGTCAATGATGTCTTGACCTGGGCCATTCCAATGACTCACAACAAAAGTATTATTACCAAGTACCTACAGATTAGTCATTACCTTTCGGTCAACCAGTTAAAAATCAGAATAGGAGGCATGCTAATTTCTGTAGTCATACCTATCAAGCATGTGAGCTGCTGTACAGAGCCGTTGATTATAAAGTTGAGGCCACCCAATCTTGTTACTTACACGATAATGATGTATGTTCAAATGCTACTACCTTTGTCTGAATAGGAATAAAATGACATGTTTCACTAATTAATAAAATTCACGTGGAAACACTGCAATCAAATTGGAAATCTTGCAAGGTGAGATCCAAACTTCTGTTAGTAGTACATGTGGAGAAAATGATCTTTGATGCAAATCTCGAAATCTGCAATGATAGAATAACGAATCCGTAAATTCTTGTCCACGTTAAAATAGATTTTGAAGGGAATCTGCAATGAGAGAAGAACGTGAATAAATTAATACTTGCCAACGTCACTAACAGAAATCGTTAAGGAAGCTTTAAAAAACAGGAAAGACAAACATGAGAAATTGAAGGATAATCCTAAAAGGTTGCGCACCTTCAACCTGGGCACTAACGGTAGATCAGTTCTAATAAATTCCAGCACATATCCCTCGATGTACCACGATAAATCCTCAATAGTGCTAGCTGAAATACCGATCTCACTCTCATATTTTCCAGATCGCTATTACACCAATTTTCAAATGAAAAATTTCTGAAGAATCCATATAAATAAGTACCACTTGAACAGAGAGATGAAGGGACACATAAAGAAGCTGTAGGTATGTTGAAGCCAACGCATGAAGGTTGGAGCATGAAGGGGCCTACCTCGAGGACAGCAAGCACGAGGGAGGAGGCGGCCTGAGATAGCGGCGCCTTTGATTTTCTCGAAGGTAGGAGGAAGAGATGGAAGAGTGGGTGAAGTGGTGGTGCGAACGGATGAGGCGCATCATGGTGGGAGGGGGTGGGATTTAAGCATGAACCTATCGTGGGGGAGACGAAGAGGGAGAGGAATAGAGAGGGCTTGCCGTGGACATTGATTGAGGGAGGTCGATCCAGATTAATTTCTGTGGGGGAAGACAAACAGTGTTGGGCTTGTTTCTTCTTTTGCAAACGTGCCGGAGAATGGGCTAAAGATTCTGTGGGCTTGTCCGAACCTAGCGTACAAAAATAACAGGATTTCCAGCAAAAGGAAACGGAAATTGCTGAAGTGGCTTCTTTGATGACGTGGATAGTCTGCATGTTTAGAGAAATAGATAGTGGGGATGAACTATTTAGTTATATAGGATGGGTTTGGATGGGTACATTTAAAAAAAAAAAATTATATAAATCCCAGCCTCTGCATTGAGTGATGCACACAGCCGCTTATTACAGAGTTTGATCGTATAAAGTTTAAGTTTACATCTCAAGAATCACAAAGATTGAGACAAGTCTCAACCGACACCGACAAGGTAAAGCACAACTATGAAAGTCGACTAATATGTTGCCACGTATGCCGGGAGAAAAAATCATGTGCCACCAGCAGTAGTCTCGTGCACCCAGCCATCATAAGGTCCCGCTGGTCCGAAGTAAGCAGGAAAGCCATGACTGGATCCAGTGCACCGCCTTATGAATAACCTGAACATAAGTCCCGCCTCTCCGCCAACGCAGTTTCCCGCCCCATCTGAGTGGCATCCGCATTGTGTTCAGCACGGATGCGAGCACTAGAGCGCAATCCCAATGCCTCCACATCCGGAATACCTCCGAACTCGATGACACGCTGGTTCGATGCCTCCTTCTCCTCATCACCCGTATGGTTAATCAGAAAAGACGGCATCGGTGAAGAGTAGACTGGCGCTAGGCGCCTCCGCTGCACCTCCCCACTCGAACCAGCACCCCCTCCTGGGGTACTAGGAGAGGCAGGACCGAAGCCCCCAACTCGATCCAGCCCCACCTCTTGTGGTGCCCGGAGAGCTAGGGGCATATGCCGTCGTCGACGACTGTGATGCAAGCAGTACAGCCTCCTGCTGTACAAACGAGATAGGAGAGCGAGACGGCGTCGCAGCCACATGCTGCATGACCATCTGCGTCCCAGATGACGCGGACTGCCCAGCCACGCCATGGCTGACAGCAACATCAGCAGCCACCTCCGCAGCTCCAATCGGTACTCCATCAACACACACATCCTCCTCGCCTACAACTACCCCTTTACTCTGATCTTTGTACTCGTCATTGTTAGGAAGAACTCCACAACCCCTCCTAATCATAGCAAATTCTTTTCTTGCATTGTCGAAAGAGCGGCGCACCGATGGCGAAAACACCACCCCCACCTTCACCGTCGAAACAGGTGGTTGTGAGGTTGATCCACCACCCTCCTCGGTCGCAGCCGAAGCCTCTGGTGCCTTCTCTGATGCTTCCTTTTGGCCATTATACCCGAATTTAGCCACAGCCTCCGCAAAATCATCACCAATCTCATCATCATCATCATCATCATCGTCACCATCCTCTCCATCGTCTCCCGCCATCTCCACATAAAGATCAGCTGGTGGCTCTACTCCCTCAACCACAAAAGTTAGATCATAGAAGCCATTTTTGATGAACATAAGAAAACGCCTAGGAATCTTCGTGTGATCAAGGCAGCCAATGAGAATTCTGAGCACCCCGTGTTTCCTAGTGAAGGCCATGTCGATCTTCATAGTTTTGCCATACATGTCACCAACAGCCCAAAGAGCAAGAAAGTCTCCAATATGTGGTCTTGGAATCCCTGATTCTCTTACCCACACCTCTGGCAAAGTTCTCACTGGTTCGGGATTGTGAGCCCAATTATCAACCGTGAGCTCACAGGGGCTATTAGGCACTCGACACAGGCCAAAAACCTTCAACTTCTCAAGATCATTTCGTGTCAGAAATTGCACTTTATACACATTGTGTCCCACCTGACGCACTTCCCAAATGAATTGCTCGGACAGAACAAGCCTCTGTAGTTGTGACACAATGCTTGGAATGGACATCTCTCCTCCGGTCACCACCAAAGAAGCAAGACGAACATTCTCCATCTTCGGCTTATAAGTGTCGGTGCACGAATATTCAAAGAAAATAAGTTCTTCATGTCCATACCCATATACCCTAACTTGCGGCTTCGGAGCTGTCAACAAATGACATGATCTCTCTCCATGCGCCGGCCCCTCACAGATGTCACAAATGTCTACCTTGCTGTCCACCGACCGATGTCCAGTGACTCCACATCGGTAACATCTCTTCCCCTTCTTTGGCACCACCGTGGCAAGAGCAGCGGCCAGCTGATCAGCCAAGACGGCAGCCACTGGGCCGACTTGTACGTCCGGCATTGCCGCAGGAGCAGGCGTACCGGGAGCCACTGCCACCTGCGCCCTTGGACCGCTGCGGTCGGGGAGGGAGCCGCCTGTTCCGCCACCACCGGCGTCTGCTGCTGAAGTGGCACGGGAGCAGGTGCCACCTGCACCGGCACCGGCGCTGCTGCCCCCTGACCGCGTCCACCTCGCGCAAAGGAACCATCTCCATAGCGTCCACGAACGCCACGGTTCTGCTCATAACCACGACCGTACCATCCAGCTTCTGCACCACCATATCCATAGCCACCATAGCCGGCATCGCCGTGACCGCGGTAAGCATACCCGCCACGGTTCTCATACTGGCGTCTCCCCCTGCCGGCGCCATAGCCAGCATGGTATCCACCCCTACGGCCTCTCTCTGCAAAGCCTGAGCCGACATGGAAGCCGCCGCGGAACCCCCCGGCCTAAGCATCGAAGTTCGGCCCCTCGGGGATCCCGGCAGAGCCGCTCGAGCCGCCCACCTCGAAGTTGCTGAAGCGGCCAGCACATTGAAAGCACCCCGCCGAGGTGGAGCTCCTCCACCGCGGCCGTGCTCTCCTCGTCTTCCGCCGCCACGAAAGGCCATGGCATCTTTGCGTGCGAGCTCGCTCGGATCAGGCGACACCCGCCGCCAGAAAAACCCTAAGAAACGACCTTTGGAAGGGTACATGGTGGATGAAAAAATAAGAAGTCACAGATGAGGTGTTTATCTCCGACGGTACAACTCGCAGTTTTTGACAACACTCGGGGCGAGAGAATCCTAATAAGAAACATGATAGAGTACTGAGAAAGACGAATCTCGAAATATGAAAAGCTGAATGTGTCAATAATGTTTGCATGAGGACCAAGGGGAAGATGAAAATGGTGAGAAGAGAACTCTCTGGCACTGATAATCATCTTGTTCGTCAAAGTTGCTATACGTCATCTGTGTCTTATCACTCTTATTAGCTTATCTTGTCGTACTCACCGTGGTATTTGTAATAGAATGGTATCATTAACAACTTAAAATGGGAGGATTCTTTAGATTATAGATTGGAAGATCGTCTGAATCTTGAAATGTATCTTTTAAATTTTCATGAAATTGTTATACAATTATAAAAGTATAGGTTTGAATCACAATTGAGGTAGGAACTTGATAAAGAGAACGAAGGGGATAATAGAAATATGTGATTGATAGCGTAAAAGACGATAAAGATGATGTAAACATACTCGAGCTACAACTCAACATATATTTTCTAAGCACCTATTTCCAATTTGAGGTGAATAAGAAATGGGGATGTCTGTGCGATTTATTTTTGTTTCGTAGGCATAAAGGGCGCAGGGGATCGGACTGGGCAACCCTGGGATGTGGCGAGCTGAGTCGGCACATAGGGTGTAGGCACCCGGGGAACAAAGCGAGGCCGTGGAGTGAGTAAAGGCCGCCAGTTACACAAGAGAGAGTGACACACGATGTAGCCTGACATGTCCCCAAGTTGGGTCGCGCAAGGAAATACAAAATAGGGGTGGGGAGGTCGTCACCTTAGAGCCAAAGGAAGTGGAGAGTAGGATGGCGCTGGCGAGTAGGAACATGGGATGGAGTCGTGCGATGGTTAAAAGTGAACTGCAGGTAGGTGGCTCTGTTGAAGGACTGGTGCGCTACGAAAGTTAGAGAAAGAAAACGGGTCAACGTGCCATTCAAATGAATCATAAGATGTTCTTGCAAAAACGTGCGTGCATGTGCAAAGCTAGTAGTACTATTAAAAGAGCAAACATGTTCGGGATACATTAAATTTGTGATGTTTAATATCTGATTAATGATCCAGATCACTTCAATGTTTGACAACTCAACACACCTTTTCGTTTTTATGCAAATTACCGGGATTGCCACGGCTAAAAAGAAACGATTCATGCATGTGTGACGTGTAAGCTTCGCCGCCGCCACCCTCTCGATCTTCTACCGGCCGGCTTGCTCTTCCCCAACCTGTTGAACACCGGCGACGAACGAGCGATGCTGCTACAGCTGAACACCAAATCGAGACCATCGGTTGATTCGCACGGGCCGCCGCCTCCGATCTTATCTTAGGCATACTCCCGATGCGCACATGCTCTCCACGACGGCCGATTTCCTGCTCACCACCACCATCGTGCTCCAGCACTCCCTGCCCGCGCCCCTCCGTCGACGGCCTAGCTAGGCAAAAACCGCTTCACCATCGAAGCAGCGAAGATGTTCCCATGCTGCCCACTGTTGTCCCCGCCGCTGCCGCGAGCCATCGCTGCGGCAGCGCCAGTCTCCCTGCGGTGGCTGCCGTCGGCGGCGCTGTCGTTGCGGGTGGTGCGGTGCATGGCCAAGGAGCGCCGGTTGCGGATGGTGGAGAAGCAGATCCAACAGGAGCTCGTGGACATGCTCACCCGCGACCCTGTCATGCATGCATGCAGCGCGCCGTCCTCCCGGGGCGCCCTTGGCGCCGATCGCTACCTCTCCTCCCTCACTACCATCGCCGATGTTGATCTCTCCAACGACCTCCAGGTCGGGATGAGAGGGGGGAGAAGGTCGCCATGGCCGGAGACTTAAAGACAAGAAAGTATGTCGGAAACCAGATAGGCAAGCGGATGAAGCTGCGTCTGACGCCTGTGATACGGTTCATCGAAGACGAGTCTATGGAGCATTGAAGCTGGGTACACTTCAACTCTTTGTTTGTTTCTGTTAGCAATTGACGTGTGTTACAGTAGTTTTTGTCCTATAGGTTTTTTTTACAACTGCGAGTTATACTAGAAGTCAATTTATTTTAGATCGACATCATATGTGGTAAAATTTCTTGTCAAGGTCATGTGCACGTCTGATTTAGTAGACCACTTGAAAGCTACAAGTATTAGGTAAAACGGTGGGAAAGAAGCATTAATGTTCGCTGTACGACATACATGGATGATACTTGGATGTATGCTCTTGTCGCAACGGAAATTCGACCCTTGCTTCAAACAGTTATCCTACAATTTTTCTTAAATTAAATTTTAGCTTATTACTTACATAGAAGATTGAATGATGAGTGGGGTTTTAAGCCCAAATTTTAGCCTTATGAATTTAAAATATGTAGACGGACAAAAGTAATAGAAAGTGCACTCATTGTGAAGAAAGCTGAAATTCAAAAGACTTGCCAAATACCAAATAAAATATCATACCTCAATTTATTTCATTTCATCTGAAATTTAATTCTTAAAATTACACGTGCATTGCACGTGACCAATTACTAGTCCCAAATAAAAAGTTGGAGGAGAATTGCACCAACTTATACTTATAAGGGAGAGTATTGTACCTCTTGGTAAGTGAGTGAGCATAGGAGAGGTTCTCGCGCACTACACCTTCTCCGCTCGCTTGCCCCACCTTGCCCCGTCACGTCTCGTGCCTTGCGCCACCATAGTAGTCTACTCCATTCCGAGCGATGGCGTGCACAGGTGAACATAGAGCAGGTCTCTGTAACCAGACGCTCTTGTGACCTATAGTGGAGAGGGCGGATTAGGTTTTCTGGAAGTGCCTCACGTGACTGCTCGCCATTTTCATCATGGGCCGTCAACCATCCAAGTCAGAAGATGTTGCATACCTCCAACGTCGTTTGCTACCACCAGTTTTCACCAATGTTGTCGTCAACAACATCACCGTTGCGTCAACTACGACGACCTCGTGTACAACCAATCAATACGTGCAGCGAACTCATGCTTAAAACCCCACTCATCATTCAATCTTCTATGTAAGTAATAAGATAAAATTTAATTTAAGAAAACTTGTAGGATAACTGTTTGAAGCAAGGGTCGAATTTCCTTTGCGACAAGAGCATACATCCAAGTATCATCCATGTATGTGGTACAGCGAACATTAATGCTTCTTTCCCACCGTTTTACCTAATATTTGTAGCTTTTCAGTGGTCTACTAAATCAGACGTGCACATGACCTTGACAAGAAATTTTACCACATAGGATGTCGATCTAAAATAAATTGACTTCTAGTATAAATCGCAGTTGTAAAAAAAAACCTATAGGACAAAAACTACTGTAACCACTAGTAGAAAAGAGGCAATAGAGCCGGACCTTTAGTCACGGTTCTTTTCCGAACCGTGACTAGAGGGCTCCGGCTCCGACATCTCCAACGGCTAGGACAGGTGCCCGGTTGGTGCGGGACCTTTAGTCGCGGTTCCATCCACGAACCGCGACTAAAGGTCCTCCGCCTGCGGCTTTAGCGACCGCGCGGGGCCCGTGCGAGGACCTTTAGTCGCGGTTCGTGGCTGTAACCGTGACTAAAGGGACTGCAGGTCCTTCAACTACATCTTCCACCCCGAGCCAGCCATGGCCATTTTGAGCTCGAGTTTCATCTCCATTTTCTCTCCACCGAGCTCGATTTCTTCCACGATTTTTTGCCCCATTTGTTAAGATTGACGGCGGTGCATCTATCCAAGGGTTAGCAACTGCAAACTCTCTCTTCCGGCGCCCGTTTCTTTAGTTGTTTAGCTTATTTAGCTCATTTATATTTCTAGTGCTAGGTAGGTGTTTGATGAAATGCCTAAGTTAGCTCATTTTGCTTATTTAGCTCAATTTTGTTTATTCAGTTTGAGCTTAAACTAAATTATGTTTTTGTATTTCAGTGTCACAACATTCACGTCCTCACCGTCGTCGATAGACCGCGCCGTCTTGTCACCGACACCACCTAGGTGAGCCTTCTTTTTTATTTAAAAAAAATCTTTGTTGTATGATTTTGTTCCATAATTATTTTTTTTTTGTATAAGTTGTATAATTGTTTTATATATATATAGTGCCATGGTTTTCACAAATACCCCCACCGGCTCTCGTCCGCTCTATTATTCGGATGTGGTATGACTTTAATAACTATATATTTGTTTCGTTTCGTGTTTATGACAATCATGCCGACCAACTTTGACATAAATATATATTTGTCTAGGAGGTAGTTGAACCGGAAATTCCAATGGACCCTATTGTTGAATTTTTTGTGAAAGAAAACGATGATTTGAAAGCTAAATTAAAAATAAGTGAAGATCTCCGCCAAGAAGAGAAGAGGAAATTGGAGGTCAAGCTTGCCAACATCATCGATGAACACCAGTTCAAGCTTGCCGACGTCGTCGATACTTACGAGATCAAGTTGGATGGGATGCGCTCGAAGCTTGCCGACGTCGTTGATGCTTACGAGATCAAGTTGGATGCGATGCGCTTGAAGCTTAAAAAAATTAGAAGTTATGCCATTAGTCAAGAGGCTTGGTATCATTATGCTGTTGGTTCAATAATGACCTTAGTTGCGATTATGTTCGCATTTGTTGTTGGATTTAAATTCTTTAGATAGTTCAATGTTAGTTTAAATTAATGAATATTTAATGCTACAATGTATTACATTTGTCGCCACTCTACTTTGCTTGAAGAACTTGTAAGAATTATTATGGTCACTTATCTATTCATTACTGGCATGCATAATGCAGATGAGACGTCAATGGATGTACGGTGCCCGAGTTTCTGACGATTTCCTTAAGGGCATGCATGAATTTCTCACTGTGGCCGAGATAAGCAAGCGAAAAAATGGTTTTATGTGTTGTCCATGCAGTCTCTGTAGAATAAGAAGGATTACCCTTCCTCAGCCAAGCTTCACCAACACCTGTTGCAAAATGGTTTCATGCGTGGTTATTATTGTTGGACCAAGCATGGAGAAACAGGGGTTATAATGGAAGAGAATGAAGAAGAAGGGATAATGACAACTATCCTATGTTCGATGAACACGGTGGTACTTCAATGGGGGAAGACGAAGTTGAAGAGGATGAAAAAAAAGATGAGCCTGACGATGATCTTCGTCAGGCCATTCATGATGCACAAATGGACTGTGGAAGTGAAAACGAGAGGTTGAAGTTGGAGCGCATGTTAGCCGATCACACAAATTGTTGTACCCAACTTGTACAGATGGCCAGAAAAAGCTCGGTACCATACTGGAAATGCTACAATGGAAGGCAGAGAGTGGTACTACCGACAAGCACTTTGAAAGTTTGCTGAAAATAATTAAGAAGATGCTTCCAAATGAAAACGAATTGCCCTCTAGTACGTACGAAGCAAAGAAGGTTGTCTGCCCTCTAGGATTAGAGGTGCAGAAGATACATGCATGCATTAATGACTGCATCCTCTACCGCGGCAAGCACGAAAATTTAAATGCTTGTCCTGTATGCGGTGCATTGCGGTTTAAGATTGGGCGAGATGACCCAGGTGAAGTTGAGGGCGAGCAAGGTTGTCCAAGGAAGAGGATTCCTGCCAAGGTGATGTGGTATGCTCCTATAATACCACGTCTGAAACGTTTGTTCCAAAACAAAGAGCATGCCAAGTTGTTGCGCTGGCACAAAGAAGAACGTAAAAAAGACTGATGATGAGACACCCCGCTGATGGGTCCCAGTGGAGAAAAATCGACAGAGAGTTCCCGAAATTTTCGGATGACGCTAGGAACTTAAGATTTGGTCTAAGTACAGATGGATTTAATCCATTTGGAGAGCAGAGCTCCAGTCATAGCACTTGGCCTGTGACTCTATGTATATATAACCTTCCTCCCTGGTTGTGCATGAAGCGGAAGTTCATTATGATGCCAGTGCTCATCCAAGGCCCGAAGCAACCTGGCAACGACATTGACGTGTATCTGAGGCCATTGGTGGAAGAACTTTTACAGTTGTGGACTGATGAAGGTGTGCGTGTGTGGGATGAGCACGGACAAACGGAATTTGACCTACGAGCGCTCTTGTTTGTAACCATCAATGATTGGCCTGCTCTTAGTAACATTTCAGGACAGTCAAACAAGGGATACAATGCATGTACGCATTGTTTAGGTGAGACTCAAGGTAAACATATAGGTAACAAGATTGTGTACCTGGGCCATCGTCGATGGCTTGTACCGAGGCATCCAGTAAGAAAGGAAGGCCAACATTACAAAGGTGAGGAAGATATTCGGCGGAAGCCTACTCGACCTTCTAGTTCTGTTATACATGATATGGTCAAGGATTTAAAAGTAATATTTGGGAAGGGTGCTGGAGCACTATCTGTTCCGAATGACGCTCAGAACCACGTTCCCATGTGGAAGAAGAAATCTATATTTTGGGAGCTGCCCTATTGGATAATGCTAGAGGTTCACTCTGCAATCGACGTGATGCACGTGACAAAAAATCTTTGCTTGAACCTGCTTAACTTGTTGGGCGTGTATGGAAAGTCAAAAGATACACCGGAAGCAAGACAGGCCCATCGACGTATGCATTCACGAGACGACGATCATTCTGATAATCATCAAGGTCCTGCGAGCTACGCTCTTACGAAAGAAGAGAAGAAAATATTTTTTGAATGTCTTCGCAGTATGAAGGTTCCATCTGGCTTCTCGTCGAATATAAAGGGAATAATAAACATGGCAGAGCAAAAATTCCAGAACCTGAAGTCTCATGACTGTCACGTGATTATGACACAATTACTTCCGGTTGCATTGAGGGGACTTCTACCAGAAAATGTTCGAGTACCCATTGTGAAGCTATGTGCATTCCTGAATGCAATTTCTCAGAAGGTTATCAATCCACTTACTCTAAAAGATATAGAGAATGATGTGGTCCAATGTCTTGTCAGCTTCGAGTTGGTGTTCCCACCAACCTTCTTCAATATTATGACGCACCTTCTAGTTCACCTGGTGGAAGAGATACGTGTTCTCGGTCCTGTATTTCTACACAACATGTTCCCCTTTGAGAGGTTTATGGGAGTCTTAAAGAAATACGTTCATAACCGTGCTAGGCCAGAAGGAAGCATCTCCAAGGGTTATGGAACTGAGGAGGTCATTGAGTTTTGTGTTGACTTTATTCCTGATCTTAAGCCGATTGGTGTTCCTCAATCGCGTCATGAGGGGAGACTGCGTGGAAAAGGCACGCTAGGAAAGAAAGCAATCATATGTGAAGACGTGGATTCTTTCACTCGAGCACACTACACAGTTCTGCATAATTCCATCTTGGTGGCTCCGTATATCCAGCAACACAAGAATTATTTACGCTCCAATACCCAGAAGATGAGATTGATGGAGTACACATCAAGACTTTTGGCGGTTGGTTACAGAAACTTCTGATGAATGTCACCACAAATGAACTACAGCTATACTATTTGGCCAAGTCACCATCTTCGACTATATTGACTTTTCAAGGGTACGAGATAAATGGAAATACATTTTACACGGCCGACCAAGATAAAAAGAGCACCAACCAAAACAGTGGTGTTCGCTTTGATGCAATAGATGGCTGCAGTGGGGAAAAGGTAACATATTATGGTTACATAGAGGAGATATGGGAACTGGACTATGGACCTTCATTTAAGATTCCTTTGTTCAAGTGCAAATGGTTCAACCTAGATGGCGGTGTAGCCGTAGACACACGGTACGGAATGACTACAGTGGATTTCAAGAATCTTCATTACGAGAACGAACCATTCATTCTAGCCAGTGAAGTGGCTCAGGTTTTCTATGTGAAGGACATGTCTACCCTACCAAAAAAAATAAGCAAGCGAATACATCATACGATGAGCCAAAGCGCCACATAGTTCTTTCAGGTAAAAGAAACATCGTGGGAGTGGAGGACCACACAGACATGTCAGAAGATTACAATAAGTTTCATGAAATTCCGCCCTTCAAAGTGAAAATTGACCCAAGCATCATGTTAAATGATGAAGAATATCCATGGCTACGGCGCAATCAGAAGAAAGGGACACACAAGAAGAAAAGTGAACACTAGATAGGGATGTTGTTGCTGATGTGTAATAATATATTAAACCTTTTATGTAACTATGTCCTAAAAACTCAGAAGAGAGATCTAAACACTATGTCAATCAGCTGCAGTTTTACCAACACAATCGCGTGGTCGTGAGACGGCAAATCGGCCTTCGATCCAGAGAGCGGCAAGCCGTCTCTGATGATTTGCAACAAGTGTTGGGGATGTTGCTAATCATCAGAGCGTCTTGCCGCTGCTTGGATTGGACTAAACGGTTGCAGGACGTAGCTAGGGAACCCGAATGTTTTGTGTTTGAGCGCCACTTCGATCCAAGCAGCGGTAAGACGTCTCTGATGATCTACAACCGTCCGGCAAGACATCTCTGATGATCTGCAACCGTTTGGAATGGTCGCAGGTCATAAGAGACGTCTTGCCGCTGGTTGCCAAAAGATGACTCTCTGAGTGACGCTGGAATGTTTTGTGTGAGTGAGTGAGTGACGCTGGAATTCCGGGAGGTGGGCTATATATAGGGTACATGTGCTTCTTTAGTCCCGGTTGGTAACACCAACCGGGTCATGTGGCTCACGAAGTGGTCGTGATACTGCTGATCCAACAGCTCACAATCGCTCAAAAGAAACACACCCCTGATCCAACGTCTCACAAGCGCTTGAAAGAAACACACGATCCGTGTGCTTCTTTAGTCCCGGTTGGTAAGTCGGGCTCACCCCTGATCCAACGTCTCACAAGCGCTTGAAAGAAACACACGATCCGTGTGCTTCTTTACTCCCGGTTGGTAACACCAACCGGGACTAAAGTCGGGCTTTGCGGAGCCACGTGTCCTCCCCCAGCGCTGCCCTAGCCATGTGTCTTCCCCTAGCGCTGCCCTGGAGGTCTTTATATATTGTCGCCGATGGGGTAAATCCTAATCCACCATTCCTAGCCACGAACGCATCGTCTCCATGAGATGGATCCGCCACGCCCGCTGCAGCGCCTTCTGGACGAGGTCGAGCGTGCTCGGCAGAGCGCGCTTGGGCGCTACCGCGGGAGCCTATTCCGCCGTATGCCCACGAGCCCGGCGTGGAGAGGAATGCCCTCCTACCGGCCTCCTGCTCCGGTGCCGGAGGAGGTGCGGAGGACGTACGAGCGCGCGTGGTCCGACGTCTCTGACCCCGACGAGGATGCCTACGCCGCAGGGGTGGCGTGGGGATCCGTGGCCGTACCTCCACCAGTCGCCGCCGCCCCTCCCAACGAGGAGGATGACGACGACGACGACTTCGACTGGAGCGACCATGGGGAAGAGCGCGGCGGGCCACAGATGCAGGAGGCCCTTGAAGCCTCCTTCCAGTCTGTCCACGACGACCGTGTACAGCGAGCCAGAACTGCCTGCCAGCTCAAGGCGAAGGAGGCTTCCGAGCTGGATTGGGCGCTGAAAGACTCATCCTCCATGGATCTTGCCCTCCGTCACAAACGTGCGCGCGAGAATCGGGCGGCCGCGAACGGGGCTGGCTCCTCCCGCCGTTCCTCCTAATCCTTTTATGTAACTGTGTGGTCCGTTTATGTAGTAATGTAACTGTTACTGATGTGTAATAATGTATCTTTTTATGTAACTGTTAGTGATGTGTAATAATGTATCCTTTTATGTAACTGTGTGGTCCGTTTTTGTCAGATTCAAAAGTATGCACAAGTTATTCAAATTCATATTCAAACATCTTGCCGGACGGTTGTAGATCATCAGAGACGTCTTACCGCTGCGCTTGTGAGCCGTCGGATCTGCACTATCACGACCACTTCATAAGCCAAGCATTCGGATTCCCTGCATACGTCCAACGGTGCATTTGATATGCAGGCACTCACGAGCCACCGTTGGGCTGTATGCAGGGGAAACTTAAATCAAAGTATATAAAAGAAAACAAATACAACAAAATAAAACAGAAACAACAAAAAAATATATAGAAAAGAAACACACCCCTGATCAAAAACCAGTTTGGCACATTTAAATCAAATCAGTAACACCTTTAAAACATTCAAAACAGAAAAAGAAAACAGAAACAACAAAAAAAAATAGAAAAAGCCCAACTAGTCGCGGTTGCAGCCACCAAGAGGTCCCCTCGGCTTGGCGCCAGAATTTTGGCGGCCCAGGTCGACCTCTAGTCGCGGTTGCTGGCTGCAACCGCGACTAAAGGGTCTTTAGTCGCGGTTGCAGCCAGCAACCGCGACTAGAGGTCGATTCCGCGCCGTTTAGTGGGGGACTTTGCGAAAATTTTCGCAAAGTCCCCCCAATTCGAAGACGCGCCTCCGGGCTCCCACGACGCGACAACGCCGGCGAAGCCCTGCTCCACCGCGCCGTGGTGCCCATCTCTGGCCAGCCGCGCGCCGTGTGGTGCCCCTCCAGCCGCCGTGCCGTGTGGTGCCCTCCAGCCCCCACGCCGCGCGCCCCTCCCCTGCCTCGCCGTGTGGTGCGCGCCCATCTCCGGCGCCGCACCGTGGTGCCCCCTCCAGCCACCGCGCCGGTGCCCATCTCCGCCGCGCCGTGGTGCCCCTCCAGCCGCCGCGCCATGTGGTATCCATCTCCAGCCGCCTCCCCTGCCCGAGCCCCATCTCCTCAGGTTTGTTTTCCTTATTCATTTTTGTTTTCATTTTTAGGTTATTAGCTAGTGTTAGCAAATATAGTGTTAGCAATTTAGTGTTACCAATTTAGGTTGTTAGCAAATTTAGTGTTAGCAATTTAGGTTGTTAGCAAATTTAAAATTTAGGTTGTTAGCAAATTTAGTGTTAGCAATTTAGGTTGTTAGCAATTTAGGTTGTTAGCATGAAACAGTGACTTAATTGTCCTCTGAAAATTTTGAATTTTGGTTCTGTGTTGGCAATGTTTGAATGAGTTCAGATTTAAAGTTGTAGTATTACCTTATGTATATTCAGTGTGGTCTTCATTTATAAATGCAAATTTATACATGCAAATTTATGCAAATTTTATTGAGTGTAGGAACATTGAGCTATGGAGCCTGGCTATGTGCGAGACGAGGAGAATGAAGACATATTAATGCAGAGTATTTTTGAGCATCGCGATAAAGATGCTGCCGGTGGAGAAGGCGCCGGTGCCGGTGTAGATCTTGATTTTGAGGAATTTGCCTCACAATTTCTGATGGACTCTGGTGAGGGTCTTTTAGATGAAGAAGAAATAACACCCTCCACCTCGAACACCCTCCACCTCGAGGTATATATATGAATTCTATATTTTGTTGATCACAAAATGCATTAACTGATTTGTATTGCACTTAGTAACGCATTATATTTCTTACTTTAGGCCTCCACCTCGAATAAAAAGGCTAAGAATCAAGCTCCTCGAGGCCGCACGAAAAGAATGACGAGCAAAGATGCAAAGTTACCGATCTATGAAATTGATGAAGAGGGCGATCCGGTGGAACCCCCAGAGAACCGCAAAAAATATATAAGTCAAGCTGGAGTTATTGTTAGGGACTCGGTCCCGATCTCCATACCAGAATGGAATAAGCCGGCGGGCGTTGCCGAGGATGACCCCTGCTATGTCCACAAGCATTTGAAAGATTTGTGCTTTGACACACTCTTGGAGCATTTTAACCTCCCGGATGATATTGAACCCACCACGAAGTTGAAACTCAAGCAGTGGACTCTCTCCAAGATGGCCGACGCATTTCGGAAATATAAGCAAACATTATGGGCAAAATATGCAACAGTTGATCCAGATTTCAGTGAAGAAAAACTAGTGAAGATAAGAGATCACTGGGAAGAGTTTAAGGCGTATAAGAAATCGGATGCGGCTGTGGCCCGATCGAACATAAATAAGGCAAATGCTGCGAATAAGGTTCACCACCATAACTTGGGGACAGGTGGCTACAGGTCAGCCATTCCTAAGTGGCTAGCCTTAGAAGATAAAATCTTTGCTAAAGATATCACTCCACAGACATACTACTGGCCCGAAAGGTCCAAATTCTGGTTGTTCGCGCATGGCGCAACGTTGGACGAGGAAACAGGGTATATTGTCCCGAAGGTTGAAAAATTCAAGAAAAAAGTAGAAGAAATCGTCCCGAAGATTGAAAAGGTAATAGAGGAAGTTAAACGGGGTGTGTGGAAACCCTATAGAGAGGACGACGAGCTGACACGGGCCCTAGGGAATCCTGAACACTGGGGACGTTTACGAGGCATGCCCGGCGGTGTCACCATTAAGAAAGCGTATCCGCAACACGCTGACACTTATAGAAGCCGTGCAAGAAAGAAGAAGAAGGGTGAAGAGCGGCTAACGGAATTGGAACTCAAGGTGCAGCAACTCATGGAGTCAATTAATAGTCAGACAGGGCCGTCTCAGCAGCAGCAACTCATGGATGCTCGATCTCAGCTTAGAAGCAGCGTGGGTTCCACGCAAATAGATGTCGATGCTCACTACCCCGTGGATGATGTCACGGAGAAGACACCATGTGAGCTACATGCACCTGTGGTTAACATATCCACGAAGGTGGCGGACGGCTATGCTTTACCGAGTGACGCCGGAGCAAGCTACCATAATGGTGACATTGCTCCTGGCTATGCTGTTGTCGGGGTGGATGAAATTGCGCCGGGATTTGAATCATTGGCTCTTGAGATTTCTGGAGGTGACGGTGAGGAGACATTGTACGATGTCAAGGGTGGTTTCGTCCAGTGGAACAAGAAATACATCAAGTTCTCAAAGCCACCGACTCAGCAAAGCCCATCCTGCCCGGGTATCGATGAGACACATCCATCTCCGGCACCGCGTGACAGGGACCCCCCACCGGAAATTGATGTAGAGGACCATCTCAGTCAGCACAGTCCATCTCCATCTCCGCCACCGCGTGAGGAAGTGTCCGTAGCGCTTCTCCGGAGAAAGCGCGCGTCTTCCCCGGTCAGGAGGCGAACTAAAAGGGCCACATCGCCTGATCCGAGGTTACCTTGGCAGAAGACTCATGAGCAAAACGAAGCAGCCGTGGCGGAGTATAATAAAGCATTGTTCGCACCGAAAGTGCCGCCGCCAAATTTTACCGCCGGCTATACTGCACAGGCTTGTAATCGAGTCATCGACAACTTATATGTCCCTCCAGAGAAGCCGCCATCTGACTATGACCGTTATATTCAAAGTCATATGACGCGGTGACGGAGGTGGAGGCGCCGAAAAAAGGTGAACAAGACGCAGAGTCAGTCCCGCCGCCGGCGGCAAAAGATAAACAAGCAGCACCATCGGACCCGCCGCCGAAGGAAGCTACAAAAGCAGCACCATCGGTCCCACCGCCGCCGAAGATAGGTAAACAAGTTCCCCAGCTCGGAGAACAACCCGTACGTTCTGTCCCCCGCTAATTGTCCCGCCGCCGACGAACAAAGATAGTCGAGTTCCCCAGCGCGGAAAACAACTAGTACAATCTAACCCTAAAGCGCCGATGGTGTTTGACTTAGAGGAAATCCGTCGTCTTGCCGCCGAAGCGCAAGTTCCTATAGACGAATATGCTTCGAGATTGAACTTTGAGACTGCACCAACAGCTCCACCAGTAAGAAATTTGTTATGGGGGAAGCTTTGGTGAAATGCAAGTTACCAACAAAAATGCGTGCTCTCCATTTTTGGTACTTGAAAGCCGCAAAGAAAGGGACAGCTTCTGTCGTTCTGAAATGTAGGAAAGACGATGAGCACTTCTTAGAAGACTACAACCACATTGTTCGGTTTAGCGAACTTTTTCAGCTATACAATCTGCGGGCACTCGACAAATCTATCATGAGTTCCTATTGCCTGTAAGTGATTTATTTAAGTCTTTACCTAGTCTCGTTCATTGTTTGTAATTATTCTCACTTTAATCTTTTGTGTGCTATATTATGCAGATTGAAGATGCTCGAGCTCAAAAAGATGAACCAGCATGACATTGGGTTCATTGACCCGGATAAATATAACGAAGAACCATAATAGATCCCTTGTATAACAAGAACACACCGGATGATTTGCTAAGGGTGTTCAAGCGATACCGCGACAAAAGAACTATATATTGGCCTTACCACTTCGGGTAAGTTTTAGTGTCTTCTACACATTCTAATTTGCTCACCCGATGTTAAGTTTAACTGATGAGTTATGCATGACTGTGCGCAGCTACCACTGGATTCTTCTTGTCATTGAACATCGCAAAGGACTTATTCATTCACTTGACTCATTGAGGTATCATCCTGACAAATACAGGAGTTGTTTCGACTTCCTAGCAAGGTACATTCATTTCTTACCGCCTCTGTCATTCATATCTTGATGTCAAGTCATTAACGAATAAATCATTTGTGAATGTTCTTTGTCGGGCAGCGTTTGGGAAGGTTTGTCGAGGAAGATCCTGCAGGTGGGTGGCCCAAAAAGCTGGATTGGAAGTTGAACAAGGTAAGTACTGCTACCTACGTCCACACAACATTCTCATGCATACTTCATTATTATTGATTGAAATCTATTCTTGTATAGTCTTGCTTGGAGCAACCAAAGGGAACTGAGTTATGTGCATACTTCGTTTGCGAGTATGTACATGTACTAGTCACCGAGAAATGGAATATGAAAAGTGCAGAGTTGGCAAAAAAGCGCTGCAAGCTACCATTCGAGCACCGCTTCAAAGCAATTGGAGAGGAATTGGCGGGATTTTACCTTTCGGAGGCCTTATCGGAGAAAGGAGAGTACTACGATGCTGAAAGCATGAAAGCGTGTAAATAACTTGTTGTTTTGCTTCAACTCTTGTACTACGATAACTCTTGGCGCATCAACTCTTGACTACGATCTAAAAGTATTACTTAATTTAATTGTATGTGTTATAAATATGTGCATCGACTTCATACGACACGGGAACGGTTACGACGTGGAAAACGTTACGGTAACCGTCACCGTTACCGTAACGGTTACCGTAACCGTCACCGTAACGGTTACCGGTTACCGTTACGGGAAGGGTTACTAGTGAAACCACGGTTACGACATGGGACACGGGAACCTATAACCAAACCCCGGCATATATAAACCCTAAACCCTGCAATTAAATCGAAAAAAAAACCCAAAAACCCTTCCCGGTTGGTGCTACCAACCGGGACTAAAGGTCCCAACACACCACGTCCCCACGTCCCCACGTGGAGGGACCTCTAGTCCCGGTTCGGAACCCGCCGCGACTAAAGGGGGGGGGGGGGGGGCTTTAGTCCCGCCTGCTTAGTCGCGGTTGCCCAGCCGCGACTAAAGGGGCTCTGGAACCGCGACTAGAGGTCCTTTTTCTAGTAGTGAACACACGTCAATTGCTGACAGAAACAAACAAGGAGTTGAAGTGTACCCAGCTTCAACGCTCCATAGACTCGTCTTCGATGAACCGTATCTCAGGCGTCAGACGCAGCTTCATCCGCTTGCCTATTTGGTTTCTGACATACTTTCATGTCTTTAAGTCTCCGGCCATGGCGACCTTCTCTCCCCTCTCATCCCGACCTGAAGGTCGTTGGAGAGATCAACAATCCAAGTGGAGAGGGCGGATTAGGTTTTCTGGAAGTGCCTCGCGCGACTGCTAGCCATTTTCATCATGGGCCGTCAACCATCCAAGTCAGAAGGTGTTGCGTACCTCCAACATCGTCTGCTACCACCAGTTTTCACCAACGTTGTCGTCAACAACATCACCGTTGCGTCAACTACAACGACCTCGTGTACAACCAATCAATACGTGCAGCGAACTCATGTTTAGCGATACCATGTTGTTGTTGTCGTTTATGTTGTTTAGTGCGTCTAGCATGTTAGAGTTGCACGTAACAGTAGCCGGTTTAATCATTATATTTCGGAGTTATTCATGAACTTGCCTAATTATGCAACAAGAAGGAGGTCCAACTCTGACTAAAATAGCAACGTGGAACTAAAATTAATCTGACATCTTGCCACGCATGAATGAGCCAAGTGGGTATCTAAGATTTTTCCATTATAAATTATATATTGCTATTTTATTAATGTGTTGGTATGATAAATTGGAGCTGACCGTGCTAAAATGGATCTCAAACGCCAGAACTTGAAAGAGGTGATCAATAGAGTTGAGTCAAGGAATAGGAATATCCAACATGAGCTGGGTGCACTGAGTACACTAGTTCACAATATTGTTCTGGGGTTTAGGGAAACGTGCGATGAGCAGAGAGGTTTCCTGCAAGTAATGTAGCAAATTAGGCTGAATGATTATGTTGTTATCGCTATGTTTGAAGCTCTCTGTAATATAATTCGCAAAAGATAACTCTCCAATATCTCGATGCTACGAATAGTAGCTAGAGTTAATCTATCTTCATAATATTGATAATTCGAAGCAATATATGTGAGTACTCTTGGGTTGACCTTATGTTAGTTTTTCCAAATAACTCAAGTTTCTATATAAATATACTCAAAATATCCATTTGAATAGTTATTCTTTCCCAATTATTTTCATACGTTATGATTTTTTGATAGAGCATAATAAACCGTGTGCGTTTTTATGACCCGGATGTCATGTCAAACTGTGGTATTTCTATCGATCACCACTCTATGTAAATAGTTTGTATCTCTATGGATGATCGGGCTAAGGGCTGCCCCCTCTTCCCCTTGCACTCCTTTCCTTAATATTCACCATTGAGTCATCGAAGTCTTCAAGTAATTCAGAGGGGCTCGACTGGTTTGCATATTTCTAGTTCATTTTTAGAATAATATTTCACAGTGCATGATTGTGTTATTCTTTCTGCTCCCATTTGTACAAAGCAGGCATTATTTTTTGTCTCGTCGTCGATGCTTGTCTAAGAAAGCCCAGGACTGCATGTGCATAAACATGTCCAAATTGGCCCAGTGGACATATTGTTGAATAAATTAGCAATTTAGGAATTGATTTAATCCACGAAAACATGAAATAATTCATGGCAACAACAACTAGTATCAAACTAATCAGACAATCTACTAAAACAGTAGATGAACAGATCAAACCTACAAAAAATGCTAGGAACAGAACTGTAGCATGATCTCGCATAGAGAGGACATAATTGCGTACGAGGCAACGGCAGCAGAACCGTTGGCATTGATGTTGTCACCCATATCATCGATGAAGAGATTGTCGAGGTCGGGGAAGAAGTCATTGTTGAGAAAGTAGTCGCGCGAGTGCGCTCCCCAAAAAGCTGATCGCCTCTCTCCCATACAGGATCACAAGAGGTGGGGTTCTGGAGGCCTACTGTCCTTTCAATCGGTGCACGCCGGAAGACGGGATGGAGAAGACTTGGAATGGCGGCGCAATGATTTGGAACTGGAATGATGAGAGACCATGTGTTGCCTGTGGCGGCTAGGTTCATCTAGCCAATATATACTACGGGTCGGGTAGGACGTGGACGTAGCCCCACGATCGAGTCGGTAACAGCCTCGCGGTTCAAAGGAATCGGAAACAGCTGAATGATTAAATTGTCTGTTAACTATTAATTAATGACTCATTAAAAAACTTCGAGCAACAAAAATATAGGCATCGGCTCGGCTCATTCCCCCAGCGCGGCTCGTCGTGGCGCGGCGAGCGAGAAGGAGGAGTGCGCGAGAGCCTCTCCTATTCTCATGCCCATGCAAGTGCTAAAAGAGCTCATATAAAGTGGTGCAATTCTCTCCAAATTAACAAAGTGGGACTTAACTTTAGTCCCCACTCACAGGCATATTAATATATGGGCTAAATGAAAATTTAAGAATTTAGTTGAGTTTTAGACTGTGTCCCAAGTACAAGTCCACCAAATTCCAACACATAAAGTGCGCATGCACTAAATTTCACTTGTAACGAGTTATAGCACTGACTCGCCCGTGGTCGTGCTAGCGCGGGCGGCCCAATGACGGTGTTCTTTTTTCCTTTTTCGTTTTTCATTTAGTTTCTTTTTTGTTTTTATTTTTTCACCTTTAGTTTTACGTGTCTTTTTGTATTTCTCTGTTTGGTAATCCATGAATAATTTTCGAAACTAGGATTTACTTACGCGGCGGAGCAAAATACATCATGAAATTCACCTGGGGTAGCCTCATTTTATTAGTCATGGAGGGGCGCCGGATGGAACAAGGCGCTTTGAATCTTTTATTGCGGCTGGAATGAAACACATCCTCTCCATAGAATTAAGCTGCTTGCTGGCCCTGATGGTGGAACTGGTTTTTGACTGCAATTTCAGTAGACGTATTTTGACATATCTTCAGGTTTATCGCATACAACATGATTTACAAACTGTAGTTGCTGCTGTTGCTAAGAGCTTTAATCAGCCGTTCTTCATGGAGGTGATAATGTTGGCATGCTGGAATATTTGGATATTGCGCAATGGAAAAATCTTCAACCAGGAAAGGCCCACTTTCATTAAGTGGAAGTGCAAATTTGTGCACGATTTATCATTGCTGCAATATAGAATTATATCCAAGCATAGAGCTAGTTTGCTGGCTTGGATTGATTCTCTGCCATAAGTTTTTTTCTGAGTTTGTACATAGTCTGCTTGTAAGTTTGTAAATATTTTTTGTAAATTAATAAATTTGTTGTGGGGCTGTTGCCTCACAGTTCAGGGTCAACAAAAAAAGTCGAACCTAGGATATTTTTTCAAACATGCGAATATTGTTTTGAACCCATGATGTTATTTGTTTTTGAAATATAGTGGGGTTTCTCAAACCAGTGAACCTGCCTTTTACGAATCAGTGGGCATCATTTTTAAACCCCGTGAACAATTCTTTGAACACGTAAACAGTTTTAAAACCCTAAAAATTCAAACTATAGAAATATTACTTATTATTTCTTTCCTAATAGAAAGTGAAATTTTTAGCAGGAGGTTGTACACGCACAGAAATTAAATAGAAATTCCAAAAGAAGGAAGGAAACCTTTTCCAACAGAAAAAGTTCAACGCACTAGTAAAGAACAAATAACACCTCAAAACTAAAGTAAAGAAGAGAGATGATTTTGTGCTCCAGAGCTTCAGTGGTTCTATTATTTTTTAAATTTGAAAATGGTATCTCAAAGTTTCAATTTAAAAAAAATCACATGGATACATACACATGGTATCTACAGATTTTTATAGTTTTGTTAGATAATATATTGTATTGTAGGCTACAGAAAGTTCCCAAAATCATGGCTCTGGAAAGGGTAAAAAAAAGGTCGTTTTACTTGTTACATTTGTCTTTTGTATGCAAGTCACGTATGAAAAGATATTTAGCCACAAATTTGGTTGTACATCATAGACTTGTATACGTACTTGCATGTTTTTTGTCAGAAAATAAACGTTTCGACGAGATCACTTGAGGTCGGGAGCCAAATTAACTTTTCGATTAAAGAACAAATAATAAACGCTCCTCTAGTTTCACACATGATTTTATTGGGCCGGTCTTGGTGGGCCTTCGGGTGGGGAGCAGCTGTATGTGAGCGAGACGAGAATAGAGATTGCTATAAGCGATATATAGGGGGATCTGTACAATGAATATATGGATGCATGCTACATTTAGGCCCTCAAATTGACATCGGAGGGTCACTGGCATGGGGTTGTTTTCCCAACGCCGTTGCGAAGTTGTCAATGCCCGGGAAGAGGCTCTCCGATGGAGCCCAAAATCATGCGACCCAGGAAGGAAGAAGAAGCTATAGACACGGCGGAGTGAAATGAGTGATCGATCGAGTGGACCTCTTTGATCGTCTCTTCTTCATCATTAGCCTGAAAGAGGTTTATCGCCTACGTGCCCGGCCGGCGAAAGGCGCGTAGCAATGAATAATTGTGCCGTCTGCATGGGGAGAAAAGGCTCGCGCGGGGCAGCACGCGGCGGTGATCCATCGACGATCATGCCGGGCGAGCTCACGTCGCCTAGCTATAGCTAGATGCATCATATACACCAGACACTATCATGCGTGCATGCATATATATGCACGCACAAGCTGCGCCCCTTCTTCACCACACCACACAATCACGCATCACCCTCTTCATTCCGTAGACAATCGGGACTCTGGAAATGACGCGTCTATCGACCACAAGATACTACCAATTGATGTCGCTAGGCGAGGGTCCGATACGGGCGGGGTGGCCGTGCTCGCAACCCCTTGGAAGCATCTCCATGACCAAGCTCCCCAATGGGAGCATCTTCGCGGGAGGAGGCGGGTCACGGCGGTGGAGGCCAACGCTAGAAGGGCTAGGCGAGGGTCTGAGTCGGGCGGGGCGGCGGTCGGAGCAGGAGCGTTTTGGCCGGCGGCGATAAACTCGTTGGTGAAGATGGAAAACAAATTATTTACGGTATGGTTTTACGGGATTTTCGCCCGACGAGTTTTGCAGGTTCAATTTATTCGGAATCTGCTCGAGTTGCATAGGGACATGGACGAAAAAAGCAGAGTGAAAGCAAAAGCTTCTAAGCCAATGAACATATGAGGAGATCTCCGGTGCACTTTTGTCCCTCAGATGTGAGTGCACATGAGCACATCACATTTGGGCCTTCTTTCATGCTTTGCACCAAGCCTTTCTCTTCCATCTATGCAATGGGTGTGTACCCACAAACAAAGCAGGAGAGATGGGCACCGGCCTGGGGCATCATGGGCCCTTCCAACATGCATGCTATACCACCACGAGCACATGGCCATGTGACAACTAACTAAATATGGATTAAAGTAAGACAACTGAATCGTCCTTATCGTTTCTAGTTTTGTTTCATCTCTTGTTTATTTATTTGACATACGTTCTAGGCAAAGATTTGGTAAGTGTGAGTGTGTGAATACCTACAAATTGTCGAGAATGATTTATAAGCCATGACGATTTCATCATGTGACCAAATCGATAAATCCATGTTAGACTTGATATTTCTCCGTGAAATCGACGCTCTTCGTCTAACTCAGTAGCCACAGTCGGAACTTGGATGCACCACTTTGGTGAGGAGCATGGGAAATGTGGTGCTATGTGAGATGGGAGAGGAAAGAAGATGGTTGGACCTAGATATAGTGGGTACAACGACAGACTTAGTGTTGACTAAGTAATAGTCTCCCTAACACACAAAGCATGTAGCATTTCTGTTTATCAATAAAAATGCTGGCTACAGATAGACAAATCTGAAGTTACATGTAGCCTTTGGACTGTTCAGTTATGCAATTGAGAAGAAAAATCAAGCAAGTCAGGACAGCGCAAATGACGAGGCAGCCTTTTCTGTCCCTGCAAATGTTGAAACGATCCGATGGAGCGCAAAGATGTCTAGAAGCTTTGTTTTCCTTAATACTCTTTCTGTAATTGAGATGCTGCATGCCAAGAGGATTAAGAAAAGAGGAAGAAGCTAAAGGGAGCTTGGAATGTTCTCTGGCACTTTGGCGTCACACCTAAAACCCTGCTCCGGGTTCATGGCTGCTCCTTTTGATAGAGCGACCCATACGCCATATGGACAGCATGTGCCTGCTATACCCATTAAGAAGTAGGCCAATAAGTAATCTGATGAGTTGTATTTGATATCCGTATCCTCTAACTTCCAATTTTGGCTCCATTTTGTTTAACTGTCCATGTGGCGCCAACCCAACATTTTAAATGGACTTTTGATCGATTTTTTTACATGATATCTCCGAGATTATGTTTCGTAAACTTAAAAACTTAGAGTTTGTTTGGTTTGAGGATTTAAAATGATACGGCGATTTCCTATGCTCTCTTTGAATGCAGTTCGGGAAGAAAAAATGCATTGCGTTCAACATCATACAAATGCCTACTGTACAGCCGGATCAGCATGAGCCCAAAATTTTGCTTGACAATTATTGGCCAATCCCATAGTTAAAAGACCACATTTAGCCAGCAAAAGTTGAAGGACTAAAGTATGCAAATACACCGGCCCATCACAACCACGTGTGGTGACATAACATCCTCTAGGGCACAAGAATTTTTGTGTATTGAAAAATGTGGTTTGAAACTTATGGGATGTGGTCACACTCATACACACACTGCCCAGTTCACAACTCTCACTTATTAGCCTCACCCGTTTCGGTGTCTAGAGAAGATCATGCGTCCATTCAAAGTGGCAAAAGCTTTTATTTTCACATTGGCATCATTTTCTTTCCTTTAGGCTTCCTTCCAAACCTCTGTTCTCCACATGGGCTCCTTCACTCTTTCTACTGTGGTCGTCTATGATCGAAGGTTCATACCTCTGTATTATTGATGGACTACCATATGGTGCCATTGATGCGTGGGAGTAGACGAATTTTGCAGGTCTTTGTTAAGCTTCTACACAAGTCCTTCGCATCCAGACCTGGTAATGTCCCTTTTGCTATGCTTTGATTGGAGAGAGAGGACATGCGTACCAAAGTTTGGGTTGCACTGAGACACACCATGCTATATTAGATTTAGGATCTAGTGTCTCTGTTTTATCTAAAGAATTATATGAAATACTTGAATTAAAGAATCTTGAAAAATGCTCTATTGAATTTGCACTTGCTGATGATTCCATTAAACATGCTTTAGGAAAAGTAAGTGATGTTATGGTAGAGTTGCATATGACATTTGTACCTGTTGATTTTCTAATCATTGATATGGGAAAATATATGGTGACAATGGTCTGCTCTGGAAGTCAGAGCTCCTTGGCAAGAAGAAGAAAGAGAAACTGGAGTCAAGCGGAATCAGAGGTGTGTCTGCGTAGATGGATTCGCCTGGCAGAATCAAATCAAACGCATGTCCGGTGTCGATCGAGCACAACCAAGCTCTTGCAGTTGCACAGGCGATGGAGCGATCCCTACCTGAGAATTTAACACGTGGAAGTATTTTTTTTTCCTCCAAACTTGTGTATGGCTGCCATACTATGGCCTGAATAAACCTGGTACGGAGAGAGGCCATTTCAATCCTGATAATGCCCGACAGCTAGTTGTGGAGAAACTATTAGAGCATCTCCACCGGGCCCTCTAAATGACTCTCCAAAGGTCAATTGAGGGTCCGGACATAAAAAAACCGCCATCAGCGGCACTCTCAAAGGGCCGCCCCGAGCGAAATCGTGTCTAACACCCCCGAAAGGGCTTCCAAGTTTGGAGACC
Organism: Poa pratensis; assembly: GCA_947311845.1. Lineage (NCBI taxonomy): Eukaryota > Viridiplantae > Streptophyta > Magnoliopsida > Poales > Poaceae > Poa > Poa pratensis. The sequence goes on from CAMZMU010000128.1 coordinate 33,772,008, forward strand.
CTCTCGGGGGTGCCGGACATGGGGCGGACATGCCCTCCGACAGGGGTGACCCGCCCGTCATACACACAGCGCCGGCGTGAACTGATTCATCGCTCTCCACACCCTCCTTCTTTTTCCTCTCGCCGCTATTCTCGTCGCCGCCTGCTTGATTCGCACCTCGGGGACCAAGCCGCAGCGCTCACGCAGGCCTGCCTGCTGCCGCTTCCCGCCGGTCTGCGACCTCGTCTAGCGTCGGCGCAGCTAATTCAGCCCGAGTACGTCTCTTCTTTCCTCCCGCCCCGCCCGCAACCTGTTCGACCATTGGTTGATAGGCTGATTTTATTGATTGGTCATTCGTGGCCTTGTTTCATTGCTTTGTTTCATCCAATAGGCAATGGACAGCGACGACGAGATCATGTTTTCGAAATGATGGCGGAGGATGCCGCCCTTGCGGCCGAAGACGAGGAGAATGAGATGGTCATGACCGCACTTCTAGAAGCCGCAGTCGAGGCAGACGCGGCGCCGAAGTTTGGAGGATCAGTGAAGGGGCGGAGGGCCAACAAGGAACGCAACAGAGCAATTGGCCACATGCTCTTGTACAGCGACTACTTTGCCACGAATCCGGCGAACATACCTCATGAATTTCGCCGGCGCTTCAGGATGAGTAGGGACGTGTTCAGGGAAATCGTGCATGGCGTTCGGGAATACAACGACTACTTTGAGCTGAAAAGAGACTGCACCGGCCTCCTTGGGTTTTCATCTCTTCAGAAATGCACGGCGGCTATACGGTGCCTTGCTTACGGGCTTCCCGCCGACGCGTTGAATGACTATTTCCGCATGTCTGAGTCCACCGCCGTCGAAGCCACCTACGGATTTTGTAAGGCAGTTGTGAAGGTGTTTGGAAACGAATATCTGAGAACACCAAATGAGGCAGACACGGCTCGTCTCCTGGCACAAGGCCAAGCAAGAGGATTTCCAGGGATGCTTGGAAGCATCGATTGCATGCATTGTAACTGTAAGAATTGCCCGTTCACTTGGCAAGGGATGTACAAGTCAGGGCATCACGGAAAGTGCAGTGTTATACTTGAGACCGTGGCAGACTATGATCTTTGGATATGGCATGCGTATTTTGGTGCCGTCGGTGCCGCCAATGACATCAATGTGCTCCAACGCTCCCGGTGTTTAAGAAACTTTGTGATGGCCTAACTCCACCATGCAACTATGTGATCAATGGCCATGAGTACACCAAGGGGTACTACCTTGCTGACGGCATATATCCCACTTGGTCAACATTTGTGAAGACTATCCGCAACCCTGTCGACGAGGCAGATTGCCATTTTGCAAAGAAGCAAGAGTCTGTTCGCAAAGATGTGAAGCGGGTATTTGGAGTGCTTCTGGCCAGGTTTGCCGTCGTTTGCTACCCTTGTCTTTCATGGTCGCTAGCTGAAATGTGTGAGATCATGAGTGCTTGTGTGATCATGCACAACATGATCATTGAGAGCGAGCGTGATACGAGGAGGCAACTGGTCAGCGATGTGTATGATTTCCAGGGGCCTATGTCTAATCCACAGCCGGGCGTGCCGATGCAGTATTGATGCATGTAAAATGCAAACATTAACTTTGCATTATATTACTTATATTTCAATCATATTTGCATCATATAAGGATTATATCATTGATTTATATTGATTTTGGGAATATTTCATTGTTTCCCTATTTTTCTGGAATTAACCCTGCACAGGCAGAAAACTCTATTTTCTATATTTTGATGTTTCAGGGACCCAAACGATGTCCAAATGACCTAATAATTTACGAGCATCAGTTTTTGGAAGGAACAAAGCGTGAGAGCGAAGGAAGCGAACAAACGGAGGCCCGAGGGACAGAAGAGTGTGGCCCACGCGGCCAGATTCCTTGGCCGCGTGGGACCCACCATCTGGGGCCTCGGAGCTCCGTTGCCGTCGATCTTTTTTCCCGTACCTCCGTCTTGACCTAAAAACAACTATAAAAATAGTCCCCGACGCCCTTCGGAAAGGAGCGCCGCCGAAACACAGAAACCACGAAACAGAGACCTGGAGTTGCAGATTGGAGGGGGAAAACTCCGGCGGGGCGCTGTCGGCGTGGTCTCCATCTTCTCCAACGACTTCTCCACTTATGTATCTCTCCTCTCTTGAGCTTCACTAATTAGTACCGTATGAGCTGCTGAACATGATTACGGTCATCTATGTAATACCTTTGTGGTGGATCTTTTTATGAGTTAATATATGTTTGAGATTGCAATGGTTTTGTTTCAGTTATGAAAGTAGATGCATATTATGTACCCCGTTCTTATTTACTTGTCATGATCAAGCATGTTTATGAGAGTGTGTGAGGGGGAACATGTGCATTAGTTGGAGTAACGGGGGGTGGCTAGTGCAGTGAACGTGAGAGAAAGTTCTGTGATCCACTTGGGTATCTCTACCTTACTTTGTTGCCTCACTAGGGATAAAAAAAATACCATGCTACCGGAGATGTGGGTGTGACCATTGCCACTACTCCATGACTAGATCTAGCATGTTCTTATTTTAACTTCATGTCATGAAACTTAATGCTATGCTCTGATTTATCTTAATTACTAAGATGTTATGATTTAGTTCGCATCTTGGTGGAGTATAAGAGAGATTAATAAACAAAAGATCTCTATGTTAGGACGTGATGCCCATATAATTAGTAACTTGTCATGAAACATTTTTGTTGCAATCTCATATGTCAATTCTAGTGTTCCATTATCTATCACTTTATTAAAGAGAGAATGCATTTGTGAAACTATGAACCCCGGTCTATTTTTAATCATAAGAAACACATTTCCAACAATTTTTATCCACTTTACATTTTCTGCCATTTAAAAATCCGAAAATACAAAAACACTTTTACATCTTGCATTCACAATACAAAACCCAAAAATATCATCCATCATTGTTTCCACCATCCTTGCATATTTATTTATCATCATTGCATATTTATTTACTGTTTTGCATTCATTATCTTTTCATATCATTCTCACACCTTGTGCTTGACAACCACTAGGTGAGGTTGAGGGCACAAACAATTTACTTTGTTTTGTAGGTTTTCAAGAGAAGGATAAGAAGATAAATCTTTCACTACTGATTCCCCGAGAGTTCGATATTAAACCCTCGAGTCACCCCTCGTGGGGAAAACCATATTTCCTATACTATACACTCTGCACTTGGAGTCTCAACCTAACCCATATTCTTTTGACGTATGTAACTACGTCAAGGGCCATCAAGTATGCAGAATTTCTTGCCATGCATTGGGAAATTCATGATGGAACAATGCATCTGCAGCTGCACAATGACCTTGTGGCGCACCTGTGGGATATCAAAGCGACTCAGCCGGCGGCTGTTTGATATGTCATTTTTTAAACTTGAATTCATATTTAAACTTTGCATTCGAATTTGAACTTGTCTTGTAATAATTATTATATTTTCTATCTTCAATTCGTATTGAAATGCAAAAACCACTGCCGATGTGTTGATGATTTTTTTTTTTTTGGAATTGACCTTTGGAGTGCGCCGTTGTGGGCGACACCCCCAATTGGCCGGACACATGTCCGGCCCCCCCAATCGGGTCTCAATTGGGGGTGTCGGGCACCGATTTGGAGGCCCCTAGTGGAGATGCTCTTAGATCACTCACGAATCGCAAGGAAGATGAAAAAAATATAGTAGGAAGAAGCGACTCATGCAAGCGACGCACAACCTTTGTTTGTCTCCAGGCGGCAAGGTGCAGCTCTACGTGCCTCGATCTGGAACTCTGGACCATGGTTATCAACTTATCCATCCTCACAAATCCCTGATGCCTACTACTCCCTCCGTCCATAAAAGGATGTCTCAACTTTGCCTAAATGTTCATGTATCTACACACTAAAGTATGTCTAGATACATGTAAATTTAGATAAAGTTGTGACATGTTTTATGAACGGAGGGAGTAGTAAAACGCATCAAAATCTCGTTCTTTCTTGAGCAAACGATGGCTCAGGCTCACGGGAAACGAACATACATGGTGGAAGGGGCGTATCCGTCATTCGATGTTGCGGGTCATGGAGACACGAGGGAGGAGAAGGTATTGGGCTATTGGCTGGCGGCCTGACGCGAGGACGTTGGGGACATTTCGGTAAAAAGCTCGACGTGGTGGGGACTGTTGACCACTGTCCGTTTTCACGTACAGCACAGGTCAAAACAGGACGTGGCTGCTGAACAACGCTGTCCGTTTCTCTAACGCCACAACCAGGGGATCTCATCGCAATCACTGTTCCCCAATGCGATGTGTTACTCCTATCCTAATTAATCTCGAGTACTGTCCGCAAAAAAAATATCTCGAGTACTCTCTAGTACGAGTACTAGTACAAGAGCAGTACTGCTACAAATACGAAGCGAAATCAAGGAGTCACCGATGTGGACTAGACAGGTAAGAGTATTCCCAAAAAGGAGGAAACAAGCAGTACACTACTCCAAGTAACTCGCCAAAATAGGGCATGTCTAGATCTAAATTGACCTAGGGTTTGTTTGGATGCATGTATATTCAACTTAAGACATGAACTGGATTAGGAATACGACAGTCGACATATGTGCGGAAATTCACTTTGGCTCCCAAGAGCATATGCCCCCTTTACCGAAAAACTATATTTTGAAATATCGAAAAAATTCGAAACAAAATTCTGAGCATACATCTTCATATTCTATGTGCGCATATACAATTTCACGAGAAACTGACATTTTTATGACTTGTATTAAAAAGACAAAAATATGTCACGTGAAAAGGCTTATTTTAACACCAAATTTGGTCTTTTTTATATAGACCACTAAACAAGTCGGTTTTTCGTCAAACAACTTTGTGGACACAAAGGATGCAAAGATGTACACGCGGACATTTTCTTGAAATTTTTCATCATTTCAAAATGAGTTTAAAATGTGTTTTAAATATACGGTGCATTTGCACCCAGCCAAAACGCTGCTCTCATGTGCGGTTACTCTTGTGCATGGAATCTGATGATGGAAATGAAGGGTGGCCTCAATTACAAATCATGTTTGATGTGTAAACTGTGAAATTGTATGTTTTTTTAGTTTAGGTCCAGTTATACCTGGCCATGGGCCGGGCTTCAGGCCGGGCCTAACAAAGCCCGCGGTCAAAATCTTAGGCCCATGCCCATCCTTCGGGGCTATATTTTAGGCTTAGGCCCGCCCATTGGATGCAAAATCCCATCAGGCCTCGGGCTTCGGGCCGGGCTTCTTCCTTAAAATGGCAATATGTAAAGCCCAGTCCCAGGCCCATCTGACCTTTGGGCTCAAATCTAAGGCCCAGGCCCGCCCGTGGGGAAGCCCAGGCCACCCAGGCCTTGTATTATAGAAAAAGGTTGTGTGTACATCAAAATGCTTAAATACTAACATAAAGCTAATCTGAATAAGCTGGTGACAACAACACAATAACGAAAAATTGTGGAAAATACATATGCAAAGGATGACATTCAAAATAGGTTTCGAGTACCAACAACAATTACACATGGATGATTATAATATCTCTAACAAATAGCACAATTGGAAAGTTTCATGTCTCTTATTACTTATAGCATGAGTGGATAAAAAAATAGTTCATAGTAGTTCATAACAACAACCATACATGATAACAACCATCAACAAAAATGTCAATAGCCATCCCAAAACAAGCGCCCACTAACGATGAGATTCCCATAAACTCTCAGCATGTCACATTCCTCCCAATTTCGTATAGTGGCAAGCGCAGGAAAAATCTAACTAGACGAGTAACCTTTAGCAAAGGAAGTGGATCAGTTGTCTTCAAAGCATCATGAAATGATGTCTTCATATCTCTCATCATGCAAACAATATCATCCTAGTGTGTTGCCTCTTTTGAGGCACATATGCAGATTCTTCAGCAATTTGCTTGTCTTGTTCTTGAACTACTAGTACAGAATGACACTATGGAAACAGGTCAAAACCCTCATCGGAAACGGAAAAAGGGTCCGTGTCTCGAGCCCCGCTGCTGATGTGAAATACTACTATGACAATGGGGGCAGAAAACTGTCGCCGATGAGAACAATTATCGGCGATTGGTTTCTATTAAGCTTTGTATCCCTCATTGAAGTTCATCACATACAGTGTTTTTATTCTGCTCGTTTGTACTGAGCTTTTTCAGATGTTTACAACGAGAATATAGATACCACAACACATGATGAGGCTGACATAACAAAGCACTAAGTCGGTTTCGTGTTTCATTTATAACAAAGAACAATGTTATCATTACATCCGTACCTTAATATCAGAAATATCTAACATACTACATTTCTACCCTAATTTGCACTATCTAAAATGTTTGTACATGTATTCTTCTTTGCCGAAAGGTGCGCTTCTATAAAATGGTCACTGAAACGGAAAGAGAGAATATGTGACTCCATGTTAGCACATACAACATAAAAGGACATATAACACGGAAAAACAAACTTACAAATCTATTTCATAATTGTTTTATACACAATTACAACAATTATGCCGGGTTCGAGAGATTTTTAGGATCGTTTAGGCTATATTTAGTCTATTTGATTTTTATTGTCTACTTTTCTCAGGAGTATCGAACGGAGTTGCAGAGTATTGAGATAAATTAAATCACCACATGTGGTTTGCTATCGACGAGAATACTATTTCCCATATTATAATGATATGTGAATCAGATCTTTAATCTTGGGTTTTGATTCCTCATGGGCGTGGGGCAAACATTGTACTATCCAACAAACGAAGTGATAATCAACAAAGTAAAAAAAAAATCCATTAACGCAATATTGCAAAATTATTTTGGAACTTTCCATACTCATAAAGATCTGTACACTTATGCCAACCAAAAGTGTACCAATTGGCAATTATTGTTCTACAATGTCGTAAACCAACATTAGCAAGAATTACCACGTTTCTTGACATGGATGAGAGTTGTCAAAGACAATACGCATGGGGCCACGGAGAGGATCGCCACAAGAGCACGACCATAAAAATTTGCTGTCACTGATAGGTGGGTCACCACGAGAAACTTTGGGAAAGCCTGGTTATCCCCCGGGGGATCGAGCGCACCGATCCTCCGGGTCGAGCGGGCGACGCGTGGCCTCAGCGAGCGTGACGTACGTCGCTTTCCCCCACAAGCGTACCTTATCTTTTTCTTTTTTTCTCCGGTCGTTTTCATCTTCCACTTTCCCCTTCGTCTATTCATCCCCACCGAGAAGCACGCGGCTCCCGATCGAACCTCCGCCGCCAGCGCCTCCTTGCGCATCGTGCGCCTTGCCTCCTCCAGCTCCGGCCACAGCTTGGCACTCTCCCTCCCCGCCGCCTGCTATCTCTCCCTGCAGCACCGCCTAGCTCCGGCGCCGCCTTGCGCCTCTCTCCTCCACAGGTCGACGAGCTCGCCGGACATGGAGCTCCGCGCCGACGCCGGCCCCAGACTCCCGCGGCGATGTCCGCCACCGATGACCGACGGGCTCCGGATTCGCTCCGCTCCAGGCGCCGCGGCGTCGTGCTCAGCGCTTCCCGCAAGCTCGACGCTCTCCGCCCCGCGAGCTCTCCCTTGACGCCTCCGTCTCGCTCGCGCTCTCCCGCCTCGAATCCCTCACCAACAAGCGGGGCCGGGACGGCGGCTCCCTCTCTCCTAGGTCGGACACAAAGGGCCTCGCGACGCTCTGCGCCAGCATGGACTCTGCGAGCTCCCTCCCCTTCGTCGAGCGCCGCAAGGAGGTGGACGCGCTCCCTGCTGAGCTGCCCGCCATGCTCAAGCGCTGCATCGATTCGGTCAGGTACGTCATGGACCGGAGGCGGCGAGAGGTACCCGTTCATTGGCAGCAACCCCACCGTGCTGCTGCCCACCGAGGCAGCGGAAGCTTGCACCGACGTTTGTGGTTTTGAATCAGCGGACGACGACGAAGAAACGGCGTCGCTGCTCCATGTGTTTTTGCTCCGTGCGGGGGCGGCGTTGCTACAAGGGATGGCCAGCGTTGCTGCCATGGCACGGCGGCGTTGCTTTCCAGAGGTCACCGGCGTTGGTGTGGTGGTGCTACAACCGGCGTCGAGTTTTGCTACGTACGTCGTAGGGATTTGCTACAAGCGGCTGGTGGCGGTGCTACCTGCGGCGTTGGATTTTGCAACAACACGAAATTTTGCTACCAAAGTTTTGTTATTTTCCTACAATAGTATAATTTTGTTGCTACACGGTCTCCGGTGATGTCTCTAGCGAAGTCGCTTTTGCTACCACAGCACAATTTATTTTTGCTACAACGGTTTTATAGTTTCGCTGACAACGTGTCCGGTGTTGCTACTGATGGCGCATGACATTGCTACCGACGAGTTGACGATGTTACCGACGTGCGGTGTTGCTAACGACCACGTGGCGATACTACCGATGACGTGCGTCGTTGCTACTGACGAGCCGACGATGCTACCGACGGTATTCGGCAATGCTACGAGCGGATGCTACCGACGAGCCGGCAATGCTACCAATAAGCCGACGATGCTACCGACGGCGCATGTCATTGCTACCGACGAGCCGACGATGCTACCGACGGTATTCAGCAATGCTACGATCCGGCGATGCTACCGACAAGCCGGTGATGCTACCGACGGCGCATGCCATTGCTATCGACGAGCCGGCGATGCTGCCGAGTGCGCGCAACGGTTCTTCCGACGGCACGTAGCGATGTTACTGACGGCGCGTGGTTTGCTCCGTAAAAGCATCTAGGATAGTGTAAGCTGGCGATGTTACGAATAAAACTTTTTTCTCCATAGAAGCATTTGCTACGAGCAAAACAAAAAATTGCTACGAATGAAACTTTTTCTCCGTAGAAGCATTTTGTGCGATTTGAGAGAAAATTGAACTTTTTGCTACAATAGTACAAAATTCTTGTTACAAACAACCCGTTGTTTGCTTCGTAAAAACATTTACGAGATTTTGGTGAAAACTGGACATTTTGCTACAATAGCACAAAATTCTTATTACGCGCGAACCGTTTTGATTCAATGAACCATTTGCAGGTGATTTTGGTTGAAATTGGATTTTTGCTGCAATAGCACAAACTTTTTATTACGTTCGAACCGTTTTTACTTCAGTCGCGATTTGGTTAGATTTGAGTCCAGGGAGGTGGACACGTGTCATGCAGGGGGACCCGGGATTTTTCCCCCAGATCCCCCGGGGACGCCTAGCACTGTCCAGAAACTTTCTTCTCCTCCCCCTGCTCCTCGTCCACCAAGACCAGGGCACGCTCCTCTTTCTTCCTCCATGATCCACACCTTTTGTGCCATTGTCCCCGGACCCCGACGGTTCCCTTATTAAAGGCCAACTCCCAACCAGACAGAGCTAGTAGTACTAGCACACTGCGTAGCAGCAATGGTGGCTTCCTCTCCCCCATAAAGCCACAGCCTGCGGTTCTTGGCGTGTTCTTCCTCGTACGGACGGCAGCCATGGACATGCCCGGGGAGGAGGAGTACATCTACGAGTACGACAACGAGTTCGACCTCGAGAACCCCTTCACCAGCCCCGCCGACGAGCCGATCGCCAGCCTCCTCGACGCCGAGGGCCACCACTCGCCTTCCGTCTCCGCTGCCGCCTCCGCCGTCCACCGCGACGCCGCCGGATTCATCAACAAGGTAAGGAAGGGCCTCGCCTAGCGGGTATTCCCCTTTTGTCCTTTTCTTGCGGACAGTGCATCTCCTTCCTATTTTGATCTGATCGATCAGCCTCGGTCGGCCCAGGTGCGCTACGACGGCGAGCTCGCCGTGCACCGCGGGTCGCCTACCTCGCTCTGAACTACGTGGATCGCTTCCTCTCCAAGCGCCAATTGCCGGTAAGAACGCGAAAGGTGGCGTTTTTCCTGCCAAGATTTGTGCAAGAATTCGGTCTGATCTAGTCCCCGTGGTTTCGGCGCAGTTCGAGCACAAGCCATGGGCGCCTCGGCTGCTCGCCCTCAGCTGCCTCTCCATCGCCGCCAAGATGCAGCGCGTCGCCGCAATCTCCATCGCCGACATCCAAGTAGGATGATTTTCTTGGTTGCTCTACATAGCGCGATTCCTTATGGGGGGGATTACTTAGTTAATCAAGTGTTTGGTTGCAGAGGGACGAGGAGTTCATGTTCGACGCTGTGAACATCCGGCGCATGGAGCGGGTGGTGCTGGGTGCGCTCGAGTGGCGCGCGCGCTCCGTCACGCCGCTCGCCTTCCTCGGCTTCTTCCTCTCAGCCTTCTTCCCTCCGCCACGGCACCCGCCCATGCTCGACGACGTCAAGGCGCGTGCCGTCGACCTCCTCATCCGCGCCCAGCCTGGTACGTGCCAATGCCAACGAAATAGGATCGGTTTGCCGTCAGATTCATTCATCAGCGGGGGAATGCGCCTCATCTGCTGCTCTGTTTTCGTTTCGCAGAGGTGAAGATGGCAGAGTACTCTCCCTCCGTGGTGGCCGCATCGGCGCTGCTCGCCGCCGCCGGAGAGGTCGCCGGAGCCCTCCTCCCCGCCTTCCAAGCCGGCGTGGCCGCTTGCCCTTTGTAAATAGCGTGAGCATGATCTTATAAAACCGCACATTTCTCGTTTTCCACTAAACCCTCCTTAATTCTCCACTGAGTAATTGAGCAAGTTGTACAAAATAACTAACCCCCCTGTCACGTCAAACACACTCCAGATCCTTTGGGAGAGGAGACGCTAGCTTTCTCTGCTGTATGCCTGTATTTACTACTACCACCACTGTTAGCCTTTTTCGTAGTTACTTTTCCTCGTGAATTGGACCAAATTGCAGCGATTGACCCGGCCCTTCGACGAGTAACATTTGTTGTTTCCTCGCCGGAGTTAATAATTTTGTCTGCTCTTACAATGATTTCCTGGCACCGCATGCTACTGCTCCAAAGATTCATAATAATATGTCGAGCGGGCATAATTGTAAATACTCGAAAGATCTTGTGCAGATCGTGGCGTCTAATTTAGTCCATCTTCCTTGCTCTGTGCAGGAGAAGCTCCAAGAGTGCGGTGAGGTGATGGCGGCCGCCTGCGGCATCGGCGTCGGGTCCAGCGGCTGGACGGCGGCGATGAGCAGCGGTGACACGCGGTGACGGTGCTCGGGCACGGGCACTACCGGAGCGCCAGCTCGGAGAGTGACCGGACGGTCGGATCGGTGGCGGACGCGAAGAAGCGGTGCATGGGCCACCTTCCCGGTGGGGTTAGACGCAGCGCAGCGTGCGGCGGCAGGATGATGGATGACTCGATGCAGCGTGACAGCTGGAAGAAGAGTTTACCTACTCTTGCGGTCCTGTTCTTTTTTTTTTCCAATTTTTTTTGCCCTCATTCCGGAATTTTCATCTATTTTAGTCTTTCGAGGTAAAGAAGGGATGCTGATTGGAGAGAACGTACTGTGGTGGTAGCTTTCATTTATTTGATCGCTTTTTTTCGTTGGCATTTTTTTTTATCTGAGTGAATTCTGCGGCTGCAGCGGTAGATGCTAGACCGGTGGATGGACATATTGGGATGTGGGGGGAGGAAACAGGAAATTTTTTGTTGCTGAGAATAAGAACACAATCATGCGCCCATTGCTCGTGTCCCCTCTTACTTTCTCTGCCGTCCCTTTTTTTAAGTCTGAAATTTCCTTTATTAACACGGTGAAATTTGTAGGAGTAGAATCAATGTAGACGTTCCCAGGATTTTGAAATTCGTCTTTTAGAAAATCATTGGGAACGGGCCATGCGGTCTGTAGAGATAGAGGAAATGACAAGGGGTCAACGGAGAAACGGACGAACGCCCACTTGTCGGGACGGAAAGAGGCAGCGGCACCAGCCTTGTACTTTTCCTTTACGGGCAGAGCCTCCTCCGCTGGATGGTCTACACGTGGCCCCACCCACGGCTGCATCACGGCGTTACCCTGCACCCCGTGTGCCAAGCTGGCTCCCGCCCATTTTGTTTTGTTTTGTGGACGTCCATACGTATAGCACGTCGTACTCGATTGTAATGTACGCGTATAACGTCGTAGACACGAGCATCTCTCATGACATCACGCACGGGCACGAGCGACTGTGAGCTTTGCAAAAGCAAAACTTACATGTGGGCCGCGCCGCCGGAGGTAAATCACTGCTGGGTCCACGGTAAAAATTCGATTTCACAGTCGAGTGAGTCACTGTGCAATAAATCGACCACTCGGATGCACGCGGTCGACATGCGTGGATGCCTTCAAATCATTGCATGCACTGATAAATCTATTGTAAATAAACCTACGTGGATAAATGCACTGGCTACTGCAGAAACTGTCCATCTAAAATATTGCTGAACTTGTTAATCAGCTCAGCTGAATTAGGCACATGCGTGAGAGATAGAGTCGAAGATTTGTTATGTTCGTGATTTTTCTAAAACCAACATGGTGTTGCCGATCTTGCTAAGTCGGGGTACGTGGAACTTGGAGATACGTACTTTTTTTTCCTGACACGGGATTAGTACCACGACCGAAAAATTAGGCATGCATCTATCTTCAGGGAACTAGGGATTAGGCTTTCTCGACGAAGATCAAACAATGTGCTACTCGCAAATTAAGAAGATCCCGTTAGCAAAACTGGAACGAGAGACTTTCTTACTACTTCCTCAGTTCTAAATTAGATAATTTTCATTTGTCAATATGTGGATGTATCTAGACATGTTATAAGTATAGATACATCCGCATTTAAACAAATAGAAATCATCTAATTTAGAACGGAGAGAGTAATACGGAGTACAACGCAATCAACCAGCGGAACAGCAAAACACAGACCCATGATCAGCGTTTCCTGCTAGCTAGCTATAAACTGGTACCGCCGGATCTGGGATGAGGTCGTCGATCGCGATGAGCAGTTTCAGAGGCAGTCTCTCTCGCGTTCGATCTCGAATTGAAGAAAATCTGCAAAAAGCTGGGCTTTACCTAAAACTAAAAGGGCTTTGGAGCCTTTAGAGCCTACCGTTACGGAACGGACAGCTTATTAATGCCATGCATGAATGTAAGGTTGTGAGATCGCAGAAGCCGTGCAGTATTCGTGGAGCTTGCCAAAATGCATGGTTTTGTGTTGTGTGGCCACCTTGGTGTATATGTCGGCTGTCCTTTGATCTTACAGTGTACCGTTGGAGAATTACCTTCCGCAAGTTCAGAAAATATCATATCATAGAGCACTGAATCACGTTGATATCAATATGAGAACTTGTCATATATACTACTCCCTCCATTCCAAATTACTTGTCTAAATTTTGTCTATATTTGGATGTATCTTCACACTAAAATATGTCTAGATACATGCAAATTTGGATAAAGTTGAGACAAATAATTTGGAACAGAGGGAGTAGACAGAAAGAAGTGTCTAGTTCAGAAATCTTGTGATGCTACAACCGGTATCCCTGACAAGTATTGACGCTCACGACGCGTCGTTTCGCAACTTCCGGCTACCTACAGGCTACAGTGCGTGCAGCAAGTTTTACTGCGATCGAGCAGCTCTCACACGCGGAGGAGCTGGGGGACGGACGGCACATGACCTGGCCACTGCCCGGTCTGCGGTCGGTCTGAGTAGAGTAGCTAGCAAGGCAACAGCGGCCGGCCAGCAGTTGAGTTGCATGCTCGCAGAACCGTGCGCCTCTTCGTCCCGGCTTTTCGGTCGAGTCCACGTCTATCCACTCGCTCCTGCTTAACTGCTCCCGCTGCTGATCGTTTAGAGCAACTACAATAGTATAGCTGGCTGTTGGCTATAAGATGGTGCCATATCATGTATAGTCAACCTAATAGCCAACAAGTATATTAGTAGACTATGAATATGAGCTACTTTATTAATAGTTGGCTCACATTTCACTCTCACAAAGTGTGTAGGAGCACGTGCTGCAGCTGGCTCTTGCATGAGAGCTTGCTTCCACTCTCTCTCATATTCTTCCTTCTTCATGTAAGCACAAATATATTATTAAAATCCTTATAGTCCGCTGACTGGATTTTACTGTACTTGCTCTTAATGGATCCTGCCTGTCACTAGAGGCGTGCGTATCCGAGTGATTGAGGCGCAGTGCAGACGGCCGGGCCGGCCGCAAGGAACAGATGACCACGAGGCGGTCCGGCCGGGGCATCGTACATCCCATTCCCATCCCCGCCCTGCAACACCATCTGATAACCCATGCGCGCGACTTGTTTCTGTTACGGTCTCACCTCACGCAAGTACGGCGACTTCGCTTACGTACGTGATGTGGAAGCGCTGCTGCTGTACGTGTAATTTAATCTGTCAATCAACTTGTCTTTCTTTCTTTCTTTCTTTGACAGGTAGTCAATCAAGCTGTAGTACGGCTGCATCCTACATGTAGTTTGTGGGTGCACGGTCTGGATGTAATTGATATCTTCGCGATATTAATATATTCTCTTTATCAAAAATAAACGGTGGTACATCGAATGACATGCATTTTCTTTTGCCACTCAGTTTCAGCTCGATCGTCAGCAATCTCCGAGCTAGTCTCTCCCTTTCAAATTAGTCGACACATTTCTCTATCAAAGAATGTATCAAGACACAATCCAAATATAAGTATATCCAAATGTGGACAAATCCAAATCAATTAATTTGAAACAGAGTGAGTATTTGACAACGTTTTGACCGATTTATTTCTCATTATTTCCACAATACCAAAAATAGGGTTCATTTTTAGCGTGCCAACTTGGAAAATCCCTCAAGAAAAAGCATAGGTAACTTTTACATGTGGAGTTCGTTATGTTTAGAGGATCGGAGCACGCTTTTCGACCAAACGGATTAAATTTTTCACCAAGAGTTTATGGGGTATCTTTCGTCAACACCCAAGCGCACATAAACCATGTTAACTTCCCATCTTCCATTTCTTGTTTCTCATCTCTTGGTCTTGTCGTTCGTTGCGGAAGATTGGTTGGTGTGCCTGGTTCTGGCGTATGTTGTTGGTGTTCTTAGTGGGGGCTAGAGCACCATGTCTCTCCTCTCCGAGAAGGAGATCGGAAGCAATGTCCGGGCTCTTCGACCTCATGGTGGCATCTGGTGTTAGGGATGCTTGGGGCTCCGGTGAAAATTGTGCATGGTTGAGACCATCGCAGGTGACGATGACACCTCCCGGTGCCATTTTCCTTCGTGAAGGCGTCACCTTGAAGCTTCTTTCCTTGTTTGATTCCACCTCCGCCTCTACCTGCCCTATTCTCGGTGTGGCTTGCTTCTGTTGCAGTGTCGGCATAATCCACTTGACCTCTTTCATGGTCGAGCTCTATGCTGGAGGATTGGGTCTTGGCGAAAGCTTTGTAGGTCTTTTGACTCTACCGGCGACGACGACGCTCTTCGGCGCTGTTATCCTCCTTGGAGGCGTTGTTCTGAAACCCCCTTTGTGGATTCTCGAGTTCTGCTTGTTTGCTTGCTCGAGCTTTGGGTGGCGATGTGGGCGAGGATGGTCTGAAGGTGGCATTGTTTCCATACAACAGAAGATAAGACAATACTCCTTCGACTGGATCAAGACTTTTAGTTGCTTGTGTTCCTTATCTTTTATAGTCTTCTGTTGTCTCTGTTCTTGACTTGTAAAGCTGGCATCCCCAGCGTGTGAGTGTAAGTTGTGTAAGTTGTAACGCTTAGCCGGTTGTTGGGTTCGTTAATTCAAAGCCGGGCTCATTTCGAGCCTTCCGTCTATAAGCACCGTGGATTGTCAAAATAGACTAGATGCAAACTGATAGGTTACACACGAGATTAAATCGGAGAAAGGTGTGGTGCCCGTGGCAAGGGTGCCGGACCAGCGTCACGTTGGTGATCGTGATGTGTATGTTGACCTCGGTGGGCTTATTGTCCGTGATACTATGGTTAGTTTCATTTGCCAATCATAGTTGTTTGATAGATTACCTAGGCATGATGTACAACATGACAGATCAAACGATTTGAATTTTCTCTCTTAGTTCACCGGTAGGCACCCTGAAACCTAATCCTTTTGGACCACAAGTTGACAGTTAAACGTTTTGTCTACACTTCATACTTGTCGTGTCATGCAACGGGGATTAAGAAAAGGTAAAACTAGGATAATGGACATGTAAGACAGATTACTAGTTTATGTTTCCTTTCATAACTAGAGATCCGAGCTGTCGACTTGTAAATTGACTACAAAACCTTCCCTAGGCCAGAACATAGATGAATGTCTTTGGCACCTTTGAATGCACCATGGTTTCCTGCAAATAAATATTGCCGCCACGGTGTGACCACCACTTCTGCATGCATGGGTCTTGCACACTTCTTATGACTTGGCATGAGGACCCTTTATTTCCATACCCTTCTTCTTTATTCCACTCGATCTCACCATAGCCATAGGATGCTACTACCACCATGAGTGTTGAACCCCAAAAGCAGGCTGTGCATACAAGCAAAAGCCCCTTGTGTCGAGTTGACGCAATGCTTTTCTAGACATAGTTGGTGCGGGCATGATGGACTAGTGTTAGTCTCCTGAATCATAAGCTCCAACAAAAAAAGATCAATGCCTATAGAACTGTAACGCTCCTATCTTCTTAAATATGGCTATCCTCCCGTAGGGCGCCTATACAATGCAGCATATATACTGCATATCACCAATCACCATGACTGCTAATGTGACAATTCAGTTGTCCTGAGCAGTATAGAAGTGTGACAAGTGTCCTCATAGTTTGTAAGTGTTGCTACAGATTTACAGTACCTACTCCTGGCGTGAAAGATTTGATTCCATCTTCTGTGAGGTGCCACAAGATATCGTCGTGATGCTTGGTTGCGCCGGAATCTTAAAGAGAACAACGTTGAAGCAAAGCTAAGTTAAACAATTTATGTGTTCGATCGTTTTTGTTTATGGCCTGCGTGCAGCTTCGTGCCTATCCCAAATGCAGTCAAAAGCACACACCTTAAGGTTTGGTACTAGCAGTGCCAAGTCTCCTTCTCAGACTTCGGAGAAACGAAAACAAAAAATAAATTTTGTTAGGGAAACCAAGTCCAAGAGCGACAACAACGCGAACACTGCCCGCAGTTAGAGACAAGACTTTTGGCCAGCTTCCAACGACTTTGAGAAACCCAAAGGAAACGAAACATTAACCCCTTCCCATCACTTGAAGTGGAAGATGAGATAGATCAAGGTCGCCTACTATTTATACCTGCAGAATAAGAGATGGTGAGGGTTTATCTACGGCTGCTTAAACCTCTCTCGTCTAAAAGGAGGGATGATTCCCCGCCGCTGCACCGATTAGTGCACACACCAATTTATTATTGCCTAGTGTTGTCTGTTACAATTAGTAAAAACAAAAAAAAGCTCCTTGAGCTTAACACAAAAACAATTAAGCAAAGAAACCAATAGAAAATACACCATGCACAATGCATTACTAATACTATTGCTAATTAAGGCGGTAACCATCCTAGTTGAACAATGCCCTTGTCTTCAATCCAGTATCCATATCAATGTTCATTGCAACAAGTTGAGGTGCCCACGAGGCCACTAGACATGTGCTGATGTGCATATCGTTACATCACGCAGTAATCAGGATCTGACGTCATATATGCATGATCCTTTAGATGTAAACTCTGATACTACCGAAATATGCAATAAATGTATGTGTCCATCAATCGATCCAGAGGTTGGGGTATTCCCCCATTTTGAAAAAAAATGCACAGATCCAAGTAAACCCCGTCCATCCAAAGTGTTGTCTGTTACAATTAGTAAAAACAAAAAAAACTCCTTGAGCTTAACACAAAAACAATTAAGCAAAGAAACCAATAGAAAATACACCATGCACTATGCATTACTAATACTATTGCTAATTAAGGCGGTAACCATCCTAGTTGAACAATTAATGCCCTTGTCTTCAATCCAGTATCCATATCAATGTTCATTGCAACAAGTTGAGGTGCCCACGAGGCCACTAGGCATGTGCTGATGTGCATATCGTTACATCACGCAGTAATCAGGATCTGACGTCATATATGCAACCTTATGTGATCCTTTAGATGTAAACTCTGATACTACCGAAATATGCAATAAACGTACGTGTGCATCAATTGATCCAGAGGTTGGGGTATTCCCCCATTTTGAAAAAAATGCATAGATCCAAGTAAACCCCGTCCATCCAAGAGTGAAAACCCATCTCAAGTATGTATCAAGAGCTAGCCATGTACGGTCGCGAGACCCTCTCCCTTATCTCTACAGTAGAGAGAGAGGCGGAAAGGGCGAAGCACCGCAGATCCCCGTCTTCCGCCGGCGAGGGCGTGGTTCCTGGCCTCCCCCGGCCGCTCCGGCGGCGGTGGGGGGTTGGGACCTCGTTCCTCTGCGTCGGGCATGTAGATAGGTTAGTTTTAGGATCCAGCGGCGCCGATTTGGGGAGGAGTTCGGCGTTGTTTTGGAGGAATAAATCCGCCGCCCTTCCTCTTCCTTGCCGGCGCTGCTCGTGCGGGCTCGTGGACGGTGTGCTCTTCCTACTAACCTTAGGGTTGGGTGGTAGTTCGTGCCCTCTTCCTCGTCGGTGGCAGAGATGTGTGGAAGGGGGATTTTGCTCCTCGGAGGTCTTTGGATCTTGCGAGTTTGTTGTCCTCAGGCTCGTCGGCGCGGCGGCAGCGACGATGCGGCTATGTGAGTATTTCCTTCCCCTTGCCTTTTGTCGTTGTGCTGTCGAGGCCCCATCGGCGGTGCGGGGGGTTGGGTTATGGTGTGGTGTGGACGGCGGATCGGCGCTGCTGTCTTCCCCATGTGGGGTGCTCTGTCCTCCGGCTCGTCGGCGTGCTGTTGCTTCCTCCGGCGGCGGCATGAGCTACGTGAGGTGTTGTGCCTGGAGGAGCTCCAGATCTTCCTCCCTCTCCGATGACGGAGACGACTTCAACTCTGCGGCGTTCTGCTCTTCTTCCCCGTCGTCGTGCAGGCACGCAGACTTCCCGTCCGTGTTGATGCTGCCTCAAGTTTCAAGGTCATCGCTGGCTCCAGGAGGGAGCGGCGGAGGAGCTGTGGCGGCGCGTCTCCGGTCCGCGTCGGTGGTGGCAGAGGAGTGGGTACCCAGGGACCTAGTTGTAATTTTCTATTTTATTGGGTGCGTTTCTGCTGAGTTGGGTTAATGTATCTGGAGTTTTCGCAAAAAAAAAAAAAGAGCTAGCCATGTACGTAGTAAATACGATGTATCCAGTTGGATGGATATGGTATGGACCTGGTACGTGTCTTGGGCACAGCCGAGATCACGACCATCCATACCGGAGCAATTAATCGCATGGCACCGGCCGATCCCTGCCCGCGCCCGCTGCATGCAAGATCTGCATGCAGGCGATCGCGGCGACAACGTCGTACGTACGGCACCGGGACCGGCGGCAGAGCGGTCTCGGCCCGGCCGGCCATGGGATGGATCGGAACGTGTAGATCAGAGAGAGGGATGCCGAGCACGCAAGAACAACGGCGAGAGCCGGGGAGTTTGTAACACGTCGATCGGTTTTAATTGAAGAGCTAGCTGCGTTGGATATGGTGGTGCCACATAAATAATTTCCCGGCGTCGTGCTGTCTCTCATCCTCGCCGCGGACCACACGCCGACCTCTGGCTTAGCTCCCCACCTCGGTGCGCCGCTGCCGGACCACCGGAGGAATGGACGGACAACTTTGTGGACGCTGAAAACCCTACCGCGCGCGCTCTTAATTTACGCAATATAGCCCGTCAGCGTCAGCGAGGAGGAAATCAGAAAATATACAGAGTAGCAAAGGAAAAGCGACCGGCCGGTGGATCTCTGATGCTGCTCCCGGCCGGTCCGTAACTTCGCTGGCTCCTCTATCAAGATCCGTGTTCCGGCCAGTGCTGGTGGCGCTACGTACGACCCATCTGGGGTGCCCTATCACGTGAGCAAGGAAACCTCCCCCTTGCGTCCATGGCGATGCCCGCTGTTAGAGTATATGTGTACGTGTTGTTATGATAGTATATGATAGAGATAGGATACGTATCCATACAGTTCTGACTTGACTTGTACTCCAAGATGATCCCTGTACTCCTATATATACTCGCCCATGAGGCTCAATAATACATCCACCAATTCCGTCAATCTCATAATTCTACATGGTATCAGAGCGGCACGATCTGACCTAGCCGCCGCCGCCGCACTTCCGCACCGCGCCGCCCCCGGGGAGGTCAATCTCCATGATCTCCGCCGGGGGCCGCGCCGCCCGTACGCAGGGTTCGTCCGCCGATCCGTGCTCGGCTGCCCTGTAAGTTTTTTTTTCCGATCTCTTGATCGGTTTTCTTTTTTGGTTTACCGATCTTAGATCGGATTGAGTCGCCCACCGCCGTCGTCATCGCCGCGCCTCTACTCCGACCATCGGCATCGACGATCTACACCGCGCCCGTGCGCCTGCCACCTGCGCCGCCGTGCCTGCCTCGGTAGGCCGTCGCGGCCTCACGGCAGGCTGCCGCGCACCGCGGTCGGCTGCTGCGCCTTCCTCGGGAGGGTACTGCGGCCGTCCCCCTCGGATCGTCTTCGTCGTCCTCGCCCGGGACTTCACCGACAACGCCGCCATCGACTCCGATCTACGCGTAGTCCCCGCCATGGCGCATACGGCGCACTGTCGGTCTGATCAACCGATCTCGCGCCCGTCTACGCCAAGCACGTCCCCGAGCACGCGCCAACCACCGATCGAGCTACGGGCTGCCGCTGCGTCGCCCCTACGGGCCGCAGCGCCGCCGCCTTGGTCAGCGCCTACCGGCGGCCAACGCGCCTCCCAAGCGTGTACGTGCCGGTGGTCTCCAGCCACTGCACCGACTCGCGCCTTGTAGCTATGCCGCCTCCTCGGGTCGTAGCGTCGCTGCACGCAGTCTTCTTCGCCGTCCCCGCGCATCGACGGCCTCGGCTTCCACCGCGCCATCTCCCACGGCGCGGATCGCCGCCGGGTTCTTCCTCACCTACCTCGAGCACCGCCGCCGCGCTTCACAAGGTAACCTGCAGGGCGACTTCTCGCTGTCGCAGGTCCCGCCGACTACCCCATCATCAATCTAGGCGTCCCGCATGACCACCCCAGGTCACCGCTGGTTCCGCCGCCTTCTACGTCTACGACCACTACAACTTCGTCGCCAGCATCATCGCCTCGTCCCCGACTACACCACCTGCTACTCTACTCCGACAATCGCGTACAGCATCAGCATCTCTCCCTCGCCGCTCTGCGCGTCGCAGCCGTCGTGGAGTCCTCCTTTGCTAGTCTTTCTCTGACATGGCGACAAGTTTATGATGGTCCCTGCCCCTCGCACGTCTGGTACTGGCAACACCGGGAGTGCCTTCGTCCCCGACGCGTTCCCGAGTCTGGCAAACTCGGATCGGCGCCTCGTCTTCATCGGCTTCGACAACGTCTTCTACGGCATCGACCCCTCTACGACCGCCTCGACCGCGTCACCGACGAGTTCTTCTTTGCGTACTCAGTTCTGGCAAAACCGGAGTATGCCTTCGTCCCCGACGTGCGCCTATTTCTGGCAAAACTATGGCCACACCTCGTCCTCGACAGCTCGGACTGCATCGGCTATGGCGTCGGCCCCATCTTCGACGACTGCCTTGACGCGTCTCCGTCATCCTCCTCGCGCACTATGCGCATACGGCTTCATGTGCGGCTTCCTCGACACCGGCCACGACATCGACCACGGCGACCCCTCGCGCGGTTACCCCGACCACGGCAGCGCCCAATGCTCTCGGCTCCCTCGACATCGGCAACAAGGGCTACCACCTCGCTTGAGCATCATCAGCGTCCTCTACAGTCCAAGCTTCGCGCCACGACACCGTCCACGACACTCCCGCTCGGACTGCGGGGGGATGTCAGCCCACTGGATCTACTTCGGTTTCTCTCCAGTCTGACCGTCCGCGACGTTCCAGTTGTTCACGGCGCTCCCGCTACGACTGCGGGGGGATGTTAGAGTATATGTGTACATGTTGTTATGGTAGTATAGGATAGAGATAGGATACGTACCCATACGGTTCTGACTTGACTTGTACTCCAAGATGATCCCTGTACTCCTATATATACTCGCTCATGAGGCTCAATAATACATCCACCAATTCCGCCAATCTCATAATTCTACACCCGCCACCGCCTCGGCCACGCTACTCGCTCGTCGGAGCTATAGCTTGCTATGTTAGGCGCAAAAAAAAAATAGCGTGCTATAGCAAAATAACGCCGACTTTGAAAATACAATATAAGCGTGTTATATCGTAATATAGCGTGCTACTCCCTCCGTGCGAATCTAAGACGTGTTACCTATTGCACACTAAAATGAGTGAACATGCACACTTAAATATGTCTACATACATTTGTATACATGTGCATGTGGACAAATGGTTAAACATCTTATATTAAAAAACGAAGGGAGTATTAGCAAGACATTGTATACTGATTAATATAGATAGAGCAATTCTAAAAACGCTATAGCGCGCTATTTTTTTTTCCATGGTTACGCGTCGTAGCTTGCTACGTTAGGCGCAAAATGGCTATGCATGCGCTCACCTCTAGCCAGACGTACGGGTATGGGCTTGCAGAGCATGGTGGAAGGAACGCTCGAACAACTAGCTGCGGTTACCCACTGCTCGCCGCAAGGCCTGCCGACTTATGGCGCCTGGGTAGCAAGGGACGGGGCCGCAGCGATCGGGGCATACATGCACATTGCACGAGCCGGCCAGCCATGCGCCCGGCACCCTGTTTGTTTCCTTGCGCGTCCACCGGTGATGGGAATGCTTGCCTATGAGCGTTGCGCGCGCCCTGGAAGGCTACGATCGGCGCTATGTACATCCATGGACTGTTCACGCGATTCTTCCAAAAAATGGGGCCAGACCCAGGCCGTGTGGACGCGATCATAACCGCATGCACAAGATCGAAATAATAGCGGTGATGTGCATGAGATCTGGAGGGGGCCATGAGCGGCGTTGTGTCTTGCGTGTGATCGATGCTCTGACGTTTTTCTGCTCGGTCGTGGAAATTTTTAGGATGCGTTTATTTGAGCTGAAGTTTTGTCTCTAGGTCAATTTTGTTGATTTGGCCACCCAGGAGGCCAGGATGCAGCTGGATAACCGCATGCACAAGATGCAAAATAATAGCGGTGATGATGTGAGATCTGGAGGGCCGGCTAGCTAGCGCTGCGTTGTGTCCTGCGTGTGATGATCTGACGATTTTCTGCTCGGTCGTGGAAATGTCAGGAGGAGGGGGGCACGCGGATGGGCCAGTTGATGCGAGGCATGGAAATAACAAGACAAATCAGGTAATTGGCATTAGCTTTTGGCTCCTACGTTATGGATCTCGAGAGCATGTTGCTGACTTGTATACGCGGCAAACTCGACCTGTAAATTCATGATCTAATGATAGCCTGTATATTCCAAACACCCCCACCAAATATATTTTGCAACTACTACGTATATTGGTCATTTGGTCTTTTCCCTTGACAAAACTAGGCTACCGTCTACCAAACAGTTAAAACGGAGGGTTTTTAAGTGTTAAAATATAAAGCCCACTAGAGGCAGCCGACGTGTGGAGAACAGCTAGCCTGTTTAGAGGTTGCCTACTAGAGACGGAGCGGTGGAGGTGTCGCGAGTAGTAGGCGTTGGGTTGTAGCTGCTTTGCAGCGTGAGTGCGCGCTCGGCGTCTGTGCCAGCACGCGTTGTAACTTTGGCCGCTTGGCCTTTCTTCTATGAACCCTGATATGCCTTTCTAAAGCATATCCTTGAAAAAATATAAAGCCCAGAACTTCCATCGGTTCGGACTTTTGGCATAATTGGTTAGTGCAACACTTTAATAAAAACCTCAGTAGACGCTCTAACTTATGGATTCAAGCATACGTCGGCCTCCCTGTCAGAATAACGGACAATCGAATTACGAAATGAGCCTTCGTTTACACCCAAACCACCCGTAGAATCTGGCACAAACGAATAGGGTGACGAATTGTGGTGGTGACGTTATCAGCCATCTGAATAGCTAGTGAGAAGGAAACCTATACAATATATTTACTTTTGAAAAGGTGATTATCTGCATCAACTAATGCATGTAGCCCTTAAAGGGTCATTAATTAACAAAAGAGTTAAGCTCAAGGGTCACAAAGGGACGATAAATGGATCAACCGTCTAAAAAAGATACAACCATGAAGCGTCTTTGCATCAGCATGATATCATATTGTCAAGCCGCCATGCGCACCGGTCAAATAAATCATGTACAACCGTTTCATGGATAGTTGCACACAAAATCCATGACTGGCGGCCTATGCTTTGTTGGTCTTTTATCCATCCAACATGTTGTTTTCTTCTCAAACTGATCCCCCACTTGTTTCCATTCACCATTCGCTAGTTTTCTGAAGTTAATTGGTATTCCCAAAATTCTAGAAAGGGAATGTTCCTAAATCACAACCAGATTCCTTTTTGTTTTACCAAAGAAAAGAGTTCACCATTCTATTTTTCTCAAATTGAGCCTGCACTGGTTTTCATTCACCATTCTTTAGTTTTGTGAATTGAATTGGATTCCCAAATATCCAAAACGGAAGGATCCTGGTTCACAACCAAACTTCTTTTGCTTTTCCCAGAAAAAAGTTCGCTCTTATGAAAATTACCTTCAAACAAGAAAGTTGCTTAAAAAATGCATAGTATATATTCATTTCATGTTTAAAACTTTTTCAGAATTATGATCAACGAAAATGATAGTGTTATCGGCGTATTGTAGGATCGAAACCCCACCCCCAACCAAATGAGGCATGAGGTCATCCACTTAACCATACTATTTTTCTCTAGCAATTAAGATCGGCAACATGTATACAATAATATTAAACAAGATAGGATAAATATGATCCTTGTCTCAATCTTTTTTCAGCTTGAAAGTAGTGCTCAGTTTATTATTCACTTTAATGCCCACACTCTCTCGGTGAACGAATTGAACAGACAAATCTAGTCACACTATTTTACATCACAGCGTTTCATATGCAGTGCTTCTTATAATAGAAAAAGGTCATTTTGACGTGACATAAACTTTTTCGAAATTTATTTTTAATGGAGCACTATCTATTTTCTTCCTATGAAGTACGTAGATAGTTCATGCAGGACGAATACCCCTTGAAGAATATGACGATCAGGCATGAAATCCGTCAAGTTAGTATGATTACCCTGTGAGCGATATGTGAAATGCAGTTGGTAGCCATTTTTGTGAATATTTTTAAACCTTACATTCATAAGGCAAATAGGACGGTATTGCTAAATTTGCACAACATTTTATTTTTGGGGAGAAGTATAATGGTGCCAAAATTAAGATGAAACAAAGGCAACTCTCCTTGTTGAAATTTAGTGAACATGGCCATTAGACCCCCCTTACCAATTTCCAACAACTTTTGACGAATTCAACAGGGAACCCATCGAGACATTGGTATGTTATTTTTTCCATTTGTATGATAGCATCATAAACGTTCTTCTTTGTGTCATCTATGAGAATATTATTATCTTCTATGGAAAGTTCATGGATATCATTAGTTTTTGATTCAACCAAAGTAAAATTGTTATGTGATGGTGGGTGAAAGATCAAGGTGTCGTCTAGAGAGAGGGGGGGGGGGTGAATACGTGTTTTTAAAAACTATTATGAATTTGTCTTGAAATGATGCATAAATTGTAGGAGAATAAGAACCCAAGATAAATTAGGTTTGTATTTTCGTAATTGATTGCAACAGGATACAATGCCTAGGCTTAGAAAGACCTAGACAGCTACAAGGTGAGTTTATAGGTGAAACACCTAAAATACCCTCGTAGCTACTGAACCCTAAGCCGCTATTCCCTGACAATACACTGGACATGATGTTTTGCCTCACAGGTGCAGATGAACCCGTTGTGCAAAATGCATTTTTAACGCATTTTAAAATGTAAAAAAAAATTCAGAAAAAATTTGGGTATTCATATGAAAAATATCTATCCGTATAAAAAAGTTTCGCATCGAAAAGACATTTTGTGTGACCGTATAAAAAAGAGAAAAAAATATTACGTGCAGAGGCATTTTTGAACGCCCGGGTTTTGTCTTTTTACACCGGCCGCACAAAATGTTTTTAATCCGGATTTTTTTTGTACGAACATAAATGTTCATATGTACATCCGAAATTTTTGTTTGAATTTTTTTGACATTTTAAAATTCGTTTTTTGAGTAGTGGGTGTAGATGCACCTATGAGCGGGAGTGGATTTCCCCAATACACTAGTCTATTGTGATCCAAAACAAGACAAGTTGCAGCGTCCGGGATTTGCAGGCATCAGTGTAACTGCTGATGACGAAGCGTGAGACTCTGACCTCGAGATCAGGCTTCTGCACAAGGGAAAAGATGTTCAGGTCAAATGCGGTCATGCCGCAGGTACATGAATGAACAGAGAAGCCCGGAAATTGAATTTTTCTGGTCGGATGTTTTTGGTCCCGAACGTTTCCTGTCACACTAGCTAACAATGATGCACTCATGGACCAAGTTGATGTGTAATTGTTTTGCGCTTTGTTGCTACAACACAGATGCTGTATTATGTGTATACTGCACCTGCATATACATGTGCACGATCTGTTCTCTTGTGCTCCTGTTGAGGTGTGATGCAGCAGCGGTTTCCCAGCAGGCTGCAGGTCGGAGGGCCATCAAGTCAGTGAATTTAATAACAAGTTGGATGCATTTATAAGAGTTGATTTTACTGCTAGTATATTATTCCAATCACTACTGCATCCTGATCGTACGCACTGTGTAACAGCTATAATGCAGTATGAACTTTCAGTGCAAGAACAACACTGGTATCAACAATGATTAGTTACTATTTTCCTTTCATTCATTCTTTTGTTTTCAAAAAATTCTACCTAAATTCCTAAACTGTAGGAAAATTAGGGTTGGATCTATTTCGACCCACCCTCTATTCCTCTGCGTTATTGGTGGTGCCGCTTATCGAGTAGGCCGAAATAGCTCCAACACTAATTTTGCTACATTGCTATCAGAGCCGAAAGTTCATCGTCCATCGCCGCCGGCGCACTCTGTCGCATGCTGCGCAACTCGGCCGTCGCGATGGTCGCCATGTTTCGCTGCGCATCCTTCGGTTGTCTGTCCCCCTCGTGTTGATCCGCTAAGTCGGCCGCTCGCAAGAAAAACGCTCGCGCGGCCGCCGGAAACCTAGTCGGCTGCAAACTTCACGTCGCCGGCTCGCCGCCGATCCTACCGATCTGCTCAACTCTGCCGCCGGTAGTCTACGGTTCCCGCTGAGAATTGGCTCCGTCATGTTCGTTTTGCTGTCGATTGGTTCTGCGCTGCTGTTCCGCTGCATCACGTCGCCTCCGCTCTCCCGTCGAATCGATCGGCCGTCGATCAAGATTCCTTGGCCTGCCCGTCCCGGGCCTCTGTGCCGGTGCCTGCCTCACTCGATCTGGAAAACAGAGCAGGTTCTGTTGTTGCTCTGCACGCACGGATCGAGGAAGAAGGTCGAATCAAGGTCGCCGCATGTTCGTGTTCGATTACCAGCGGATCCGGTGCCCCATGAACTCGCCATCGGCTACGGCCCGCCTCCTGCCCCGATCTCCTCTACTGGGTCTGCACGTTAGTTTTCCCTAGCCCCGACGGGCCCGCGTGACAAGCTTCAAGGCCTCTGCTGCGCTAATCTCAGCTGCCCATCAGAAATCGAAGAACATGCAACTTGGGTAGCAGATTACGATTCCATTGTTGCTGCATGCTGAAATTGCTGAGTTGCTGACCAAGGAAAGACTGCGTCAATTAATTGATGGAACATTCAGTACACCACACCGGCCCAACGACTTTGCTGCTTATAATCAGTGTCACCTGCCGAGGTAGTCAGCTCGCAATGAGGAAGGGAAGTAAATATATTTGCTGCACTCTGCTATGCTAGACAACAGATATTAAACATACGCCTGCCATCAGCGGAATTTACTGGGATCAACGGATGATGCTGATTTTTGCATTATCTAGAAAGGAATTTTAGAGATGTGTCTATTCTTGAAAATCAATTATTTATGGATGATGGGTATCATACCGTGGAAAAGAAATTTTGCTTGTCACATGACGATGTTGAATATGCAAGTGCACAGATTACGTGGAAATCTTACGTAACCTGGAAAAAAAGTTTTTATTTTTGTGGACTCTCCCCTTTAGAGGAAGTTGGAATTTATTCTGAGAAAATTTGTTAAACTCTTCTTCGGATGGATTTCCCCTGTGATTTCTCAATTTCTACAGGATGGAACTTGTCACCGGAATATATTGGGACTCATTGGTATTCTCCGGAATTAGTCGGATTATTATATAATTCATCGGAATTCTCTGCCATAACAACGATGAGAAGACATCAAGCATGTTTATATTGAAATTGGCTTCACTTATTTTTGGAGGAAAATGAGAAATACTCCAATGGAAAAGGAAATTGATATTTACTCAACGGTATGTTCAATGTTGTTGTTTGCACTAATTATTTGTGTATGACTACTTCTCCGTATATATTGGATTTTACTTGTACATCATAATTTGATGGAATACAGTATCAAATTTATTGACATGTGAACAATTCTAAAGGAAAAATAAATGTGTGTACTTACTCACCAATGGTAAATTATATATATACTTTGGAATTGTACATTATGTAAGCAAACTCTGTTTATGGAGGAAAATTATTATTGTTTATACATTCACCTACAATGGGAAGGATTTTATAGTTCATTATTGGAATTGGAAATTATTTCATTATACTATTTTGTGGACAGAAGGTATCATTTTATTTTGTAGGTCATGATATTCACCTACGTTGAGAAGGAATTTAATTCATACTTCTCTATCATAATTTGTTGGTCATGTATGTTATTTGGAAAAGGAAGAGTGGAATTATTGCTCGATGGAAATTAGTGCATTATGGAATTTAACACAATGGTCTCATTTATCTTGACAATCCATTGGAAGTTGGTGGACAAATTGTACATTTTGTTAAGATAACTCCATATGGAGGAATACTCGTAATAGGAACAAATGCTCGGAAATTTATTGTTGATGGAATTTTATGACTTGGTCTTACTCTATGTACAGAATTACGATTGTTAATTCTGGAATTATAAACATTAAGTGGGAGGACTATCAGTTATGGATTTTTTCTTCAATGTGACTTTTGGTTTTAAACTCCCACTAGAGGTTCGGTTATTTATATCATCTCATTTACGACTTGGTCACATATCAAGGAAGTGGCTTATTACTTATGAAATTCTAAACTTGAGTGGGAGGATTATGATACTTTCATCAGCATATATTTATAGTATTTTTGGACACTCCTACTTGAGGTGAATATACATATTCTATTAATGATTGCACTTGATATGGTTATTTATATCTTTTACAATACAAGTCGGAAAGTCTTTGTTGTATTTACATCTCATACTGAAGTGGAAAATCAGCTCTTCAAAGGATTTAAAGATTTGAAAACTGATTGGTGGGGGAAGTACACTTCAGGAATATTAATTGAAACTAATGTAATGAGCATGGAATTATTCCCGTTGTCTTATATAATATACTTCATGGCTGAGTGGAGGAATACAACGGTTGGTTATTCCTTGAAGCATCACATACTACTTGTTTAGATTTGCTTCACATCAATGGAATATCAGGTCATATGGTTTTATTTATGATGGAAGACAATCATATACAAAGGTTAGTGTTAATTGTTTTGTGTTATTACTATATGTGCTAACTATGTTAATATTTTTTTTAAATATCACATTGATGTAAGTGAAACCTTGGTTCAGTTCTAACTTTCATATGAAAGACCTGTCATGTACCTTTTGATTAAGGGAATGATACTCTGCGAGGAATTATATTTGAACTCGTAAAGAAAAAGGAAGAATAATTGCCATACCATAGTTATTGTGTGTGACATTATTCGTGCGATCCGAACTTAGCCATGCCACTGTAATTGGTGATATTTTGATTAGCACGGAAAAGTATTTGCTGGAATTTTAGCAAACGGAATATGAATTTTATAAAGATTGTTGGAATCACAATAAAGAACTTGCTGGCGCAAGGAAACATGGATTATTCATTATTTGATGCTCTCAACATTCAGCTGAGTGGATATATTGACGCTATTTTTGGAAATATGATCTTCGTGTAAGGTGATCTGTTTTTATGTTATGTGCTAATATTTACATTTGTAGATATTTATTGTTTGCAATGGAAACATGGATATTCTTTGTTTACGGAATATATATGAATAGTTTAATGCATGTCAAGCATTGAAGGAAGTATATGGCTAAGGAAAATTTTCAAAACTTAAGGTCGTGGAAGGTGCATCATAACCTGTTACTTTGTGATAATACGACTCTAAAGGTCACAAAGTGTATATACAACGTGAGTGCACTAAAAAAAGGAATTAACCACTCACCATGTTAATTGTATGGGAATTCACTTATCTGAAATAAAATGTTTCCAGTCAAGTGGGAGATGTAGGAAATCGTGTCTTGCATAAACAGACTCTCAGTCGCAACCAAGAAGTTACTGAGTAATATGGATAGGCAAAAGGTCATAAGACCAAGAAAATTAGCTGGTACTCCCTCCGTATCAAAATATATTCACAAATATTGCACTAAAACATGTCTAAATACATGTGTGCAGAAAGTAGGTAGAAAGTCTTATATTTTGATACGAAGGGAGTATATGTTTACATCAAAACTGAATTAAACAGGTTTTGACTATCTGAACTTTTCTTAATTGATTGTCTCACATGCAAAAACACCGACGTACGTACTTGGCTAAACACAGCGAAAATCATCCATAACTTGGATAAATATGGTGTAAAGCATAATTTGAGTAATTGAGCTAATCCTAACAACTCCAGCATATAATCCTTCTCATCCAAACACAGCTCAAACCATACGTAGTTGGACTGCAGGCTTTAATTTCCTCTGACTAGCTCTGACAACTGCTTATTTACATATTCGTAACATATGACCCGTATTCTGTTTGGATCGGCATCTTTTACCTAACATTTTAAAGATTGCCTTCTCGGAATCCACACCCTACTAGATTAGCAAAATGTCAGAGGATTCTAAACAAAAAGTTGAAGCAAATGCTGGATTGCAGGCAGGATTGATTTTTGAAGTATTACTAACGACCAATATTAGATCTTGGATTCATCATCGCATTTCACAGCGAATTGGCACATTTTGTTGCTTCTAACTAATGTCAACTGAGGGCCTTTTTTTCTTAGATATATAAAAAAGAAAAAAGAAAACATCAGTGCGTACCTTCAAATTTATCTGTGCATACCAAGTCTAGGGACTACACAGAAGGAGCTGTTTCCCAATTTATTTGGCTCTCATATCTCATAATAAGATGGATAATGATAGGTCAAGAAAGTGAGGAGGAATGTTCCTCCTAGTATTTCCTGATTCGGACAAATAGGATACCAGGGCACCGAATACCTAAAAATGGGAGAAAAGGCAGAAACTGTTATTTATATTTGCCTACTCCATGAGAATTGACATAGAGGAATGTGCTAAAATGAACTACGCAACAACAAAAATACGTCGTAGTTACCAACATGCAGGACATCGCCCAACCTTTGCTATAAGGTAGGGGGCCAAATGATGTTTTCAGCAGAAATTTCAGTGAAAAATCAAGAATTATTCATAAATAATATATGGAATTTCTGACAATTCACAATCTTCCACCCTGGTTGCCGCCTTCCTTGCAGGCCACCCCACACCCTTAACAACCCCTCCGTACTCTGCAAGTCAGTCTTTCTCTGAATCTTCTGAGCAGAGGTTGCAAAGATGCAGATAGCTGAAACTGCTCCATCGAAATCATAAACATGTATAGTGAGTACTTAAACTAGGCCAATTTGAGGCCGAACTTAGACCAGTTTTTGGACAGCTATCTCAAATGGAAGGCAACGATAGACCAGTCTTGATGCCTATCACCAAGGAAGCTTTCTGCGCTCCATAAAATCTACCAACACCATAGCAGTCCTTTTTTCCAACAGAAGAATAGGCGATGATTAGCAGATTGAGAACAAGAACTTGGAAAAGAATGGAAGTGTTGTATCCTTTACTTCGAAGGTTGTACGGATAGTTCACCGGCGGTCGTGGCCGGCGGTGTCGGGTAGGTGCCGTGGTAGGAAGCAGGGGATAGGGAAATTAGAGAAGTAGATTGGATCGGGAGAGCATACAGGGTAGAGAGACTTTCGTATATTGCTTAACCAAATGACACGGGATACAAATCCTCTTATAGGAGGACTAGCGCCAGGAGGCCTGATGCAAACGTAGGACTAATAGTAGTATTCAACTAGGACTCTTCATTGACTCTGACACATAATTAACCTGGACTCTAACTATGGAAGCTTCCACCTATACTACTAATGCCACAACACTACTTCCCCCCATGCAGACACAGCTCGTCCTCGAGCTGTAATTCATGGCGGTTCTTCCTCCTCGACGTCATCGATAGCTTCAATGTAGAAAAGGCGTTGACAACGATGGCCTCTCGAGAATTTTTCATCACAGTTGAAACACAGTCCCTTCTCCCTTCTTTCTACCATCTCTGCTGCCGTCACTGGAACGTACCCGTCAAGGTAGAGATGCCTTGCGGCCGTCTGATGGCCGTGGATGAATTCTCCTTAGAGTCTGCTGCTAAGATAGTTGCGCGTTGCTCGTAAGCGCGTGCCATACTCATGGCGACTTGAAGGTCCAGCGGCTTTTGCATCTCAACATCCACACGGAGCAAGTCGGTTAGGCCTGACGTAAACAATTGAACCTGCTGCTTTGTCGAGAGGGGGGTCATTGTGCGCAAGCAGGGACAGAAATTTCTCCGCATATTCTGTCACTGTGCCGGATTGGCGCATCCGTGCAATCTCGCCTAGAGGATTGCTTTGGATCGGTGGCCCAAAGCACAGGTTACAACACTCTTTGAACCTGTGCCATGATGACATCCCCTCGTCCCTCTCCAAGTGCATGTACCACTCCTAAGCCACGCCGACCATGTGATAGGCTGCCAACCAAACTTTGGAAGGCTCATCCGTGCGTTGCCCCCAAAAAAGTTGCTCGCAACGATTCAACCAGGTGAGTGAGTCTTCCTTGCCATCAAACTTAGGAAAATCCAGTTTATGGTAGCGAGGGGTCTGTGTCGTCTCTGTGATCTTTGGAAAGCTCGGTTGCGGCTGTTGTGGTACGAACGATGGAAACCTCATCTGATGCGGCTGTGGTGCATAGGGCCTTGCCGAGGTTGATGTCCCTGCCGCAAACAATGGCGCCGTCGACATCTGTTGTGACAACGAAGGAAGCTGCTGCGAGTATTGCGACAGATTCGTCCTGGGCAGCCCCATCGAGGTGGTGACTGTGTCTGCAACCGCCGTGGCCATGGTTGCAGCACCAGATGAGGCGAGCGGCTGGAGGTCAGCTGGCATTATCAAGAGGCCGTCGCCGTTCGCCTTCTCCTCCAAGGCCTTATGCGTATATCAAGGGCTGCAAAGCCCTCCTCCGTCTTCTTACGGATAGCCTCCTGCATTGAAGCGAGGGTTGTAGCCATGTCACCATCGGTTGATTTCTTCTTGTCGGCATCGGAAGCCATGGTGGTCGGCTCTGATACCAAGATGTTGTATGCTTTACTTTAAAGGTTGTACGGATAGTTCACTGGAGGCCGTGGTAGGAAGCAGGGGATTGGGAAATTAGAGAAGTACTCCATCCGTTCCAATTTAAATGACTTCCATTTGTACAAATACGGATTTAAATCCGATAAATCCGTATTTGTACAAATGGAAGTCATTTAAATTGAAACGGAGGGAGTAGATTAGATCGGGAGAGCATACAACATAGAGAGAGACTTTCGTATATTGCTTAGACACGGGATACAAATTCTCTTATAGGAGGATTAGCGCCAGGAGGCCTGATGCAAACGGACTAATGTAGTATCCAACTAGGACTCTTCATTGACTCTGACACATAATTAACCTGGACTCTAACTATGGAAGCTTCAACCTATACTACTAACGCCACAACAGAAAGGCAGCTGGCAGACATAAGCTGGTTATAAACAGATCCCATCCATTTTCTTCAGATCTACACAGGGATGTCATTGGACAAACAGCAGCTAATCAAACTACAGGTCGATGTCATCACATGCAGTAGTAGCTGATGTCTTTTTAGACGAAAAGGAAAACCGAGATACAAGGAACATGGTGACACACTGACACTCTCCCCAACATGGAAGAGACCCACAACACGCAAGCATCAAACACATAATTAAAGCCACAACTATTATCAGTAGAATATACCGGAACAAGATCAGACTGCACAGACGCAGACTAACACCAAGACTTACAAAGAAGATAACGCAAAAGTCAGACGACCACTTCATGTCAAGTCATTTTGCCTCCTCCTTGAACAGCTTGATCACAGAATTCAACAGGGATCCCAGCTTTTTCTTATGTAACAAGTATTGGACTTGATCAGTTTACACATTAGACTTGATCAGTTTACTATGCATAGACATTTGATTCCAAATGCCTCACAAAGTCCCCCAACTCGAGCACCACGATCTAATCACCAGGTTCCCCTTCACCTCCAGTCCGCCTGGGTGTCATATAAAAAACCTCAAAGGAAAGAACTGTCGATCCCACCAAAAGATTTCTTCTAAGTTAGCCCGCAAATGAAGAAACTGTGATTACCTTTTCCATCCCTGCACACAAAGAAACTTAAATCATTTCCTGGCCAGTCCCTAAGTGCCAACTGAACTGCCATCAGAACGCTGTCTTGAAGGTTATGCACAAGGCCACAAGCCCACATGATATTAATTGAGAGACAATTTGTCCTTCCAAACATCCATCTTATTGTAAGGAACCAGACCACCAAACGTAATCTTGCTGATAGAGGTTTAGGCCATGTTTTTCCAAGCCCGGCGAAATACCATGCTCCTCCACATACACTAGTTGAATTCCTGCAGCTCATTCATGAGCAAATCCCAGTGTTCAACTTCAACGTTCCCCAAACTCATCAGCCCCCTCTCTCTCAAAATATAGAGCTCCTTAGCTCCTAGTCACCTTAGTGTCAGTAGTGACTGGTGTCTTCTTTTATAATCAAGTCAGCATACAGATGTTCATACCTACAGTGCTTTTAACCCTTGAGAAATCCTGCTGACGAAAGCACACATACCACATACTCCCTCCATTCCTTAATGTAGGGTGTATAATTTTCTTGCACGAATATTAAGACGTGGGAATTTCACATACGGTGGACTCAGTTGCCCCTGGAAAAAATCGGGAGAGAGGAGTCCCTGATAGCCAACAATCAGTCAAATCCCCCCGTTCCAACTTGGGACTTTTTTTGGATGGGTAAGATTGTCCATAAACCGCAATACACGCTATCTTTTGGATTTTTCCTCAAAAAAACTATACGCCCTACATCAAGGAACAGAGGGAGTATTAGAGTTTGTCAATAAGAATCATATCGATTTAAACCATGTTATACGTATCCAAATAATCCAATATAGTCAACTTGCAATTAAAAGAAATACATTCTATCATGGGATTCTGCACAACCGTGAGATTTTAAACAGAACATAAACTTGTTGCACACATGCTCATGAAAAAACATAATATGGACTTCTGGAAACCATATACAATAGGGCTTGTTTGATTCATAGGATAGGAAAGACGTAGGAATAGGAAAAGCATAGGATTACCATGTCATGCATACTTCAATCCTATAGGATTTGGAACTTGTTTGATTCCACCAAAGGAATTCTAAAAAGAGCTTGGAGTGGATAGTAGGATTCCTATAGGAAGTAGTACAAATGAATCCTTAGGAAAAATACCTATAGGATCTAATCCTACGAATCAAACAAGCAAGAAAGGAAAAATTCCTATAGGATTGATTCCTCCAAAAATGCTATGCAATTCCTTTGAATCAAACAGGCCCTAAACTTGTAACATAAAACCTCAGAATTGAGAAAACTTTCCAAAACACATGTATCTGGCAGAAAATAATTATGCCTGTTACTCATCCTTGAAGGGAGGTTATGAATCGCAAAAATGCTTATGTTGGAAATAAACCTAACACCATCAGAAGGATATGTAGCAGATATGGGTCATTTGAACATTTTTTCACAAAAATATACGCCGATTTTATGCACTTTGCCTACACACTTCATATTATACCCGAACTCCATTACTCTCATGAAAAGGCTAAGGCTAGATTTGATCACAGTGAACCTGCTCGAGAGAGGGCATGGGGATTGACGGTCATTTCAGTATATATTCATTAATTCTTGTGGATAGAGGCACAAGCAAATGTCTTCCAGTTCATTAATAGATATGTGAAGCAATGGTACTAAGTTGCTATCATGTACTCCCTCTGTTCCATAATATAAGGTTTTCTAGGTATTCTAATGTGGACAAAATACGGAGCAAAATGAGTGAATTTACACCCTAAAATATGTCTATATACATCCGATTCCAAAAAAGGTAAAACCTTTGATAATATGGAACGGAGGGAGTACCCATTTAAGATTTAGTTAAGTATTTACGAGATACATAGGTGTCATATGCTAGATGATATGGCAGCGATCTACAAGAAGTGATGTAATTGCAAACTTGACTGCAACACATAGGTCAAGATGCAAAAAAGAAGAAAGTAACACCATAAAACTCTTGTTTATCAATTCAATTAGCAAAACATGAGGTGTAATGCTGTAACAACTCTTCTCCTATTCAATGAAATAAAACGCAAAAGCTTTTTGCGTTTTCTCGAAAAAAAACATGAGGTATAAGAAGATATCAGTAAACAGGTTCCAGTGGGGGTGTTGTGGCTCGAGTCTATAGAATAAGAGTTTGTTGCACAAGAAATAATCATGACAACAATACCTAGTTTGATTGCTTTACAATAGGATGGAAAATCACATCAACAACATCAAGTAATTCCCAACTGCTGAAAAACATAAAGGAAGGCTACAGTACCAAGCTTACTAGTTCATATACTTGGTGGAGATAATAATGGTGGGAAACCTCTATACAGGTGAGCGTGCATCATTTTGTGCTTCGAAACATACATCCTCTCAAGCCGCAATGCCTTGAGCTCCAGTGCAAAATACTCTATATCCGGCCTCTGCTGCGAAGAGCTTCCGAACCAGGGCCAATCTAGCGAAATCCCTCTTAGCAGCAAGTACTCCTCATCTGCACCTATGATGCACCAGTGATAATTGGGCAAGGGATGGTCTATTGTGCTATGCTGCCACTCTTGGGTACCTCCTCTCTTGTTTCGCCAGACCTTGCGGTAGAAGTCTAAAGTACGCATACCGATATTTAACAACCCAATCGTGTCTTCTCCTGCCTCCACAATGGCGAGCCGTCCGCCGTGGCTGTTGGGAGGGAGATCTATAATGGAGAATTCCATCTCGCGTGTGTCGAGCATAAGCAGCTTGTCCATCCATTCTAACACCCAGCAGAAGCAGCCGTGCGCGTAGTGGCGCCGATACAGTCCACAGCGCGCATACAGTGCATCCACAACCTCGTTGGACAAATCACCAAAACCGTGGCATGGCACGCTACGCCATTTACCGGTGCGTGAAGAGAAGAGGAAGACGGCAACCTTGTTTTCGCACAGCACCTTGCAGATGAGCCCGAATGACGACTCATCCTCCTCCACGTCCTCGCCACTGGCTGGAGCGAAGAAGGGCTCGAAATCCAGCATGCCTCTGTGCTGGACAAAGGCCGCTAGGTCTTCGGGGACCGGCGGGATCCGGACGTAGCGGCGAGACAGGGGGTCACAGACCACGAGATCCACGAAGGTGTTGGAGGTGGCGTCGATGAAGTCGCCGCGACCTTCGGAGAGCGAGACGGCGGAGAAGAGGACGCGGCCGTCGCGGACGTCACGGGGGCTCCAGGCGGCGGGGTCGGGGAGGAAGGCGAAGGAGAAGTCGGCGGCCTGAGCGAGGGCGTGGGCGGCAGGGGCCGAGGGGTGAGGAGGCTGCGCTGGGTAAAACTCGGCACGGAGGAAGCCGAGCACGGGGGCCCTGTGGAGAGAGCGAAAGCGGCGCAGGAAGGAGAGGGGAGCAACGACGTGGCGGAAGGAGGCGCAGGAGGTGGAGGCGCGGGCGAGGTCGGCCGCGGTCGGCAGGCGGAGGAAGATCTCCTCCAGGAGCTCGTCGGGGAGGGACGACTGCGGCTCTGGGGCCGGCGGAGGGGCCTCTGCGTCCGGGAGTGGCGTGGACTCGTCGGCGTTTGGGGGCGACTCCGTAGGCGACTGTGAGGCCATCTCGTGGTCGGAGCGGCCGACGGTGGGGGAGAGATTTGGGGCGGGTAGTGGACCAGTGAAGCAACCGAGCTACGGAGTTCTTATCAGATTTAGCCGCGCGTAGAATAAACCGTCGATATAGTGCGCGCGGCCGAATCCAGTCCTCCAGCGGCAGCGCAATAACCCTCTTATCAGATTTAGCAGCGCTTAAAAAGCCGCACGTCGAATAAACCATCAATATAGTGCGCGCGGCCGAATCCAGTCCTCCAGCGGCAGCGCAATAA
Organism: Poa pratensis; assembly: GCA_947311845.1. Taxonomy (NCBI): domain Eukaryota; kingdom Viridiplantae; phylum Streptophyta; class Magnoliopsida; order Poales; family Poaceae; genus Poa; species Poa pratensis. Next base: position 33,810,504 of record CAMZMU010000128.1, read on the forward strand.
CCCCGCGCGCGGCAAAAAGCGTCCCGCGCGCTGGACGAAGCGGTACATTTCGCATCATATTTGGGGCGTCTAGTCCAGCGCGTGGGACGAAAGGGGAAAAGCGTGCGAGCCACCAACCGTCGTTCTGAAATCTCCCGCGCCCTCGCCCCGCTTGCGCCCCTCCCGCACCGCCGCCGGCGAATTCCGGCGATGGACGGCCGCTCCGACATTCCCCCGACCCCTCCCTACAGCCGCGACCCCTCGGCTGTCGGCGCCGCCGCAAACCCTAGAGCGGGATTGACCACCTCCGCCACCGGCGCCGCACCAACTCCGTCCATCGGTCTCGCGCGCGGCCTCTTCATGGCCCCGTGGGCGAATTCCGTCGGCGTTCCTCAGCCGCCCGCTGCGCAGCCGCGCAAATCCTTCCCCAAGCGGCCGTTGGCGGCGACGAAGGGGAAGAAGGTGGACGGTGCTTCGAAGCGACATGGGAGTCATTGGAGGCTTTGGTGCTACTATGGGAGGCATGGGCGCCATGAGTTTTGGGTCTCTCTTGGGAGGCGTAGGCGGCATGGGAGCATATGGAGGCATGGGCGCCATGGGAGGGATGAGTGCACCTCCGGTTGGCATGGGAGCATATGGATGTATGGGAGAGATGAGTGCACCGCCGGGTTCCATGGGAGCATCTATGGGTGGAGGCAATGCTTCCGTTGTGCCTCCCGTGCCTTCGGATGGTGCATTTGGAGATAGTGGAAACACCAATCGAGTTGAGGATGGGGAGGATGGGGACGATGAAGATGAAGATAAAGAGGAGGAGGAGCAAAATGAAGAGCAAATTGATTCGGCATGATTGTTGATGTTTCATTTGTTTGTGTTGAACTATGTTGTCATGAACTTGTTTTGTTTTGGTGAATTTGAACTATGCCATGAATTTGAACTATGCTATGTTGCTCAAGTCATGATTTTATTTATATTTTGTGTTTGAAATCTTGCTCAAGTCATTGTATTTGTTTCATATTTGCCTACCGCCGGCTGGTCGTGCGTTGTGCTTTCTACCGTGCCTGGTGAAGCGCGACAGCGCCGCGCCAATTTATAGCGCGGCTGCTAAAGCGAAACATGCGCCCAGCGCGCGAAACTGCTATTTTGATGCTGCAAAAATATTATACCGCGCCGGCGCGTTGGGCGCCTGTTGGTGATGCTCTTAGGGCATCTCCAGCCATGGCCCCAAGAGCCCGTAGGCGATTTTATAGGTTTGGTTTTAGGCTTGGATGTCTAAATAGTGCCGAAATTCTTTCACTCGCCCACCAGCGCCCCCCCAAGACATCAAAATAGCGCCGACGCATATAGGCCAAACACAGCCCGCTGGGGGCGCCGGCGGAAGTTTTGGAGAATTATGTCTCCCTACGTGTCCTTTTCTTGGCCCACTCAATCATTTCCCTCACAAACTGTTGCTTGGGGTGGGGTGTGGCTGGGAAGTTGCCCCCCTCCCCCAAGACACCAACTTTTCAGCCGGTTGAAGCATTTACCCCCCCCCCTCCCCCCAAGGCACCAACTTTTTTACTTCGGTGTGCTCTTGGGGGGCTCCTACGGCTAGAGATGCCCTTATATCACGGTTGCCGAACAACAATAAAATGATGACATGAACTAGTTTTTCCTTTTTTTTGCGAAGGATGACATTGTTCCATATTATTCATATTTCTCGTTTCTATTGGTTTGACCGACTGATCTTTTTATAGCTATTTGACTTTCACCGATCGATTACTCTTTGTTTATTCAAAAGTATTGAAATTAGACCTGTTTTTCCTAATTCTCACATCCTATGCAGTTTTCCTATTGAAAATTTTGACGTCCAAATACTGAGACCGTGAAAATAATTGGATATAAGCCACCGCCTAAGATAGAGAACAAAGTCTAGTCGTCGCATGTCTCCTCTTCGACAATCGACAGGTATCGCCCCTACTTGTCACTCTAGCAGCGGGACCGTGGGAGGGGGATCTTGGAGCTGCGCTCGACACCAAAGTTAGATCGCTAAAGTCATAATTTGGTCAACCAATTTATTGTGATACAACCATGTCGTGCAGAACAAGAATAACCTTCTTCCATCTCCTTGTCAGCAGCGATCTCATTGGTGGCGTTGAGGGGGCGGGGACTGTCTGTCATTGCTCTCTGGAGTAGTGGATCTGGTTTGGTCTAACATATTTGGTGAAATTCAGATCTTGGCGCTGACTTTAACTCCGGAGTATTGGCCTTTATGATCACATATACGAAGATTTGCCAACTATCATCAAGCTCGCTCTTACGAGGAATGTTGCTAGGTGGTCCAGTGACATCGATTGTTATTTTTGCTATGTTTAGGGTAGATTGATAACCCACAAGTATAGGGGATCGCAACAGTTTTCGAGGGAAGTAAAACCCAAATTTATTGATTCGACACAAGGGGAGACAAAGAATACTTATAAGTCTTAGCAGCTGAGTTGTCAATTCCACCACACCTGGGAAAGCACTAGTAACACGAGTGATGTGAAAGCAGCAGTAATATGAGAGCAATAATAATAGTAACGTGGCAGCAGTAACAGTAACACAGAGGCAATGGCACCAAAAAATAGTTGATATTATCTTTAATGGCGTGTATGGACCGAGGTTTCCAGTTTTGCTAGTGCTAACTCTCCAAACAAAGAACATGTGTTGGGTGAACAAATTACAGTTGGGTAATTGATAAAATTCTGAGGACATGACAATACATATTATGATAAGATAAAGTTCACTGTAGTATTTAATTGGGCATTACACAATATACATAGACCGCTTACTAGCTGCATCTATGACTAATAATCCACTCCCCGGAATAGCTTCCGTGTCTCCCATGAGTATTAAGTTGCAAGCAACAAATTATAGCATTAAGCAAAGTGTGTAATGTAAACAAGCGCATTAGACTTAACAGCAGTACCCTTAAGCTAAGCATTAGTTATTTTATCCCTAGTGGCAACAGCACATCTACAGCCTTAGTTGTTTCTGTCAGTCAAGCCCATGCTTCTAGAGGCATGAACCCACTATCTAGTATAAATACTCCCTCTTGGAGATACAAGCAACTACTTGATCAAGATAACCACAAGTACTGGAGAGCATGCAATATCTTAAATAAAACATAAGTATGATAACAAGATGAGCATACTGATCATAATTCCACAATTCATCGGATCCCAACAAACACAACACCAATTACATCAGATGAATCTCAATCATGTAAGGCAGCTCATGAGATTATTGTATTGAACAACATGGGAGAGAGTACCAACTAGCTACTGCTAGAACCCGTAGTCCATGGGGGCGAAGTAGAGGTGGCATGGTTAATGGAGAAGGCTCCGGGGGTCAATCCCCGTCCCGGCAGGGTGCCGGAGCAGGAACTGCTGACCCCCGAAACTAGGGTTTGTGATGGCGGCGGAGCTCAGACGGATTTCTGGAAATTTCTTCTAGTGTTCTAGGGTTTCCCGAATAGATGTGATTTATAGGCGAAGAGGCGGCGTAAGGCGGTGCTCTGGTGGGCTAAGTGGGCTGGCGGTGCAGGGGACGATCTGGCCGCGCCGAGGGCCCGCCTCCCTCCTAGGGTTGCTTCCTGGGCTTCTCCTTCGGGCAGGTGCTTCGTCCCAGTCCAGAAATAAATCAGTTAACTTGGCGTCCTTTTCTGAGAATATTTCCAGAAGAGTTTTTCTGAAACAAAATACAGCAGAAAACAGGAACTGGCACTGTGGCATCTTGTTAATAGGTTAGTCACAGAAAATGCATAAAAGTGAAATAAAGTGTAATTAAAACATGTGGTAATCAACATATAACAGGCATGGAACATCAAAAATTATATATACGTTTTGGACGTATCATAGATCTATTACATTAATGTTCTGTATGATTGTTGAGTAACAAAAGAAAATATAGGACGTAGCTCGTGTAAGAAGAAATAAGCGAAAGAGAAGAGAGTTAAGGAGCTAATTTAACATTCAAAAAAATCATTGGCCAATTTTCTAACCCGAAAACCATGATTCCAGTTTGACATCGGCATATCCGAACAACACTGCTAAAGTTCAACTTTCATCTGAGTCATTTTGCTCGTCAGATCTGGCCTGCAAATTCAAGATTGTAGTCGAGTTTGACATCGGCATGTCCGAACTGAAGGGGATCGTAGGCAGAAAACAAAACAAAAATCCTAACAACGATAACTTTAAACTAGCCAGAATCTATTACTATGCAGATATAGAGTAACGGAGAAGACGGTATACATACCCTTGTAGACCGTAAGCGTCGATGATCAAAAGATCTGTTTCGATGAAGACGTGTGATGAAGACGATGGCGGCGATGACGATGGCGAGGCCGACCTCATGGTGGTAGAGACGAACTCCTCCAAGCGCCCCAAATGTGGCGTCTCGCAGGGAGTCACGCACATGCGGTGAAGATGACGACCTCCGGGCTCCGATCCAGCCGAGCAGCAGAAGTAGAAGACTAGGACCAAAGATCAGCAGCACGGCGGTGTGCGTATGGTGGAGAAAACCTCAACCTATGCGCCACTCCAATTGCGGAGTCACGTCCGAAGGTGAGGGAGAGAGAGAGAGATAGGAATTTCTAGGTAAATTTTCAAGGCATGGGGGCACCTCTATATAAAGGCAGAGGAGGGCTGCCACCCTTGGTGGCTTAGCCATGTGGGACTATTCCCACATGGTTGGCCGGCCAAGGGGGCTATGCCACACCTAGGTGGGCCCCATGTGGCCCACCTAGGGCTGCGCCATGCCCTGGGGCCTCTGGGGTGCGGTTCCCCCCTCATGGGCCTCTCTTCCGGGATTTGGCCCATTTAGAGTTGGGGCTACCAATAAATCCGAAAATAAATAAATAAAAATGTATTTAACTATTAATTAATATTATACACAATTTATCTAATTTATTCTGAATCCGAAAACTATTTCGTCACCCTCCGATCTCCATCGGATATGTCCCGGAATGCTTCCGGTGCTCTCTTCTATTCTCTCTTCTATACCCAATCTATTTTAAACGTCACTCCCCTTAAGTGTGATCAATGACTAACAGCGGGGCCGTGGATACCCATAGTAGCCCCTGTGCATCACGAATAACTTTGTCGTTCGAATCTTAGACGTTGAGTCTTAAACCTTTTTCCAGGCGATACTTAGTTTGTCGAAGACTCGATCTCAGGCATCGTGATACCTAGCTCGATCTCGTTACCGACAATACTATTCTTTACTCGTCTGTGATATTACATCCCTGTGACTTAGTCACGTGCTTGCAAGCTCATTGATGTAATCTCACCGAGTGGGCCCGGAGTATCTATCCTGCTATGCGGATTGGTAAATTCCGCTCTTGATCCCTCGCCTCAACATACTTCCTTCTGATACCCGAGAGGGACACTTTTATTGTCACACTATGTAAGATATGACGTTTGATGCAATCAAAGTATCTTCTAGAAATAGCGATTAAAGTTGATCTCACGGTCGAAGGTGTAATGACTATGTCCTACAAATATTGGGTATGTCCATCACATCATTCTCCCAATGACATGACTCCATTGTCAACTAACATCAATGTCACATGATCGGAAAACCTCGATCATCAATCGCACAATGAACTAGTTAAATAGAGGCTACTAGGGACCTGGTTGTTTACGTACCACACGTGTATTAATGTTTCCGCTTAATACAGTTATAGCATGGTATGAAACATATTATGAACAATCGAGATATGACAAATAAAATATGTTTATTAATTGCCTCTAGGGCATATGTCTTTCACGAACAACAACCAAAAAGTTGTGTGGTTATGTGAAGGAAAAATCCAAAGACATATCGAAAGCACGCTCAGCCAATCCTCACTCGACGGCTCCGTCCTTGCTTAGGAAAAAGCCGAACCACTCGCAGATGGATCTTTTTTTTTACCTTTTTCATTACTGACGAACCAGAGCATCTCCACAGGTACCCTCCAAATGGCTCCCCAAAGACCCAATGGGGATCCAGACGCCAAAAAACACCCTTAGCGGCACCCCCAAGTGCTCGGCCCGAGTCAAATCGTGTCCGGCACCCCCGAAAGGGTCCCAAGTTTGGAGACCCTCTCGGGGCGGACATGCCCTCTGACAGGGTTGGCCCAACCGTTATAGATGCAACGCCGGCGCCTGTGTTAATTAGGTTGTGCAGGAGGCGTTACGCCCGATTAATGGCGAGGAGACGAGATGGCGGCAGCCTGCCAGCACGCGTCGCAATAATGTCATGCCCGTTCCCCGCTCCTTCGGCCGCCTTTAAAACGCGGCATGTCGCGCCTCTCCTCTTCCAACACCACTCTCCCTCTCCCAAATCCATCTCGCCGCCAGCAGATCCGCCGCCAAGCAAGGTGGACAGACGCGAGACGCCGGAGGAGCGCGAGCTTCAGCATCATCGCGACTTCCTCTCGATGGAACGTGCGCACCGCTGCAACGAGCGTCGCGGTCAGCAACGCCGCGAGCAGCTAGAGAAATGCCGCCACCCAACGAGGAGGCGGAGATGGACAAGGAGTTTCAACGCGAGATGTGGCGCTGAAAGGACAAGGATGTCCCCTAGAGGGGGTGAATAGGCGATTAAAACTTTTCCGGTTTAGTCTTGATAAATGCGAAATAAAACTTAGGTGTTTAAATTAACAAGCCAACAACATAAATATACTAGGCTCACCTATGTGCACCAACAACTTATGCTAAGCAAGACAATCAACAAGGTGATAGCAATATAGAATATTTCAAACACGAAGACTATCACAATGTAAAGTCCATAAGTAAAGAGCTCGGGTATAGAAATAACCGAGGCACGCGAAGACGAGGATATATTCCTGAATTTCTCCTTTTTTGGGGAGTACGTCTTGTTGGAGAGGTGTGAGCCACCACAACAGGTCGGTCTCAACACCACAAAGGCTTCACCTTCTTCCCCGATGAACCGCACCACAAAATGTTTGGTTTACCTTCCACTATCGGAATCCTTCGAGACGGAATCCGGAGCATTTAAAACAACAACCCGGGGCACAACCCACAACTAGATTGGGGGCTCCCACATGGCTACAAGTGACCACAAAAGGTCTCAACCACCACAAAGCCGTCTAGGGTCTAATGACCCAAGAGTAACAAGCTCACAAACTTTCAACTTCCACGAATCCTCGTGGAGAGCACAAACCGATGCACAATGCAACGGCAAGAGCACAAGTGCTCAAATCCTTCACTCTCAAATTCCAACAAAGCAACAAATACTCATGGGGGAATAAGAGAGGAAGAACAAAGAAGAAGAAACAGTAAGAACTTCAAGATCAAAATCTATTCGGTTCCCCTCACTTAGAGAAGAGATGGATTGGTAGAAATGTATATCTAGATCTCCTCTCTCTTTTCCATCAAAGATATGCAAGAATCATGAGAGGAATTGAGAGAGAGGCAAGCTTTTAAAGGTCAACAATGAGGTGAGAGAGGGGGAAATTTCGTGCTTGGAAGAGCTAGTCTCAATGGGGAAGAAGGGGGCCTTTTTATAGGTTAAAAAAAAAAGAGCCGTTGCACCCAGAGAAAAGAGGATAATCCGGTTCAATTTGGGATAGGATAATCCGGTTCATAGGATATTCCGATCTTTTTTAGGAATATCCGATACCAAATATCCGTCTACCTCAAGTACACTGAGCGTTCTAGTCCTTAGCCGTTCTCAGCTCGAGCAAACTTGGGGGCCGGATATTCCGGTCCAAAACAACCTGGAATATCCGGTTTTCTGAAAACTGACAGAAACTAAAAAATGAAAATTGAAATAACTTTTTCATCTGGACTCCGATTTCGATGATCTTGGACTCATTGGAATCGCAACGAAAAGCCCTTCAAGATTCTGCAGAGAAACATCATAGTCCATCATGTGAGGAGGAAGCCACAAGGAGAGAGTTTGACCTCTCTTAGAAAAATCAAACCGGTAAAACCTCCAACATCAAAAACGCAACAAGATATGCATATGAAATCCGTTTTTGATAAACTAGAGCTTGGTATGGAGATGAACACAAGCTCTAAATTCTCACATGGATAAGAGCCAAATAACAACCAAGAAAGATGATATGCCAAGTATGTAAATGTTTGAGCTCTCCACAAAGATGTGATCAAGTTACTCACTTGAGAGCCCTTCTTGATAATACGCCGTCTATTATATAACTCGGTATCCCACTAACACCATGAGACCGTTAAAATAGAAACCCTATCAAGATCATATCTTTGCCTTTCGCATTCCACTTGATCTAGATGATGACGATCTTGACTTCTCAAGTTGGAACACCTTTCTTGATCATGCTTGCTAGCGCATGCTTGATGAAGACTCACATGTTGCTCCCCCATACTCCAATGTGGGAGAGCCTCTCATAGGCACATCTTCACGTGACCAATATCTCCACATGGGTGGCAAGATTCAAGCATAGGATTTCTTCGAGATGCTTCTCTTGAACTTGCACTTCATAATCTTCTCTCTCTACACAAAGATGATGTCTTGAATCCTTCAAGACATACTTGCAATATGTTTAACTCTACGCATGACCATTCTTCATATAAACACTTGGATAGAACTTTGGTCATCATATAATTTTCTAGAGTCCAGCACATGAACTTCAATGTTTTCCTATGGACAAGATCTATAAGAATATCTCAATGCAAACATTAGTCTTTAAGGATTATCATTAATTACCAAGACCACAGATGGGGAACCATGCACTTTCAAGCGCGAGGAGGCAGCCAACGCGCCTCCATACGTGTTGTCGCTGGAGACCGTGCGGCTGTGCAACTGTCATAGTGTGCCGGTGGAGGAGGACGCCACCCTACCGGATGGGTGGGTGACGAACAGCGTCAACGTGCCGGTGACGCCGCGGCTCAGCGGGCAGGAGCGCGTCGACTTCATCATGCGGAAGTGGATGGAGATGTCGTACGAGCAGAAGCTCGACCCCAAGTACTCCATCTCGGTGCCCTACTGGCACGCCGTGGTGGATGCGGAGTACGAGGCGCGTCGCAACAGCGTCTTCCTCCCTACCGGCACGCGGGAGCCAACGCTAGAGTGGTTCACTTCGTACGACGAGCGTACCCGCTCTGATGGCGAGGACGACGACGACCCCGAATTGCCTGATTTCCCGTTACCACCAGCGCCGGCAAGTGCAGGCGCATCTGCCACAGCAGTGTCACCGTCACCGGAGAAGGTGGCGCGGATGAAGCCGGCGAGGCTTCCCATCAGGCGCGTCGCGGCATGCAACGGCGGTAGATTAAATCCCACCATGCCACGGCCGCGAAACCAGAAGCCTCAGCCGATGTTATGTTTCTAAAGGGCGTAGTCGACGGCAATAGCAGATAAAACTTCCGACGCCAAATCATTGAGGCATGCAAGTCTCTTGGTGATCCGGCGATGAGATTGTCATCTTCTTCCCCGGCGGTAGGTCGTTTAAGCGGCATCTTACTAGACGCCGGCGTGTGTAGAGGTTGTGGCGTGTCGCCGACATCGACATAGGCCTACTTCTCACCACCTAGTTTATGTTTAGTTTGTTAAAATGTTGTTTAGATTTTAACTTATAAGTTTGTTAAATCTTGTTTAAGTTATGCCAATATCGTTGTCAAAATTGTTAAGTTTCATTAAAAAAAATTGGAGTTTATCTTTAGAGGACGCCATTGCTGGCTGCATCCTCAACTGAGCGGACACATGTCTAGCACCACCAATTGAAATTTGGTCTCAGTTAAAGGGTGCCGGACACATATTTGGAGCCCATGGAGAAGCTCTAAGCTTTGGAGGTGACAATAGACAGGATGAGCGCGCCAACATGGAATATAGGGTACCAGCAAATACACCAGGAACTAAGGGTCAAAAATAGCGACGACTTACAAGTATATAAACAAGATTGACAGTCTGGCCATGAGGAAAATGCCGCCAAGTTATCCGACTATTAAGTCTGTTCACAAAAGAATATCGGTCAGAAGCCACGGGAGGCATCAAGACGAGCCTACAATTTCTTCCTACTCCCGACAAATATTGGTTAGCTGACCTCTACCCTCTGCGACCACAAAAATATTCCTCATCAGGAGCCAACACGAAATGGCACCCAGCTGTGCTCGTCCGCAACAATGAATTACCACCACTACAAGTCTTAACAGAATGGAAAACATCATCTTCACAGTAGAATACAATGGTTGTGTAGCAGCTAAGGGCAAAGCATCTGATGGTGGTATTTGCAGTTGTTCGATCAAAAAGGTGGCTGGGTGCAAAGACATGGGATTCCTTGGCTTGGCGACAACACCCATGAGTTGTTAAGCTGTTGATCAAAGAAACTAGGTCAGACCTTCGTAATTTGACACCAGAAAATCCATTAAAATGAATATTTCAAGACCTTATTATGACGACTTACCTAGTAAAAAAGCTCCTTTATGTCTGCATGAAGGCATCCAGCTTTGATCTCCTGAGATGCTGTGGTCTGAAATCCTCCAACTTGAGATTGGAGCCGGTCTTGGCCTCGTTCAAGAACGAATCCCCCTTTTCTTTCTTGATGAACTCGAGAACTGCCCCAAGGACATCAGCTGCGATGCCTTCCCGTACAAGGTGTCCAGGTTCCTCTCCGCCTTCTTCGATCAATCTACCTACGTCTTGCAAAAGCAATATGTTTTCCAGGACAAACCTGGCAAAGAGTCGTCCAAGATACTCCGAGGCCTTTGGAGAATCACTTAGGGCGTCTTCCAATGAAGAAAGAACAGACGAGAGCCTGAACATTTTCTTGTAGTCAGCACACACACTAGTGAATAGGAATGGACAATGAGAGGAGAAAGAAGCAAATCACTTACCCCTCAATGAGTTGATGCTTGAGAAATAAATTATATCCACCATTGAAAAGGCCGACAAAGAGCTTTGCCAACAACTCTCTCTCCACGTCTTTTCTCTCAAAGGAGTCATTTACCCAAAGTGATACCACAGAAGGATAGAAGCTCGGAGCATTCAATTCTTCAATACACAACGCAACCTCCTTTTCATCTTTTGCACTGCAAAAACAAGTCACATGTCAGCACACGACATAACGGAAACTCGCGGGCGTTCATACGCTTTATGATCACACACAGAGAGAGAACCTGAAAATTAAGCAATTAGGAATGAAATACTCAACAAAACAAATAGTGCACAAACAAGATCCTAACCATTACATGGGATTCATAGAAAAGAGGTACTTACAAATATCAGAGAAATATTAATAGGAATTGGTAATATGCCCTCCCATTTTGTGGTCGCCTGGTAGGATATGTATATTTAATCCTTTCTGTTTCTAAGGTGTTTGAATTTGGACACTTGACAATGGATTGCCACCACAACCTCATTAATGGACACTTTGAGGCAAATAAACTTCGAAATTTACAGAAATGTGACATACTAGTCTCACAATAGCAGTAATCCAAATATTAGCAGTTACTGATAGTAGCACATTACTATCATGTATTTGTTTAAATAAATATAATAAATATAAGATAATAATAAGGGATAGCCTTTAAGGGTCTAGTCTCACAATAGCAGTAGCCCAAATATTAGCAGCTTATAGTAGCACATTATTATCATGTAGTTGTTCAAAGTATATATACTAAACCTAAGATAGTAAGAAAACAGGGATCACCTTTAAAGGGTCAAATGTGCAGTAGAGGTTAAAGTCTGGTGCCTATTGAAGAAATATGCTGTATGAACACTTATAGAGGTTGAAATGTATTACCTATAATATTCCCGGATGGTTGCAATAGATTTCTCTCTCAGATCCTCCTCAGAGTATGATTTCTTTACCGAGGGTCCGTCCTGGCTGGCAGGTCTCTGTGAAGAACCAGCAGATTGTGTAGCAGGAGCTATCCTCCCAGAGACTCGGTCTGGAATTCTCGAGCTAGTGTCCTCTCTTGCAGTAAGCACTGTGTTATACCCGTTAGGACTGGTTACCATCCTGCGATGGTCAAGAGCACTAGGAGGTTCAGCATTTGATACCGGTGGCTGCCCCCTTAAAGACATACCCCTAGCCAGGCCACCTTGAGGTCCAAGAGTGATAGCTTCGTCCTTGACAGATCGCTGGGGAAGGGGAACAGTTCTATTGTCAAATTGATGCCTTTCCTGCTCAAACCGGATATCCTGATTACCAAATCCACGGCCTCTTTGCTGAGGACCTGGGGATGCCAATGGTGCTGCCGAGCCACGGGAGCCATAATCCATAGGTGGGCCCCCTCTTCTTGGAGCAGAATTAATGACTGGACCACGAGCTAACCTACTCGACTGAGCATGTTTTTCCTGAGCTGCATCCCTGTGAACCTCATCAATCTTCTTGGGGCCATCCACTTTACGCCTTTGCTGCCATCTGTTCCTCCTGAGATCGATTGAATCTCTCAGCAGGAATCTAACACGGGAAGATATGAGCTGACTAGTTGACAAGTAGCGCAATCTATCAAAATATGCATCCATATGTTCCTTAGCCTTTGGATGATCTATCATCTCTCCAATTGTACTCATCAATTTGCATAGTGCTTCAATATTCTCCTCGTCCGGCTTCTCATAATTCCAATCAATTTTTTAATGCATTCATGCATGATGCGCTCCGTCAACATCCTCTTTTTGTACAATTCTCCAATCAACCTAATGTTTCCTAGCATGCGCCTTCGAGCTTTAACTCTCTTTTCTTCCCTTTCCTCTTTGGTTTGCTTAACCTCACCTTCCTCCTCTGTTTTCTCTGCTTCAGCTTCTTCTCTTCGCCCCTCTCAAACTCCTCTTGGCATTTGTTCAACAGCAATCTCTTGAATGTAATTTTCTCGTTGTCCTCACTAAAGTCTGGCAGTGCACCAGCCAGATGGAACAGAAGTTAGCATACATTTCACAGAAAGTTGGTTCCATCAAAGCTTTGTCAAAATCTGTGAAATGACCCCAGTAAGAGTTGACACATTGTCGATGTTCACCTCTTTGACTTGTTCAAACAGCTTATCAAAGTTCTGTGGGGTTAGTTTATTAAGAATTGATTTCAGCTGCCTCTGCTTTGCCTGCTCCTCATCAGAAACTTTGCCAACTACGTACTTTTTCTCTGCTTTGTGCATTATTTGCATCGGTGTAACAGGAGATGGGATCAGACCCCTTTGCTGCCATCTATCTGAATCAGAGCCACTGCGATTTACTTGAGGTGCAATGGATTGCATTGGTCCTACAAGAAGTACACCACGTTGATTCCTCGAAACACCATGATTGCCTCCTGGGGGGCCACCACGGTAACTTGTTGCTGGACCGTTTGTCAAGTCCATGTGGGCATCACGACCAGGACTGAAAGGAACACCTGATTTTGTTGTCCACTTATCATCATCCATTGGAACACCACGGCGATCACCGCGAGATGTTGGTCTATTTCCAGGATTTGGGTGAGGGTCCCGGTCAATTACATAGGACTTACCTACCAAATCCTTGAAAAGAGCACTAGTAGCAGTATCCATCCGGATGCCAACAGGAAGACCAGAATACTGATGTGCAAAAGTTAGCAGAAAATCACGAGAATATTTTTTTCGACCATTAGCTTCATTTGTATCTGAATCTGAAACTTGCCCTGCACTAGCCTGGTCTCCAGCGCCTGCACTTTGTAGCTTTGGAGTTGATATGTCTGCTGCATCTTCCCAATCATCATCAGGCTCAACCTTTTTCTTTCCATCATCCTCGCACATATTGCCATCTCTTTCTGATTCCTCAGGCAGCACATGTGTTCCGTCAACTATTGATGATCTATCAGCACCCTCTGCTGTGGTAGTACCTTCTAATTGTTCTTCTGGTCCCTTGTATGCATTATAAAGATCTGAAGTCCCAGCCGCATCAGCTTTCGAAAGCATTTCCTTCCGTTTTTTCTTTTTTCCAGCTGCGACTTTGTTCGAGTAAGCTCCGCTGTTGGTTTTTCCCTTGATAAGGGTCGTGCAGAACCTGTTGGTCAGCACTTGCTTGATCCTTCAATCCATCTGTATATCCCTTCCTCCTGAGATGCAACTGAATGATTCTCAGGTAACATGCCAGCAGTAATACTGGAAGCAGCTGTTTCCTGAATACTGATGTTATCTTTATCATTGGCACTTCGGATGGTAGACTCTGATGAAGTTACAGAACTGTCCTCAGAGACATCATTGCCATCCACAAAAGCTGATGACGTTTCTGTGTCCTTCTGTGATCTATTCACTAGACTGTGTTCTTCTAGTATAGATGGTGCGGGCTCTTTTGGTAGCTCTTGTGGGTCAGTTACACAAGATGCTGCATCTGCATTGCCGGGCTTCGGAATCACCAATGATGCCTGTTCAGCCATGTCCAGCGTGCACTCGTGCGATTCGTTTCCAGTAGAATCAGACAAAATTTTGTCATCACTAACTTCTGGTGAGATTTGTTGATTTATTTCACTCTCTTTAGATTCAGCAGCTCCGACACCTAGGCTTTCTACTGCTTGGGGCTCCCCAGTAATCACAGAGGATGATTTTGCAGAGCTAATATCGGCGACAGGAACATCGGCAGCTGGCAATGCAAACATGTCAGGAAAAAGCAGAAGCCCATATGCAACAATTCTTACGTTAATTTAAAAACAAATAGAGTGCATACCATTTACTGCTGTGTTGTCAGCTTCACTTGTACCAAGAACTGGAGAAACACTACTTTCAGATGTTGCAGCTGTTAAGCCTGAGGCTGTGCTGGTTAAATCCAACTCTTTACTAGTGATGAGCTCTTGCTTCCATGTGACCGACCCCATCATCTGCAACCTTCACAGAAGTTTGCCCCTTGAACTCTTGAGCGGACGAAGCAGACTGGATGAAGGCAATATTCAAGCACGTTAAGCAAGAAAACATGTACGCCAAACCGCAAAAACAGTGCTAGAGAAAGGAAAAGGGCAAACAATGTACCTGTGGCTGTTGTTGCAAATTCTTTGCATCCTTTCTAGTCGCATTTTTCTTGTTATCCTTAAGTGAATCGGTTCTTTGAATGGCTTCCTTCTTTCCATCGACCCCCGACAAAATTGAGGGTGAATTTGTAGCAGAAATGTCATAGCATCAGTTTCTAGTTTCGTGGCTTGAATCGGTAAGGGTTGAGTTACCATGGTGGGATGCTGCTCTGTGACAGCTGGTGCTTTACTGTCCTCGGAATGCTTCTCTGTGACTGATGGTGCTTTACTCTCCTTCTCACTAACTGGTTTATTTGAACCAATGGTCCCAGAAATATCCTTCTGTTGATGCGGCATCACATGCTCAGCCACCTTTAACTTAGGTGCATCAGATTTACCTGGTGGTATACTTATCTTAACTTGAGCAACAGGTTTCTCCATGTGCAAACCAACATGTGGTTTACCTGTGATTTGGGACTGAACAGATGCTGCAGGACTGGCTATGTTGTCCTTGTGACTGGCAGAAGCAATATTTGGCATAGATGGGTTCGCGAAAGGAATCGACTGCCCGGCTTGGGTGGTAGAATAACTAAACCGAGGCTGTGATCCAGTAGGAACCTGGCCAACACGGTGGTGCTGGAGTAATACATACCTGGCTGGTTATACGAGTTCTGCTGTGAAGGAGGATAGTAGACCATAGGTTGAGTTGCATAGCCACTGACTTGCTGGGGCTGTGGTGGCTGTGGTCCTACATTAGATGAAGACCGCCCAAGCTTCACTTCACTGCCGGTATGTGGATCAATAATTTTGATAGCACTCTTCCGAGGACCAACAAGCTTATTCTGGTGTTGCTGTGGATACTGTGGAGCCATGTTCAAACTAACATTGCCCAACTGAGGAGGCAGTTGATGACCACCAACTGACGGAAACATCATAGTTTGTCCTTGATGCAACATTTGCTGATGCATTTGATGTTGCTGCATATTTTGGTACATATGCTGCTGAACCTGGGATGCATTGCCACCAGGCAATCCCATAGACATCTGCATTGAGCTAGGCACAACGCCCTGATTATGACCACCAAACTGTAAGGGAACTTGTGGTTGTTGATGGTGATAATGCAGCGAGGACATGGGCATCCCAGGTATAGGTTGAACAGTGGGCCTCGGTGGTGCAACATTTGGGGTGGATGGAGAAACATGCAGATCTCTCTTCGCTTGGGATGGAACATGAGTGTTCACAGCATTTGGCTGACTCGGACCAAGAGCATCCTTTCTTGTTTGCTGCTGCTGCTGAAGGGGTTGCTGCTGTGGCAGCGGCTGCTGCTGCGGAGGGGGGTGCGGCTGCTGCTGTGGAGGGGGATGCTGCGGCTGCTGCTGCTGTGGCAGGGATGCTGCTGCTGTGGTGGGGGGTGCTGCTGCTGTGGCGGCGGATGCTGCTGCTGTGGCGGTGGATGCGCCTGTTTTAGGGCTGGTGGTATAGGCATAGAAGGTGCAACCTTAAGTCCCTCTGGAAGAACCTGAACAGAATGGAAAGGTAGTATTATAATACATTCAATTCGAGCATTGAAACCTTAAATGACTAGCAACACAATATTAAAAAAACATAAGCAAAGAAATCACTTGTTAAAGTTCCAGAAGTTAGATAATTCACCGGAACATAAAAAATTCTTAGCAGCCTGTTACTGGTACACCCAGTAAACAATACTAGCATCTAACAAACAGCTTGGCATATAGCTAGCATATAACAAGAAATTGTTATGCGGGGGAAGGGGAAGATACCTGATTACGTTTCTGCTCATCCAAATTTGGAGGAGCTGAGCTTGTCCTAGCAGGAAATTGCTACGAAAAAGTTTATCAAAATTATTAGAAAGATAAGTCGGAACATAAGAAAATTGAGTTAAGAGATGCAAGCTGTAAAAGACAGGGAGCACAACATACCGGGAGACCATTTGCGTTCATGTTAATACTACCGAACTGCAAGTTAAATCCCTTTGATGATTCCCCTGAAAAGAAGTAAACAAAGAAAGCAGCAGAATGTTACCAACATGCATGCCCACTATCCAAACGATGACCTAGAGAAGGCGTCCAACACCACCACCACCACCACCACCACCACGGATGGTGATCACAGTGCCTACGCGTTAGTCGTTACTTACAATTAGTACAGAGGAAAACTGAAGCAAACCTTTTGGTGGTCCCTGAGGAGCCGGTGCATTGGAGGTCTTTGATGGTGCCCTTGGGGCAGCACGAGGGATGTTTTTCGGAATGGGTATATACGTTGGATTCTCGCCGGCAGGCGACATCGGGGGTGGTGCTTGAACTGCGGGTGAGTCTGCCGATTCAGAACATGCATGCAAACAACAAGAAACACATCAGGTCCCAATTTTGCTTCGCCACAACTGTAATTACATGGAGCAGGATGGGGCGTGGAAATCACCATGATGCTGCGGCCGTGGTGGGGCAGCGACCGGGACGTGCACGGGCGCATTCTGGGGCGCGGGAGGGCACGGCGGAGTCTGCAGGGGCCCCGGTGCTGGAGCGGGCTGGAAGCCGGTGGTGTCCGACTGGTTCACCACCCTCTGGTGACCGCCGTGGCCATTGCCAGGCTTCCTGAAGCTGCAATCGAGATCCATCAGAACCCTAGCTTTTGTAGCGTCTAGTCGCAGGATCGAATCACGTAATCATCATGAGGATAACAAACAAAAGGAGGGGGATGTAAGTCAGTACCTTCGGTTGGATGAGAGGGAGGCTGGCCGCCGGAGGGGCCCCGGCGCCCTTTGCCGCACCGCCGACTCCGCCTCCGCGGTGGCCGCCGAAGCTGCTAGAGCGGCCGGGTCTCCTCGCGCCGTGCCCCTCGCCCCTGTCCCCTCGCTGGGACATAAATCCGCTTGCCTTCCGATCTCCTCCTCCTCGTCTACTACCCCTGATCCAATCGCGAGGTACAGAAAATAAATCGCCGGGAACATAAATCCGCCCGCGGAACACGGGAAACAAAAAAACCTAGCCGGAGCACCGCGCGGCGCGATGAGCGGTGCCGAGGCCGTCGGCGGCGGGTGGGAGCGAGGCGTACCTTGGGGCCTCGGAGGGCGGCGGCGCCTAGGGTTTGCGGTCGTGTCCAGTGGCGAACACAAGGGGGACGGACGAGCTGCGAGATGGGTTTGGGTTGGGAGGGGGGGTGGGAGAAGTGGGAGCGAAGCGACAGGGAGAGGCCACACGTCCGGAACTAGTACTGTACTAGGACTAGGGCAGCAAATCGGGGGCGAAACTAATCCATCCGCAACAGAAAATCATTTAGATTCTTTTTTTATTTTAAAATCATTTAGATTCAATTTAATTTCATTTGATTTGATTTCCGACTAGGAGAGAGAAACCTGGAGCGGTGAGGTCAAGGCGGAGGAGGCCAGATCGGATGCGATTGGTGGATGGCTGGCGTTCGTCTCGTCCCGGACGCCGCTTTGCCCGCCCGTGCACAGGACACTACTCGTGGGTAGGCAGGCGTGTGCGCTCCAGATTCTGCTTACGTGAAAGCGTTTTGAATCGTTGATCCGTCTCGTCGGCGGTAGATATTGGTGCCTGATTTTGGTATCCGCCGCAGGAGTCGTGACGGATGCGGAATCTCTTCGGTTTGCTTTAATTTGGTTTTGGCCTCGTGGTGTGAGAGCATCTCCACCGGCATTCTCAAAGCGCCCAAAATTTATTGGGGGTGAAACAGCCACACCGGCACTCTCCAAGTGTCCGGTCCGAAACGATTTCTGTCCAGCATGCTCAACCGGTATCTAAACTTTGGGGTGGATTCAGGCTACCGGATAACGCCTAGACAACACCTCCGACAGCGTTCTTGATGTCGATGGCGTCTCGACCCTGCTGGACCTTTACAGCCAGTAGCGTAGCCGGAATGAGCAAAGACCCAGGCCAAACGCATGCTACAGTGCATAACATTGCTCAACAGTAGATAAAATTGCTACAGTAACAAAGAAATTAGCTGCCAAGGCCAGGTAGCCTAGGGCCTGGCTACGCCCCTGTTTACAGCGTGAGGCGCCTGCTTCAACCCGGCCATTCTTTCCCCATCGACCAGATGTCTCCTCACTTCAACTCCGGCTTCTCCACATATGGTGTCGAACGAGGTCGGCTCGAGCAACGACGCCTAATGAGGGCCACAGTCTCGTGCTCAACGTGGCATGTGTTGGGATATACCCCAGAGGTAATTATTATCATTATTATTATTAGCGGTTTCATAATTAAATGTTTATGTTTAATGTTATAACTGGTCTCTGAATGTGAGATTCAGCAAGACGGTGACCTCCCCCCACATTGGCGCGTCATGTCGCATCTCCGTACCCAGTGGTGATAGGGACACGCCCGGCTTCACCGCGACGCTCCTCCGCTTTGCCAGTAACCCACGGCCACCGCCGCGCCACCCGCTCGACCTAGAGAAATGCATCGGCCTCTACCTAGCGATGCACGCGTCGATGGAGCAGGCCAAGGCGAAGCGGCCGCCGCAGACGGCGGCGACTTCAGTGAAGGTGAAGCTGGAGCCCACCGACGGCGTCGTGGAACAGGAGTAGACAGGGTCATCGTAGCAGCCTGAACCCTACGACCCCGGCGCCGCCTGCATCTCCGAAGACGACTGGAGGCCGTCTAGGGTTAAGTTTAGACAAAAAAGAAATTTAAAAAGTTGAATTTGAATGAAATTACCTATTTTGCTAAATTTCGTTCAATAAATTTGGACCGGCCGTTTGGGGGTGCCGGTGTAGTTAGCACCCCAAAGGGACATAATTTTTTAGGTGCCGGACAAAATTCCGAAAATACCACTGAAGATGTTGTAATGGTTTTTTTAAGCCTCCTTGTGATGTAATGTGGTCTCTCTGTTTTTACCAGGGTGCCGATGACAAATGCTGATGCACGTGCACGTTTCGGTTGGGCACCTTTCTGGTGTTCCGAATTTGTCAAACCGACTTGGTTTCCAAAGTGGTTGCTTGTATCTTAAAAAAAGGTTGCTTGTCGGTTAAGCCTCCCATTACTATTGTTCACCAAAAGTAAAGGAAAGGGACGTGGAAATTTTCTCATTAACCTTGTGCCCACCGAAATCCTCAGTGTGCACAGTACAGACACATCCTAAGAGCGACCATTGTTTGTGTCATCATCATGGGTAAAAAGCTGAATACATGGATAGCTCTTTATGAGCAACTATTACGAACTCTTTCATGTTAATTGAGGAAAAGCGAGTACTAGTATAAACGGTACCCACGGACTGATTATGGTCATGTTAAGAGCAGGTTAGATAGCAAAATGGAAACAAACGGAATGCTTAATATTAGTGAAAAGGGCGAATGATAGGGCGCGCTTGGTAGGCTGTATGGGCGTTTGCACTCTGCCAGACTAGGCTTTGTAGGGCCAGTCTGGCAGACCAACCTCTGGGTCTGGTTCTGCAGTACGACGTGGCATGGCGGTGACACAGCTCGACGGAGATGACGCGCCATGGCGACGGCGGAGGTCGACGGCGACGACGCGGCATGGCAACCGCGTAGCTTGACGGACGACGACGCGACATGGCGGCGGCGGCTGGACGCCGACGACGGAGATTGCGGCGGAGATTGCGGTGGAGCATCACAAACACAACGCCATCACAACCATACGGAGGTTTAAAAAGACACGCATAACAAGAACAGTCTAAAACACACTCTTTGTAACAAATCTTTATATCATTGATTAGAAGGAAGGAGATGACACAAGTTGGAAAAACAAACCTCAAGAAAGAACTCAAGAACATACACGTACAGAAAACACACTCTAAACACCTACATGCCTACGGTATAAGATCTTTTCAACTACGTCCATCGTAACAAAAAACTTACAATATGGAAGTTTTGTGAAATTGTGAGGTGAAGCTACTGTTCAAAAGGAAATTTTAAACGGTCGACCGTGTGTGATCAATTTGACGAACTTTGTCTAAAAAAGTTTTAAACATGAACACGAAATTAAGAGTTAACACTAAACGAAACTCAGAACCGATTGTCTGAATGGAACCACGTCGTTAATGCGCAACATTTTCGTGTAGAGTTTATTTTGATTCAAACCCTGTAGTAATGATTAGTAGGAAGTAGGTGAAGCGAGACTAAGGAAGGTGAGAGGAACAAGGGTTCATGTGTGAGGTCGCACCGCTGGAAGAGAGCAGGAGTCAGGCTCCACGGGCACGGTCGATTTGAACGTGCCTGTTGGGCCTGCCCGCGCTTCTTCCCGAGAGGTTATGTTGTCTGGCCTTCCGCAGGCTACCAAAAGCGCCCATAATAGTTTTTTTTTTTTGAAAACTGGTGAATGATATTAGCTCCCGGGCCAACATTTTAAGATATGCCGGATAGCCCACTCACTTTGGGCCCGGGTTATGCCAGTTTGGCACATGCTGGCCTATCTAAAAAAATAAAATGCTATCAACGGCGTTGTATTTCTAACACGCAATCTACCCTAGGCTCAAGTCGGTGGCAAGCCGAG
Source organism: Poa pratensis (assembly GCA_947311845.1). NCBI lineage: Eukaryota > Viridiplantae > Streptophyta > Magnoliopsida > Poales > Poaceae > Poa > Poa pratensis. Next base: position 33,831,861 of record CAMZMU010000128.1, read on the forward strand.
CCGAGTGGCCAACCTCTGTTGCTCTTCGTCCGTTTCAACTCAGCCGTAACCTCAGCCAGCGTCACGACTCTTCTTCTCGTCGATGTGAATGCAAGCAACAAGCTCCATCGCCGAACCAGACTTCCTCTACCTATCAGGAGGCACGCCATTCTTCTACCCCTTCTGTGGAGAGCTCAGTTCAAGTTTGCACCAACAAGTTTGATGTTGCCATCAATCCCTCTCGTCTCATACAATTTATTTGCTTCTCCGGTGCCCTTCACGAAACCAAAACACAACATTTTGCTTGCACATATTCAGTATATAGCAACTGACTGAGAGACGTTTTGGCTCCCGAGCTCATATGCTCCTCGTATATTAAACGAAATTAAAAAAATAGTAAAACATTTTCAAAAATTCTGAATTTTTTTGTGTGACGAACATATAAATGTTTTTTAAATACGTGCCAAGTTTCATGATGAAACATGTGTGGTGCTCTGTGCAAAAGTAACAAAATTAGTGCTCTAAAAAGTATGTTTTTGATATTGCATTTCTACCACTGATTTGTCTTTTTTGCGCAGTTGGCACGTATGTTGGACATTGGTATATGTTCACCTCTAATTTTTTCCAGAATTTTATATATTTTCTTACTATTTTTTGTATTTGGTTTAATATAACAGGAGTATATGAAATCAGGAGTCCAAAGTGAATTTCTCCTGATAAACGAGTACTAGCTACTGTCTCACAGCATATCCGCTTACACATTTCTTAAACCACAATCCGCTTACACATTCAGTACGTAGCAAGCAACATAACAGCTACTGTTTGACAGCATGTTGGTTTACAGATATTCGGTACATACCAAACGATATAGATATAGATAGCGACTGGTGGACAAAGATTTTACCAACAGACGAACTAGCCTAGCAGCATACCAAACGATATAGATATAGATAGCGACTGGTGGACAAAGATTTTACCAACAGACGAACTAGCCTAGCAGAGGCGCAAGACCAACATATGAGTATCCTTTACTGCTCGACATAGGAATAAGCTGAACTCATGATTCTCAAAATAGGTTTATCTGATAGCAGGGATTGACATACGCAGGAGTACATGCATGCTTATATAGCAGTGTTCATGTTCAGAAATATAAGGCAGAGTTTCTACACACGCCAAGCCAAAGGGAGGCGTTCCTTGATAGTAGATATAAGCGCAGTCCAAAACATGCCCCCATATGAAGTTTAAGACCTGCAATTGGATGAAACGATAAGCCACAATGGTAGATGCAATAGAAACATCTACCTTTCAACTGACAAAGAATTACTGCACAGAAAAGTTGAGCATTCAGTTTAATTCAAATGCTCAGTCCAACAATTGCGCAGAACTACACAAACATGTTACACTGAAGTTCTCTAACCAAGGAATGTTATTCAAGAACAGACATTTTAGTGGGCACAAGCGTTGATATGGCATATGGAAGGCATAAATGTTAAATTACAAGTACTCAGCATTCACCTATCAATTTGCATGGTATGCAAGATAGCAGAAACGAAATAGTTTGATTTGTGAGTACAACCAAGACGCCATAATCCAATTGGATTTAGTCATGTCTCTTTCTCGTAGCCTCGTAAAACAGGTAATTATAGGGGGGAATTACCTTCCCACAGTACCAAAACCTTTAGTTTCTAGTTCGTCTAATTTCATGATATCCTTGATTATGCTCAAAAAAAAGTTGTACATCATTGCATCTACTTTACAATCATGACAAAAATGCTTGACAGGATTGTGTATCGATGTCATGATAAGTAATCGACTTGAAGCACTTGCAATAGTTAAAGGACAAGCTGCAGCACCTATATATGGAGCTACATATTCTTTGTACTCATCTATGAAACAGTATATAGTAGATAGCAGTCACATGCAAAAATCAACTGCTACTGCCCACTAGATATAAGCCTATAGTTAATTAAGCCCAATGACAGATAATTGTGTAGATGCCTCAGAGGAAATATATGAACCCGGCATTACATAAACTGGCACTAAGCATAACACACCGGTAAAAATGTCATCAGCAGCAGCAAGCACCACAATTTAGCATAACGCACTTCGCATCATCTATGCAGGCATAACAGGGGAGTCCATAACAGTATTGATGCTTTCCCTTAGAATTCACGGTAGTTGAAGGGGGGCCTAAGTTTCTGCTGTAGTAAATGTCTCAATTGCCCATGTTTAAGTCAATGCTAGAGGTGGATTGGGTAGGTGATGATATGTCAGCTGCCATTTATAACATAACATAATATGTAATCACTATAAATATATAATGATGGATACAGTAAATTTTTTCACTAATTATTCAACATGCAGCAGCAGCAGTCAATCAGGAAATTTAACTGCAAATGCCTAGTGTGATAAAGCGCACACATATAGTTAAACATAATCCTATGATCAATTTGCTGCATGAATTAAGAAAAAAAATCCTGCAATTGCATAAGACGTAACTTGGTGACATTCCCCGCTCAAAATGACACGAAACAAATGCTTCTTGCTTTCCTCAGTTTCGCAGTTTTCCAATCGTATAGATAAAATAACCATTAGCAGATGACCTAAACACCAATAAGCGCTACAAGATTATAATAGACAAGACATAACTTGGCTACATCCTTATTGAAGACTGTTTGCTAAAGTAAGTATAATGACAAAGGATACTACCATCAAACCAATACCTGCATCACATTGTAATGTTCTATGGCACGCAAAATACAAGCAAAGACTGGGAACAAACTTACCACTTCAAACAGTTGGTGGAGTCAAGGATGGTGGGAAACCGGCATACAGGTGGGCACCCAAAATAAAGTGCTTGTTAGCACAGAACCACTCAAGTTGGAATGTCTGGAGATTCAATGAAAAACATTGAAAATCTGGCCTTTCTGGCAATGGGAGCGAATGCAGGTCTTCTGGAATCCCTTGTAGGAGTAAGTATCCCCCAGCTACACCCATGATGGTATATCGGTAATCCAAGGGCAAGGAGATTCCGGCCACCACTTGCCACCGGTTTGCACCATCCCCATCAGTATGTAACTTGGTATATCGGAGGATATATCGGTCAAGTTCAATTATACTCACAACAGTAAACATCCCGAGCCCGCCTTCCACTGTCTCTACAAAGGCCATCATTGGGTTCATCTGGCCACCGCCCCATGGAGGTGGGAGGTTGACAGCAGAGAACTCCATCATGCGTGTGTCGAGCATGAGCAACTTGTTCGTCGGATAAACTGCCCAACAAAAGCATTTGTGCACGTAGTAGCGCCCTGAGGCCCATGTCAACTCAGATCCTGAAGCCTGGTTGTCAGGAGTTGTAATCAAAGCGATCCAACCGTCAAAGGTAACAGCACGCCATTGGCCGACACCCAAAGAGAAGATGAAAAGGACCAGCTTGGTTGTGCACTGCGCCAAGCAAAGTACTCTGAAAGAATTGCTGTCTTTCCCGTCCCCAGGAGGAGCAAGGAAAGGCTCAAAATTCACGATATCCGGTTGATGAACTAGCACGGCCAGTTCATCGGGAATGGCAGGCAACATAAGGTAGCGCCGGTACAAGGGGTCGCAGACAGCAAATTCCCTGACGAAGTCACGGGGTTTGTAATCGCCGCGGGCGTAGCTGCTTCCCTCGGGGACGCCAGAGAGGAGGGCGCGGCCGTCACGGAAGTCACGGTAGCGCCATCGCTCGGCGGAGGGAAGGAAGGAGCACCAGAAGTCGACATCGGCGTTGGCGTAGGCGCGGGCTTCCGCGGCGGAGGGATGAGGCGGCTGGGCCGCGCGGAAGGTGACGGACATTATGCCGAGGAGAGGCGGCGGGTGGAGGGTGCGGAAGCGGCGGAGGGAGGAGTGGGCGGTGATGACGCAGTGGAAGGCGGGGCAGGCCATCGAGGCGCGGGCGAGGTCAGCGGCCGTGGGTAGGAGGAGGAAGATTTCCTCGAGGAGCTCCTCATGGAGGGCCGGCAGCTCCAAAGGCGTGGATTGGAGGTAACCTGGCGTCGGCTGCGCCGGCGACGCCATTGGGATGGAAGATTGGAAATGCAACAATGGGGATTTTTGTGAGTAGGTCAATACTAGCAAATAAAACCCCGTGACTTCGTCAGGGAATTTGCTACGCCGCAGTAGCAAGGTTTATCTAATCGAAAATCGAAAAAATTCCAGTAAATCATAAAGCATTTGTTTCGTGTCATTAGAAGCACAAGGGTTTTTAGATTTTTCAGTAGTCGAAAAAGGCCAAAACAAACAAAACATGCCCAGGGTAGAGCTTTTTCGGAAACTAGACACGCAGGCCAGCCCGACACGACATGAACAATGGTCTGTCATCCTCTTGCAGTACCCATACAGAAAGCTGGAAGCCATGGACAACGGTGTAGTAAATCCCAGGTTGGACGTGTAGAAGCAGCGCAACACCGCTGGTTCAGGGATGTGGACGATCGTTGGTTGCCGGTCATGGACAGGCGCAGACTATTTGGCCGCCTCCTTTGCCCTCCCGGGTATCAGTGGCTTCACTAACCAGCGGTTGAGCGGGAGCATGCTCTCGTACCCAAGAGGTTAGGGGGCGGGGGGCATTCTCGGCAATATCCCACTCTTGTTTTGGGTATCTGGTCAGATTGATGACGTTCGTTAGTATAATTGAGTATGGATTCAGTTCAATGCAAGAACAGTAATCGCCACAATGGTACTAACTGAGCACGGATTTAGTTCAATGCAAGAATGGTGATCACCGCAATGGCAACGCTAGCAAGAGATGCACAAATGCCTAATAATGATAACGCTAGCAATACATACACAAATGCCTGGCAAATGGCAAGACATGCACGGTGATCACCGCAAGACATACACACTGATCACCGCAACATAATACCCTACCCAGTGCATCAATACCAGTTCAAGCAGCCGCCAACACAATGCCCTACAGATTTAGAGTGCCTAACAGATCTACAGTGCAGACAAGATCATAGAAGCTATAGACCAACCACCGCCAAAAAACCAACGGACGCACAAATCCTACTGAATTTAAAATTAGCCTCTAATGTATTTCTACATTACCTAATTAGGGGGTAAACGACACTTCCATAGGACGGTGGAGGTGGTGTTGCTAGCGTCGGTGTAGAAGGAGGGTCTGGCGTCGGCGGGGAAGAAGACGCGGCAGGATGCAAATCCCCACCATTGGCGGCACCGACAATCGCCCCATCAAGCGCGCGGGGTCCACGGCAAGAGCCGCTGCCGGTGCAAGATCCACCGACGATGTCCTGGACCGTCAAGTTGTCGTTGTTGCTTGGGGACGGCCGAAGCGAACGGCCAGATGGGGGAGGGTAATTTGAGCATCCTCGCTAAATCAACCGGAGACAGGGAGGCCTTCCTAGCGAGAGTTTCCACCCATCGCTCGTGAACCATGCTTGCAGCGGAGTGGCGAGTGGGACGGCGTGGGGGAGGAGGAGCGCGAGTCATCGAGATGAACGTCAGACAAAGAAGGTGAGATGTGGTGGTTTGGGGGTGAGGGGAGTTAGAGCGGGAAATTATGTAAAACGTTCCATCACATGCGTTTGCCAATGCGTGCAAGACAGAAACACACATGGCTCTAGAGATCCTGGCTTAGCAAAAACGGCCGATTGGATCCTTCCCAGCGCGCCAAGTTTTAGGCTGCTTTAGGGCTCATTTGGCAGCCAGGGATCCCGGGCAGATCCGCGGCCTTTCCCTGGGTGGACATTCCACGGGCCGAATTCACCCGGGGCAGCCTTCCCGGGCCATTTGGTTGTGCGTGGGGGAAGGGAGCCCGGCCTTTTCCACTCTTTTCCCCGGGTGAGAATTCCGCTAGTCGAGAGGTCGGGGAGGGATTCCTCGCTCGCTCGCTCTCCTCTCGCGACAGCGGCGGCGGCGCTGGCGCTGTTCTTTTTCCGGCGGCCGGAGCGAGGGCACCTGCCGAGCACTCCCCGTCCGCCCTCCTTCCTCCTAGCTCTCCTCCGCCTCTGGCCTCCTTCGTCCGAGCCGGCATCCGCCTGCGTTCCCCTCAGGGCCGGCTCTAAGGCTAGTTGGGAGGTGCAGCCGCCTAGGGCCCAGCCCACAGGGGGGCCGAAATTTTTATATTCCTTTGATTCCTACACATCTAAAAAAACATGTTGGGCTGGGCCTTTTCTCTCCATCGCTGGCAGGCCTGAACGATTCACTGGGAGATGAGGAGACGAGGAAAGGCACGACTCGCCTGTGCCTCTTCGCATCGATCAAAAGTCGCCTCGCCTGTTTGTCTGTTCGTCTCCGTCTTCGACTTCGCCTATTCTTCGATCGACAGATCGAGTCGCCTCGCCTCTGCTCTGCGCCTCTGCTCGACTGCTCCGCACGGCCGGCCGTCGGCCCTGCCCAGGTTCGCCGCTCGCGGTATGTCCCCTCCATCACTCCATGAATCCATGATTTCCGAATTCATGAAGTCCTCCACTCCATGCCCTCCTCCATGCCCTCAGTTGCTCCTCTCTCACAATCATAGGTGTTACAATGCCTAAACAATTGTCCGGTGCTGCCAAAAGGAAACAAAGAAAACTAAATGATCAATTTATTGAATCACAAATGTGTGGTTAGATGTAAACTTTTAATATTTTACGTCATGTGTGTAGATATATAGTAAATATAGGGGCCATTTTTTCAACCTTGCACTAGGGCACCAAAATATATAGAGCCGGCCCTGGTTCCCCTTTGTCCGATGTCTCCTCCGCCTTGAAGCTTACTCCGCTCCGGCGACGACGAGGTGGTCCGGGAACAAAGGTTATCTCCTCCACCTATTCCTCGTTTTGCCTCCTTTACCGCATGGACGATATGCTCACGATCCACGGTCTTGCCCTAGATCGTTGATGCTAACCTCAGGATGAATTTACTGGCCCAGATCCACAGACCACGGGGCGCATCACGGAATGACATCAAGGGTACAAAGATCTGTAGCGGCAGCGTGTAGCCATGTACGACCTTAGCAGCAGCAGCAGACACCTCTATTTCTCTCGATCTTGCATGCCTCCACCTCTAAGTTCTATCCACAGTACATGCCTGTGCACACAGCATGCTTTGCACAGCCTGGACTCCAGCTTTGATACCTAGATGTAAGAAATAATAAGAGCAAGAAATTTTTATTTTCTCCTGTTCGAAAACTGATATTTCATTAATTCTTTGGCATGAGAAAATATTTCTATTTTCTTCTTGAACCAAGCAATAATATGTGGTTGACTGGTGGTTGTTTACACATATGAACTTTGTTGGTAGGGTAAGTTCGATACAATGCCTTTATGAACTTTGAAATCATGTCTCTTAAACAATGTTGTTTCACTGGGACAGGTGAGTGCTGATTGATTCATATAGTGACTTGGAATGTTATTTGAAAGGACATATCCTTCCCCCACAGTGTTTTGATGTTTGTTGACAACACACTTAGATGTCTAATGTGTGTGCTAAAAGTGTGCAGGATTGTATCAATTAATATTGCACAGGTTTTGTCTCAAGAAAAGGAAAAAGCAGTCTTCATTGCATCAGCCGGTACTACCGGGTGTACTGCCATGCGGAACTACCGGGCCCAGTACCGGGCCCAGTACCGGATCTCCAAAAGCTCTCTGGACTCGCTCGATTTAATCCGGTAGTAGCCCCGGTAGTAAGCGCGGTACTACCGGGTGGGGAGCACTACCGGACCAGGCGGTCCGGTACTACCGATGCGCGCGTGGAGAGGCGTTGACCAGTCTGGCGCCAGGCCGTCATTTCCCTGTCAGCCGGTACTACCGGGCGAGGCCCGGTACTACCGCTGCGGGCTGTTTACAGCTCCAACGGCCAGATTTCTGGGAGGGGTATTTATACCCCTCCACCTACCTCCGGTGGACTAAGCTTGATTCCTCACTCTCTCTCCACCATTGTTGCAAGCTTCAATCTACTAGAGCTCCCACTCCAACCACTCAAACACGTTGATACTTTGAGGAGTGAAGGAGGAGCCCTAGATCCGCATCTCCACCGAGCCGATTTGTCTACATCGACCTAGTCACTTGTAGATCTTGTGTAACTTGATACATTGGATACCTAGAAGATACTTGTGATTCTTGTGGCTTTGGTAGCCACAAGGATTAGCCGGGAGCCTCCAATTAAGTTGTGGAGACGCGACCCGGCCTTGTGATTCTTGTGGCTTTGGGAGCCGCGGGAATTTGGTGAGAGCCTCCAATTCGGTTGTGGAGTGTGCCTCATCCTTGTAAAGGTTTGTTGCCGACCTCGAGGGCATCATATAGTGGCTCGTGGATCTCCTCATCGGAGGATAACACGAGGGAGATACGGTGTGCCATATCAAGGCTATTCGGAGTTCACTTTGTGACTCCGCACCGCTCCAACGGAGACGTAGCTTCCATTGGGAAGTGAACTTCGGTAGAACATCTCCGCGTCACCGTGTGGTTATCTCTTAACCTTCCTTTACTCGTATTGCTAGCTTATCTTGTGTAGAATATCTTGCTAGCTTGTTTATTGCTCATCATATAGGATTGTTCATCTAGTTGCATATCTAGAGAACTTATATTTGAGCAATTCCCGAATTTGTATTAAAAGAAAAAGAAAATTGTAGTTGCCTATTCACCCCCCCCCCTAGTCAACCTACTCGATCCTTTCAATTGGTATCAGAGCAAGGTCTCTTTATTAAGGGCTTAATCGCCTAAAGAGGAGGATGGCTAGTGCGGAGGAGTACAACGTGCTAAAGATGAGGAGTTAAGACTTGCTAAGGAACAAGAAAAATTTGATAGAGAACAACTTGACAAAGAACTAATCGAAGCGGGAATAATCCCTCCCGAGGGTGATGCCCCAATCACCATGAAGTCCATGATTGAACTTTTTGGGTTCATGAAAGGCAAAATGGTGGATGAGGTGTATACTCGGGTATCTAATCAAAATGGCTCCTCATCATCCGCTAGCCCTATTAAGGGTGCTAGTGACAAGGATAAAAATGATAAACCTAATGAGAAGCCTTCTCTTAACTTTGCTCCACCTAGCTCTTATCTCACTCAAGTTTCACTCACTCAACCTCATATAACCAACCTTGGTAGACCCCCTCCTAAGCTTGATAATACTCGTTATTTCACTTGGAAGAAATCTATGGAGTCTTATTTTCGCAGCTCATCGGTGCATCTTTGGAGGGTGGTTCTACATGGTTTCAACCCAGTTGATCCCAACAACTTGACCAAGCAAGAAGAGATTGATGAGCAACTTGATGCAAATGCCAAGTACATTCTTGAGAGTGCTATGACCGCAAATGATGAAGATCATGTGCGGAATCTCAAAACTTGCAATGAGGCTTGGCTCTATCTTGAAACCGTGTATGAAGGAAATGAGGGCATTCAACGCTCCAATGCGGCCGTCCTTCAACATCAAGTTGACAACTTCATCATGCTAGACGAAGAGACTCCGACCGAACTTTACCGAAGACTCTACAAGCTTGTGGTGACATGTAGGGAAAATGGAAAGAAGGATATGGATGATGAATGGGTCAAGGCCAAGTTCCTTCAAGCAATTATGCCATATAGTGAAACTATGGTGATGAACCTCCATGCAAGAGCGGATTACACAACAATGACTCCCAATGACATCTTGGCTCAATTTGTCACTATGATACATTGAAGTCCACATCCAAGTCTTTCAACCAAGTCCGTGGCCCAAAGACTCTTGCTTTGAAGGCTCGTGTGGTAGACCATCCAAGATATGAAGAAAGCCCGGTCTATGAAGGTGAAGAAGACTTGGAGGGTGAGCTCAATGAAGTTCTTGCACTTGCCGCCACCCGGTTTTGGAACAAGAAGAACAAGAGCGTCAACCCTTCACCAATAAAAAGAATGTGCTTCAATTGTGGAAAGGACACTCATCTTGTGAAGGATTGCCCCTATGAAAGAAGAGAGGATAATGGTGGTCAACTCATTCTAAAGAAGAACAAGTACCACCCCAAGCCTACCTACATGAAGAGATCACCTCAAAAGGCTCTTGTGGCATCCCATGAAGAGGAATACGAGTCCGGAGGTGAGGAGGATAAAGAACCAAGTGAAGAAGTAGGAATGGCGGCTCTTGCAATGGGCACCCTTCCTCCATCATTGGCCAACCTCTTCTCATCTCCAAACGACGACAAGATCTCCAAGCCCATGTGCCTCATGGCCAAGGAAACAAAGGTGAATTCCCCACCAAAAATTACTATCTCCTCTAACCCATCACTATTGGATTGTGTTGAGGATGTAGGGAAAATTGAAGAAGAGGATAAAATTTCTATCTTCATTAGCAAGCTCCAAGGTCCAACCAAGAAAATGGTTGAGGCCCTCATGTATCAATATGGAGAAGCCAAGCATCTTCTTGATGTGAAGGATGTTAGGATTTGTGAGCTCGAAGGGCATGCATGTGATCATGCCGACAAGATTGGTGAGCTAGAAGATCAACTTGTTGAGGAACAATTGCTCCGTGAGCAACTTGAGGAGACACATGCCATGGATCTTTCCAAGGCAAAAGAAACTCGTGAAACCTCTATTCAAATTGCTATTGATCTAAAAAGTAAAAATGAGGAACTTGTAGAGAGTCATAACAAACTCTTTGAGGGTTTTGAGCAACTTAGGGAAACCCACAAGGTGAGCTCACTACACTCAAGGAGTCATATGCCAAACTACAAGCTCAATTTATCTATGCTAGCTTCACCACTTCTCACAATGATAAAGATGCAAATTCTTGTACCACTAACCCTTTATGTGTCAAGGCATCTCTTATTGAGGAAAACACTAGGTTGAAGGCCCAACTTGAGAAGGGCCTAGCCACTTGTATCCAAGGGGAAAAGAACCTCAATGATCTTTTGAGCAATCAAAAGGGAGTGGTTGGCAAAGAAGGAATTGGGTTCACACCCAACTCTAAGAAGGTCAACAACAAGAAGAAGAAGGCGACTCCCCCTTCCAAAGATATTGTTTTTGTGAAGGAGGGGGAGTTAGCCAAAGCAAATGACAACTCTATTGGGAGTGGTAATGTCACTAGGGGCAATGCCACTCACAATAACTTTGCGGGAAAATACAACCCCTCATATGTTCTTTTGAAATCTACAAATGGTTGTGTTTTTGCTAAATATGTTGGCTCTTCATATGGAGATGATTATCACTATGCTATTTGGGTTCCAAAGACCCTTGTGACTAACAAAAGAGGACCCATTCCAAAATGGGTACCTAAATCAAAGACTTGATTTATTGTAGGGTTTCTCTTCCGGTGGATCTTCATGGCTCATTGATAGTGGATGCTCATCCCATATGACCGGAAGCAAAGAACTAGTAAAGGACTTATTGAAACAACTACTCTCATTCTCTCATGTCACCGTTGGCAACAATGCAAGACTCAAGGTAGTGGGAGTTGGTAAAGTGGTGATCACTCCGGAGTTATCCATTGAGAAGGTCCTCCTTGTGAATCTCTTTCATACAATTTACTTTCCGTTGGTCAATTATGCAATGCCGGTTACACCGTTATTTTTAATAAATACCACGTGACCATCCTTTTCACTCAAACACTCAATGTCGCCTTTGTTGGATTTCGTGAAAACGGTTTGTATGTGGTTGATTTCTCAAAAGAGACCACTCAAATCGCTACATGTTTAATGGCTAAAGGCGACAAGGGGTGGCTTTGGCATCGCCGACTTGGCCATGTCGGTATGAGAAATTTACAAACTCTTGTAAAGGGTGGACACGTGGTAGGACTAACCGATGTTAATTTTTCCAAAGATCGTCCTTGTAGTGCTTGCATAGCCGGAAAGATGCATGAAAGAATCACCCCAAGAAGACCATTATCTCCACTAAGAGGCCTTTGGAGCTCCTTCATATGGATCTTTTGGGCCTCCCACATATGATAGTCTTGGTGGCAAGAAATATTGTTTGGTGATTGTGGATGATTACTCAAGATATTGTTGGACTTTCTACATCAAGAAGAAGAGTGAAACTCAAAAGATATTCATTGACTTTGCAACCCTAGTTCAACGCCAATATGACTCCAAGATTTTGGCAATTAGAAGTGACAATGGTACGGAGTTCAAGAATTACACTATGGATGATTTCCTAAGTGGGGAGGGCATTCAACACCAATATTCCGCTGCATATACTCCCCAACAAAATGGTGTTGCCGAAAGGAAGAACCGCACTCTTATTGATATGGCAAGAACTATGATGGCCGAATTTAATTCCCCATACAACTTTTGGGCCGAAGCCATCAACACCGCTTGTCATTACTCAAACCGGCTCTTCTTCCGTCCTCTCAAGGACATGACACCATATGAACTCCTCACCGGTAAAAAGCCAAATGTATCTTACTTTCGAGTCTTTGGATGCAAATGCCATGTTTACATTAAAGGTTGCAAAATTGCTAAATTTGAATCTAGATCTTTTGATGGTATATTTGTTGGATATGCCGCAAAGTCTCATGCTTATAGGGTCTACAACATATCCACCGGGTGTGTTGAAGAATCTATGAACGTGGAGTTTGTCGAGGATAATGGCTCCCAAGCGGAGCATATTGATCATGATGATGTAGGTGATGATGCTCCATCTCAAGCCATAAGAACTATGGGGATTGGAGAACTAATTCCTATTGAAGGACCCATTGATGATACTCAAGAAGAAGGAACAAGTTCTACTCAAGTTGAGCCATCCACCTCAAATATTGATCAAGAAGATGGTCAAGACCCACCCAACTCTAGTGGTGAACAAGAACATAATGAACCCACAACTCCAAGAACTCCACTTCGGGTTGACCATGAGCAAGATAAAGGCAATGATGAAGATATTTGTGTTGGTGAAACAATTGGTCAAGCCTCGGAACGCCGGGTCATCCGGCGTGCATCAAAATTGGATTACCAACAACACTTCAAAGAAAATATCCTTGGGAGTATCCGTAGAGGTGTGTCCACACGCAATCAATTATCTAACTTTTGTGGTCATGTCTCTTGTTTGTCTAGCTTAGAACCTCTCAAGGTATATGATGCTCTTGAAGACATGGATTGGGTTGCGGCTATGCATGAAGAGTTGAACAACTTCGAGCGCAACAAAGTATGGTCATTAGTGGAAAGACCCAATGACTCCTCCCATAATGTCATTGGAACCAAGTGGATATTTAAGAACAAGCAAGACTCACATGGTCAAGTCATTCGCAACAAAGCAAGATTGGTTGCACAAGGCTACACCCAAATCGAAGGAGTCGACTACGGTGAAACCTATGCCCCCGTTGCTAGACTTGAATCCATTCGCTTACTAATTGCTTATGCATCTACTCATAATATTGTCTTATATCAAATGGATGTTAAAAGTGCTTTCTTAAATGGTCCACTAAATGAATTGGTGTATGTTAAACAACCACCGGGTTTCGAAGACCCTAAATTTCCTAACCACGTCTACTTACTACATAAGGCTCTTTATGGGCTCAAGCAAGCTCCACGTGCTTGGTATGATCATCTCAAGGAGTTCTTAGTAGACCGTGGCTTTGAAATTGGGGTAATAGATCCCACTCTTTTTACAAAAAGGGTAAATGGAGATTTTTTCGTATGCCAAATATATGTTGATGATATTATCTTTGGTTCCACTAACCGTGAATTTAGTGATCAATTTGGCAAGCTAATGACCAAGGAATTTGAGATGTCCATGATGGGAAAATTGAATTATTTTCTTGGCTTTGAAATCCACCAATTTCGAGAAGGAACATTCTTATGTCAAGCCAAGTATATTAAGGACATGCTCAAGAAATTTGATATGAACAATGCCAAGCCATATAAGTTTCCCATGGACTCCAAGGCGGATCTTCACTTAGATCCGGATGGTAAGGAAGTTGATCAAAAGCTTTATCGTTCTATGATTGGATCTTTGCTTTACCTTTGTGCATCTAGACCGGATATTATGTTTAGTGTGGGTATGTGTGCAAGATTCCAATCAAGTCCTAGGGAAAGTCATGAAACCGCGGTCAAAAGGATTCTAAGATATTTGTTGGATACTCCCAACTATGGTCTTTGGTATCCCCATGGTACAAGCTTTGATCTTGTTGGTTATTCGGATGCGGATTGGGCGGGTTGCAAAATGGATAGAAAATCAACTTCGGGTACATGCCAATTCCTTGGTAGGTCCCTTGTGAGTTGGTCTTCCAAGAAGCAAAATTGTGTGGCCTCGTCATCCACCGAAGCCGAATACATCGCCGCCGGTAGTTGTTGTGCACAATTATTATGGATGAGGCAAACTTTAAAGGATTATGGTGTCATTTGTGACAAAGTGCCTCTTTTATGTGACAATGAAAGTGCTATTAAAATTGCACACAACCCGGTTCTTCATGGCAAGACCAAGCACATTGAGATTCGGTATCATTTTATTCGAGACCATGTTGAGAAGGGTGATATTGCAATCAAGTATGTCAACACCAAGCATCAACTCGCCGATATGTTCACGAAGCCTCTTGGTGAAGCAAGATTCAAGGAGTTGAGAGGAGAACTAAATGTGGTGGACATATCCAATTGGATTTAGTGGATTTCTTGCATACCTACCCATATTAGACGATACTTATTTGGTTTAGATGTAGGCATGGACATAGGGGGAGTGCGGTCCTAATCCATTGGACCATCCCTCCCCCCATTATGCCGATAGTAAGAATTCATTTGCATCTCTATATTCGTTCTATGAATTGTGAGCTTAAATGACGAGTAGTGGCCGTGGACTCAAGATATATCTTCGCGGTATCACACCACATACTCATACATGGTGGCCTCGGCCACCACCCTCTTCCTTGTGAAGAGTTGGTTTCATTTGGATTTTATTGGTTTTCTAGTGCTCCTATGGAAAACATGCTCAATTTGGTGTTTTTGTGTGTATTTGATTCTTGCAAATTGAGTATGAAGTACCATCTCCAGTGTGTTGATCTAATCCTATGCCTTTCATCTATCTCAAAACAACTTCCATCTTGCACAAGTTCAAATTCCTTACACAAAAAGAGAAACTGGGGTTTCTTAGGAGGCCCCGGTAGTACCGCCGGTGGGATCCGGTAGTACCGGGCTCTGAATCTAAGCAGTTCTGCTGCTCGCAAAGATTCAGGCCCCGGTAGTACCGGATGCTCCGCCCCGGTACTACCGGGAATCACGGGTATCTAGATATTTCACCGTGCGGGCAGGGTGGGGGTTATTCCCCATTTTCCCCACCCGCACGAAGCCACCCCGTCGCCTCCTCTGCTCCTCAGCTCCGGCCGCCGCCCTAGGCCGCCGGACTCCGCCATCTCCGGCCAGATCTGCTCCGTGGGAGCGATCCCCTCGTCGATCTCCTCCATGGCCTCCGGTATTTCCCCGTTCTTTGCATTCTTTGTTTCTAGATCTTGAAACCTAGATGTATGGAGAGGAAATGTTGGTAGCTCCGTTGGCAACGGTTAAAGTTGGATGGATGATCACCTAGGCCTTGTTAGCTAGCATCTAGTGTAATGTATGGTTGAATCTCTCGATTTTGTGCCATTTCAGTCTTGAATCGGCTCAGCCGGTACTACCGGGCTAAGCCCGGTACTACCGGGTTTTCCAAATTTGCTCGATTCAACCATTCTTTACATCTACTGGCTAGTTTTTGATTCCTTATCCGTGAACTTGTGCACTCATCTATTCCCTGCCCTACCTATATGCTGTTTCACAGGTAGCCGCCGTGGTACCAAGAAGCCACGTCTTGTGGAGGATGAGATTGAAGAAGAAGAAGAGAAGAGGAAGTATTGCCTGCTCGCACCACAGCCAGAACTCAAGCAAGGGGAAGAAATCAGCTGCTGCTCGTACCACCACTGCTCCCCCCACGAGAGCCCGCAAAGCACTTCACTTATGGAAGAATGAGGACTATCAGAAGCTCAGAGAAGAGAATCCCTATGCTGAGGAGAGGTCACCTCTTGTGCGGAATCCGCACTTTTACACAAATGATCAAGAAGCCATCTACAAGGAAATCTATCTCCACAAGTAGGGCTGGACTAACGAGCTGCTCAGATCGTTAAGGCTCGGCTCGTTATGACTCGTGATCGTTAAACCTCGGATCGTTAAGCTCATTAAGGATAACGAGCTAAATATAAAGATTGACTCGGCTCGTTATATGTTCACGAGCGCTCGCGAACAGCTCGTTAAGAAAATGTATCAGAATATTTAGCTAATTAAGCAAGCTATCAAGCAAGCATCAGGAGCAAAAGATTTTGGACATAGATATACTTATAAAAATATGGTGACATACATTTGTCAAACACCTACCGTGTGCAAAAATATTTAAAAGAAGCAGATTTACAGCCTATTGCATGTTGATAACGAGCTTAACGAGTAGCTCGTGAAACTCGTTAGTTTGATTGTTTAGCTCATTAATGTTAACTAGCTAAAATTGCTGCTCGGTTCGGTTCATTAAGAAAACGAGCCGAGCTCAAACGAGTCGAGTTACCGAGCGCTCAGTAAGCTTACCGAACTTTAAGCTTTATGTCCCGCCCTATCCACAAGGATTACTCCGTGGTTGTCCAACACACTCTTGATATTCCTTACATGAGAAACTCGAAGCACAAGGGCTATTTTGATGAGACACTTGCTATGTGTGAAGAGTTTGGGCTGATTGACATCATGAAGGAGAACCATCCCTACATCGAGTACTACATCATTCAGTTCTTTGCCACCGTCTACCTTGACCATGATGAAGCCCGGACCCAATATTGGATGACTAAGGACACCTTGCTTTCTGCCACCATGGCGGAGTTTGGAGAGCTTCTAGGCAATGAAGACAAGGGTGAAAGTGTTGCTAGTGGTTGGAGATGCCATGACAATGATCGATCAAGCTCCAAGGATGTTCTTGGACCAATCACTATGGAAAGAGGCACCACCGGTAAAACTGCTCATCTTGTGCGTCCTTTTGAGATTCTCCACCGTGTCTATAGAGAAACTATTGCTCCGCGTGTGGGAAATTGGGATGAGGTTCATGGCTTCATGTTTGACCTTCTCAAGCTCTCTTATGAAAATCAAGGCAAAGGCAAGAAGCTTGATGTGATGGATTGGATGTGGAATGACTTGTGGTCCACAATCATTGATAGAAGGGCCCCCATCTATGGCCCATTCATTATGAAGCTCATTGGTCGCAAGTGGGCTCTCAAGAAGAATGGAGAAGATATCATGAAGGATGGCAGCACCGTTGTGGCTCATTTAGTGAAGGAACTGCGTATCAAGCCTCATGCTCCTCCCAAAACCCAGCCCTTTGATCCTGAGGCTGCTACTGAAGCTGAGAGAGCTAGTGGGAGTGCACCTCCTCTTGAGGAACCTTCTTGGTTCAAGAAGCTGCAGATTAAGGCCAAGAGGGCCTTTTGCCTCAAACTAGATCTGGAAGACCGTTTGTATGAAGCTCATGTGCAACACAAGAAGGCAGCACAGCGACACATAGCAATGATGAGGCATATGCAGATTGATGTCTCCGATGGTTCTGAAGGAGTAATCACTCCAAAGGAGGAATGGGTGTCCAAGCATGGTTACTGGAGTGATGAAGATGCTCCTCCACATGGTGATCGCTTCCAGGCCTCCTCTTCGACCCACCACGGTGCGGGTGGAGCTTGATGCTCCTAGGGACGTGTTAGCATCGCGCGTCTCCCTTTTTGGCATTTCGATGACAAAGGGGGAGAATGTGTTCTATTTAGGATGAGCCGTGGGATTTGCATGGGTGGAAACACAAGCTTGCACTTCGTTTGATCTTTATGCTTGTGTTTCATCTTTTATCTTTATTTGGATATTCGCTTTGAACTTCTCAATGCATGTTGTAGGACATGCCTTGAACTTATGGTATTGTAATAAGACCTATCTAGTATGTTACTTGCTTATTGTTGCTTATATTGTGCAAATTGTTTTAATTGTTATCCATATGAACTTGCTTGGTTCGTAAAATATAGGGGGAGCTCCACCCATTTTATATGGTGTGTTTTTGCATTCAAAAGCAAATTCCTAATAAACACACAATTTGGAGAGCCCCGTCTATCTTTGGCAAATCATTTGTTTCTCCTAAGTATGTTGTCATCAAACACCAAAAAGGGGGAGATTGAAAGGACATATCCTTCCCCACAGTGTTTTGATGTTTGTTGACAACACACTTAGATGTCTAATGTGTGTGCTAAAAGTGTGCAGGATTGTATCAATTAATATTGCACAGGTTTTGTCTCAAGAAATGGATGAAAAGCAGTCTTCATTGCATCAGCCGGTACTACCGGGTGTACTGCCATGCGGAACTACCGGGCCCAGTACCGGATCTCCAAAAGCTCTCTGGACTTGCTCGATTTAATCCGGTAGTAGCCCCGGTAGTAAGCGCGGTACTACCGAGTGGGGAGCACTACCGGACCAGGCGGTCCGGTACTACCGATGCGCGCGTGGAGAAGGCGTTGACCAGTCTGGCACCAGGCCGTCATTTCCCTATCAGCCGGTACTACCGGGCGAGGCCCGGTACTACCGCTGCGGGTTGTTTACAGCTCCAACGGCCAGATTTCTGGGAGGGGTATTTATACCCCTCCACCTACCTCCGGTGGACTAAGCTTGATTCCTCACTCTCTCTCCACCATTGTTGCAAGCTTCAATCTACTAGAGCTCCCACTCCAACCACTCAAACACGTTGATACTTTGAGGAGTGAAGGAGGAGTCCTAGATCCGCATCTCCACCGAGCCGATTTGTCTACATCGACCTAGTCACTTGTAGATCTTGTGTAACTTGATACATTGGATACCTAGAAGATACTTGTGATTCTTGTGGCTTTGGTAGCCACAAGGATTAGCCGGGAGCCTCCAATTAAGTTGTGGAGACGCGACCCGGCCTTGTGATTCTTGTGGCTTTGGGAGCCGCGGGAATTTGGTGAGAGCCTCCAATTCGGTTGTGGAGTGTGCCTCATCCTTGTAAAGGTTTGTTGCCGACCTCGAGGGCATCATATAGTGGCTCGTGGATCTCCTCATCGGAGGATAACACGAGAGAGATACGGTGTGCCATATCAAGGCTATTCGGAGTTCACTTTGTGACTCCGCACCGCTCCAACGGAGACGTAGCTTCCATTGGAAAGTGAACTTCGGTAGAACATCTCCGCGTCACCGTGTGGTTATCTCTTAACCTTCCTTTACTCGTATTGCTAGCTTATCTTGTGTAGAATATCTTGCTAGCTTGTTTATTGCTCATCATATAGGATTGTACATCTAGTTGCATATCTAGAGAACTTATATTTGAGCAATTCCCGAATTTGTATTAAAAGAAAAAGAAAATTTGTAGTTGCCTATTCACCCCCCCCCCTCTAGTCAACCTACTCGATCCTTTCATTATTAATACACATATGAATCTGTTATAGATATATAACTCTTCCATCTATTTTGCTTAGCGGTGGAGTCATTATAATTTCAATACCTTTTGCTTTATAGGTTGTCATCAGAAGAGTTGAAGCTGTAAATTCAAGAAGAGTGAAAGCCTAGCCCCTCCCTAGTCGCCTCCTCCCTCTCCGTCACCGGAAGATGCCGGCGGCAAAGTCCTCTCCGGTGGACGGCGAGGGCTCAGATTCTGATGGTCGGCGCGCTGGTTTCCAGTGCGGCGGCGTGGCAGGAGCGACTTATGGCGCTGTTAGTTTTGGTCTGCGCGGTCAGGTTGAGAAGCGGCGGCGCGCGGATGTGGCGTCAGTTGTCAGCCGGTGGTGGAGGCGTGGGTGCCCAGATCTAGGCCCGCGGCGGAGGCGTGCACTTTTATCTGTAATTAGTATTTTCACTTTCGGAAATGTAAGTGGCTTAGGTATATCCTTGGTGTTATGTTATTATGACGGCACAATTACATGTAGTATGATAGATTGTATGCATGTGTTATTAATATACAAGAATATTATTAATTTCTAACATTTTTATATTCTGATTTTCCCTTTTTCCTGAAATTTGTTAATTATTTATGTTCCTGGAATTTGGCAACAAATCGGAATTATTTGAATGACACGGTATGTGTGAAAATACAGAGTGAACTATGATGGTTCCTCCCCTTCCCTTGTGCCCAAATGTCAGCACGGGTATTTCCCCACGATGGTAGATCTGGCACGTGGATCCCATGTGCACAGGAAAAATTCCACCGACGGTAGATGTACCTTGGTTTTTCTATCCCCAGCAACCAAATTAGCCCTTAAAGTTCATGACCGATTGGGTCATTCCCAGCGGGCCAGGTTTTGAGCTGCTTTAAAGTTCATGTCAAGCAGGAACGAGGACCAACCCAGCTAAACGCACAATTTTTGCATCAAACGGGCATGTATGGATCCGTGGGCAACCAAACACGTCCTATGCCATCATCATGGGTAGCTAAAAAAATGGATAGGCCTCTTTCTGAGCACTATCATGAACTCTTTCATGTTAATTGAGCAATTGCGAGTATACTAGTAAAAACCCTACCCTCGGACTAGATTATGGTCATGCTAAGAGCAACTTATGATCATGACCTCATGGCTAGACTTAGGCCCAGTTTTTTTGGGCTTCCAGAACGGCTTCCTGGAGAAGCTGCCCTCACCCAACTTCCTGAAGAAGTCGCCTCACAAATTTGGTTAGGCTTCCAAACTAATTTAGTCTAAATTAGTCTGGAAGCCTAACCAAATTTTATGGGCGGCTTCTCCAGGAAGCTGGGGGTAGGGCAGCTTCTCTGGGAAGCCCTTCTGGAAGCCCAAAAGAACTGTGCCTTAGTTTACAACCCTTTAGCTATGCTGCTTCCTGCTTGATGCTATCAGCAATCGCTCTCACGGAATCTGCTCACTTCTCCAGCGCCCCTTCACGAAACCAAAACACGACATTTTGCTTAAACATATTCAGTGCATAGCAAATGATATAATAGCTACTGTTTCACGGCATGTCCGCTTACACATATTCAGTACGTAGCAAGTAACATAGCAGCTAGTGTTTGACACTTGACAGCATGTTGGCTTACACATATTCGGTACATACACAATACTAGGGGACTAAGCGCGGCTCTGCCGCGCCCGTGAGCTTAAATTTTGAATCATTCAACCGTAAAGTTGTTGTGAATTAAAAGTTTCGAGAACTGTTCAAATTCGGAAATCACTCAGTTTTTGAATAGTTTAACGCATTTGAATTCCTTTTGATATGTACGGGGAATACAAATTTGTAAAGCACATGGATATTTGAAATTTGAATTTTGCTCGTGCATATCTATGAAATCACTCAGTTTTTGAATAGTTTAACGCATTTGAATTCCTTTTGATATATACGGGGAATACAAATTTGTAAAGCACATGGATATTTGAAATTTGAATTTTGCTCGTGCATATCTATTTTTATGTGACCCCGTTGATATGTTCACCATTTTTTCCGGAGAACATGTGTTGAACTGTTAATCTGCATTTTTTAGAATTATTCCAAAATTGAATGTATAGTTTGGACTATTTTTCGGGGAAAAAGATGTGGACACTTGTTAAATTTTAGTTTGCATTATTTACAATCATGTCAAAATCATATTTAGAATTATGTAGAATTGTTTGGAAAAAAAATTGTGGACATTTTTGAGTTCGGGCTCGAATGGATAGTTTGGACTATTTTTTGGAAAAAAAATGTGGCCATTTGTTATTTTTTTGGTTTGCATTATTTAGAATCATGTCAAAAACATATTTAGAATTATGTAGAATGGTTTTAAAAAAAGACTGTGGACATTTTTTAGTTTGGGCTATTATTTTTTTTAAGTTTGTTTGGACAATTTTTTGGGGAAAAATTGCAAAAAAAATGGAAAAATCTGACAGGGTGGGCCCACTGTGACGCTGTGCTGACGTCACAGGGGCAACCCTAGCCACGCCACCCGCGGCGGCGCCGAGGCCGCCGGCGGCGCGCCGCCGCGTCCTGGGTCGCGCGCGTGGGCGCGTCCGACGCGCCTCGCCGCGTGGAGGCCGAAGGTGGCGGCGCCGCCCCCTTATTGTCGCCGGAGCGGCCGCGACGGCGCGCGGACGCGGCGGCGGCCATCCCGGCACGGAGAGGCCGTCCCGGCAAGCGTGTCTGGGCGAGGAGAAAGCGGAGGAGACGGCGCACCCCGCGGTGCGCCCGGATGCGTGCGGGGAGGGGCGTGACGGCGGCGCGTCGGCGCCGCCGGCGTCTTCCGCCGTCGCGGGAGAGAAGGAGGACGGGGATGGGTTCGTGGCAATTTTGCACGAAAATCCCTCGAGTTTACACAAAATACATTTAGGCCCTTCGCGGGGTGTGCCTGCAAAAAAGCTGCACCAAAGTTCGTGCGCAGGGTGTCACCGGCTGCGACCGGCTGGACGGGGAGGTGACCGGTGCGACGTGGCATCGACTGATTGGGCAAAAATGGCTGCTACAGTACCGCGCGCTGGGCAGGCGCATCTGGGCCGTCGGACGGCGCGATCGGACGACCCTCGTGGTAAATCAGGAAATAAAAAAAATCAGGATCAACAGTTTCCATGAACATCAGGAGGCGAAGAAGCATCCAGAACTGCAAACATGCTTGTAGTAAAAAGCTACTCCCTCCGGTTCAGAAAAATTGTTGCTAGCTATGTGGAAGTTTGTACTACCCCAGTATATTTTTGACGACAATTAAACTGGATCGGAGGTAGTACTTACTTTGGCTGACATCAAAATAACTACAGAATGCATGGCATACAAAATATTAACTTCCATGCAGGGGTAAACTAAGAAGCAATTGAGAGGCACATAATCAACACAACAAATTAGGAAATGCAAATGAATCCAGGCACGCCAAAATAGGCATAACTGCACATCCACAACGCAAGCAGAGAGCACATGGGGTATTATGAACAGGGCAACAAATTGAACAGCTATATTGAGATTGGTTTAGTTCAACAGAAAACACCAAGGCATCTGTTCATTGTAAAATATTCCGATCATTCAACCAGTACTTCAATTAGTTAAGACTGCCACAACATTTGTAAATTGTCTTTTACTACATCTTAACAGAACACAGAAAAGGTAGATCACTATGAGTTTTTCACAAAACATTAAATGACATCCAATTTCTATCCTGGTGTTTGACCAAACCAAGGCCATCTCCAGAGTATCTGACGACGAACAGAATTAGCACAACGCTGGAAACGCAACACGGGCTCAGCTCACCTCGTACTCGACTGTGTGCTTCTGCAAGTCCTCGAGCGGGACGTAGCACTTCCCCTGACGGTGCTTCTCGACTATGTGCTTCAACAGAATTAGCACAAAGCACGCAGGAAACGCAACACTGGCTCGACTGTGTGCTTCTCCAAGTCTTGGCCAGCCGCGTCTTCCCTGACGGTTCTGCAGCAGGAAGAACCGAATCAGCAAAATCCAGAAGGGCTGACCTTAGTTGAAGGAGAAAGAAAGTCGTGCTCCACCGCCTGGACGTCACCGTCGCCGGAACATGAGATCAAGGCGTGCCAACTTATATTTTAACGGGTCACATGACACCTTCACTGTTAGAAATGGCAAGAACAAAAGTGTTACTATATATGTGTTGATCTTTTTTAACAATGTGAAGATGCGCGAGATAGCCAATATAATATGGTCATCGTAGATTGTGCCAATATCTAAAAGATCATTTAATGTGGAACATGAGAAAATACCATCCATCGGTTTTGCCAACTAATGTCGTTGTTTATTATGTATTATAGACTTCTCCTACCAACTTTGAATTAAATAAGTATGTGAAAATATACCCTCAAATACTCCCCCTCTCAGTTTGACACATAATTTCTCTTGCTCTTTCCACATTCGGCCCCGTCTCCACTCCATGGTGAGCCTCAAATGAGCTGCAAGTTGTTTTTCCTCCACGATAGTATCTAGCAAGATATACAGTTTTACGTCTACAGAAGTATTCGCTTATCTAATGACAAAAGAAGTAAGCAATTAAGAAGGCTAGTAGAGTCAGAGTATTATCTTTCATGATATACAAAATTGATGTGAACTCTGCCTACAGATGTCAATACACTACATGTTCGTACTATTAGTACCTACTTATGGAAAAACAAATGGATAAGTGATATCATAACAATATAAAGAAACACCCTTGATATTATATTACTACAACCACACGTCCTAAAGAAACCACAAAAAATTCCTCACATTCACCACAGTAATACATATCGTCAGGCTCATATCAGGCTTAATAAATTTTTAGAACATTTATTATATTGGTAATATATGTTTCCTTTAACTTATAAAATCTGCGCGACCTTATCCTCAAACCTCCAAATCACATGGCTTATATGTGCTTCTTCATTGTCCTATATGTTCAGACAGAGTGAACACTGCTAAATGAAGTATTGTAACAACTATTGAAGTGGTGAAAAAATGTTAACAACTAACACCATACAATCAGCTACATTTTAATGCTCGAAAATTTGATGTTGACTTATGTGATTGCAAGATTTTGAAGGCCTCCTATGTTTGAGTTTTGTTTGATTCATGAAACTAAATTTTCCTCGCCAACTGGGAGCCAAGCCATCCTTTATCAATGACAAACATTATTTACTTTAGGATCTTCTACAGAGCCATAGATCGCGGTGCCTGGAAATATTGATCTGGTACTGATAAGATACTTAAAGTTTATATAGATTAGTCCAATGATTAAAAAAGAACCTAAAGAAATTTTCTAACCCCTTCATTGAGTAGTATGGTGTCAAGGATAGTAATTTCATCATTCTTGAGTATAAAAGCAGATCACATAGCCACAACTATAAATTAAGAATGTCGTATTTTATAGTTTCTCTCCTACAATTTGCTTGAGCACAGTACATTCTGAATTTTAAATCAGATGAGACGAATAGAGCAAATTGAGGTCACCACGTTCTTCTATATCCCACGCTGCAAAAGCAATCAAAACTTTAATAGCCGGAAGAAAAAATCTTGCACAACCGGATAGTATTTTATGCGAAAAACATTCCAAAAAAATTAATGTGAAGATTAATATCAAACCTTGGAGAGTTGCGCTAAATATCGAGAGCCTCATTCATGATTACTACGTGCACAACATAAGCATTACTTTATAAGAACGTGGGCATGGACGCATAGTAATGTTTATATAACATGTCTTTTTCCATAATCAAAAGAATAATATGGCAAATTTGGATTTGGGTCAGTTTCAAAAAATCACAGACCTCAAAAGCAATACATATTATTTTGAATTCACCACCACTGAGAAAGACGAATCAGGTTTGAGTTTGGAATAAAAAAATGTACAATACCTCATGTAGTACCCATACATATTACTTCCTTCCATTGATTTCCCTTGTTTTTTATTCACGCCATGGCCCAAGGAATTCTGCAGAACTGTTACGGCAGATGCTCTCCCGCATCACCGTGACACTATTCTCTTTTCAATTTTGCTGTGGTTGGTTCTATCAAAGTCGCTTTGCAGCCCACCTCACAGCAGCTGAAGCTGTGCTTGTTGCCCTTGGCAGCTGTTGACTTTCTTCCACGGCAGTGCACGGCATGTCGCCCTCGGCCGCCGGCGCCCCGTTCGTTGCCTCTTCAAGCTACTCCTCAACAATTGTGGAAATTTCATCTACTACCGATTGTGTCATATGCTCCGGATCAAATCATCCAATCAGATCCAATTATAAATCCGATCTAACAGGGCAGTGCAAAGAATGTTAATTACCCGAGACTTGGAAGCGCGCCGGATGAAAACTGTACAGATGAACTTGGGAGGAGGCGGCTGCACCATGAGCAGGATTTGACGGCGGCCAGGCGATCCGATGAAGACGAACCTTGGAGGAGCACAGCAGTTGAGGTACATGACGACGCTGCCTGGCCCAGCCGCCAGCGCCCTGCCCCCTTTCCCGGCCGGCGGCCGCCTCTCCCGCCCGGTCGCCACCGTTGCCCATTCGTCTCTCCCAGCCTGCACGCGGATCCGGCCGTCTTCGAGCCTTCTTCAGCGAGAGAGAAGGCGAGCAGGGAGAGGAGGAGGATGAGGCGGCGTCGGGGGCTGGGAGGGAGGTCGAGGAGGAGTGTGGCAGGAGAGGACTGGTGACGCGTCGCCGAGTGCCGCTCCATGGAGGTACCCCACCAGCCGCTCCACCAGGCGACGGCACGGCGCGCGGCAGCGGCGGCGCGAGAGGGCGTGAGAATGAGGAGAGAGGAGAGGCGACAGCACGGCGTGCGGTGGCGGCGGGCAGGGGCGGCGCCACTACCGGGGCGAGGAGGGGCGGTCGCCCCGGCTCCCCTGGGGCGGAGCAGGCACCCCCTCTTCAGCCCTCTAGGAGCTGGAGCTCGCGGAGCTGATGCGGCAGGAGGCCACCAGGCGGCCGCTCGAGCAGCTCGGCGCCGCGCTGCGGCGGTGCTACGCGCTCGTCAGCGCCTGCCAGGACTGCGGCTACCTCCGCCGCCTGCTCCTCGGCGCGCGGATGGCCGACGAGCTCCGCGCCGCGCAGCACGAGATCGACATGTTCATCCGCCTCATCCCGCTCATCGCCCTCGTCGACAATTCTAGAAACAGTCGCCTTGTCAAGGTACCGATGGTTCAACTTCTTGTTGCTTTTAGTGCTCCATACTTGGTAGTAGTACTTGGGTGAATCGTAGTTTTTTCATATCAAAATTGTGGTTGAAGTACACACAGGTTTTTAATTAGAGAAATTCACTTCATTGTAATTCAATTGAACTGATCTGTTGAAATGATCCAGAGCATAACTGCGCCTGAATTTCAGTCCAGTTGTAAATTGGTACTGCCGCTAAACAATACGATTTCAGTTTAATTAGAATTTCAGTCCAATTAACAATACGGCTAATATCAGTCATACAACCTGTGCTGATCAATTGTACATCAATAATATTTGATATTTTAGCTCTGTTTGATTAGCAGGTTGAGGAAAAGGTGCTCAGTGTAGACACAAGCAGTTCAAATCGTCACATCAGGTCAGATAATTTTCATTATGCAGTTTTGTTTCGTGTTACAACTTGTGAAGTATAGGTATATTATGTCTGTAATGTAGATGAACAGAAGATCAGTCAGCTTGAAATTAGAACATGAGTTTGTTTAACTTAAAACATACGCTATGCCAACAAATTTCTACGGTATCTTTGTCCATAAGCATGATGTTTTTGTTCTTAAAACGAACTAGCGTAAAGCTTAAAACGAACCATTTGTAGGTAAGTAGTTACTTCTAAGGATTTCCTAATACGCCTACTGATAATGGACTGAAGTTTCATGTCAAAGTTATTGCTCAACGATTTCAGAATTGCTTTGTTATTTATATGTACATAGAAATACCTGTTGCTCATGTTTTGATATATTGCAACAGAGATTAAAAACTGTCCATATGATTGTAGGATTACATGTGTTGTCAAAAAAAAAAAATCGCCGGTGGCACAACCTTTGATAGTTCGCCCCCCCTCATCTCAATTCCTGGCTCCGCCACTGGCGGCGGGGGCGGGGGCGTGGGCGTGGGCGTGCCCCATTCCGGCAAGCGATACTAGTCGAGGATGGAGAGGAGGCGGCGGCGGAGCTGATGACAGGCCGCGATTTGTCCGGGAAGGAGCGTAGCGGCGCCGGCGCGCGTCGGCGGCGGCGGGGAGCTCCGGCTCGCTCGCAAGGGAGAAGAGAGGAGATGAGTTCTTTGGATGTTTTTGCTCAGAGGCCCCTGGATTTTCCGTAAATTGCGAAGTAGTCCTTTGCGGGCGTTTTTTTTGTAAAATGACGTGTTGGAGCGCGACGTGTCCGTGGCTGATTGGAAGAAATCCCCCAGCTACAGTAGTACTGTAGCGCGCACGAATTTTGACGCGATCTGGACCGTCGACTGCTACGATCGTACGGCTGTGGGAAAAAAACGACGTGGACGCGCGGAACGGGCGTGGTTTCGACTATAGGAGTAGGTTATAGGATAGTGATAGCTACTGTTGGAAAAAGATTTTGCCAACAGAAGAACTAGCCTAGCAGAAGCGCAATACAAACATATGCGTATCTTTTACTGTTCGACATAGGAAGAAGCTGAACTCATGATTCTCAAAATAGGTTTATCTAATACGGAGTAGCAAGGATTGGCACACGCAGGAGTACATGCATGCTTCTATAGTAGTGTTCAGAAATATAACGCACAGTTTCTACACATGCCAAGCCAAAGGGAAGCGCTCCTTGATACTAGATATATGTCATCAGAAGAGCGAAGGACAGCCAGTCAAGTGAACTAGCAAACTATAAGTGCAGTCCAAAATAAGCCCTCATATGCAGCTGAAGACCTGCAATTGGACGAAACAATAAGCTACACTGTTAGATGCAATAGAAACATCTACCTTCCAAACTGACAAAGAGTTACTGTGCAGCAACGTTAACGTTCAGTTTGCTTCAAACGCTCAGTCAAAAAAATTGTGCAGAACCACACAAACATGTTACACTGAAGTTCTCTAACCATGGAGTTTTGCTCAAGAATAGACATTTTAGTGGGCGCAAGCGTTGATATGGCATATGAAGGCATAAATGTTGAAGTCACAAGTACTCAACATTCACCTATCAATTTGCATGTTATATATGCAAGATAGCAGAAACGAAATAATTTGATTTACTCGTACAACCAAGACATCATAATCCAAATGATATCCGCTGATTATACTTCGAATTTTATGTATCATCGCATCTAATTTACAGTCATGACAAAAAAGCCTGACAGGATTGTGTATCGATGTCTACGCAGTCGGCTTGAAGCACTTGCAATAGTTAAGGATGAGCTGCAGCACCTATATACGGAGCTACATATTCTTTGTACTCATCTATGAAGCAATCTATAGTAGATAGCAATAACATGCAAAAATCAACTGCCACCGCTCACTAGATATAAGCCAAAAGATTTATATACCTAACAGGACATATACGAACCCATCATTTCATAAACTGGAAACGAGCAGAAGACAGCAAGTAAAAGGTCTCCAGCGGCAGCAAGCACCAGCTTTAGCAAAACAGGCACTTCGCATCATCTATTTAGACATAACAGGGAGTCCACGACAGTATTGATGCTTTCGACTTGGCGGTAGTGTAGTGGGGCTAAGTTTCGGCAGCAGTAAATGTCTCAAATGCCCATGCTTGAGTCAATGCTAGAGGTGGATTGGCTAGGGCGTTTGTGATGTTGAAGGAGGGGATCACTGATGATATGTCAGTTGCCATTTGTACTGATGGAAATGCAGTTATTTTCTCCATAATTGTTCAACATGCAGCAGCAGTCATAATCAGGAAATCTAAGGGCACACATATATCTAAACTTAACTCTACGATCAATTTGCTGCATCAATTAATAAAATTTCTCCTGCAATTGCAAAAGACATAACTTGGTGACTTTCCCCACTCAAATGATGAGAAACTAATGCCTCCTGCTTTCCTGAGATTGACAGATTTCTAATCGTACAGGTAAAATAACCATTAGAAGGTGACCTAAACACCAACAAGCACTGAAAGATTATAATGGACAGGACGTAACTAGGCTACACCTGCATTGACGACTCTTTGGTAAAAATAAGTAGGATGTCAAAGGATACTACCATCACACGAATACCTGCATCATATCACAATATCTTATGGCACGCAAAATAAAAGGAAAGACTGGGAACAGACTTACCACTTCAAACAGTTGGCGGAGACAAGGATGGTGGGAAACCAGCATACAGGTCAGTAAGCACGATCATGAACTTGTTGGCACAGAACCACTCAAGCTGCAATGTTTGGAGATTCAAAGAAAAACAGTCGAAATCTGGCCTTTCCGACAATGGGACCGAATAAAGGTCTTCTGGAATCCCTTGAAGGAGTAAGTATCCCCAGCTACACCCAAGATGGTAAAACGATAACCCAAAGGCAAAGAGATTATCGACTCCAATCGCCACTGATGTTCACCACCAGCACCCTCATTTTGCAGCTTGGCATAGCGGAGGTAATATCTGCTGCCATGTCGCATTTGACTATTGAGAGTAAACATCCCAAGCCTTCCTTCGACCGTCTCCACAAAGGCCATCTCTGGACGCGTTTGGTCAGGGCCAGGTGGAGGTGGGAGGTTGACAGCAGAGAACTCCATCACGCGTGTGTCGAGCATGAGCAACTTGTTGACCGGATGAACTGCCCAACAGAAGCATTTGTGCGCATAGTAGCGCAATGAGGACCATGCCAGATCAGATCCTGAAGCCTGGTCGTGAGGACTTGTCACCAAAGCGATCCAATCGTCAAATGTAACACCATGCCATTTTCCCGTACGAGAAGAGAAGACGAACAATACCAGCTTGGTTGTGCACTGCGTCAAACAAATCACTCTGAATGAAGAGTCGTCCTCATCCTCGCCGGGAGGAGCAAGGAAGGGCTCGAAATCCACAATGTCCGGTTGATGGACTAACGCGGCTAGTTCGTCTGGGATGGCAGGTAGCAAAAGGTAGCCCCGGTGCAAGGGGTCGCAAACAACCAGGGTTGTAAGGGCACTGACGAAGTCTCGGCGTCTGTAGTCGTAGAGAGAGCCGCTTCCCTCGGGGATGACGCCGGAGAGGAGGGCGCGGCCGTCACGGAAGTCCCGGTGGCTCCATTGCTCAGGTTTTGGGGCCTGCAAGCTGCAACTCGAGGTGAGAGGTAATTTTTTTTAAACATTCAAACCTCCCCATATATTAAACTAGCAGGCCGTCTCATTAAAAACCTTCCAGTTTCCTTAAATATCCTGGAAGGTAAAAAATGCGTCTAAAACCTGCTGCTTTAAACATTCATAGTTACATCATTTATAAAGCTACTCAGGATGCATCTAGGGGATCATCGTCCCAAATACATTTAGATTTATCAGTAAAACCCACCCTAGCTAGCTCATGCGCCACCATGTTTGTTTCCCTGAAGATATGTTTAAATTGGACAAACCCAATATCAGAGGCTAAATCAACTATATCAGCATAGATGGCTGTCGTTTCATTCCACCATGTATTTGACCCCGAGCATTCATCAACTGTTTCCGTAGAATCTGATTCAACTATGATTGAATTGCACCCCATCATTCTAGCCAACTCGAGACCTTCCTTCATAGCTGCTGCTTCTGCCATGGCGATCGTAGCAATATGTGGGAGAAAATTACAACTAGCAGCTATAAATTGTCTCTGAAAATCTCAAAGGATGGCCCCAACCGAACCTGACAAGGAGTCCACATGAAATGATGCATCCACGTTAAGTTTAACATGACGAGGATCTGGTCTCGTCCACCTAGCTTCACTTTGGTCACCGATGGTTTAGCTGATTCTGCATAGTTAGCAGCCATAGATAAAATAGAGATTTTACATCGAGAAATAGGAGGAACTGATTCTTGATGAGTACGCCTCCTCCTTATCCACCAAAGATACTAGCAGGTTATAGAAATCGTTTCTTTCAAGCCAATATTTGCCAGACCCGATATAGAGGAGTCATGTCCTCGAAGAAGGCATTCCAGAATGGCCGAGCCAGCTCTGTCAGAATGAGAAGCCTCGTCGATGATAGCAGTCAAGCCAAGCGATTGCCAATTTCCTTAGCTGTTGGGCATTGAAACAACAAATGCCGAACGTCTTCAGGTCCACTATGACAGATTGGGCACTCACCCGAAGTACCAATGTGGCGATTGGCGAGAGTACACTTAAGAGGAACAATTCCATGGAGAGACCGCCAGATGAAAATCTTCACCTTGCTAGGACACTTAAGCTTCCACAAAGACTTCCAAACTGGGTTGATAGCAGAACTACCAGGGAGAGAAAGCTGCCCTCACGAAGCACCAAATTGATGTCTCCACTGTAAGTGATATCCAGAGCGAACCGTGTACCTCCCATGTTTAGTACCCGTCCAAGCGATAAAATCATCAAAACCGTGTTGATTAATTGGGATTTGTAAAATCCGATTGACATCAACAGTAAAGAAAACCTCACGAAGTCGATTTTCAGACCATCCACCAGTCACCGGGTCCAGAAGTTCACAAACTTTAGTGTAAGCCATATTCCCCCTAGGAGTGATCACCTTCCTATCTACACTAGATGGGATCCAAGGGTCTTGCCAGATGTTTATAAGCTCCCCGTTTCCCACTCTCCAAATGTAGCCACGCTTTAGGGTAGAGAGACCTGCCAAAATGCTTTGCCAAGTGAACGACAATCCTGCCTTGGGACCCGCCTTCAAAAATCACCTTGAGGGTAGTATTTCGCCCGTAGAACACGAGCACACAGAGATTCTGGATCGTTAATCAGCCTCCAGCCTTGCTTTGCCAACATGGCTAGATTAAAAGAGTGGAAATCACTGAAGCCCATACCTCCTTCACTTTTAGGATAGCATAGTTTCCACCAAGCATACCAGTGCATCTTGTTGCTATTGTCATAATCACCCCACCAAAATTTAGCTATAGCATCCATCATCCCCTTACACACGCCCTTTGGAATTAGGAAGACATACATGGCGTAAATAGGAATAGCTTGTGCCACAGCCTTGAGAAGGATCTCCTTCCCACCAATAGATAGATGTTTCTCCTTCCAACCATTGATACGTTGATTAATTCTTTCAATAAAATGCTCAAAGCAATCACTCATGTCTGCTCCCACTAGCGCCGGGTGCCCAAGGTATTTATCCGAAATAGCTTCAGTCTCAATGTGTAGAGCTCACAAATTTCTGCTCTAATCAGTGCATTAGTATTTGGAGAAAAGAAGATACTAGACTTAGCCAAGCTCAGCAATTGTCCTGAGCTAGCGCAATAAGTGTCCAGAACTTGTTGTAAGGAAGTTGCATAAGTCATATAGCTTTCATGAGAATTAGGGAATCATCAGCAAAAAGGAGATGTGAGACTGACGGTGCATTTCTGCACACCCTTAACCCATCTATGCCACCAACTTCTTCTTCATACAACAATAAACTGGAAAGACCTTCCGCACATAACAGAAAAGATATGGTGAAAGGGGGTCCCCTTGACGAAGCCCTCTTGTCGGAGTAAACATATATGTCTCATCTGAATTAAACCTTACTTGATATCTTACCGAGGTGACACATGCCATCATAATAGAAATCCACCTCTCCGCAAACCCAAGCTTGTGCATCATATTTTTCAGAAATATCCACTCTACCCGGTCATAGGCCTTGTGCATATCCAGCTTTACTGCACAGGAGCCATTAGCACCAATCCTTTTATTTTTGATAGAGTGTATACTTTCATAGGCCACCAAGACATTGTCTGTGATAAGACGCCCTGGAACAAAAGCACTTTGCATCGAGAAATAACATCAGGCAATATACTTTTCAGCCCAAGTGCAAGCATCTTAGAGAAATTTTATAAATAACATTGCAAAGGCTTATCGGTCTATACTGAGTAACCAATTCATGAGTATCAATCTTTGGGATAAGAACTACCGTAGTGTCATTCCACCCATCCGGTATGATTCCTGAGTTCAAGGATTGCAGTACTTCCTGGGTAATCTCCTCGCCACAGATGTTCCAATTTTTTTTATAAAAGATTGCATGAAGTCCATCCGGACCAGGAGCTTTATAATCACCGATGCTAAAAGCAGCCTTCCTGACATCATCAGCAGTAAATGGAGCAAGCGGTTTTTCATTCATGTTATCAGTAACCTTTGGAAAAATCTTTCCAACATCGCCGGGTCGACTGCATTGACTTCAGAGATAAAAAGATTAGAGAAATAATCGAATACCAAAGGTTTTAACAGGTTGTACCTTCCACCCAGGAACCAGCATCGTTACGGAGTTTTTTAATGAAGTTCTTCTTACGCCGAGCTGAAGTGAAACTGTGAAAGAATGTCGTGCTTCTATCCCCCTTTTGCAGCAATTAGCCCTTGATCTCTGCATCCAGTGAACCTCCTCTTGTTCCAACATAGATGGGGATTATTACTCATGTGCCCCTGATTCCTTAGTTGTGCTCAGTTTTCCCCACTTTTGAAACTTGTGCTCACTTTTCCCCACTCACTTGTCTGATACCCTCACGAATGGTCAAAACGGATGTTGCCGTCGGGTCAGCTGTTTGACCATTTACTGACGAGTGGGGCCACGTCGATTGTGTCGCTGGTGGGGCTTCGTTTCTTCACCTTTGTTCGTTGGCGTGCTTGGCTTTGCACGCTGTTGAACGGCCCGCTTCTTGATAAATAAATTCAGCCTGCTATGGACGCGTCGGATTGTGTAGCTCGATGAGCCTTTTATGCATGAGCGGCTTTGGCATCGATTCAGCCTGCTATGCATGGGAAGAGCGCAGAGTTGACCTGCTCGCATGCATGCGTGCCACCATGCACGAATCCGGACGCACAGTTGCTGCCCAGCTGCTCGATTCAGTCGCTACGCAGGCACTCGCCGCCATGCACGCAGACGCCGCTCGATTCAGTTGCCACGTCGTTTCACGCGTGGAGTCACGGATCGTTTCACGCATTGATTCAGTGTGTAATCGGTCAAAAAAGCCTAGGCTAAACATACTGATCGACACCACGCCTCGATCCAGTGTGAAATACGGCGTTTCCGTCTACCTCCTCTTCCTCTCCCCCGACTATTTAAACCACCCCTCGTTGCCTCTTCCTCTACACCTCCATCTGCGCCTCCTCCCTTCTCTTCTTCACCAAAAGCCAAAGCAAACACGCACGACGAAGATGCAGTTCAACGGGCCGACTTTCCACGTGCCGCCCACCGTACCGGAGAGGCGGTACCCCGCTGGCTCATCGTCGAGACCTCGCTCCGCGTGTGGGCAATCTCACGCTGGAGGGGTCCTCGTGAGCTTGCCGAGGGGTTCCTTCGTGCGGGCTTTCACCACCTCCTGGAGGGCTCGCCGATCATGTTCCGCCTCGTGGAACAGCGTCCCCACTCCAGGGCTACACCGATAGGGCTGGTCGCCCACTTCACCAACAGGTTCGATGCCTACTACCTGCTCGGCCAGGTGTTTTGGTGTGGGTGCGAGTTCATCGCATTCACCACCTACAACATCTTCACCGACTTCGAGAGCGTCTTCCCCGCTACCAACCGCATGCACAGCCTCCCGTACTACCTCGGCGAGAACGGCCTGGAGGAGGAGTGAAGACGGTGGTGAAGACGGCGGTGAAGGCCAAGCCGGTGTTGCCCTACCATATCTATATGTCGTGTAAGTTTGGTGTGTGTTGCCCATGAGGCGAGTTCTATCTAGGTTTCTATCTGTGTCGTGTTATATGTAAGAACTTGTATTTCGCTTTATTTATCTAAGTTATGGGTGTTATATTTTTATTTTATTCATGTGTTGTTATATTTGTATTTTGTTTGTCCCAAGTTTAGGCACGGCTAATTGACGTGGGGAAAACTAACCAAACTAACTAAAAATGAGACGTGTGTTGCACTTGCACGGCTATGTACTTTGTCAAAAGAAGTTAGGGGATGGCTCGGTGTTTGTTGAGAGAAGCACACATAATCAAAACAAATTTATGAACTAAAACAATTAACAAAACTAAAAGGGAAATGAGATATATTTTAAATACGTCCTTATTTGTATGGGATTATTTTGGGAGGCTTATAAAAGGGAAATGACAACTAGTAAAAAAGAAAAAATAACATATTGTGCACGACTTATACAAGGTTGTCAACAAGCAAAAAAAAGAGATGTCGTTTAAAAAGCACATACGGTGAAGGGAAATCAAATAAATGAAGGGACCCATAAATGAAAGCCAAAAAGAAAAAATCCTCGAGGAAATAGAAGAGCTTGGGCAATCAAATTAATGAAAGCTTTTGAATCGTAGAAAGAAAAACAATCAGAAACAAAAAAGAACAAAGCAATCGTTCAAAAAAAAGAAACGGAGCCATCGCTCACTTGTTTCTGGGCCTCATTTATCCTTTGTGGGCCTATCACAGCTTGATTCTCTTTGGGCCCGCAAACTAGGTTTTTTTTCTAGCAGTCGGTGTAACTGACGAAGTCGAGGAGAAAACTTTGGCAAGGCGAGAGAGAAGAGATGAACTCGAGGTATTTGTGCTGCACAAGCACTGCTTACTGTCATCTGACGAGCTAGGGTATGATCCAACACTCGAGGTTAGCTAACAAATTAACTGAAAAAAACGATAACTAGTAGTTGTCTTCTGACGAAACTGAAAGTGTCGAAAACTGACACTAAACTGCATAGATTCAGAGATCGAGAGAGATGCAGGGTTTGCTCTCGCATTTGAGATACACACTGAAATCCATCGCATTAAGGTTCCATGACATGGATTAAGCTAAACAGTAGCAACAACACACTACAAACATCTCTAAGGAGTGATGACCATTAAATAAAAAAATCCTAGAGCAATATACCAACATAAAATCCTAAAGCTATCAGATTAGATTGCTTGTTCAATTCAATCATCCGCCTCAAGTTCTATTTCATCTTCTTCAATTCCCCCTTCAGTTCTGCATCCCCCACCGTCGGAGCGACACTGTCACAGATCAAATTCTCCACGACCGACGGCAGATTGAGCTCGCGGGTTGCTTCCCCCTCCAATCCATCAAGCCCTCCCCTTGAAGCCTATTGATGTAGTCATCCATCCACTCAAAATGGTTGCATTTCTCCACGATCTGAAAACAAAATCATGAACCCTAAATCCCAAATCTGACAGAAATTAATAGAAATTAGAGAAAAAGGATGTGAGAAGAACTCAGATCTAACCTGCCCCTCCGGCTTGCTCTCGCATTTGACAACTCGCGCCCTAAGTTCCCATCCTTCTCCTCCTTCAAAGTCAACCGATTCAGTGGCGCAATGCCTTGGCAGTTAGGGCATCGATGCATCGGCACTATACCATACACCGGCCACGTGGGGCGGGAGGCTGACGAGAAGCTCGACATATCGCTGGAGAGGAAGAAGCAGAAGAATGGGTGCTCTGTCGCCGGAGAGGAAGAAGCAGAAGAAGATGGGGAAAGCAACTGGGCGAGCACGGGATGCTCTGTGCATGTCTGTCAGGTGGAGAAGGGGGAGATTTGACGATTTGCCACATTTTATTTTGCAGTTTGATTATTTGCAACATCCCGTTTCACTGACATGTGGTGGTCATGTGGCAAATAATCAAATTTCAGATGTAAAGTGGGGCAAATCATCAAAAATCCCTTGCGGCCAATCAGGATGCAGAACCAGCGTCGCGCGGATCGCCCTTTGAAACCTGATCGGAACCGTCTGTACGATCTAACGGCGTGGCGACGGCGCGCATGCCTGCCCGTGGAATTCTTTCTGAAGGCCATATCTGACAGGTGGAGTTTGGCGCTAGGGTATGATCGGACGGCTGACGTTCGACGCTAGGGTTTGGAGAGATGCTCCGGGGTTTGAGTCAGTCAACGGGGTTATTAGGGTTTGACCAAATTTCAAATGACCATAACTAATTCAAAAAAATCAAAAAAATAGAAATCCAGTGTAGTTCGTCGGTTTATAAGACATAGTTACCAAAAAAATATAAACTCGGTATAGGAACATTTTCTTGAAAAACCATTTTCAGAAGTGAGCCATCGAAATCAAGTTCAAATGAGCATAACTAATTCAAAAAAATCAAAATATTAGAAAACTTGTGCACAGTGTCGTCATATGTGACATGGTTATGAGAAAAAATTATAAACTTGGTGTAGGGACATTTTCATGAAAAAAAACTTCACACAAATGAGCTATCATGTACGAAGGTGTAAAGAGTTCGTAGGAGAGTGAGAGAGGGTTTAGGTTTTGCTAAAATTCAAAAAAATAAAAAAAATCACCAAAGCTTCATTTTGGAGTGAATAAGAAGGTTCTGAAGTTACTTTTTCATTTTCATATTTAAAACGTGTTATTTCATGATTTTCAATTAATAGCATATTTTTCAAAAAAAATGTAATAATATGAAGATTAATTCAATAAATAGTGAGACTTCATTAGGAAACTATATATATGGAATAGTTTGATATAAAAATATTTTGGGATCATTTAGGCAAGGTCGAAAAAAACTTGATTACAAATGGGGCTGTTTTACCTAGCTTCGGAGCTCATTTGTAGCCCATTTCTCATTCGGATGTTGGTTCAACTTCATACCAAGAGCAATGGAGTTCAAATGTTGTTTCAACTTCATAGCAAGAGCAATGGAGTTCAAATGTTGGTTCAACTTAAAATATTGGTTCAAATTCAAAATGTTATTTCTGCAATTCTTGATACGAAAGTACAAACAACATTATTACAACTCACAAGTTTTCACAATAGTACAAATTGAGAAACACACACCATAGTACAAAGGATCCATAAAGTTCAAATTCATCGACTCACATTCATAGTACAAATTCAAATCTTTGACTTGCTCCTTGTGTTCGCAGATGGCCTAACAGTTTTGTTCTGGGTATCCCTAGCTGGTACATTCTGAGGAAGGATCTTGCTCCTTTTGTTCTTCACCTGGGGTTGTGGCGGTGGAGTTGCTGACGGAGAAGTACCACTCACCGAGCACTTGATGACCAGTTGATGGTCAGTTGTGGGTTCAAAAATCTTTAAAGGAACGATAGGAACAATTACTTCTTCATCTATTATAGCTTGAAAACCCTCATAAGCCATGGCTTCAAATTCTGCATCAGATGATGGTTCAATTACTGCTGCATTCTCCTCTCCAGGCCTTTTCTTTCCTTTGCCTCTTTTTATCATAGAGCTAGGTCAAACAGAAATAAGATTATAAGTCTAAAGCAATAGCAAATGGAAACCCAAAAGCAAAAAACAGAACAAATTCATAAAAAGGGAAGTCACACATACCAAGCATTTGCTGGTGCATTCTCCTATGCATTTTCTTCATCCTCCATTGCTGCTGCATTCTCCTCAGCATTTGCTGCTGTCCATCGGTCCTCTTCGCCAAATGATGCATCCACTGGATTGGTACAAAACCTACCAATGTGCCCTAGAATTCCACATTTTCTGCACTTCCTCTGTTTTGGTACACGAACTTCTTCACCTTGTCGTATCATGTTCTTTCTTGGTCTTCCTGGTGGTCTAGTCAGTACAAGAGAATGCAGTTTGAACCCTGGATCTACTATGTTCCATTGGTCTTTTCCCAAGAGTGCAGGAACATTGTCAGCGTAAGTAGCCTTAAATTTGGCAACAGAGAAATACTCAGAGCAATACTGATCAACTTCACCATCTTTACCCCCAATAACAGCCATGAGATGTAGGGCATGTATGCATGGCTTTCCACGGATCTGCCATTGCCTACAACTTCATTCCCTAGTTTCTAGGTTCACTGGATACCTCCAAAGCCTATTTTTATTGTCAGTGTATGTTACCTCAGCAATGTGTGTCGACGATCGAATGCATCTCATCTTCAGTCCTCTTGCCTTCAAATGCAATGCCTTTATCAATGATGGAAGCATAAGATGGTCAACATATTGTGTTTCTGCAATTCTTTTGCGAAGAGCCATCTTTATCATGATCATCTGCCTAATCTTGTCAAATCCTTGCCACAACAAAAGATATTTCACTGACTTGAACTTGGCATTAAAGCATTCTGCAAGATTGTTGGTCACATAATCTACTTTGCAGATTTTGTTGAATTTGCTTCTAGACCACACCTTTCCATGATGTGCATCCATGTACTCCTTCACCAAAGGATTGTGAGCATACAACACTCTCAAATGGTGCTCATGCTTCCTCTCGCTGCATGTGTATGCTGCTAGCCATAGGTTCTCATCATAAACTTTTCCTTTGAACTTCTTTTTAAATTTCTGTGCTAGATGTCGCATACATTCCCTGTGCTCCACTCTAGGGAATACAATTTCTACTACACTCTCTAAACCCTTGCAAGCATCTGTGTGTATAGCTAAACCTGGGGGTGTGCCTATAATGTTGCGCAACTGCTGCAGAAACTAGACCCAGCTTTCCTCGGACTCTGCCTCCACCACACCAAAAGCAACTTGGAATAGCCAGTTGTGTCCATCCACTGCAGAAGCTGATACTAGTTGTCCTCTCCATCTTCCAATCAAATGGGTAGCATCAACAGCCAAATAGGGCCTGCAACCATCCAGAAACCCCTGCCAGCAAGCCTTGAAACAAACAAAAGCCCTCCTGAAGCACTCCTTCTCAAATGACTTCCTCTTATTTTGTATTGAACTATGTGCTTGTCAATCTCTACAACACTCCATGGACTAGCCATCTCCACTTCAGACTTGAAGGTGTAAAGCAACTGAAAACTCTCATTACAGTGGCCATTAATCCTGTCAAGAGCCATTACCCTAGCATAGAAAATCCTCATGTAAGGTATTTTTATCTTGTATTTCTCAAAAAGCTTCCCATGGAGTGTTGTTGGACCAATGTCAGGTGATTCTCTTAGCCAATCCAGTATTGCATCTGCCACCCACCTAGTTTTTGCTAGCTTGGTTTTGGCCTTCCCCCCTCCTCCTCCAGGTGGACAGGTGTGCTTGTGTGGGGTTTTCTTTATCTGAAATAAAATAAAAAATGATGTAAAAAACAATAGATAAGTATCACTCAATGATCTGAAAATAGAATGAATCAACATGAGTACCTGAATCAATTTGCTCTTGAGCATACGGGATGCATGCAACCTACACCTACCATATGGGCAATGAACTCTGAACCTTCCTGGCTCACTCCTATCATTCTTATATGTATTTTCAGTTAGAATGCAGTATGTAGTCACTGCATTCTGACAACCCACCATTGATTGGAATATGGTGCCTTCACTAAGCTGAGGATTTTCCCTGTCCCACTAAATTGTTGGCATGTCCTCCCCATCGTATTCATCGACAATTAAGCTGTCAATGTTCTCCTCCTTCTCTTCATCGTCAGTGTCATCAAACCTAGCACGGCTGATGGGCTCCTTCATGTATTCATCTTCCATTGCTTGCTGACTGGCTCTATCTACCAGTTCAGGGTACATCATCTCGTCCTCATCATCAAGTCGAGGCACTGGCTCAACATGTTATGCATCTTCTTCTACAGCGACTGCAGAAGGGACATGAGAAGCGGCAGCAGAACCAGCCGCAGACATGTAGTGGCTTTCAGAACCACTAGATTTACTTGGTCTCGACCTAAAAGGAGTGCCCGAGAGCTGGCTATTAGCAGAGATAGATGATTTCTGAACCCCCTTCCCCTGCACCATTTTTTGCATGGCTGAAGCACATCGATACGAATTTTACCGAAACGGCTGTCAGCATTCAAAGAAAAGAGCAATCCCAGATGCTCATCGCAAGTTAGTGGGACACATTTTTGCTCGCTGCTGTTAAAATAGCTCATATCAACAGCATCGGCGGGGCTCCAACCATACTCAGAATTGAGAGCATCGCGAAAAGATTTACACGAGCTGCTTGTTTCTACCACCTTCGCATAGTAAAATCCAGTTAGCAGATGCGGTTTTGTACCACGCAGCTCACTAATTTCCATTCTAACTGCCAGCCGAAAAGCTTGCGCAGGATCAATCCTATCCGATTGAAAAATAAGGGTGCAGTTAGGCCAGAAGAAAATTCAACAAAATTGAAACGATTCAAGCGATTATTGGTCAAATATTGGCTAATTTACAAGCTTAATCATCAATTTGAGTGTAAAGGATGCTTACCCAGTTGGAATCCATGAAGTATCCCCATTTGATTCGACCCAATCGTCTCCACGGTCGATGGGCCCGAGGGTGTTCTCCGTCGACATCGTTTGCCAATCCGAGCTGGGTAGGTGGGGTAGATGCGGCGGCAAAGCGGTGTAGAAGCGGCAAACGGAGTAGGGGTAGAGGGTGGAGGAGGCGCACGATGGCGTCGGAGGGGGCGGGCGGTGCGGGAGTGATTCAGGTTTTAGTGAGATTCAGACAAGTCCCTCCGACGTGTCAAACGAGCGATCCCACTCGTCAGCACGCAACGGTCAAACGAGGACCCAGCCATACACGACCCCACTCGTCAGCACACAACGGTCAAACGAGGACCCAGCCATACACGACCCCACTAGTCACCAGTTAACGGTCAATACATTGACCGGATGACAAATGCCCAATTTGACCATTTGTGAAAGTTTCAGACAAGGGCGTGGGGAGAAGTGAGCACGAGTTAGAAGAGTGGGGAAAACTGAGCACAACTAAGGAACCAGGGGCACAGAAATAAATAACCCCTTATTTCAATTATAGCAGCTTTCTCTTTAGCAATTGTCTCGTTTTCAGCATTGATGTGCTGCAGCCTGCAGTGTCGTTTTTCTGTCGGGTTAAACTGATAGCCATCGGATTCGAACCCTGTCCGCCCGATTATCAGGGCATCTCGATTTAGGTTTGATTTTAGACTCGGCGATGCTTTTCGTCGGAAAATGTACTAGTCACGCCCCAGCGCCCCAGGACGTCAAATATCGCCAGCAAATCCAGGCGAAACCCGACGCGCTGGGGGCTCTTGGGGG
Source organism: Poa pratensis (assembly GCA_947311845.1). NCBI lineage: Eukaryota > Viridiplantae > Streptophyta > Magnoliopsida > Poales > Poaceae > Poa > Poa pratensis. Next base: position 33,874,105 of record CAMZMU010000128.1, read on the forward strand.
CGCCGGTGGAAGTTTTGGCGAATCGTGTCTCTCCACGTGTCTTTTTAGGGCGTGTTTGTTAGCCCGGCTGAGCTTAGAAAATCTTCCCTCACCCCTTTTTTCGTGTTTGGTAGCATGTGTCGTGTGTGTGCGCCCCTGCCCACTTCACCTCGAAATGGCTCTCAGCCCTGCCCGGTAGAGAAGCTCAGATCGAGCTTCGCTGCTCGGCAGGGCTGAGCCCACCCGAAATATCCCCCCGCGCGCCTCGCACCTGGCCGAAAACAACAGGGGTCAAACCGCCCCACGCTCATTTGGCCCCCAACCTGCTCTCGTAGTCCACCCCTCTCACACCGCCGCCACCTCCTCCTCTCGCACCGCCGGCCTCCGCCGCCTCCTCGTCGATGTCGGCCACCGCCGCCACCTGCTCCTCTCACACCGCTGCCACCTTGTCGAGCACGAACGAGCACCGCCGCGCTCACCCAGCACAGAGGAGCACCGCTGCCACGGCGAGCACGGACGAGCAAGCCACCACGTCGAGCATGGCCACCTCATCGAGCACAGCCGCCACTGATGACGTGAAAACACACGTTTGTTGGGAGACCCAAATAAGAAGGTATGAAGTAGTGCATCAGTAATTTTCCCTTAAAATCTACCAAGGTTATCGAACCAGTAGGAATTGGAAGAGGTTCAACACAGTGTCAACGGCGTCAGAAAATATGGCGTGTGACGTGGACCTGCACACAACACAATCAAAGTACTTTGCCCCAACGAAACAGGAAGGTTATCAATCTCCCCGGCTTGCTGAATATAAAGGATTAAACGTATGGTGTGGAAAATGATGATGAGTGCAAAAAGGAACAGCGAGTAAATAAATGCAGAGCGTGGTGGAAACGGTGTTTTTATCAGTGTGGAATAAAGGACTGGGGTCCACAGTTCACTAGTGGTGTCTCTCCACAAAACAGATAACTAACATGCTGGGTAAACAAATTACATTTTGGCAATTGATAAAGTCAAAAAAACATGACAATGCAATATATGACAAGAACATGTTCATTGTTAGATCTATTGGGCATTACATCAATATACGTAGACCGCTTACTAGCTGTATCTATGACTAATAATCCACCCCCGGGATAGCATATTTGTCTCCCGTGAGTATTAAGTTGCAAGCAACAGATAAAAGCATTAAGCAAAGTGTGTAATGTAAACAATGCATATGACATATAGACACAAGCAAAGTTGTTTTCTCCCTAGTGGCAACAACACATCTACAGCCTTAGTCGTTTCTGTTATCTCGAGCCCAGGCTACCAGAGGCATGAACCCACTATCTAGCGTAAATACCCCCTCTTGGAGTCACTACATCTACTTGGCCAAAGCATTTACTAACAATGGAGAGCATGCAGGAACATAGATAAAACATGTATATAAATAGATGAACAAACTTGATCATAACTTCATAATTCATCAGATCCTAGTGATGACGTGGAAACACACGTTCGTTGGGAGACCCCAAGAGGAAGGTATGAAATAGTGCAGCAGCAATTTTCCCCTAAAATCTATCAAGGTTATCAAACCAGTAGGAATTGGAAGAGCTTCAACACGGTGTCAGCGGCGCCATTATGATCACTGACGTGGACATGCACACAACACAATCAAAGTACTTTGCCCCAACGATACATGAAGGTTGGCAATCTCCCCGGCTTGCTGAATACAAAGGATAAAATGTATGGTGTGAAAAGTAATGATGAGTGCAAAAGGAACAACGAGGAAATAAATGCAGAGCGTGGTGGAAACGGTGTTTTTATCAGTGTGGAATAAAGGACCGGGGTCCACAGTTCACTAGTGGTGTCTCCCCATAAAACAGATAGATATATTGGGTAAACAAATTACAGCTGGGCAATTGACAAAGTGCAAATGCATGACAATGCAAGATATGATAAGAACATGTTCATTGTTAGATCTATTGGGCATTACATCAATATACATAGACCGCTTACTAGCTGCATCTATGACTAATAATCCACCCCCGGGATAGCTTCCGTGTCTCCCGTGAGTATTAAGCTGCAAGCAAGAGATAAAAGCATTAAGCAAAGTGTGTAATGTAAACAATGCATATGACATATAGACACAGCAAAGTTGTTTTCTCCCTAATGGCAACATCACATCTACAGCCTTAGTCGTTTCTGTCATCTCGAGCCCAGGCTTTTAGAGGAATGAGCCCACTATCTAGGATAAATACCCCCTCTTGCAGTCATTAGCATCTACTTGGCCAAAGCCTCTACTAACAACGGAGAGCATGCAGGAACATAGATTAAACATGGATATAAAAAGATGAACAAAATTGATCATAACTTCATAATTTATCGGATCCCAGCAAACACAACATATAGCATTACATAAAGATGATCTTGATCATGTTAGGTAGCTCACAAGATCTAAACATGATAGCACAAGGTGGAGAGACTGCCAACTAGCTACTGCCATGGACCCGTAGTCCCGTGAAGAACTATGCACACATCACTCCGGAGGCAGGCATGGTGATGAAGAGCCCTCCGGTGATGATTTCCCCTCCGGCAAGGTGCCGGGAAGAACTCCAAAACCCTCCCGAACTAGGTTTGATGATGACGGCGGCCACAGAACTTTTCATGGATTTCTGATCGGGTGTTTAGGGTTTCCCGAATATATGTAATTTATAGGCGAAAGGGCGGCACCAAGGGACTACCAGGTGGGCCAGGCGGGGGGTGGCGGCGCGGGGCCCACCCTGGCCGTGCCGTGGGGTCGCCTCCCCACCTGGGCCGCCTCCTGGGCCTCTCCTTCGGGCAGTGTCTTCGTTCTCGTGTAGAAATAAATCACGTAAATTGGCATGCCTTTTGGAGAATATTTCCCGAAGAGAATTTCTGGAACAAAAAGACAGCAGAGAACATGAACTGGCACTGTGGCATCTTGTTAATAAGTTAGTCCCAGAAAATGCATAAAAATGATATAAAGTGTAAATAAAACATGTGGTATTTAATATATAACAGGCATGGAACATCAAAAATTATAAATACGTTTTAGACGTATCAGCCACCTCCTCGATTCCGGCCTTCGCCGCCTCCTCCTCGACGCCGCCTCCACCGTCGCGCCCGCCCCCGCCGCTGAGAGCACGGACGAGCACAACCACCTCTCCTCGATGCCCGGCCCACCGACGTGTACGCCCGCCCTAGCTACGGCCAGCGCCGCCCCGGCCAGCCAGGGATCTGATTGCGTTTTTGTAAGGACCTGATCACTTTTTATTTCGATTGACAGGGACCCGACCGCTTTTTATTTTGTATACAGGGCCTGGCTACGGTTAATTTTTTATTCAGGGGTTTTGTGTAAATTTTGGAGCTCCTCAGCCTCTCTTCTCCCATACAACCTACCAAACAACGGACGCAGTGAACATGTCTCAACAAACACGAGCTACCAAACACATGGAAAAATCCGAGCTCAGCCTAGGTAGGGTCAGCTTGTATGAGTGTAGATAGCTGCCCCGGGCTACCAAACACACCCTTATTTGGTCCACTCAATCATTTCCCTCACAAACTTTTGGCTGGGGTGGGTGTGGCTGGAAAGTTGCCCCCTAAGACACCAACTTTTCAGCCGGATGAAACATTTGCCCCCGTCAAGACACCAACTTTTTTGTTTCGGTGGTGCTCTTGGGAATTCCAACTGCTGGAGATACCCTCACCCAACCGAATATTGCTTGTGTGGCGCTGGGTGGGGTTCGTTTGAAGGCTCGAGAGACATTGCTTTCGAATTCACGGAAGAACATTTCGCACTTGAAAGTTGAGCGAGTAAGGATGTGTTTGGTTGAGAACCAAATAGAATGTAATGGTTACATTCCAGAGGAATGGGTTGGTTCTGTTTCTATGTTTGGTTGGAACTAAAATTGGAATGGAATGGTTCTACTCATGCGTTTGGTTGGAGAGATGGAATTGAGTGAATTTGGTTTAGCACTTTACCCCACCTCTTGTTAGTACGTTGTCGAGTTCGTCCGTTGAATAACAACTCACATAAATAATCATTGTAAAGACTATGGAGTACAACTTTATTAGTTAATAGGTTATTTAACAATATTTTTGGTTGTATGGTTTGACAATGTACTAATGTGTATCTATCCAATTAATTTCATTTCCCCTCCGAATCCGCTCCGTTTTCGTTCTCGAATCCGCGACCAAGTATATCCTCCTCCGAATTCACATCGGGTTATTATCTGCTCCGTTCCGATTCTGATTAAAAAATGTGGTAAATGATATGGTAGAGACAAAATTCAATCCAATCCGTTTACATCCCTAAGAAAGCCATCGGTAAGCAGGCCTACATCCAGATAGACAAGCTGCAATCGCGACTCTCGAATCTTGTGGTAACATCAAACAAACCTCGTGCGAGCTTCATCAGACGTAGCCGTCTTTTTGTTTCGAGATCATCTCTAACCCAAAACCCTACCTCTACTCACCTCAACAACGGCTAAACGACATTGCGGCGAGGAAAAAGAATCTACCGTAGTCAGGCTGCCCATCCTCCTCGAAGAGCCTCAAGTGACCGTTTTGATAATTCATTTCGGCCCAGCTTACCCTAAACCAAAAGACAAATTTTAATCTAGATTCAGGATTTTTCTTGCAAAATTACAGGTTAGACCGTTCCATCATGGCAGGCGATTATGCAAATTCTGACTAATTGACCTTTGTACACCGTAATACAAGTTTAAGAGCAACTCTAGCAGTTACCGGATATTTCCATACCGGATAAAAGCTATCCGGTTGAACGGAATAATATTATCCGGTACCGCGTGGCCCGCGGCAGAACAGATCCGGTAAACTCGTACCGGAAACGAGTTTACCGCATCTGTTCTGCACAGCGTACCGGTACCGGTACCGGAAAACCATTTTTGCATGTTTGCTATCAAATTCATGAATTTAACAACATAATCTTCATCAAACATCAATACAAACTCAATATAATAAATGTTTTAACATCACACAATACAATCGTCCATATTACAACAAATGTTTAAATCCAAATAATTAAAATAATAACAAATGGTCCGAATGGAAATAAATGGTTTGAATTACAACAATCTCAAATGAATAAATGGGAATCTACTTCTTCCTATACAATTGCCACTGATGTTCAACAAGATCTTTATGGAGTTGAATGTGTGTGGCCTTGTCCTCGATCTTCAGGTAGGTCTCAAGAAAAGCTTCGATCTGGTTCGGGTTCCTTTGGGGCTTCACTCGGCTACCAATTTATCATAATCTAATTCCAAATTTAAACCCCTCTCATCTTCAACGATAATGTTGTGTAAAATCACACAAGCCGTCATGATATTGGAGGGTTTTCTTATCCCAAAAACGAGCCGGACCTCGAATAATTGCAAACCGAGCTTCAACACACCAAATGCCCTTTCAATATCTTTTCGGCAAGCTTCTTGAGCTTTGGCAAAGATGGAATCCTTCTTATTGGCCGTTTTGAAATGGTTTTCACAAATATTGACCAAGAAGGATATATACCGTCGGCAAGATAGTCCCCATGGTGTACTCATGCCCGTTGACGGTGTAGTTGCAAGCCGGGGCATCTCCACTAGCAAGCCGAGCAAATAGATGTGATCTTTGTAACACATTGATATCATTAAGAGATCCCGACAAACCAAAGAAGCAATGCCAAATCCAAAGATCCTCCGAAGCAACGGCTTCGAGTACTATGGTAGGATCACGGTGATGACCGGTGTACTGACCATGCCAAGCCACCGGCAATTCTTAAACCTCCAATGCATGCGATCCACACTACCAAGCATGCCCGGCCACCCCCTTGCTTCATTTGCTGCCATCACCCTTTTTGTGTCTTCTTCATTAGGACTTCGAGGTACTCTTTGCCAAAAACCTTGATCACAGTTTTGGCAAACATCCGCACGCTTTTGATCGTAGTATCTTTGCCAATGCGAAGATACTCGTCGGTGTAATCAGCCAACACACCGTATGCTATCACTCTCATAGCCACCGTGATCTTTTGGTATGAAGTGAAACCAAGCAAACCAGCCGCATTTCTTCGTTGAAGGAAGAATCGACAATTTTGCTCGCAAGCTTCAACAATGGTGACAAATAACGATCTACGCATACGGTAGCGCCGACGGAAAAGGTGAGCCGGATAGGTCGGTTCCTCGCGAAGTAGTCTTTCATGAGCAACGCACTTCCCACCGCTCGGTTGCGGGGAATGCAAAGCCGGCCGACCGTCGAGCCTCGCCTCTTCCTCTTGACTCCGCTCTCGTATTGCTCGACGAGACGAGTTTTGAGCAAGTGCTCGATATCATCGTAGAAAAGAAGGTCCTCAATCTCGGAATCATCCGAGTCGGAGGAGGACGACGACGAAGAATTCCAATCCATCTAGCAAATAGATATTTTTCCTAAATTAAACTACAAATCAACTAACTTATAAACCTAAAACTACCGAATCGACAACGAATTGAGAGAAAAACACACCTTCTTCACCACAGGGCAATTCTTCACCCGCAGCCCGGAGCAAAACGATTGCCGGACAGCCGCGGGAGCAGGAGAGTGTCTCCGGGCTGGTCAGACCCGCCCGGATCTGCCGCTCCCGGTGGGAACAGGGCTCGCGCGCGTCCATGGCGGCGGCGGCGGTGCGGATGGGGCACGGCTCCCTCGGGCCCGGAACTGGGCGGAATCGAATCGCCGGTGGTCGAGAACCCTTTCCCACGGTGCGGTGGAGACCGGGGCAGGAGCAGGCGACGAGGCGAGGCGGCGAGAAGCGGCGGCGGCGGGAGGCGCGGGGAGGAAGAGAACGGGCGAGCTGAATGTTCAGCGCGGGAGTGCGGGATGCGGGAAATGAACCCTCCAAAACGGAAGCAGTTCCGCACTGGCGTGAAAATATCCTGCTCCCCACAAAAAAAAATCCGGTACGGGGGCTTATCTGGCGACTGGTCGGGCGGAAATTTTGCCCTGGACCCGAAAAAAAGCAGTTATTTTCGAGCCGGGTCCTTATTCGGTAACTGCTAGGGTTGCCTAAGAGCCACCCGCTCAGTAACCATTTTTATATTTCTTGTGGCCACTGAGATTAGTGACAAATTAGACTTGGTCTCAGTAAAGAACAATTAGACATTTTTATTGTTTTGAACTGAAAGAACAATTAGACTTGTTGGGGAGGGAGGCGACGAAGAGACACAGCTTTGAGTCTCAGACATTGACTTTCGGTCAGCCCATTTTGCTGCTGTTGAGAAGCTTCCGATCTGGCAACACAACAGCAACAAATGGGGGAAATGAGCTCGCTGCCGGTGACGGACGACCTCCTGGCGGAGATCTTCCTCCTGCTGACCACCCCGGCGGACCTCGTTCGCGCCTCCGCCGCATGTGTCTCTTTCCGCCGTCTCGTCACCGACCGCTCCTTCCTCCGCCGCTTCCGCTCCCTCCACGCCGCGCCCTTCCTCGGCTTCCTCAACCACAAAGGCTTCCACCCGGCCCTCTCGCCCCACCCTTCCGCGCCCGCCGCCCGCGCCGTCTCCCTCGCCGCCGACTTCTCCTTCTCCTTCCTCCCGTCCCACGACCTCTGGATCGTCCGGGACGTCCGCGACGGCCGCGTCCTCCTCGACCGCACCCACGAGGACGGCGAGGAGTCCCCCGTCTTCACGGAGCTCGCGGTGTGCGACCCTCTGCACCGCCGCTGCCTTCAGCTTCCCCCGATCCCTGACGACCTAGCCGCTTCCGTGGAGCACCCGCTGCGCGTGGAATTCCAGCGCTGGTGCGAGCCTTTCCTCGTCCCCCCCGGCGAGGAGGAGGAGCCGGCGGAAGAAACGTCATTCAGAGTCATCTGGATGGCGCAGTGCAAAACCAAGCTGGTCGCCTTCGTCTTCTCCTCGAGCACCGGACAATGGCGAGCCGTTGCGTCTCAGCGCTGGGGTGATCTGTTAGCGGGCGCCGGCGAGGCGACGGCGTCCTCAAAGAGCCCTGTATTCTTCGGCCGACAATACGCCTGTGGCTGCTTCTACTGGGTGATGGATTGGAGAGAAAAGTTTCTTATGCTCGACACCCAGAGGATGGAGTTCTCCATTGCCGACCTCCCACCTGGCTGCCGAAGGCCACCGATTGCCATTGTGGATGCAGGGGAGGGTAGGCCTGGGATGTTTTCTGTACGTGAACACATTGCTGGTGGCACATTTGACCTCTATTATACCATAAGGCAAAACGAAGGTCTCCAGTGGCAGATGGAGAAAATAATCCCATTGGATCCTGGATACCGGTATTATTTGAGGGGTGCAACTGAGAGGTACTTGCTACTACTAAGATCAGAAGACGAGAACAGCTCATCGTTAGAGACGGCAGACTTGGAATGTTTCTCACTGGACGTCAAGAACTTGCAGCTTCAAAGCGTATGCAGGTTGAAGCATCACATCCTGCGCGCGCATATATACCAATTTCCCACCTTCGCTGTCATCACAGGCAATATGAAGCGGCAAACTTTCTAATGCATTTTGATCATCTCCTACCTGCATAGTTATCACACAACTTGTCTGCGATAGTTCGTTATTGTAACATACTAGGTAATTCCTTGTTAAATGATTGTGTTAGTTTTTCCAGAGTTTGTGAGGGAAAGCAAGTAGCATAACCCAGTAGCGATATTATTTGCTTCCCTGCTCCATAGTTATGATACATTGCCATTTTAAGATAACCGGACTGCTAAATAAGTAAATGAAAGGGTCTTGCGCACCATAGAGACTTTATGCGTCGGTTAGAACTATGAATGGACAGTGTTGCCTTGTCTAGGAGGTGTAATTATGCTGTGTAAGTGTTCTCAGGATTTTTATCCTTTTATATAATGCTACCTTGTGATGTACCATGGACAATCGTAATAAGAAGTATATCTAGGCCGCTGGGCGGACCCCTCGCCCCAAATTTGGCTTTCAAGGATGTAGGCACACTGCCGAACCTTGTAAACAAAGCTTCATATCTTCTTCCTTTGATCTGATTGTGTTCCCTTGGTATATCCTGTGTTGCCTTGGCTCCAACAAGATGAAAACAGCTATTTGGGAGGAGAGTTTATATGCCTTGGTTTATCCTGTGTTGCCCTGGCTCCAACAAGATGACAACAACTATTTTGTTGGAGAGTTTTTATGCTTAGGCTAACAGGGAAGGGATATAAGTTAATCCAGTTTATATTTGAATTGTCTCACCTAAATTCATTCGAATTAACCACAACTTATTGTGACCACTATTCTTTTCATATATATATATATATATATATATATATATATATATATATATATATGGACAAGGAAGTTCCTGTCATGGTTATCGACTCATCTGTAAATTTCTCATGACGTCGAAATGAATTCATTTAACTGGTATGCTTGCAATTTAGAGCCTGAATCATTCATCTGAATTGTAACAGTAATCATCTCCTGTATATGATGTGAGCAAAATCGAACAAGTGAACTTGACTATTAGTTTAATGGAATTGGAATTCAAGAAAAATTACTTCGTGTGCTCAGAAGCCATTTGATCTGAAACCAGCCTTTCAAGATCAGTTAGAGGGGCGGTCAAGGCCGCCTTTTTTTTGAGTCAGTTGTGATTTTTCATCCATCTGAATCTCTGTTGCAGAGGACGCATTTTTAGTTTGTCGATTACCAAGCTACTGATTTTGTATGATTTAATTAAACTAGTGAACGTGCACGTGCAACGCACGACCTCTACTATTATTCAATATATTTACAATAGTTAACGTGCACGTGCAATGCACGTCTCCACAACACAACACAATTTTTTGAATTCTTTCATCTTCTGTTGTTGAGAACATAGAGCTTATAACTATCATTCATGCAGAACATTTTTTAGAAGAAAGTTTGGAGTTCGGTAAGTTGGAATGACCCATTGTGATTGTGCTATACTATAAAAGCTATATATGATATCCTACAGAAATAAATTTCATGTCAGACTGCTCTAAATTTTTCATTTTATTTTTCATAACACTACTCCCTAGAGACAGCAGACTGCACATTGAACTATTCTATAAAAGTGAGAAGTCGAAATGCTTCAGAAAATAAAAATTGTTCTATGCAACTACAAGCGCTGAGTGGAAAATGTAGCTTACGTTGACAATTTTCAGATAATCAGGTTCAATATCCAGTGCATGTTTTTCAACAATATATACTGTCGAGAAGAAGTGCAGACATATGTTCTCGTATTCTTACTCGATGCATGCATTCCAGGGAATGTTTCTGCTTGGGTTTCAGTCAAATACTCAAATTCACAGCACCGTCGCCATCCTCTGATCACTGGATTAGTCTATTCTCTCTAGCCAATTTCAGGCACCAACATGCAGATATACATGTTCAGAAGCATGCCCAGAAGCTCAATGAATTAAGATCGACCACCAGTTAACAGATCATGTCGCAAATTGATGATTGGCCAATTAACCTGCCTGCTAATCTTGAAAAAAGTCAGCGAATACCTACCATACAAGCACCCCCCGTTCCAATGCACTTAGGATGGCAGACCTGGGTCTTGTACCGTGCCTGGTGGATGATCGGTCTGAGATCGGTGGTTCCATGAGCGAACTGGCGCTGGTAACTCGGCGAACCGATCCTCCACGGCTTCGCATCCTCGGCCGGCGCCACCTTTCTCGCCGGCCGCGCTGCTGCAGCTGTGTCCTTGTAGATCTCCTCGAACACGTCACCCTTCTCGCTGTCCTCTGTGAGGAAGTCCTTCGCCCACGGGTCCTCGACGACGGCGCTCGATCCCAGCGGCGCTTTGCCAGCGGCGGTGGCGGCAGGGTCTACATCGGCGAAGGGATCACATCGGGACAATCTGGATCGTTAATTGAAAATTGAACAGACAAGATTAAAAGTGTTTGGTGCTCGACATCGAGACAATCTGGATCGTTGATTGAAAATTGAACGGACAAGATTAAAAGTATCCCAACATGTTTGCTCTTTTAATAGTAGTATAGATATGTGATTCATTTCTTTTTTTTGCCTGGCTCTCTCTGGCTATGTTTGCTAGTTGTACTGTAAGATTATGATGATAAACACATAATTCGAGTTCCTGCTGTTGCATTTCCCAAATCAGTTGAGATCAATGTTACCAATAGGGAAAGACTAAACTAAATGAATATCGGCAGTTAGAGATTACAATGCATTCCCTGTGGTTCTTTTGAACTCCTGGTATAATCTTACATGTGTCTTTCTCATAAGTTGCACCAACCGCTCTTATATTTTGCCACTTACAGGATCTATGACTCGTTCATGTTTTGCCTTTGAGCATTTTGAGTTAAGGACTCTTCTCAGTTCGCTGATTTGGTCTTCTCTCTGTTTTAGATTCAGTGGAGTCGTAAGAGCAGTACATTCTAGTCAGAGCAAGAGCAACCATTCAAGTCCATAACTCAAAGTGATTGGTGTGGTCTTGTTGTATGAAGTGTTTATCATGTGCAGATTAAACTACTTGTCTGGAAGGAGAAATCAAGATGGTTTGAGTGAGGTTGCAGCACCCATAATGACATGGTACACATACTTCCTCCGCAAACTTGGATTACAGATACAGACGAAGGAGACATAATTTTCTTAGTTTGTTGTTTTGGTGGCATCTGTTCTGTCTGTCATTTTATCTCTTTTGGTGTTGAATATTGTACATCATTTTCTGACAGCATTATCTATCAAAATGCATGATCAGCAAACAGTGAAACTGCAGGAGTAATACAGTTGACACTTGAAATTTTGTGTGTAAGATTGAAAGATATTATCACGGGTTCACTTTGTACATGTTTTTGGCCTATGTAACTTGCAGCCAGTCCTGTTCGCACATCGTTTGACATTTTTCTGCCAGTTTTCACACCGTTTTAAAGATAATTATCACGAGTTCAATTACTCCACCCCTGTGTTTGGCTTCGACTTAGACGAAGTAGCTACCAACGGTTTTTATGTGTCTTATAGTGTTGATCACGTTGGACTGTTATTTTTCTTGAACTGTCATGTTGGACTGTTAGCCTCGAGTCTGCTAACTGGGATAACAGTTTGTAAAAAATATAGGAGTACATTTGTTGAGACACGTATTTTCTCCGAACTACAAAAGAACAACATGTAAGGTATTTTAACTATACTTCTCCCGTGTCAATGTTTCAGAAAATTTCAGCTACTACCTTTTTTTAATATAAAGCTTGCCCTTTCTGAAGCTAATTGCAGGTATGGCCGCTTCAGCACCGTGTTACTTGTGGCCTCTCTCTCAGATTCTAGGCGAGCTGTTTGGTGTGGCGTAAGTATATCTGGCCATGGGCCGGGCCGGGCTTCGGGCCGGGCCGTAAAAAGCCCGATGTCTGGAGGCCAGGCCCGGATCCGGCCCGACCCGACAAAATACAACATTTCCCAGGCCCAGGCGCGCCCATGGCAAAAGCCCGAAAGCCCGCCCAGCGGCCCGACATTCTAACAAAGATATGTCCAGTAAAATGTTCCTCTACGGCACAGCAGCCAAATTGCGGCGTTGAGGAAGGAGATGCGGCGCAGGGTTGACGGAACGTTGCTGCAGCGGATGCGTCGCTCCTGCCCCAGCGAGGCTCGGCCGTGCTCGTCGCTCCTGCCCCGGCGAGGCCCGTGCTCGTCGCTCCTGCCCCGGCGAGGCTCGGCCGTGCTCGTCGCTCCTGCGGCCACCGTGGGGAAGGAGATGCGGCGGGGCTATGGTTCCGCTCTGGTTGCCGCCGCCATTTGTTCGATGCGGAGGGATGGGCGACCGGGCGAGTGGAGGTGTGCGGCTGTGCGCGTGTAGTTAGGCTAGGGTTTGTTCGATGCTGGTTGTTGGGCCGTTGTTTGCCTTGTTTCTTGTTGGGCTGAGCGGAAAAAATGACCTCCACATTTTGGTCGGGCCGGGCCGGGCCTATTTTCTGGCTAAAACTGAAGCCCAGGCCCGGCCCAACCGACTGCTCGGGCTTCATTTCCAGGCCCAGGCCCGGGCCATTGGTCAGGCCCTGTATTTTCGGGCCGGGCCAGGCTGGTCGGGCCGGGCTGGAGATGGCCAGATATAGGCGTAAGTCTCGATAGGCCTGGAACAGTTGGAAACGAGCCTGAGCTACATGGCTTCTGATATTTTTTTCAAAATTCAAATTCAACATTTTGAAGTTTCAAAAAAATCATTTTTTTAGATGTGGCCAATGATGCATTCTACCAATGGGGAAAATCTCAAGGTGAAATACATTGTATTTTTGGCTACACAAAAATAAAAAAATTTGACAAATGTTAGAGGTATCAAATCCGCACTGTTCAATTTTTCAGATGCACGATTTTGCCAATTTTGCACAGCCCAAAAATACAGAGTGTTTCGATTTGGATTTTTGCATACTATTAGAATACATCATCCTCTATATTGCGATTATCTTCAGAATTGTCTGAAACTTTGAAATGCCGTTTTCGAATTTTGAAAAAATCCAGGCTCCATGTAGCCCGGGCCTCTAAAAATCCACTCTCCGGAACAGTTTGCTAATTAGCTCGTGGTTGTGATGTGCTAGGACATAAATTAGCGTCTTGATTCGCAACACTTCATCACAGAATTTCTCGTCTTAAGCACATGATTTTAAACGCAAAGCCTGTTGGATTCCGACGCCGAGTCTGCGGAACCGACTTACGGCAGTTCAGTACGTACGCGCTGCCAAAAACATGGACTCCGATCCCGAGTCGAAAACGGATGATTCACTTACTTCCATATATATGCATTGCCAAGCAATCATTCATCTCGATCCCCTCACGCCCTAGCTCAGCTCGATCGATTCTGCCCTAGCTCATCTCGATCGATTCTGCCGATCATGGACAGCATCGCGGTCGCCGCCGCCAACTGCCGCTGCAGCCGCGTCGTCTACGTCGGCAACATCGCCTTCCACGCCGCCGAGAAGGACGTCCTCGACGCCTGCGAGCTCATCGGCCCCGTCCTCTCCTTCCGCCTCGCCGCCGACGCCGCCAAGGGGAAGCGCAAGGGCTACGCCTTCGTCGAGTACGCCGACGACGCCACGGCGCAGAGCGCGTGCCGCAACCTGCACGGCCACCTCCTGCGCGGCCGCGAGCTGCGCGTCGGCCTCGCCGGGAGAGCCGGCGCTGCCCCCGGGAGGCGCCGCGGCGACCACGCCCCCGTCGGCATGGAGGACGCCATCCACGCCGCCTCCCTCGTCGACTACTCCGGGCAGCGCCACGCCGCCGCCGTCTCCTCCGTCACGCGGTATCTGGCGGGCTTGTCCAGACACCAGCTGCGGGAAGCGGCGGCCACGTTCGAGAGCAACAAGATTCTCAAGGAGCACGTCCCTGGGCTGGACACCGCGATGGAGATGGTGCAGCGCCTGCTCGAAATGGCGGCGGCGGACGACGCTGCCGAGGAAGCAAAGAAGAAGAGGCGGGCGAGCGCCATTGCGACGACGGACGATCACCGCGCGAAGATGAGTAAGCTGGAGGATGGCGGGAAGGCCACCGCGGTGCCGGCTGGAGTTACCTGCGTCTGACAAGATCATGCGACGAGTCTTTCTTTGTTGCGATGTACTAGTTCGTTCTTGACCACGTAGATCTAGGGCCAAACAGAACATCTGCTCTGTAATGTAAACTAGTACTCCCCTTTTTTGCAAAAGTGTGGCCGCGACCCTTTTTTCGGATCGGAGGGAGTACTAGTTTACATTACAGAGCAGATGTTCTGTTTCGCCAGATGAATTGATTTCTGCAATGTAACAGAACATCTGCTCTGTAATGTCCACTGTGACGAGATTTCACAGACGGCGCCGTCGCTGAGGCGTTGCAGGCGAGGGAGATTCGTGGCGGAGGGTCAAGCTCGAGGGACAGCGAGGGTTCTGGGCCGAGCTCGAGGTCCACTGCCTGCAGCTGTACTGCACATCTGGAGATCCTTGGCCTGGATCTCAGGCAAGAGAGCGGACGAACGAGGCGAGCAGGGGCGAAGCAAGATCTGGGCAGGGCGTTATTTTTGTTTCTTAATCAACAAGGGGTTTTCTGTAAAGTTACATCGTACTACTGTCAGCGAATGTTTTTTCCGGATCGGAGGGAGTATCTATGATAATGCAAAATTCCCCTTTTCTTCGGTGTACGAATTTTTCTGTTCACGAATTCCTCTTTTTTCGTGGGTTTCTTTCTTGGAGTAGTTAGTAGATCTACAAGATGATCTTGCAGGCTCAAGTTGAGTTGATGAAGACAATGGTCCAACTTTGTATAACGCACTCATAACAAAAAAATGACTCAAAATCACAATCACCGTACCCATGATAGTATCACAACAACAAAAAATCAACCAAAGAATTGTCAAACATCAGTTCTGTCCAACAATCCTATCACACGGAAATGACATCAAAATCCACCTAAAAGTTTTCCAAAGAAACAAAAACCATCAACGTTCTTCCTGGCCAGAAACAATCAATCAATTAGTGTTTGCTTCCCTAGCTCCTACTGCTAATAATGCACAAATTTGTTTTGCAAAAAATAATGCACAAATTTTATAAGAACGTACGAGCAAGGTATGCTTCCTAGGTTACAAGACCGACATTGTTCCATCCGTTATATACCTTCGACACATTTCAAGATTTTTCAGTTGCATTTAGTAAATCAGGAGCTCGGAGGAGCCGAACTGGGTATCTTGAAATGCTTCTTGACGTAATGTGATGCCTCCGAATCATTTCTGTGGCACAGGACCCTGAGCAGGGTTTTGGAGTCACCTCCCAATTTGCTTTTGCCACCCTGAGTAACTTCTCGTAGATCATCAATAAGCACACGGGTCTGGAAGAGAGAGAGAAGATAGGAAATGATATCTAGTCATTCACAAATATGATTACAGCAAAGACTATGTGAATTCTTAGACTACACTATCCCCGGTCCCAAGTCTCGAGAAGTCGACCGCATGTAATAGATGGAAAGTTCGACACACTGCTTCTTTTAGGACCAACACACTGCTTAGCTGTCTTTGATGCAATTACAGAATATTTACTAGAATTCAACTGTGGCCAGTTTGAAGAACAAGAAAATAGCTAAGCTTACTCCAGTGGGCATGTACATACTATACCTAATAATTGGAGATAGGGTAAGGTAATTATGGATAGTGCACTTCTAGAACCTAGAGTCTAGAGTTCAACGGATCAAAAGCCTAAGGTCCAATTCCCCCAAAAGGTTCATGAGATAGTCAATCCAAAGTTTACCTCTTGCTTGATCAGATTTATTACAGGACGAACACGTGAGATCAAATTCTCAACAGTTCCACGAGGGAGCCCATCTCCACCAGATATGAAGAATTCCTACAGCAAACAAAATGTTACTTTTTAATTTTAGGTAAACAAACAAATAGTTAGCACGAGTTAAGACAACAGTTTATTCGTCAGACAATAAGACAGGGCGAGATTAAACATATATATTCCAGACATATGATAAGCATGTCAGTTATACAACACACCATGTGCGATGTCCCTTGTACATGCTCCCTCCGCCCCTATTTACATGGCGCACACGTATTTTGACTTTTGAGGCTCAACTTTGACCATCACTTTGACCAAAAAAATGTGAGTTATGTGCTATAGAAATTATACCATGGAATCTGTTTTCAAAATTTTCCAATGGTATAGTTATTGCGACACACTCCTCATGTATTATGGGGTCAAACTGATGGTCAAAGTTTAATCGCAAAAATCGTGTAAATTTGGACGGAGGGAGTAAAATTAAAGCAGCCAAGATGTCTTCAGGAAACAATATACCTTCAGAATTTCAAGATCTTCCTCCAAAAGAGGGGCATCATTTGGAGAGAAGACACGCGTCGGACCTCCATCTAGTATTACACGAAGTAAGCCGTCCTGCCAAAAGAGAAATTGCGTTAAGATTATAATCCAAAATTTGTTACAGCATCTCACTAAATTTAATAGCAAAATTTATCACCAGTGATGCTTGCAGAAGCCCTGTAACCACACGATCCCGCAGTTGCTCCACAATGACATCACAAAGTTGATTAAGCACCTAAATATGGAGCATTGGCATCGAATGCATGCCAATTAGTTCAACAGAGCTTACTGACCAAACGAAAAATGAAAAACCTTTAATAATAAATGCTAATAAGTGGTAAAATATGCTTGTCCAAAGTTTGAGGTTACACATATGCTTAGCATTTGGCCACACGGCCCACGCAGAAATTCTGACATAAAAGCTATCAATATATTTTCTCATAAAACAGTATATAGTACAAATAAATATGCATGTCATGGATTAAGGCATGCTTGGGGTTGCATTTACATGTAGAAGTGCCCATAAACTTAACACAGACAAGATGAACTGTTTGCATTAAAACATGGCTTTGCATGCTTACGGTCCAAATAATTGTACAGGCAGAGTAAGTTCCGTAAAAGATTAGCCAGATACGCAGCTAGCCAATACAGCATAATGGATAGAAAAATTAAGTTGTCATGCCAGCTGACAGATAATATGTTCTTCAAATGATGCAGACTTTTTGAACGTACCAAATCAAGCACTTCCACGATACTGTCTAGTCGAGCTTGGGGAACACTGTTTTTGTATAAATTGTCGATGAATGGCTGTTGCAGGTCCCAAAATATCACCTTTAACCCTACGAAAGAAAAGACGCACACTTCAACATCGAAGAGCTATCAGCTTTCAAGTACCAGTGGTGAGTAGGTACATATTTTCTTACCTGTAAATTCACATACCCGATCAATAGCAGCATTGATTTCTTTTCTACTACCATCAAATTGATTCTTCTGATTGGAGACAACGCTCTTTGATTTTCCGCTCATTGATCGTCCTAACACAGTTAAAAAAGATATTTTTACAGAATTTAGTTTGATCTATACTGAGTATGCCAAACAGAGTATTGGCAATCTTATCAGAGTATCGAACAGATACTAATTATTTTCTTAATCCACACTTACTGATGTTAATGTTGTCACTTTTCCTTCTAGCCCACCGTTCACTTATGCTGTCCTCCAACTTGCCTAGATGGCTTATACCATACTGTTTGCATATTCATAAGAAGCTTCCAGTTCAGAAACTCCGACGATTATAAAAATGAACAATAACATAGGAAGAATGTCAAATATCGAAAGAACGTCATGGGTCCTGTTGATGTAAATCATGGCAACCAACTATTGCCTCCATACTAGAATATTGTTTCAAGTCCAGAACTATCAGTATAATCAATAGCAAATTCCCGCACTTAGTTAATGTAAAATTATGATTGCTGATAAGCCACTATTACTAATAAGTAATAATGCACCAACTTAACAATAGCTACTTTCAAAAGGGAACAGCGTCAAACCAAGAACCATGAAAGATACAGCTAGTTACAAAGATATGTATTGAATGGGACTGTATGCTGTAGCAGGCTGGCGGCATAATTATCAACTCCATATCTGAAGTCTAGAAAGTTGAAGGAATGCTGCTCCAGCGCGTCAAATCCAACTATTCCAAAATAAATCTTGTGTGATAATTGCTATCTTTTTTCTTCTCATTTACATCTTTATGTACCAGAAATTGCTCGGGAACTTGATAAGTCATTCAAGATAAAAGCAACGTAACAGCATCGTTGAAGAAGAAACTCACATAGAGGCTGTTAAGCCGCACACAGAGTTTTGACATTGTAAGTTGAACTATTTCACTTGCTTTCCTCTCATCAACTGTTCTAACTTCTACGATTTCCTTCTTTACAAAAGCTTTGATTCCAAGCTCCTTCTTATATCGAGTGAGAACAGGAACAGGTGGAACTAAATCTTCCTTATCCACTGCAAGCACACAAAATTGTTTTCTCTTAAAACCTAGAGAAAATAAAGAGGGTTCAACCAAAGCATAAGTGTTAAAAACAAAGAGGACATGTGTATATTTTGTCCATCCTAGATACTACCTCAACTCTACTACTTAGCAGGGACTATCTATCTAAAGCATGGTTTTGTACTTTGTATTCTACTACAAGAGAATATTTTGATAGGAAATAAAGATGAAGGAATAAATAGATAACGTGTAGCAAGAAGATAAACGGAAAGGTACTTTAGGAGAAATATAAAGGTGATGATACAAACCTATGGGTCCAATAGCAAGTTGTGTATAAATTTGAAATGCCTTGTCGATACCACGACAGAAGCTATTTAGCTCGCCTATTCGCATGGGAACCTTGAATGCAAAAAACTGATCTGCAGTCTGCAATAGTTCACAAGTAATAAAAATTACTTTCACAAAGACAGCTCGATTATCAGGCACAAACATATCTGAAATCATTAAGGCATGTAAAATGTAAATAACTTCGAGATATTGTGGCATGGAAGAGAAACAACATTTAAGATTAATCTATAAGGATAATGAAAAAAGTTATAAAGAGATAATAAAGGACAAAAGGAACACCTCTTCTATGATTCTATAGACTTCTACTATAGAACCCCCATGGCGTTGTTGAGGGGATATAGGATCCCAAGCCTGTCAAGCATAAAATTTAGCGTCGATAAAATCTTGCAGAAAATTTATAACACTCGATGAGTACAAAAGTAATGTTAGAAAGCAAAGACAGGTCACAGGGGAAGAGAATATAACAAGTGCAGTAAAAACAAAATACACTGGCATACCCAGTAAGATGCTTGTACAAACTTGCAAACAGAGTCATATACAAAAGAAATTTTTTTGCAATTAATGTGTTAACCTCTTGTTCAGCAGCCCTTTTAACCCAAGTTTCAATTCTCTCCAGTTGCCCATTCACCCAGCGTAAAACAACTGTGCCAGATTTACTTTCAATCTGAGATAAACAATAACAGATATTAGGATGAACAACACAACAAGGAAACCCAGCACATAATAATGGATGATACAAAAAAATGGCATGAATATAGCATGTCAAAGGTGACATCCAAGCAATTTTAAATTTTGTGATTGTTTGTAGTTGAGGAAGATAAGATTTAACCTGATAAGGAGCTAGCTTTTGTCTACAAATACTGTCCAAACCATCTTCACCCACAACAGAAGCCATCACAGACATTATGTACTGCTCGAGAGAATCAGCTGCCGGAAATACAGCAACTACGTCCTCTGTAAGATGCTCAGCGTGCTCAAGAAAAGGTCCCTGGCACAAGAACTTAACATAAGCATGCCGTATCAGAAGGTTATGTGGATTTAGCAGACATCTATAACTTACCAATTTGTTCCCATAAAGTTTATGGAGAAGGGAAGCAGAAAGAACAGCGGCCTGTGGATGCCATCTTGACAAAACTGGCGAAAAAATGTTTGTATCTTTCTTCAGAAATTTCTTTGTCTCCTCAGCTAGAGATGCTAAAACATGCTCATGCGCCGTGTCTGCTTTAACCTCTACAGAATGTGCAATCTGAAACAAAACAAAAAAATTATCCATACAATGTTGACATGTCAGGCGGAACTAGAAAAGTATAGGACATACTATACAACTACAGATTGCATTGTCTGGATATGGATGATGATGTCCACTTCAGGTGCAGACAGCCAGACATGGCTTTCCAATCCAGTACACTAAAAAATTAATGGTCTCACCAGAACAAACTAGTTAAAATTATTGGTGCATGAAGGTTTAGAGTCTAGCATTTATATCTTCTGATATGCAGACGAAAGCCCAGTCCTGTCATTTACCACGTGCTTACACCTTTTATGCACGTAGAATATGAATATTGCCTAGAAGGCCTCATGTCATACTGACTTGTGATGAATACAGTGAGCTGGAAAGACCAAAATAAATATTCTCTACTAAAATACCAAACAGCATACACGACATTTTGGGGAAACAACAAAAGTACAATCCTACAGATTATCGGATGTTTAAGCTTGGGTATCTATTCTTCCTAACAAATATTAACTAAGGTCATACCGCATTTTGCATATACAAAGAAGACAAATCGATGATCGAACACCTCTAACTGCAAAGAATCTTGCCAACAGTGGCAATAATGGTATTACAGTTCTATGAGTGAAGTGATCAAATACAACGCAGCAAATCCAATATATATATACACTGTAATCGAACAACATTCAAGGTTCCACATAAACAGGAATGGGTGAGTAAGTGAACTTATTATATTCATCTCATGGTAAAATGAGAAAAAAAACATGAGCAAATCAATAAAATCAGCAATATTAAGCTATACTACCAAAAGAATAATTACAGCTGCAAATAAGTTCACCTTTACGAAAGCACTTTTGACAGAAGATGTGATGTAACGTTCAATCTGGTCTCGATCAGGTGACTCCGTTGCCTGATGCACAAAAGCAAATATGGGGCGAAATCAGATTTTCTATATGTGGGGCAAATTGTAACGTACGTTCTGTTTTCCATATCTGCAGTGCTTGCTATTGATAACATAAGGTTGCTACTGTATACTGACACAAGTTAGAAGCGAGGGGTGTGGGATTAGAGACCATTTTGTGAGGAACTCCACTCGAGAAATTCCTGGATGCATCCGTGCTCAAATGTACACAAGCCGGACACAAAAGGTCTGATTTTTACACTAAAAATGATTTTTTAGGATAGCACGTAAAGGATTTAAGGTAAAGCTTTAGCACCTTGTCATTTTCTTCACCAAGGATCCGCCTAGTGAGCATTGCTACTGTTACGGTATCAGCCAACATACTGGGACCCTGCAGATGTAAAGACAAATTTGATGTGCGAAAAAATAGGCTCCATCGTTGTACACAAAAATAAGAAACAAGCAGGTCCTTTAGAATCGACACTAGCTTATAAATAGCACATTCCAATGATAGTCTACTAGAAATAGCAACTCCACGTGGTAGCGAGGGTGTTTGGTCCTGTTTTATGATTGGCAACTTAAATCTTCCATGGGCTCTAGGCCAACTATATAATGTACACGAGAGGAGATAGAGAAGGAATACTAGACAAAAGGAACAAAAATAAGAGGCCTACAACAATACAACTATCTCTCTAACAGTTCTCACCCACCTGGTTCGACCTCCAGGATCGACATGGTGTGCATATATCTAAAGTATGTACATGTCCGTGTTCAGTGCAAATGCGCGCACCCATGTGACTTTGAGGCTCCTATTACTCCAGAATATTTCTAGCATGTGAAGTGGATGCCCACGTGCCTGTGCTGTGGTGAACCCAGGAACTTTTGTCTGAGACACGGTGTCGAGCTGCCGTCAAGCCCAGGGTTGAGGTACGGTAAAACCGCATGTTAGAAGAAATGCTGTGTTAAAAAGAACAGTACGTGCTCAAGCCTCAAATATATGTGAACGTTGGATCAATATGGAACAGACATTGGGCTAACAAGAACAAGAGATGAACACGACAAGCTTGATAAGAGAACTATGCCTAGGAACGGTGATGTGAAATTATCACTAGAATATGAAATCAAGATACTCGAGTATACAATTCACATATATTTTTATCGCAGCAGGGTACATGGAGCCATTCAGTAACCAATAAATAAGCAACCAGCAATCATGATGGGCTGCCTTATGTGTATATGTGTTGCACATCCAGTGGTGAATAAACAAATCAGAAATAGCCTGCAGTAAGTGGGATCTAATTGTATAACTGATCTTCACCGACATGGTAAATCTTTCATGTATAAAGCAAACAAATTCAGATCTATTCCATGTAGAATCAAAGGATTAGTTTCAAAGAGGTACCCTGGTTAGGGCGCACATGAGCAAACCAGGACAGAGAAAAACAAACCTCCGAGAAGTGCAGGTGATAATCATTCAATTTCTTGTCCACCCATTTTTGAACTGGAGAGAGGAAAGACTGAAAAAACGTGAAGTCCTGACAGCTATCATCGGCGTCAACAGAACTACGTAGACTTTTCAAGTGTATTCGTTCTTGTGGACCACGCTGTTCCTTCAAGGGTATTTTCCTCAAATGCTCAATCACAGCTTTCAGGAGTCCTTGCTCACCTGTAAAAACAAACTGTGTTGCAGAACCTATATTAATTGTCATTTTTCATACTATTGTGATGGTGACTTGGTTCATGAGCTAATAAATCAGTACAACTTTAATGAACAGGACTATATATTTAGTCCAATATGGTTTATGCAAGAGCATCTTTTAAGCTAATGATCCAGTCAAAATGGTTACTGGTTTTGGATATGATTCACCACTTTAACTATAATCGTACATCACGACAGGCTTAACTTGAGCTACACTATTAGGGAAAGGAATTATTTCCACAAAATGGTGAAGGCAAAAAGGGAGTTTGAACTTGGATTTTTTTTTCCAGATAAATGTGGCTGGCTTTTATGTTGGCTCGTCAAGCCTATCACACCCACCTCCTATGGTTGCCACAGGTCTTTGTTGGGTTTCAGCTCTAGCCTTCCCCAACTTGCTTGGGACAAAAGTCCTTGTTGTTGTTGTTGTACTTATCTCTGACACTATGAATAAAAAGGCTAGAACTTGTGTCATTCAAAAATGGATAAGGATGAGGAGCTTCTCCCTTGCTTTTGGCATATTCGGAGCTATGAAGAAAAAACAGAAGATACCAGAATCCAGAAACACATCTGGTTGCTGCTGTAGAGATATTTAAAGCCATAAACAGCACAAGCACAATACTCCAATATTTTCGATTGGTGATTTACCTGTCGAAATAACACCCATGCATAGCATGTATCATGAATTGTCTCTGTGATTCCTAGTATCCGCCAAGTTGACTTTAGGAGCTCAA
Organism: Poa pratensis; assembly: GCA_947311845.1. Lineage (NCBI taxonomy): Eukaryota > Viridiplantae > Streptophyta > Magnoliopsida > Poales > Poaceae > Poa > Poa pratensis. The sequence goes on from CAMZMU010000128.1 coordinate 33,897,746, forward strand.
GGATTTCTTCCACCTCCTGGCGTATTAAAGCAAAAATGTGACAAATATTGCAACTGACGGGATGGACGGCAGAAAATGACAAACAAGGATTTTAAGTACTGGCCTCTGTGAGTTTTCCCTCGTCTAAGGTGTCAAAAACGCTGCCAAGCATTTTTTCATACAAGGCAGCATTCAGATGGTAACCATCAGCCCAGTGACAAACCTCACCAGTAAGATCGCCCCGAGCAGGCCTTTCAGAGAAAGATGTGGCAACTTCTCTCAGTGATCGTAGGCATTCTGTCCGCTGAACCTCCGCAGCAGATGGTGGCAGGGACTAGCAAATAATACATCATATAACCTCCATTTAGTGTACAGTTTATACAGCACTTATTTATTAAATTAAAAATCAACCGTAAGAACTGACTGGGGTATGCATAAAACCTCAGATTCTTCAATCTTCCTGAAAAGATTTCTTAGCTCGTTGACTTTCCGACCTAACTCTCCAAATCCAACAACAGGATGGTTTATTAGGCCCTCCTCCAGCATGTTTAGCTAACCAAAGACACAAAAGGAATGTAAAGTCATGCAACTATAATCCAAAATCATTAAAGCGCAAATGGATAGCTAACCTGTCTTTTCTGCCAACGAATATATGCCTTCATGTCAGAAAATTCAGCTCTAGATACACAGCACAATAGTTCCAGTGGAATCAATAGATTGTCCATCCGTTTCCCAACTTTACCCACCATAGCATTGAGCAGTCCTTGTCTAGTCCTAATATCCATGGACTCGGTTATCTATTCAAAAGCAGAGGGGTGAAGGAGGTAAGCAGATGTAAGATTAGCATGCTGAGTATAAAGAAATCTGATTGTACACGAACATATAAAGAAAAGGAACAGGAACCTTAAACTCAACAAATTCTATATATAGTTCTTTTTTAGACCAACAACATCAAAGTTTTTTGGCCCAAGTAAGTTGGGGTAGGCTATAGTTATTTTTTAGAAGTTGTACTATAAATATAAGCTACTAGTTTTCAAATGCATAAGCTCAACCAAGTGAAACAAATATATAGTACAAGACAACAGAGAACACAAAGGTGAACAGATGATACAGTAACCCACCTCAAGTTGCGCTCTCAAGATTTCAAGCAAACCAACTAAACCTGGTTGCCGGTGAGTTTGCGATTCAGCACTTTCACTCTTACTACGGCCAAGTTTCCTCATTAATCTGTGCCTCTTCTCTTTCTTCTTTTCTTTCTTTGGAACTATAAGACCCCTATAAGCAGTTGAAATAGGTCAGTACATGATACTCCTAGAAACCTGTGAAGTTCTATTAAATAATAGCTCATCTGTGCACGCAGACCTACCCTGAAGCACCAGCAGCAGCAACCAGGATTTCATATGCTGTTTCACGAAGATCATCATCTGTGATACCTGGAAAAATAAGATAGTTGTCGTTTTTCAATAACTTTCTTTACCAGCTAACTCAGAATTTAGAGTCAAACAAGCTTAAGAAGAGAACACCAATGACCTAGTCATTCCAATAACTAAAGCGAATGCCTTTAATTTCTTTATCCAGCAGTTAAGAATTAAGAATGAACAGGTTTAAGAAGTACCGAAGCACAAGATGACAACCCAGTTATTCCAATGACTAACACCTTCAGGTGATTAAGGGAACTAAAGAAAGCGTTAGTGCGTCACAACCAAGCTATGAGGAGACACCCAACAAAATGCACTTAAAAGGGAAAACAAACAGATGAAAGATAACCAAAATGTCTCTAGTAGCAATAGCGTGATGATTATTTTAAGGAACATAGCTATGAGGAGACACCCAACAAAATGCACTTAAAGGGAAAACGAACAGATGAAAGATCACCGCAATGTCTCTAGTAGCAATAGCATGATGATTATTTTAAGGAACATAAGATATGGCTAGTTATCTTCAATCTATTGCCATACATACACAACTGATAGCTGTTAATTAACAACTATTACCTGTTTCGAATAATGGTAACCGCAATGATAGATCGTTGGCATTGGTTTGATGCCTTCTAGAAGCTCTACGGCTATCGAATTCATCTTCTTCATCCTCAAAGTCTTCAATGTCATCTATGGTTAATTCCTTCTCAGTGGGAGAGTCCAATGATAGTGATTTCGGCAAGTTTGCAACTGGTGATGGCACAGCAATTTGTGGTTGCTCAGCAACTGGTGGTGGTAACACAACTGGTGATGGTGCAGTGGCAGGGACAGGGGGTGGTTCTCTTGCAGGTGCTGATCCGGAATATTCGGGTTTTGTAATTAAATAGAACTCTTCCACAGCTCCTGTGTTAGCCTGACAAAAAACAATTGAGGAATATAAATGCGTAACCCAATAGGCAATGAATTTTAATGGCTCTGAACATGGTCTGCAAAATATATGAAGTAAGCATGTAGCTGAAACTGAAAAGCAAATATATTGGGAAATCATATAAACAAGAACATATGAGTAGCTGTTTGATTTCCGTGGCCATTCAAAAGAATGATTAGTAAAGTAAGATATGCAGCACTTATCGGAAGTGTTGCTAAATCATACCATTCCTACTTTGCCAAATGGGAATTTTTTAGGGAAAGAATACAATACAAAAAGAAACCATAAGTATACTCACGACATAAGGGTAATCAAGGCTGTCATGATAAAGCCAGATGGCATCTCCAAGGTCAAGTGGCTCCCCTGCCACATCACAGGATTATCAGCACAGATGAGAAGACAAAGTGAGATATATTAGAACTAAGTCTACAACTGTTTCACCTTTCTTGGCGCAATTGAGGACATAATCAACACTGACTTGATCAATATCCACGTCATCCAAAGAGATTGCGCCAGGGGGCATAACAACTTTCTTGATCAAGTTACCAGAAAGGATGTAGTTGAGCAATACATGGCGATCGCGGCGATAACGCTGTAGCAGCTCAACAGCATTTTCTCTGTTCAAGTTGAAACATAGTGAGTTTACAAGTGAAGTTGACATCTATAAATGGAAGGATGCCTGTTCTGAAAGCGATCATTACTCGTCCATACTGCGTGGAGGGGAGACCAAAAAGCTGGGGAAGTACTACCAATTGCTTGCCACCTGCATAATTACCTGCGGACAAAAACTCAATGTTAAGTACATGCCGCAACAAGAGGATGTAAACGGTTAGCTCAGGTGTTCGGGACAAGAAAATTCGAGAGTGAATTGCAAATCCTGTCCAGAGTTGGTACATTATGCCCGTCCAGAGAAGCAGGAACCAAAGCAAGACATCCACTTTATCTAGATTTTGATAGTTAAACTAACCGGCAAAGAGGAGGAAGAAATGGCGCGTACTAACCGAGAGGCTTCCGCAGAGGAGGTGGGGACTCGCCGGCGGCCGAGATCCAGGGAAAGCTGAGGGGGCTGCAGCCGCGACGGCGAGAGGTGGAGATGCGAAGGAGGGGAGGGCGGCGAGCGGCGGCAATGGAGATCCGGGGGCGGAGGGGGATGCGGCGGCAGAGATCCGAAGGAGGAGGAGACGCGGCTGGGGGCTAACGGGAGGCAGCACCGCAGCTCAAAGTTCACGAATTCAGAGTTCAGACTGACTAGTTCAGAGAGTCGGGGTCTCGGGGAGGAAGAAGGGGCCTTTGAAAAGACGTTATTGCCCCCGTGGCAAACTTGCAATTTCTTCCATCCCTTTGTCTGTACAGCCTCGACCGGTCGACCCGAACAGAGAACACTCCCATCTTCAGCGGTTCAGCCTGTCCGCTCCTCCCATTGGTTCATAGAGCAGCGCCGCCTGCCACGGGAAGAAGACCACGGCAGAACGGGAGCAGGGCGGGTGGCCGCGGCAAGCGTCTACAGCCGCACCTGGGCGGAGAACGGGAGAAGGGCAGGTGGCACCGCGTCGGACGGCGGAGCGTAAGGAGGGGCGCAGAGGAACAGTGAAGGGTGGAGCGACCGGGAACTTACCTGCAGGTCGCGTCGCGGTGCCGGGATCGGTCGCCGTGGCCTCGGTGGGGAATGGAGGAGGAGGATGAAGGACGAGCGGAGGAATCACATTATACCATGTCTTAATCAGCTAGGCTTCTTTTGTAGCAGGTGCTCAGTCTCCTCGTGATATTGCCATGTTTCTCTTATTTTACTCTATGTGATGTGCTCTATTGTGCAGATAAAACGCTACCTTGAGTTATATGCAACCACGGGCACTATACCCAGCGATCTTTTCCAGGGAGAGGCTGCAGAGGTGAGGAAAATTTTGCATGTTCTGGCAGTTAACTGCTTACTGTTGTCTTGCCAGTGAGTTTATATATTTTTTGGAACTCCTTTTCAAATGTGTAAGGCTATATTCATGTTGTCAGGTTTACACATCTTCAATGTAAACTTCATGCCATGAATGAACATTTTGTTCTGTATGACGACAGATCTCCTGTTTTAACTATAAATGCTTAAATGCCCTAAATGATTTCATCAGTTGTCAGGACAAGGGTCGATTGCATGATTAATTCTGGACTGCTAGATGAAGTATGCAATATTTATGATCTTGATGCCGTTTGCAATTGCTCCCATACATACTATCTGCTGTAACCAAGTGAAATTGGCTGAAACTAGTCTGCATTCTTGATTGGTAGCTAGCATCATGTATTTGCATACAGGGGCAGCTAGAAGTTTGGCCCTCTTAACTGGAAATGTAATCTGCCTCCTACATCTGGGAAGACATGATGAATTTCACACAGGCGCACTGAAACATTTGCACCAGCACAAGTTCTTAAACATGAGGTTTGAGATATGCTGAAAATGACACAAGATGCATATATTGGGTCTGTACTATTCCTTATAAGGGTTACACATTTGCAAAGATATCAAGTGAATTTTCTTTTTATTTTGAAAACTTTATTATTATTATTTTTATTATTATCATCGATTGCCACTTCTAAATGAACAAGCCCTTGTACATAGAATTTACCGAAATTTTGAGAAGTTCAAAACCGATTAACATGTTTCTGAAACATTTGAATAGTCTTACCCGTAAGACGTTACTTACAGAGAATTCTCAAGAAGCGGAGGATGATGCGCTTGGATTTCTGACCAAGCAAAATTACTCTTGATCGATGTAGGTACTGGGAATGGGATGCATCGAGGGAGGTACTGAAGAAGCGAAAACTATGCAGAGAGTGCAACACCCTGCTGATTTCAGTATTCCTATGGAGTGAGGAGTTGGAGGAATCAAAGCGAGATGCGGAGCATGTGCCGAGTGGCTGGGGGGCAAAAGGGCTACAGAGGCATGTTGAGCGGGGGACAAATATGCCAAATTTCTTTTTTTAGAAACAAGGCAAAAGCTTTGCCTTTTATATTGATATAGGAGAAGCAAAGACAAGCACGGCCAAAGCCGGAAAAATAAAAAACAGGTATTACAACATGCCCAAAAGGCAATCACTCGCAGATTTCAGGCAGCTTCTTGGCTCCGGCAAGGATCCAGTTTATGCTTTCGTTCTTGATTCGTTGGAATAGAATAGAGGGCATCGTGAAAGTGTTGTTGAAGACCCTCGTATTCCGTTCTTTCCAAATCTCCCAAGTGATTAGGATGATCGCCGTCTTGAGCCCTTTGCGGGAGGGTGAAGGCGTGGCGGCCAAGTCCTGCCAGTAGTCGAAGATGGTGGGTTTGGTAGTGCCTAGGCTCTGCATGAGCGTAGGACACTTAAGCCAAATGGACGCATCCGCCCAGATCCTCTTGGAGTAGCGACATTCGAACATGAGGTGCCTCCCTGTCTCCGGCTAGTTTCTACAGAGCTGGCAGACGGGCTGATGTGGCCATCCTCTGATTGCAAGGCGGTCAGAAGTCCATAGGCGATTCTGAACAGCAAGCCAGGCAAAAAAGGAGCATTTAGGAGGCTCCCAAACGTTCCAGACCACCGCCATGAAAGGGCAAGAAGAGGCGCCAAGGAATTGAGCCCTGTAAGCAGACTTTGCCGAGTAGATCCCAGAGGTAGAGAGGGTCTAGGTAATGGTGTCTTCAACTCCCGGGGAGAGGGTGAACTCGTGAATTAGCTCCCACAGGTTGACGAACTGAGAGATGTGTGCTACCGTGAAGTTTCCGACATCAAGGTCCGTAATCCACTTGAAGTCAGTCAGGGCGACGTGGACATTTCTCTTTTTGCGTTTGGAAGCCTCGAAAAGGTCCGGGGCGATTAACTTGGGGGGCAGACCGTCCAACCATGAAGACCCCCAGAAGGAGGCTTTGAGGCCGTCCCCTACCGTCACCCTAGTAGCCGCGTTGAAGAGATTCTTATCGATGCAGTCGTTAAGAGTTTCCGAACCCACCCAGGGCTTGTCAGGGGAAGCCCACTCGTGCCATAGCCACCTCAATCTTAATGCCCGGGAGAACTTTTCCAGGTTGAGAATGCCGAGACCACCAAGGACCTTTGGACAACAAACTTTGTCCCAGCTGACCTTGCATTTACCTCCGCTGACATTTTCGCTGCAGTTCCACAACATACCTCTCCTGATCTTGTCAAAGGCCTTAAGCATGCCTTTGTCGGCTTTGATGGCTGTCAGGAGGAAAATTGGCATTGAAGATAACACCGATTTGACGATTGCTGCGCAACCTGCCCGGTTGATGAATTTTCCTTTCCAAGGCTGCAGACGGGATGCAGTTTTGTCGATGTAGGGCTGAATATCGGCGTGGCGCAGTCTTCCTAAGGCAAGGGGCAGCCCAGGTACTTTATTGGGAACTGAGCAATTGCTGCCGGGAAGTCCGCCATAGTAGTAGTCAAGTCGATGTCCTAACAGCAAATAGGGGAGACGTTACTCTTGGCGATGTTCGTGATCAGGCCCGTTGCCTCCCCAAAGCTTTGCAGCGTGAGAGCAAGGTTGGAGATGTCTTGCGCGGCGGGGATCAGGAAGATGGCCGCATCATCCGCGTAGAGGGAGACCCGAAGGGGTGCCAAATGAGCCGACAGAGGTTGAAGAAGCCCTTGTTCGGTCGCCAGTTCCAGGGTTCTGTTCAGGGGGTCAATGCCAATGTCGAAAAGCAGAGGCGAGAGCGGGTCCCCCTGCCGGAGACCCCTCCCATGAATGATGTCGAGCCTGGGAATGCCATTGAGCAGGACCCGAGATGTTGCCGTAGAGAACAGAATGGAGACCCAGGCCCTCCAGCGCGGGGGGGGGGGGGGGGGGGAAGCCCCGCCGCTGCATGATATCCAACAGGTAATCCCAACGCATAGAGTCAAAAGCCTTGGCGATGTCGAGCTTGAGGAGCAAAGCAGGCGAGTGAGCACGATGAAGGCTTCTAGCAGTGTTTCTGACGTACATAAAATTATCATGAATGCTTCTATTCTTGATGAAGGCGCTCTGGCAATGGGAGATCTGGTTGTTCATCTTGGGGCTTAAATGTCGAGCCATGGCCTTTGCGATGATCGTCGGCACAATATGGATCAGGCTAATGGGGCGGAAATCAGTGATCGTGTCAGGTCTGTCTTTCTTTGGCAGCAGCACAACATTGGCGGAGTTGATGATATGAAAGCTGTTGACAAACAGCTCAGAGAAGGCATCGATGACGCGCATGAAGCCCGGCTGAATAATGTCCCAGCAAGTGGAGAAGAAAGCCGTAGTGAATCCGTCAGGTCCTGGCGCCTTGTCTTTAGGCATGTCATCAATGGCTAGCTTGATCTCGTCCTCCGAGAAAGGTAAGGCTAGGTCATCCAGGTCCACAGTGCCAGTGTTTAATGCCTCCCAGTTTAAGTCAATCTGACGCGGCGGCGGTTGCCCGATGGTGCGAGTAAAGTGATCCAGGATCACGGAAGCTTTGTCGTTGTGACCAGTCACCCAACCGCCATTATGCTGCAGCCTCTGTATGTGTTTTTTCCTTCTTCTAGAGTTGACCCTAATGTGGAAATATTTTGTGTTGGCATCTCCCTCCCGAAGGTTGCAAATCCTAGATGCCTGTCTCTTCCTAGTGCGTTCCAAAACGGCCAGCCCCGTTACCCGCTTTTTCAGAGCAGCCCGAAGATTTTTCTCCTCGCCCGAGAGAGCCCGAGACTCCTGCGCAATGTCCAGCTGCAGAATAACATCAAGTGCCATGATGAATTGGAGCTTGTGGTCAGAGAAAAGGCTCCTGCTCCAAGCGCGAAGTTTCCTCGCCGTGTGCTTTAGCTTATGGTTGAAGACGTGCACTGGCTGGGTGTGTGTGGTAGGCTCGGCCCATGCCGCCTGAACCACATCCAGGAAGCCTGGCATCTTGGTCCAGAAGTTCTCGAACCGGAAGGAGGAAGGGCGCCGAGGGCCACACTGGCTCGAGAGCGTGAGTGGGCAGTGGTCGGAAAGCGACGAGGAGAGGGCGGTAAGCACATGACATCAAAAGCAAGTTCCCAGCTAGGATTGCAGAAAGCCATGTCTAGTCTGACCAAAGTTGGATCATTTCTTTCGTTGCTCCAAGTGAACTTGCGGTTCTGTAGCTTAACCTCCTTAAGGTGACAAGCGTTGAGGGCCTGGCGAAATTGCCCCATAAGACGGAAGTTGAGGTTGGAGTTATTCTTGTCAGAAGCCTGATAGATGAGGTTGAAATCACCAATAATGAGCCACTTCTCGTTGTTAGTGGGAGCACTTGCTATAGCTTCGTCCAGGAAAGCCCTTTTATCTGGTCCGTAGACATTGGTGAGCTTGAAAGTAGTCCCACAGGCCCGAATGCAAACGTCAGCGGAGATCAGGTGAGTCCCAATGTGAATATTTGACATAGCAACATGGTCGTCGTCCCACAGAATAAGAATACCCCCTCTGGTTCCAATGGCAGGTCTGTGGGCGAAAGAGCGGAGCTTGTATCCCCCTATGTAGGCTGCCATTTGGTGATCGATGAAGTCGAGCTTTGTTTCTTGCAGGCAAGCAATGTGGCAGGGTGTGTTGGCGAACATGGCGTGGACGGTGTCTTTTCTGGCTTGATCATTCAAACCGCGCGTATTCCATTCAGCAATGTCGAGGAAAGGTTGTGTCATTTTGAGGAGTTGGCGCTTGGCCTCAAAGTCGCGGTTGAACTGGAAGTAGAAGTCTTAGTTTTAAAGGTGACACACTGACACGCCCACCTGATGGCCGAATGCTTACGAAGTCTAAGAAGTTGCAGGAAATAAAGTAACAGAAGCTCTGATGATGATGAAGAGCAGCGAGCAACATTCAGACAATGACCTCCTGATCAAGAGGTGAACTCAACACCTCCAGGTCCAGCAATTCCGGCGAGCGCTTCATGTGCTTGCACAAGGCAAGGCATCTTCAACCTGAACCAGGGGCAGCTTATTCAGCCCCTGGACTGCCACCGATGGCATCTGATTCTTGTAGGAGTTTTCATACAACTTACGTGCATTGGCTAAGGGCACCTCCTGCTCTGTGACGATTCCTAGCTTTGAGTTCAACACCCAGACTGCCCTGTCCACTACGGGCATCTGTGGCTTCGCCGCGAGCCGCGCGCTACGCCGCACGAGGTCAGTCGCCGGCGACGGAGCAAGCAGCGGCGCCGGAGGGGCGGGGCGCGGCAGCAGCGGCACCTGTGGCCTGGAGAAGAGGCTGCGTACCGAACCCCGCGACGGTGTGCTGTCCCCGGCGTCCTCACTGTCCACGAGGGAAAGGATGCTTGCCAGGGCCGTGGCGTCGCCCAAGTCGACGGAGCCGTGAAGTGGCGCTGCCGCAGAGCCGCGGCTTGGCGAGCCATCAGGTTGCGCTGCCGTGTGCACAGCATCGCCGGGGAGCCGGAGCGCACTCTCAACACGCCCAAGCTCGGCGCTTGCCAGGCTCGCGGCGTCGCCAAAGCCGCCATTACCGTGAAGCGGCGCGGCCTCAATGCCGCGGCCAATCGCGCCATCAGAATGCACCGCCGAGTGCACGTCGTCGCCGGAGAGCCGCAGCGCGCCCTCGTCACACCCAAGCTCAGGAGTCACCTATTAGGCAATCCGATTCGGTTATACCCTGCCATGTTTTAGTGCCCGTATATTTGCATATAAATCGGGCCAATTATGGTTGAGATTGTATTGATTTGTTTCCATAGTTATCCTTGTAATCTGTCTATAAATATGAGGTAACACGGAACCCACAATTGTGTGGTTAATCATTCTCCCTTTCTAGTTCTATCATGGTATCAGACAAGAGATTTGCTTCCGCCCCTCTCCACTACCGCCGCCGTCCTAGGGTTTTGCGGCGCCAAACCTCTCCTTCCTCTGCCGCCCCAGCCGCCGCCGCCATGCCCGACGCCGGCAACATCCCTCATCCCCACACCACCCTCTGGGCTCAGGCCATGGCCATCCAAAACTTCAAGAGCCTCATCCCCGTCACCCTAGATCTCAAAGCCTCGAACTTCACCAAGTGGAGGAACTTCCTCTCCATCGCCGTCAACCAGTTTGCCCTCGCCGACCACCTCACCACGGCGTTCCCTCTGGCCGACGCGGAGTGGCTGCGGATGGACTCCATGGTTCTCCGCTGGCTGTACGGCACCATCACCCCCGACATCGCCGACATGGTGATGGCTTCGGGCTCCACCGCCTTCGCCGTTCTCGACGGCATCACCGCCCTCTTCCGCGACAACCAGCAGGCTCGCGCGGGCTACCTCGGCCAGAAGTTCCGCAACATCGAGCAAGGCGACAAGAGCATCACCGCCTACTGTCTCGAGCAGAAGACGGTCGCCGATGCCCTCGCTGACGTCAACGCCCCGGTCACCAACGACGCCCTGGTGTGGAACACCATCAAGGGTCTCCACGCTGACTACAAGGAGATCGGGAATCTCGCCCCTCTCCTCCGGCCCTCCCCACTTTTCTCGAGTTCCGTAACATGCTTCTTCTCCAGGAACTTAAGTCGTCCGCCACCAGCTCGTCGTCACCCGCCGTCTTCTACACGGCCCCATCTGCTGGGGCTCCCGTGGCGCTCCTTCTCCTGCGCCACATCAGCCCCACGCCGGGCATCCCGGCTACGGCGCTCCTGGCTCCTCCACCAAGTACGGCTCGGGCCGGTACAAGGGCAAGAAGAAGTCCACCGGGGGCAGCGGCGCCCCTGTCTACCCCAGCCTGCAGAATCCGTGGACTGGCGCTATCCACATGTACCCGATGTCGGGCCCTGGTGGCCACGTCTTCCCCCGCGCCGGACACGGCCCCGCCCACAACCTCCTTGGGCCGCGACCTGCCGCCCCAACGCCACGACTGGCTCATGGCTACATGGCCCTGCCGGCCCCATCACCCGTGCCTCCACCACCGGCGACGTACAACTACGGTGGCTACCCCACCTACGGCGCTCCCTCGACGCCGACATGGGATCCATCCGCCCTGGCGAGCTACTTCAACACCATGAGCTTGCAGGCGCCTACGGAGTGGATCATGGACACCGGAGCCTCCGCTCACATGTCTTCGTCCGCCGGTAATCTAACCTCTATTTCTTCTACTCCTCCACATAATCACATCATGGTCGGGGATGGCTCTTCTCTCCCTGTCTCTCACTCCGGCCATGCATCCCTCTCCACCCCCTCTTCTCATAATCTTACTCTTCGTGATGTCCTTGTCACCCCTCGCATAGTTAAGAACTTGATTTCCGTTCGTCAGTTTACTCGTGACAACTCTTGTTCGGTTGAGTTTGACCCTTGGGGCTTTTCTGTGAAGGATCTCAGGACAGGAGCGGTGATTCTCAGGTGCAGTAGTTCGGGCGATCTCTACCCGACGTCCTCCTTGCCGCACGCCCACGCCGCCTTCACCGCCGACTCCACTCTTTGGCACCGACGCCTCGGCCACCCCGGTCTCGACGCATTCCGACGCCTCGCTCCCTCGCTATCACTACCACTCAATAAAGTGCTCAAGGACCCTAGTTTATGCCATGCCTGTCAACTTGGCCGTCATGTTCGTTTACCATTTTTTACTTCTACAACAACGACTCATGGTCTGTTTGCATTAATACATTGTGATCTTTGGACTTCACCTGTCTCAAGTGTTTCCGGTTATAAATACTTCCTTGTGATTTTAGATGACTTCACTCACTACTTATGGACGTATCCCTTACGAACAAAATCTGAAGTTTTTCCTATCCTCTCTAACTTTCGTGCTTATGTCGCTACACAGTTCTCTCTCCCCCTTCAAGCGATTCAGTGCGACAACGGCCGTGAATTTGACAACCACGCCCTCCAGAACCTCTCGGCCCTCCATGGGATTCAGCTACGCTTCTCGTGTCCCTACACTTCTCCCCAGAACGGTAAAGCTGAACGCATCATTCGCACCGTCAACGACATCAAACGCACTCTCCTCTTCCAAGCGAGCATGCCTCCCACTTTTTGGGTTGAAGCTCTCCACACAGCCACGTATCTCCTTAACAGACTACCCACCAAAGCCCTCACCTCTCCATCCCCCTTCTTCGCTCTTTTCTCTAAACCACCAGACTACACCCTCCTCCGCACATTTGGCTGCCTGTGCTACCCAAACCTCTCCGCCACCATGCCCCACAAACTGTCCCACCGTTCCACCGCGTGTGTCTTTCTAGGTTATCCCCCAAATCACCGTGGCTACCGTTGCATGGATATATCTCCA